>CM038226.1:4161265-4780698 GCA_021442155.1 Cymbidium sinense
GTAATGCTAATTACAAATATTTATAAGTTTGCATGTGATAATAGCATAAGATGTGTAATATGAAGTTCTCTCTCCCTACCTTAACATGGATTCACATAGGATTTGTAAGTGTATAGTTCATTTCAAAAGAACATAACACTCGCCTAAATTTATTCCTATGCATCTCTATGTTAAGACTTAGAAAGAATTTCATATTATACATGTAAATCATACAACCAAATCAAACATAATTTCTTGCATGATTCCCTATCCATTTGATTCTTTTTATACATTCATATGTATTTGAGAAAAGTGGTATATTAGCCTGGACATCCTGAGGCTGTGGGGCTTTAAGTAGCCATAAGTAGGTCTTGTACCTTACACCTCTATGGTGTTTACTTTTAAAGATGTGGGACACCCCACATAGATCTTAGGGGGTACTTATTGAAGTGATTGGGTATGATATTAAGGAATGATGTACTATCTTGAAAGATAGAAATCACCACCCTATAATGAACCTAATCACTTAAAAAAAAACTCCTACGATATGATGGGTGTTCAAATGTACCTGAAATCTTTCCCCTTCTTTACATGAAAAAGTAAAGTAGGGTTTATTTTAAGCTGGGTTTGTTAAGTTCCTTATGGAGGCAAGCCCCCATAGTTAATTAAGGAATGAAATTCCTTAGAATACTCTCGATTAAAGTTAGAATTAAAGTCTCCAATGATTTCAAAGATAAGACTATCAAAGGATTGACTATGTTGGAAAATCAAATGGGGTAGATCAAAAGAAGAGACTTATTCTGAAAGTTAAAGGGAGATGAGTAGAGAATGCTCATGATACTAGGAAGCCTAGTGAGCATTCCAATCTACCATATAATTGGGCTTTATATATTTAAAATTGAAGAGATTTATTTATTTGAGTTGAAATTTTATTAGATTGCTAGGGCTTATAATCCATCAACACAAGATTATAGAAATGCCTAAGAGGTGAGGATTTATGCTTATAGCCCACAAAGGGAAACAACAACCTCAGATCCTAAATCTAGGGAGCTTTGGTGAGGGCCAAAACATGACCTAAATCTAAGGAGAAAATGGGTATATGGTTTACCTCCACAAAAGAGAATAAATCACCCGACAGCTGGACTTATTACCGCCTAGAGTGGCAACCAACTAACTCCTCCTATGCTTTAAATCCATGTAGGCAAGTCTTATGTATTGCAAGATGGCTACGCTGTTGTTTATTTAGAGAGGAAACTAAGTCCTTAAACTCACTCATGAGGAGACTAGAGCATGTATGGTATGAATTCATGACTTAATCTAATGCAAATTTTATCAATTTTATTTGATTCTTTTAGACTCTTTGTTTTGACACGTGCTATGGGATTTTGTATGCCTAAATGCATGAGAACTTGATTATGGGCCAAATCAAGAGAAAAAAGGGGTATTCTTCCATCAAAGACTTTCACAGGTTAAGCCTTTATTCTCGCAGATGGAAGCCCTCTTCATAAGAGTGGAAAAAATATGACATGCATGATATTATACATTCATTCATCCAGTTAAGGGGTTACTAAAAATTGTATTATCTTGATTTAATTTCTAGGCTTTTATCTGAGGTTATGAGTTATTTTAAAATTTTAGTTATGAGTTGTTAATTGGGGTAGAAAAATTAATTTCATCTTAAGAGCCTACCACATCCAGACCACACATTCAAACATTAAACATGAAGAAACTAGGAAAAGCATACAATTCTAGTGTGCAATCTAAACACAACATCAAATAATTTTATAGACTATCATAAGAGAATAAAATACCAGTGCGGTCAGGTTCGATCGTACACCCTAAAAAGATAAAAAAATATCAGTAGCTAAGATTTACCCTTATACAAACCAGATTACAGAAATAATACATGTTGTATGGGTCTTCTTTTCTTCATTTCTTCCTTTTCTTCCTTTTGATTTGATTTGCTCCAAAGGCATCACAAGGCACCCCAGCGACTAAGTCTTTTGGCCACTGCTCATCCTAATCCCCCATAACACTAATCCTAATTCTTAATGTAAAATTATATTAAAATAGAAAAGTAAATCCTACACTGTAAAACAAATGGCTAAACATACATACCCAAGCGGTTATGAATAATTTAAACTTAGTATCCCACACATGGGTAATCAAGCCCACCTATCCTAACATGAGTTATTAGGGCTAAGCTAACTACACAACAAACACATTTATATTTTATTATAGGGCCCTTAAGCACAACCCCTCAAAAAATATGATTAGCTAATCACACCTACCATCCATATGAGGCATACACCCTAACTTCCGTCTAAAACATTACAACACAAACAAAATACAACATCATATACAACACCTAACTTAAACTAGAAGTGGTGACTTAGTATTCTATGTGTGTGTAAGGCTTGTGTGGCAAATTTACTAGCTTCTTTAGTTTAAGTTTCAATTTGGAGTTTGAATTTGTTTAAATTTTACCTTTGGGTCATTTCAATTTAAATAATTTAATGATTTATTTTCTATTTTTATTTCCCTTTTATTTAGTTAAAATGATGTTTAGGTTTTCAAGATTAGGAGTAGAATGAATTCCATTTATAGAAAGAACTCACCCTATTCTACATCCTAACTCCTAAAGAATCTAACTAAGTCCTTAAGTATCTTAATTAGCCCATTTGAATTTGTGTAATTCATTTGATTTGAATTATTTGATTTGATTTAGAATTTAGAATTTGAGTTTTTTTAAGTATTTGATTGATTGATTTTCGATTAGATGTTTTGGTTTAATTACATCTTGATAATTTAATTTCCTTAATATATAATAAAGTTTAAGTTTGTTTAAATTCATGTGTTTTTGATTGATTAATTTTATATTAGATGTTTTGGTTTAATTAAATCTTGATAATTCAATATCCTTAATCTCTAATGAAGTTTTAAGTTTGTTTAAATCTATGTGTTTTTTGATTGATTAATTTTAGATTAGATGTTTTGGTTTAATTGAATCATGATAATTCAATATCCTTTTAAATTAATATTTAATTATTTTCTTTGATTATGGTTATGTGACTTAATTTTATGATTATTGGATTTGATTATGGTTCATTTATTTGTAGTTTGATTGGATTAAATTAATTGATATTTATTTTAGTTTTTTAATTTTATTTAAGATTTTATTTTTTAATCTCATCCATTTGTCATGTTTATCAAAGTTTGGTTTGTATTTTGAATGGATAGTTAATTAGTTTATCTTTTTAAGTAGGTTGAATGAGATTTGATTTGATTACATATTAAATTGATAGTCTTTCTTAATTTAATTTAATTTGATTTAGTTGATTATTAGCTTTGTCTATGGGTTTGCTTGTTCAATGTGATTATTAGTTTAATTAAGTGTAGGTTAATTATAAAGATTTGTTTAATTTTCAGATATCATATTTGTTTAGATTAATGATGTAATTAATGACTTAATAATTTAGGTTTAATTTATGTTTTGATTAGTATTTAATTGCATTTTAATGTTTGATTAAGCTTAAGTTTAATATGATTAGTCTAATTAACTTAATTAGTTTATTTAAAATGTGTGATCAAATTAATTAGTAGATTAATTAAGTGTTTGATTTGAATTAGAATTAAAAAGTTAATTTGGTTCATTAAGATGATGGATTAATTTATTAAGTTTGCATTAATTAGGCATTTATTCAATTAGATTAGCTTAAGAGTAATTAGTTTAATTAAGAAGTGTGTTTAGGTTAATTATTAAATTTAATAAAGATTTATTTAATTTTTAATTTAGTTTTATATATTTATTTAGATTAATGATAATTAATGACTTAATGATTTATGTTTAATTTAGGATTTGATTGGTATTTAATTGTATTTATATAAGTTTTGGTTTAATATGATTAATTTGATTAACTTAATTAGTTTAATTGAGGGTGTGATTAATTATTAAATTTAATTAGTTTGATTTAGCTTAATTTAAGAGTTAGCTTTAATGTAATTTATTTAAATTAATTTGATTCATTAAGATGATGGATTAATTCATTAAGTTTTCATTAATTAGATGTTTGATTAATTAAGTTCAATTAAGGGTAATTAAAATTTTAAATCATTAGATTAATTAAAGGTTTGTTTAATTATAGATTAATGACTAATTACCCATATATGACTTATTTGATTTGATATTTTTAATTAAGCATTTACCTAAATTTTATTGATTAAAAGGTTATCATTGTTATTATCATTTGATTAGATCAAGTGATTTACTTGATTATTTTTATTTTAGTTAAACTTGATTATTCATAATCATAGTTAGGTTTGATTTTCTTCATTTATTATGTTCATTAGATTTCATTCATGTTTGATTTAGTTGTTAGGTTTATGTATTAATGGCTAATTAATTATCTTATTCCAAATGGATGTGATTTAATCATATGTTAATTATGTTTACTTTAACTTTGTTTGGTTTGGTTTGGCTTGATTAAAATAAACAATTATGATGTATTGGGTTTATAATTAATCTAACTTTTTATCTCACTTAAATATTAATTAGTTTTAGTTTATTTATATTTAGTAAGGAGTTTCATATGATTAAGATTCCATGCTTAGTGTAGGTTTAGTTACACTAGTTATTATGTTAAAGTTTCTAGATTTGTTTAATTTTAAGTTTGATTTAAGATTTAATCATTTAATTGAGTTTTATTAACTTAAATAGGTTTAATCATATTTAATTTAATTTTCTCTGAGGATTATATGATATTTTTCTGATTTGAGGTTTGATTAATGATTGCTTAAGGAGTTGTTTGGTTGGCTGAAAAAGGAATGCAGTGTAAAAGGAATGCAATGTAAAAGGAATATAGTGTAAAAGGATTACTTTACAGTTGTTTGGTTGAGAGTTGTATGAAATTATGACTTTGCTTTTTTCCATTTGGTTAAAAAAAGTAATGTAAAGTATTATTTTAAACGATGATGATTTAATGAAGAATGCTAGATTTAGTTAACAAGTGAACACTTTACATTGTATTTAAATTTGTTTAAATTTATTTAATGTAATGTATTTAAATACATTACATTATTGAAATGTACTTTACTTCAAAAAAAAGTTAAAATTCGATTTATTTGCTTTACATAAATTCTTCCAACCAAACAATAAGTGTTATTTCATTTCTAATTTTAATTTATTATTTAGATTATTATGAATTTCATTTTAATTAATTCCTTAATTTATTAAATTTTATCTAAATATTTAATGTAGGTTCATTTAAGATCATATTATTATTATTATTATTTATAGGATCTTAACTTTTAACTTAAGTGATTTAAGCAATTTTGAAGATTTATGTAAATTTTTGAAATTTTATTTGATTTACTATTTTAAAATAGATAATCTGAACTTCAAAATTTAATTTCTCCCAATCTAGAAGTATTTTTTACTTGAGTTTTTTGTCATAGGTGTGGTTTAACTTTAATTTCAATCTCTAAAAATTTCAACTAAATCTGACTTATATTTTTATAATAAATAATGAAACTTTATTTTTATTAAAACTTAAATTAACCTCAAACCATTCTGTAAAATTTGGGGATTTTGATTTTGTTGAATTCTTCTCAATAAGACGAATCCAATGAGCTCTTATTTGTAATTTTTAGTTCAGTATTTTATTTTTTATGAATTTTTTGAAGTTTTAAGTGATTTAAGTAATTTTTAAAATCATAAAATCTGAGTTTTCTATTTGGCATAGTCAACACCACACGTGGCATTGATGTGGCAACGTGGCACCACGTGGTTTGCTGATTGCGCTGCACGTGGCACCACGGTGCGCGATGCACGGATTTGTATAGAATCCACATCGCAGTGCGGACGCATGCTTTTGCTATGATCATCCGACGATCGATGGTCCAAATCATCATCGAGAGGTTAGGATCACATGATTATCCTGCTATTTGAGCCGTCTGATTGCGTGAACCGCAGGATCGGATGATCCAAAATGCACCCTCTGATCTGAAGGCTGGGATGCGATCAATGCACGATCCAAGCCATCCAATTCCATGAATCGCGACATCGGACTGCTGCTATTGTCCAGTCGGCATGAATAGTAAAAATTGAGGGTATTTTAGGAAAATGAGAAATTCTAGATGAAAACTTATCCAAATGGACTCATTTTTATGTAGATTTATCCCGAAAAACTTTTATTTTTAATTGGGATGATATAAAATATTAAATGCTGGATTATCTAGGATAAATTCCTAAAATCATGAAAATAATCATCATAAATAAAGGATCCTATGGTCGGCTATGATTTGGATAAATTTACCTCACCGAAGATGGTTTTTGGCTGCGGTGAAGATCCGAGCAAGCTCCTAGGTGTAAGAGAAAGCTTTGGAATGAGTTTAGCCTTTGACTTCCCTATGAAATGATGTATTTTTTGGTGGTTGCCATTTCCTTGCTAGAATCCACAGTTTGATGTTTTTTGGCTCAAGAGAGGTGGGAAGTGGTGGTTACTTTGGGAGCTCTTGGGGCTGAATAATGGTAGAAGGAAGAGAATGAAATCATTTTCCCTCCTTTAATAAAAAAATCAACCCTTTTTTTTGAAGTTTTTGGCTCCAAAGTGTTGTCATTTTGCTTGGGGTGGTTGGGATGGATGATGGATTGATTGAGGACTTTAGATTTTGCTCAAAGTCCTCTCTTACCATATGACCCATTTAATGAAAATGTTAGGGAGGAGTTAAATGCATGTGATGGGGAGAATTAAATGAGGTTGGGTGGAATCCTATGTGGGGGAGGATCCATGAGGGATTTAATTAGGTTACATTAATTTTGGGATGATCTCAAATGGGTTTGGGTCGGGTTTGATCAGCCCCCAATGGGTCATAGCTTAGTTTCAAGAGATTTGGCTCAATTTTGGTCATATGCATCATATTAGGTCATATCATGTTAGGTTGGCCAATTGGTCAAATTGGGTCAATCCAAGGCTTAGGTTAGGTTCAAATGTTAATTTGAAGAGTCTTGGTATAATCAATTTGATTTAATTTAGCTTAGAATTGATTTTGGCTCATTTGGAATCAAATGGATCAAATGGGTCATGTTAACCAATTTGACCAAAATTGGCCAAATTGGCTTGGGTTATGGGTTGATTCATGTTCAATTGGATAATTGAAGATGAATGTCATCTTTGGTTCAAATCAATTTGGATTTAATTTGGATTTAGGCCAAATTTCCCTTTAGGCCAATTTGGGCTTAATGGCTCAATTGGGCTCGATTGATCAAATTGGGTTTAATTATGGCTTTGGTCAAGTTCAGTAATCAATTGGGAATGAACTTGAGCCGTTGGTTGCAATCAATTTAGGTTAGATCATGATTTGACCCAGTTTGGTCCTTTAGGCTAATTTTGGTCAACTTGGATCAAATGGCCAATTGGGCTTGGTTTGGCTCAATTGGTAGTCAAGTTATATTTAAATGTTGATTTTGGGTTGATTCAAATCATTGGTTTTAATTAATTTGATGTAGGATGAGTTTTGGCTAGTTTTGGTTCATTTGGCTAAGGATTGACTTGGTCAAATGACTAAGTTGACTTGGTTTGTCCCAATTGACTGTAATTGATCATCCTAGGGTGATCAACAATCATGGTGGAAGGTTTTGGTGAGCTTGGTTCAATCCAATTTGGGTTGGATTGGAAGTTGGCTCAAATGGATCCTTTATGTCACTTTTTGTCAAGTGGACCTATGTTGGTCAATTGGTTTGGTTTTAGTTTGATTTGAGTTTAGTTGAACATATATATGATCCATGGATTAAAATATAAATTCAACGACAATCAGTTTGGAGTCCAATAGGTTTTGGCTCAATTGAAAGTTTTAAGTAAGAAGGGCTAAGTTGGGCTTGACTTTGGTTGAATTTGATTTGGTTTGATGATTATAGGTTTTATTTACATTTGGATAAATGATTGAATGAATGATTGATTTGAGAGAAAATTCATTAGTTTTGACTTGATTTGGATAGAATTTAGCTAAGTCAAAAGAATTTTCTTAAAGGGCTTAGATTGAGTTTGGATTTTATTTTTGATATAGTTTTGGTCATTAAAATTTGGATTTCATTTATATTTATGAATATAAATAAAGGAATAATTGATTTATAAAGAAATCAATTGAGTTTGATTTGATATAAAGGGAGTTTTGGCTAAGCTTATGAATGTGTTCATATGTCTTAGGAAGGGTCTTAGGATTTGAATTTGATTTTGGGTTTCAATCAATTGGAGTCAAATTTGAAATTAGATTTGGAATTTGAATTTGAATTTGAGGTTTGGTTTGAGATTTGAATATGGGTTTGATTTGAGAATGTCATAAGTTTAGGCATAGGGTAGGTGATTTTCTTAAGTCCTAAGGCATGGCCTAATCCTATGATTAACCATTCTAAGTCTCTAGGCTTAGGTTAAGTGTTCACCTAATCACTAGAAGTGTCTTATGACTTATAAACTCTTAGTGGCTAGAAGATTCCAAAGTTTAAGAAGAGGAAGTTGAGAGCTCACTCCAAAAGTGAGGTCAACAAAGGAATAGGTGTGGTGTAAAACACACTGCATTGGTGTTGTCCGAGATGATCAACAACATCTAAAATATTGCAAGAACTAACATTGATCTATACCTTAACCTGAGAGGCAAACATAATCATGATGTTAGTGCGATGTAGCTCTCTTTATGCCAAGGGCATAAGTGAGCAAGAAGAAATCTGCTGAGAATTGAGTACATGAACCTTCCATTAGGGAAGCAGGTTCAAGTTACCTACTGAGGGATAAGAATATGAGTTTGATTATGAATATGATTAGTTTGGGAGTGTATCCACTGGTGATAAGATTCTATAATCCAATGGGGATAAAGATCAAATTGATTTTAATTTATTTTATTTTAATTGATGTGGAGGCATATCCGCTAGGGATATGTGCTTGAATCTGCTAGGGATTGGGTATGTGAACCTTCCACTAGGGAAGTAGATTTGAGCTATCTACTGGAAATAAGAATTTGATTGGATTTATTTAATTTATTTGATTAGACTCCACTAGGGAGGTTGGTTTAATTTGTTATGGTTCCAGTGGGGAGAAGGGTTCTAGATTGAGGGCATATTCGCCGGGGATGTACACTTTGTTAAACTTATTTGATTTAGATCTAAGCTTCACTAGGGAGGCCAATTTGATTTGTACATCACTGGGGAGAAGTTTGGTTTATCCAATATGTTTAATTTGACTTGACTGGAGAGGTTGTTTTTGAATTTATTTTGTTATGGACCCTGTCGGTGTGTGATGTACCACACTAAAAAGGAACCACAGGAGCCTTGGCCTGTCTTAGATTTATCAGTTCAAAGGGGTAGTCTACCTGCCATAAGGTAGGACTATCCAGCATAAGGGGTTGCCTTTGTAAATGACGCACTAGAAGAAAAGAAGACTTACATCTTCCAAAGTAGGGATCAACTATTGGTGTGATTTGTCGATGGCGCAACAAATCAAACCCTACCTAAGGAGACTACTAAGTGAGCATCTTTAGGAGTCTTACCTCAACTCAAGAGTAGTCCTGATGATTAATTTGATTTATAATGATTTGAATTGATTTAATTTAATTTGGTGTGTTATGTTGTAGACCCTATTGGCATGTGATGGACCCATTGAGAAGGAGCTATGTCGGCCTTGACCTGTCTCAAATTTACAAGTCCAAAGGGGTAGTCTGCCAGCCATAAGGTAGGACTATTTGGCCTAAGGGCTGCCTTTCGGTGTGCAATGACTATACTAGGAAGAAAGCATAGCAGACTTACATCTTCCAAAGTAGAGATCAGTCGTTGGGGGTGATCTGTCGATGGCGCAATAAATCAATCCTAACCTAGGGTGACTATTTGAGCGAATGTTACTGTGGACTCATAACGACTCAAGAATAGTCAGAATTAATTTAATTTTAGATGGACTCTGTCAATGTGCGATGGATCTACTAAGAAGGAGCTAATATCATCCTAGACCTATCTTAGGTTTACAAATCCAAAGGAATAGTCTACCAGCCATTAGGTAGAACTAACCAACCTAAAGGGTGCCTTTCAGTTTGTAATGGTCAAATTAAAAAGAAAGCGTGGGGACTCACATCTTCTTAAATAAGGAACCACTAGGGTGATCAGTCGCTTGCGCAACAAATTAGGCTCAACCAAGGGCTGCCCATCGATATACAATAATCGTGCTAGAAAGAATGCATAATAGAATTATATCTTTCAAAGAAAAGATGACCACCGGGGTAACTCTTTGGTGAAACAACAAGTTGAACCCAACCTAAGGGCAATACTGAGAGAGTGCTAACCCAAGGACTTATCTAAACTCAAAGTAGTTAGACAATTCCTATAGAGAGTTTTGTTGATACTGCCCTAAAGATAGAATGCTTGCTTGGGAAAGGGTCCATCGGGGGCATGAATTCATAATCCATAAGTAAACATATATTTTGTTTATTTTATATTTGCATGAACCCTACTGGTTTGTGAGGGACCACATTGAGAAGGAGCTCATATCAGCCTAGTCCTATCTCAGACTTATTGGACCAAGGGAGAATATGCACATCCGCTGAACAAATTCTCCAATCACATGAGTGGTTACTAGGAAAGGGGGACTGTCCAATCAAAAAATAATCAGGGTAGTGTCTTAATTGGGTTGCTAAAGACGTGATCTATATAGAGTGCCCACATGGGAGGTGCCACTAGGGGATTTATCCAAAACCCTATAAAAGAGAGCCTATAGGTATTCGATGGCCAACTTAAGGAGAAAGTATGGGGACTCACACCTGCCAAGAGTGGTGTATCCACTGTGGGGTCATCACGAGATAACCAACCAACCTAAGGTGCCCAGGTTTGATAATCCCTAGAAGAAGGCGTGTGGCTTAGATCTCTCTAAAGTGGAATTGATCATTGGGATAGTCTATCTTTGGTTCGACAGGAGCCATCCGACCTAGGGCGACTACTTAGCGGGGAGTCTTGCGTAGGTACCAAACCTAGGCTTGAAGTAACCAAGAGGAAAGGAGCCACTGGGGGACTTATCATAAACCTTAAATATACTCGACCTAGTTAGTGCATGATGGCTAGTTAAAGAAGAAAGCGTGTAGGCTTACATCCTCTTAAACAAATTCAACATGAGATAGCTTACTGGCTGTACAGTGAGGCCTACCGAACTAATAAGGCGCTCATCAATTTGCAATGGTAAAGTCAAGTAGAAAGCACAAAGACTCACATCTTCTAGACAAGTTAACACTAGAATCACACTAGTAAGGTAGTATGTCAGCCCGACCTAGAGCAGTGAATAAGTGAGTGCCATAGGGGGCTTGCTCCTACATCAAAATAGTACGAGACAAAAGATATATGTTTATTTGTGTTTTTGAAAGAGGGAATAGGATTTCACTTGTGTTCTTTTTCACCTATCTTAAACACATCAAAGAATGGATGAAATGGTTCCGTAGGGGCAATTATGACTCCATAAAGAAAGAATGCCGCTTGGGTTCTCTTACACCTAACTTAGTTATACTAGTCAAAATATGATGCCTCTTGGGTTCTCTTACACTTATCCTAATAGCAATGGAGGATCATTTATAGTTTATGTTTTTGTTATGGAGGGATTGGATGCCTCTTGAGTTCTCTTATACCTACCCTAAACATCATGGTAAATTCAAGAGAAAGATATTTCAAACACATAAGAGATGAAATTTGATATGAAAAGAAGTTTTATAATTATTTTCAAACAAGATTTATGGATAATATTTCTTTAAATGGAGCCCATTGATTGGAAGCATCGGGCGCTCTCCTTTACAATTTATGAGTTGATAAGATCCTCTTTGGTAGGCCTTCTTTATGGCATAAGGGCCTTCCCAAGTGGGTTTAAACTTGCCTCCCATCTTTTGACGATCAACAATTGGTCTCCTTAGAACTAAAATAAGCTCTCCTACTTGAAAAGCTCTAGGATGGACCAACTTATTGTGAGCTTGAATCATTTTGGCTTTGTACAACTCGAGGTTCTGGCATGCCCGGAGGCCTCTCTCCTCCAAACCTTCGAGCTCGTTGAACTACAACATGACATTCAGTTCTATCATGATCTTATTACCCACAGCTATCCTTAGTGATGGGAGTTGAACCTCTAATGGTAGAATGGCTTCGAACCCATACACTAAGGAGAAAGGGGTAGATTGAGTTGGAGTTCTATATGTGGTACTGTAGGACCACAAGGCTTCAAATAACTTCTCATGCCACTGTCTCTTATTTTCATCGAGTATTTTTTTTTTAAATTTTGAATAAGAGTTTTGTGAAAGGCTTCTCTTAAGCCATTTTCCCTTGGATAGTAGATGGTGAAATATGTCCAATCTATGTTGTATCTCTGGGCAAAGCTAATGATTTTAGTGCTATTGAATGTAGTACCATTATCAGATATAATTTGTCGAGGTACCCCAAACCTACATATGATATAGTTCCTAAAAAACTGGATCACATGCTAAGCTATGACCTCTGTAAGTTGGATTGCCTCCGCCCACTTGGAAAAGTAGTCGGTGGAATCTAGAATGAACCAGTGACCCTTGGAAGAAGGAGGATCGATTGGACCCACTATGTCGGTACCCTAACACTCAAATGGCCATGAGGCCAATGTAGGATGTAGTATATTGGATGGTTGATGTATGACCATGCCATGTACTTGACATTGGTGGTAATGCTTGGCTACATCCATGCAGTCTGTGATCATCGAAGGCCACTAGTATCCTAGTCTCTTGATCTTGGATTTCATCTTCAGTCCGGGTTGATGCACTTAGCATAAACATGAGTGTACCTCAGTCACGATCCTATGGGCTTCGTGTTTGTCTAGACAACATAACCAAAAATCATGAAGGATCGCTGGCATAAGGTGCCATCCATGAGAGAGTAGGAAATGGCTCTCTGGTTCACCTGATGTACTAGTGATTTCTCTTGAGATAGTATGCTAGTATGTAGATAATCCATGAATAGTTGCCTTCAATATGACTCCCCGTCCATTTTGGTAATGGAAACCTCCCTTCAAGAGAGAATCTCGATGAGGTCATCAATAAGGGATAAGACTTATCTATTTTGGACCCTTATTGGAATGGACTCATCTTCCAGACATGCCAACTCTTTAGCAAGCTTGGCTAATGCATCTGCTACTATGTTTTCTCCTTGAGGAATGTTGTAAATGGTAACCTCTGGATTTGGGCCAACAACTCCATAGTGTACTTGTGGTAATGATGGAGCTTATGCTTTAGAACTTTGTAGGACCCAACGATTTGGTTGATGATTAACTGAGAATCCCCAAAGATGTTGATACTCTGGATGCATAGTGTAATGACTAACTCCAGACCGACAATCAGAGCCTCATATTCAGCTTCATTGTTGGTGCATGGATTGGACCGATGATATGAGAATCTCATCACATCACAGTCTGACATTAGGAGAACTATTCCTACCCTTGCCATACATGCGATATTAAATTATGGTTCTTCTCCTCTTTAAGAGGAAGTTGCACCATCAAAGTACATCTCCCAGTGGTGAGCACTAGTATCCCTAAGTTCATGATTTGTTCATCGGGAGATCATCATAAGCGAGAATCGGTGGGTTTGCCGCTAAGAAATTAATAGTGCCCCTTTTGACCGCATGGGGTATAATTGTGATGTCAAAATACAAAAAAATCATGGACCACTATGCTAACAGTCCAGATAGCGACGACTGTGTCATGAGATATTGCAGTAGATTTATTATGAAGATCAGATTTACTTTATGAGAAAGCATATAGTGTTGTAGCTGTTGGGATGTGAAGATTAAAGCTAGGTAGTGCTTTTTAATAGGTGGATAGTTTACCTCAGTAGGGATTAGATGACAACTAAGATAGTAGAGAGCATTCTCTTCCTTTTTGTCATTGGCTTGGGCTAACAAAGCGCTAATGGAGTCATCTAATACAGCTAGGTAGAGGATTAACGTGTTGCCCGAGATAGGGGATGCTATAATTGGTGGTGTCATCAGGTAGTGCTTGATGTCTTCAAAAGTATGCTGGCACTTATCATCCCAGTTGAACTTGGCATCCTTTTTGACAAGTGCTAAGAATGGTTGGAATCTTCCTAATAAGTTGGATATAAAGCATCTTAGATATGCCAACCGCCCTTGGAATGACCTGAGTTGTGTTAGAATTTTAAGGGGTGGCATTTCTAAGATAGCTTTGATCTTTTTCAGATCAATTTCTATTCCACGGTGTCAAACAACAAACCCAAGGAATTTTCTCAAAGATACTTTGAATGCATACTTCAGGGGTTCATTTTTGAGGTTGTATTGTCTTAACCGTTTGAAAACTACTCTCAAGTCAAAGAGATGGTCTTCCTTTTCTTTGCTTTTGATAATGAGATCATTGACATTGCATTCAACTTAATGATGAATGAGTTCATCAAAGATTCGAGTCATGGCCTGCTGGTATGTGGTACCGACATTTTTAAGGCCAAAAGGCATGACTTTATAATAATAAATTCTGATCAGGGTTCGAAAGGTAGTGTTTCTTTCATCATCGGGGACCATCTTGATTTCGTTGTAGTTAGATAACTTATCCATAAAGGAGAATGTTGCATGAGATGAGGCAATGTCCACCATTAATTCTGGTATAGGAAATGAAAATTCATCCTTAGGACATGCCTTATTTAGATCCCTAAAATTGATGCATATGCGAATTTGGCCATTCTTTTTCTTGATTAGGATGACAAACTAACCATGTAGATATTTTCTTCCCCGATAAAGCCGATCGATCAATTTCTTGATTTCAAAAGTGACATGCTATTCAATGTATAATCGCATGCATCTAAGAGCTTGCTTTATAGGGTTAGCATTAGGTTCTATTGCTAATTTGTGGACTGCTATGTTAAGAGATAAACTAGGCATTTCTTCATAACTCCATGCGAAGCAGTCCTTAAACTCATCTAGTAGCCTAACTAAGTCATTAGTTTCTTCTTCATTCAACAAAGAGCTTATGTATATCAGATGTGGATTATCTTCAGTTACCAAGTTAATTTATTTGAGCTCATCGATGGTTGATCTGATCTCTTCTTCAAACTCTAGTAGTGCATCTCTAACTTCAGGCTCACTTGGGTCATCTAAAGTTTCTAAACATACCTCCTCATAAGAGTTAGCATGATTTGAGAAGAACCTATCAGACTCCAAATGATTTATGATGACTAGGCAATGGTTATCATCATCGAATGGACCCATTGTGTCGAATCCTAATCCTGATCTTGATTGAGGATGTTTGGTTTGGTTATCCCATAGCCTTTCAAAGTAGTCTGACCTATGTTTTAACCAAGTATGTGGGATTAATCCCTTTTTTGCTAAGTTAAGAATACAAGGTGAGTACCAATCAAAAGGTAATTTTATTAAGTCTTTATAAGAATCATCCTCAAGTTCTACATCGACTTCCTGACTTGAGGATGATGCTCCCAACAAAAATCTCTTTGGCTTGACATCTGTAGATGACTTGGGGGCCTCCTTAACTACTAAACCTTTAACTTTCTGGGAAGAAAGTGAAGTTAGAGCTAAAGTTCCCAACTGCTGCCTGATTGTTCTACATAATAGTGATTTAGATACATTCATGCTTTGCTTGAAAGCTTGGTCTTCATCACTGTCTGACTTGAATGCCACCTTCAAAGGGACCCGCTGAGAGGGGTTGGTTGGCATGAGACTCATCCTCTGAACTGGACTCTAAGTCGATGTGGTTAGTGGGGGTACTCTTGTAAGCTAGAATATAGCTCCTCTTGGTTGGCCACTAGCAATGAGGTCTTCCACCTCTAGAATAGCCTCTGAATTTACCTCTTTATCTACCTAGTGGGGGTCGA
Source organism: Cymbidium sinense (assembly GCA_021442155.1). Lineage (NCBI taxonomy): Eukaryota > Viridiplantae > Streptophyta > Magnoliopsida > Asparagales > Orchidaceae > Cymbidium > Cymbidium sinense. The sequence goes on from CM038226.1 coordinate 4,177,109, forward strand.
GTCATCCTACCCATGTGTTCATATGGAGGAACAAACTGTGGGTGAAATGTGACATCTGGCTCTACCTCTTCCTCGGTGTTTGATTCTCGCTCACTTGTATTTTTATTTTCTCTTCCTTTTTTTCTTTTCTTTTTATTTTCCTTTTTCTTTTCTTGACTTTATTTTGTTTATTTTTCTTTTATTTTTGACCATTCACTAAGCTCGTGAGAATAGACTTTTTGATTTAGAGGAAGATAGTAGACTGCATCTTCATAAATCTCGACCTCTCTAACTGAGAATGGCTTCAAGTCTCCTTTGACACAATACTCAGTTTTACCTCTTCTGAATTTGATGCACTTGTGCAAAGAAGATGGAACCATATTGTTTGCATGTATCCAAGGCTTACCAAGCAAAGTAGTGAAAGATGTATCTGAATCTATTATGTAGAACTTGGCTTCTATCTTCCAATCATCTATCTCTAGTGGTAACACTATAGAGTCTAAAGCCCTATCGCCTTGTTCGTTGAATCCTCTCAACGTCATCGAATCTCCTTGGAGTTTGGAGATATCGATCCTCAAGTAGGCAAGGGTTTTTAGACTCATAATGTTCATTGATGCACCTTGATCAACTAATACTCTCGAGAGCCTAAATCTTCCCATGTCCACTATAATGTAGAGGAGACGGTTGTGCTCGATTGTCCCCAAAAGAATGTCTTCATCTATTAATGTAACTCCACAGGTTTCTCTTGAATAACTTGCCTTCTCTCTAATTATGGTCAATTGAGCTAAGCATATTTCTGGATTAAGAAGAGCTTTGATCAATGACTCCCTCATCTCTTTAGATAAGACAAGGGCATCATATATGCTTAATTTGCCTGACAACTTTCTTAGATGATCAAGGACATTGTAGTCAACTCTGGGCTGATCCTCCGTAAACATATCCATAGGTGGAGCATCCTGTGGAGGGGCTTCTTGATCACTAGAACCAATTAGTTGTTTACCCTTATCTTGAGGTGCTACCCTAGGAGGTAGAACTTTGCCACTATGAAGGTTGACTTTAATGACTTCGTGATATGATTTAGTGATAAGTTCTACCTGCTCATCAGGTTCACCTACAGCTTCTCCTATGGGATCATTAGAGTCGGATGACTCCAAATCAATCTCAATGGGCAAACCCGAATGATTCAGGAATGGAAAATCCATTTCTAAATCAGAAAAGGAATGATCAAAACTAGAGTTATCATTATTATTTTGTAGACTTGGAGAGTTTTTGAGAGGAATAAAATCTAAAGTATCAGAAGTGGAGAAGATGTAAGTGAAAGCTTTCTTCATTGATTTCTTCTTAGAAAGAGGTACATGCTAGAAATCTAATAAAGTAAGCAGGATAAGTGGTTTAGTGCTCTTGTCCACTGGTACATCGCTCCTGTAAGTAGAAGAGAAGCTAGTGGAGGAAAAAGTAGTAGTTGTAACGGTGGATGGAGTGCTGGACTCGGATGGTGGTTGTGCTACCATGCTATCCCAAACAAGTAAGGTAGATTGTACTGCTACTGTTACTGGGCATATACTTCCTTTAAGTTGTCCTTAGCAACTTGCATAACTTCCTTAGAGTTGGAGGTATGAGCTACTTTAGGCACATGTAAGGGTAACTTTTTGATCTTAGAGATGATTTTCTTGGAGGTTTGGGATAGGGAGATATCCCAACCTTCCTCTATCTTGAGAAAATTACTTGTATCCCAAAGAATTAACCTAACATAACTGAAGGGTTGTTTTAGTAAATATTTCTTAGGGATGACAATGGCACCTGACTTATAGCTAGGTTCAAGCCAATCCTTAAAGGTAAAACAATCATCTAAGACATGACCTAGCATGCGGTGGTAGGGGAAAAAGTTTGGATCATGAGTCTTACCTACATCTTCCAGCCTCCTAGGCTCTGGTAACTGAAAATCAGGCTTCTTTAAGAGGTTCTTAAAGATATTCCTGACTACCTCCATCTTGAATGAATAAGGATTATTCAATTTGTCGGCAAGAGTAGGTAAATGGTAGCTACCTGGTGGTGGATAGGAGTACCCATGTTGTGGGTGGGGATATCAGAAGCAATCTGGATGGGGATATTAGCGGCTGGAGGCTACTGTGGCATCTGAGGTCGCTAATATGTCGGCCGAGGTGGTGGTGGCAAAGGAGGTGGTAGAGGAGGCTGTTGTGCTCGATGTTGTTAGTGTTTTCTCTAGAATAGAGAAAAGAAATGACACCACATAGAGTTTAGGAATATTTTATTTTGATGACCAAATACGGCATTAAGGAATAAACATATTATCTCAAAAGATAAACACACTATCCTATAATGGATTCTATCATTTTAATAAAATACTCCTAAGGCTAATGGGTTTTTTGTGTACCAGAGTATTTTCTCTTGAACTACATGGAAAAGTAGAACATGGTTTATTTTATCCTAGGATCATGGTCCCTATAAAGGCAAGCCTCTATAGTTAATTATATCTTAGGAAGGGTCTTTTCTTAAGAATACTCTCGATTAAAAAAATAAATGGTTATTTCTAAAGACTACTAAGGTAGCTTTCAAAAGATTGATTTTTAGGAAATTCAATTAGGAGAGATCCAAATTGGAGAGAGTTATTTTCAAGAGTCAAATGTGAAAAAATAGGAAATGCCTATTGATACTAGGACACACAATAGATATTTCAACTATCATATGATTGGGCTTCAAATTTAAGATTTAATTTTAAATTTTAACTTATCAGTTTCTTAGAAATCTAGGGCTTAGATTCTAGCAGCACAAGACCGTAAAAATGCATAGGGTTGAAGACTTATTCATAAATGGTGCTTCAGAACCTAGTCTACAGGTGATTTTAACACATGTCAGATGCTTGACCTAGTTCTATCCTTGGGAATTATTGGCCATTCTCCTTATTTGAGGGAACTAACCTATTCCTGACTCTTCTGGATTTACAACTGGCCTAGAGAAGGCTGTCAGCTAACATCACCTAAGCATATTTAAAAACCATGATGCTAAGTCATATGAATGCAGGATGGCTAGGCTGTTGTATTCTTTGGAAAGGAATTTAAGAACCTAGACTCACTCCCAAATCCCTAAGACCATGTAGGGTATGAATATGCACCTAATTAATGCATATTTTTTTGATTTTTATAGTTTTTTGACTCAATATTTATTTTTAGGCCATAGGATTACAATTTATGCATAATGCATTCAATTAGAAAAAGGTTATGGGCCAAATAAGAATAGAAGAAGGTGTACTTCCATCATAGGCTCTCAAAAGTCAAGCCCAAGTTCTCTGGCAAGGATGGTAGTCCTTCATTAATCAAGAGTGAATCAATATAATTATGGATGATGTTAAAATATCTAGTTAAGGGGTTGCTATATATTTTATCTTGCTTTAATGCCGATGCTTTTATATGAAGATTATGAGTTGTATTTATTTTTATGTTTTCATTGATTTAATTGGGTAGAAAATTTAGTTTATCCTATGAGCCTATGTCCAGGCATTCATCACAGCACGAACACAACATAGAAAGAAACCTAGAAAAAGCATCCTATTTTTCTTGCACACAAAAAATAAATCAAGCCAAAATAAATTATATAAAAAAGGCCAATGCAGCTAGGTATTGCTATACACCCCGGAAGAAAGAAAAATGGGCAGCCAAATTCTGCCCTTATACAACCCAACCTAGAACTACAAGTTTAGATCTCTGGGTCTTCTTTCCAAGAAAGTCTCGTTCTTCAAGGGCATCCATCGGGCTCCACAGGGGACCACCGCACCATTTCCTAGTTGGGTCAGCTTCTGCTATTCCTAGACCCCATAGATCCTAACCTAATTCTAAGCTCAAATTTACATTTAAATTTCAAAAGAAATCCTAAGCCCTGCGAAAAAAATGTAGGAAATACACACAACACACAAAATAGTTTATATTTCACATACATACGGGCTTAGCATTAGTTGCTTGCCAAGCCCACCTATCCTATGGACTATGTTAATGGATTTTCAGCACCTGCAAGTAATCAACAACTTTATGATTTATTTATTACACCGATCCTCTTAACACAGTCCCCTATAGAAAATAGTATTAAATCTAGAAAGAATGCCCTAGCATCCAATCTAACGAACAAATAAGCCTAGGCATTCAGTATAAAGCAATATACCACATAGATATGTGAAGCACAACACAACATATCATAAGAGATTAAAGAAAATCATAGAACGATCTAACCTAAATCTAGAGTCTGTGACCTAAGTAATCTAGTGTGTGTAAAAGAGGGGTTTGTGTGGCAAGGCTTTGCTAGGCTCTTTTAAATTCAAGTTTAAATTTAAAGTTTGAATTTGTTTAATTTTTACCATTTTTTGGTTTCAATTCAAATGGTTTAGTGATTTAATTTTCCTTTTTATGTTCATTTTATTTGGTTAAAGAAATATTTAAGTTTTCAAGAAATGAGAAATAGAATGAATTTTATTTTTAGGTGAAACTCACTTTATTCCACATCCTAAATCCTATTGAGGTCTCCAAAAAGTGTAACTAAGATCCCCCGGTATCTTAATTAATCTTTTCGATGATATTTATATTTGGATTAGTTTTATGTTATTTCATTTGTTAGAATTGATTTATTTGATTTAATTTGTTTTATTTGTTTCATTTTGAATTAAGCTATATGGGTTTCATTTGATTCATGTTAATTTAAAGAGTTTGATTTTATCCAATTTAACTTTAGTTATTAAATTATGGATTTGTAAGCTTAAGGTTTAAGTTCATTAATATGAATAAGTACCTTAGGTTTGTTCATGGGTTATGCTTAACCTAAAGTACTTAGGTTAATTATTTGATCTGATTTAATTAACCTAGGTTTTAGATTCATTATTTAAATTTATTAGAGGTGAATGATTTTATTAAACTTCATTTATTCAAAGGTTAAGATTTAAGTTAATTAATAATTTTATTAACCTAAGGTTTTATTTCATTTTCCTAAGATTAAATTTGATCACTTTAATTAACTTAACATATTTAGAGAAGTTTCTAAATAGTTTTATAATGTTTGATAGACATTAATTTGAATTACCACTTTACTTAATAAGTTAATTAATTTTTTAATCCCAATATTTGATTATCATTGACCTAAGGATTTGGAAATTTAAGAACTCCTAATCCAAAGATCAAATAGACTTGAAATATTTCTGGCAAGTAAGGTTATATTCCAATTTTTTATCCCTAAAGTTTCAACTTGATTTAATATGTAATTAAGGAGTAATTAAGATTTTAATTATTTTATTAAAACTTAAATTTAGCCTAATTTATTAAGATTCATTAAGGGATTTTATTTTTCACTTATTCTTCACTGAAATACCTTTTCAATGAGGGTTTATTTATAATTTCTGGTTAATTGGTTGATTTATTATGATTTAATTAAGTTAAGGTTGTTTAATTGAATTATTTAACTCATTTAATTATCTAATTAAGTCAATTTAAGGATTATTAAGTTCATATAGGTTTAATTAAGTTTAATTAGTGTTCTGATGATCATTAATGTTTATTATATTGATTTAAGATTATTTGATTAATGTTTTCTAATTATTTTATTAAGGGTTAATTAATTCAATTAATTAAAAGACTAAACATATGAAATTTCAATTTCCCTTGAATTCAGAGAAATAAATCCCCAAAAATTTACCTAAGGTGTATTTTATGCTTAATTTCATTTCCCCAAAGTTTCAAATTAATTGGATTATTAATTTAAGAGTAATTATTATTTAATATTTTTTAATTAAATTTAAATTATGGAAAAAATACCCAATAAAAATTGGAGATTTTAATTTCTATGGATTCCTCTCATTAAGATGAATCCATAGAGTTTTTATTTGTAATTTTCTTATTTATATTTGATTTTCTATAATTTTTAGAAGCTTTCTACATTTTTTTAAATTAATAAAATATGTTATTTAACTGATTTTAATAGTTTTTAAGTGGGGGTCCCGACATGTGGTTCGCATGGCACACGAAGATGGCACCTCCTCGCTGCATGGCACACATGAGTTGGTCTGTGTGGCACCACCTGATCGCCATCATTCAAAATGCAGATCATGATACCATCCATCAAAGATCAATGGTCCATCAATTCGGGTTCCTAAAGGGCATAAATTGATCTCTTAGATTCGGGCCATCTAATCCAAATACATGGATATGGTGACTTGTCTCCTTCATCTGAGTTGAACGCTGGTAGATTTTGCTAATATCTTTTGATATAGGCATTGAAATCACTTGATTTCAATTGTGACACAATCATGGATGAATATCATATGTTTCTATATTGTTGGATCAACTTCTAGATTGAATTTCCTATTAACCAACCACAATCAAATTTTTCAAGAGAAAACTTGAGGTCAATAATGGCATACCTTGATTCGTTGGATGATTGCCCTTGCAATTGATCCTAAAGCTTCGAATGCTTGAACCGAACTTGCTTGCCAAATAAATTAGGCTAATTCCTTATGGATTGCTTCCTAGACCAACCATTGATTGCTCTTTTCAGTTTTGATGCTTTGTAGTGACTAAGGACACTTGGGGGGAGGGGGAAATTTCATTTTGGTTTAGTTTCGATATGTGGTGTGTGTGTGCTCAATTTTCCTTGGGGAAGTCTCTCCTCTCCTTTTCTTTAGAGCCTTTAAGCCTTTTCCAAGCTATCCCTTGGTCTGGTGATGGAAGACCTTGGAAGCTAGCTAGTGCACTTATTCCATCCCACAACTATCCATGTGAAGAGGTGGAAGAAGGGAGAAGGAATTTGACTTCTCCACCTTTGGTTGCATTGGTTTTCTTATTTGCATTTTATGCAATAGTGCAAGAGAAGTTTAAGTTTGATTAGGGATGCAAACCTTCATTAGAAGGGTTTAAGGAAGTCACTCCCCATCCCATGTGATTTAATTATTTGATTTTTTTATTTCTTTTGTCTTGTTTAACTCACTTAACCAAAATTGCTATGAATTAAACATAATTTCTTATGGGTCAAATGACCCATTTGACCCAAATACACCCAACAAGGATTTAGGTTATGTCCCATCACCATTCTTATATGATTTAGGACAATCAATTTAGAGTTATTTTGATTTTTCTTGAATTTGAGTTCAATGTGGCTTATTTAGGTTATTTTGATTTAAGGATTTAATTTTCCTACCCAGCCTCCATGGACTCATTCTTTTGTTATTGTGATCACACATATTCATTTGATTATTTAAATTATTTATGGTGATTTAATTTTGTCAAATTTAGTGGGTTAACTTTTTGACCAAGTGGGCCTACTTAAGTCAATTCTAGGTTGACTAGAGTTGACTTTAGGTTTGACTTTGAATTTTCATTTTATTTGCATTAATTCACTTGGTTTAATTTATGTTGGATGTTTGATTTGGTTTTTCTTTAAACCAAGTAGATTAGTTTTAGCTCAAATTGCATTTTTTAAGTTACTAAGTATAGTAACTTGAATAGTGAATTTGGAAATCCCTATTTGAACTTGAGATCTTTGCATTGCTAAAATAACCTCTTCCAAAAATGAGGTCAACAAATGGACCCCCAATATGTATAGTGGATTAGTCAGTGTACATTGCACATATTGGTGTTTACCAGATTGATCGACATGCAAGTATAAACTTGGGGTTCCAATTCATGATTTCTGATTTAAAATTTTGCTTTGATTTTGATTGTGAAAGATAGGTATATGTATACCTATCTTTGTTTTGGAAGTGTGATTCATTCCTAAAATCTTAACTTCATTAAGTTCTAGGATGAAGAGGAATGCTATTAGGAGTATACTTCAAAGAATGGTCTATCCCTAATGTAATCACTATGCTTAAGGAAGATGCCTTCAGGGGACTTACTTCTACTTAAGAATAGTGATAATCCATGTGATTAGCTAATAAGATGGGGTTGTTAAGGGCATGATCCATCCTAGTTAGTTGAAGAGAGGAGAGGGGTCTTTAAAGACATGATCCAATCCTCAAAAGCTATGTTGGGGAGAAGAGGCTTGAAATGCTTGATCTTAATCCACAACACTTTGACTACTAAACAGGGTCACATAGACTTAATCCTATTTGAGTAGTCCAAAGGAATGGGGCCTTCAATGGCTTGTTTCCATTCTCTAAATTTGAATAGAAGCCAATTGGGGACTTACTATGTGATTAGCTAGTAAGATGGGGTCATAAGGAGGAGCCATCCTAATTAGATAAAAAAAGGAGAGGGTCCTTAAAGACATGATCACCCTCTAATAGATGTTAACCGGGACTTACTCTATATGATTAACTAATAAGATGGGGCCATTAAGGCATGATCCATCATAATTAGGAAAAGAGGAGAGGTCAAAGACATGATTCAATCCTCAAAATAGGATGCCAACTATGGACTTACTCCTATATGATTAGCTAATAAGATGGGACCGTTAAGGGCATGATCCACCCTAATGAGCTTAAAAGAGGAGAGGTGTCCTTAAAGACATGATCCAATCCTCAAAATAAGATGCTAATTGAGACTTACTTATATGATGAATAATAAGATGGCCATTAAGGGCATGTTCCATCCTATTTATAAAAAAGAGAGAGGTCCTTAAAGATAAGATCCAACTCTAATAAGATGCCAATGGGACTTACTTATATTATTAGCTAATAAGATGGGTCATTAAGGGCATGATCCATCCTAATTAGCTGAAAAGAAGAGAGGGGTACTTAAAGACATGATCCAATCCTTAGAATATGATGCCAACTGGGGACTTACTCCTATATGATTAGAAAGAATGCCGATTAGGGACTTATATATTTTTGGATATTAGAAAGGGGTCATAAAGTCTTAATCCAATCTAACTCACCTGTGTAATATGAAAGGGGTCAGAATGGCTTACTCCAAACCCAGAAGGACTTGAGAAAGGTGCCGTAGAGGACTTGCTCCCATCTCAAGTCATGTATAGAAAAGGTGCCACAAAGGGATTACTCCCAACCTATAGATGATATGGATGAGGAAAAGGGGTCAAGGTGACTTATTCCTAATCCCCAAAAGTCTTGAGTAATAAGTAAGATTCTCATGAACTTAACCCTTACTTGATTAGTCTAAATTGATGAAAGGTTGATGGAAGGTTTGCTTCCATTTCTTGATTTCACTAATACTCCTTACACATGAAGAAGTTTAGTGAATAAGGTTTCAAAGAGTTGGCAGTTATTTTTCATGGAAGACTTAGGTATATTTTGGACGTAATGCTTTACTATGCCATAAGCATAGAAGTTCATCATTTTTATTTTTTTTCTTCTTTTTATCTCAAAGTTACAATGAACCATGCTAGATGTCTATTTCATTGAAGGAAAGACATCATAGGGTACTAACCTAAGAATTCTACCTCTTTGAGCTTGCATGTGACTGTGTAGTTCTTTAGGTAGCAAGAACTAAAGTCAACTAGTGCTTCTAAATGAATTTCTTTTCTTTTATTTGGACATATATGTAATTTTTGCTTTGTTGACATAAATCAACTGTTTATAAGGCCTTCTCTTGGATGCAATAAAGATCAAGAGATTCCTTTAAATCTTTCTAAAGTGAATGAGAATCAAGATAATTTTTTGGATTCTCATGGAGAAAATTTTTTTGTTATCCCTAATCAATAGGGGAATTGAAAGGATTAACTTATTAGAAAAATTAAGATTCTCCTAATAAGTTTGAAATTGAATTTCTCCAGTTGATTTATTGCTCTTTTGAAGGTTTTATAAAATGAAATTTCATAATTTCCTTTGATTAATTTCTTATCTTTACATTTTTGATCCTTCTACATTTTAATACAAGGTCTTTTAAATTACTTCAAAAGTACATTTTAAGACTCTATATGTAGTAACAGGATTGTTCTTCAAAGTCATATTGAAGTTTCTTTTATTTTTTTGGCAATAATTTTAATATAACCCTCTACCCAATTGAAAGTAGGATTATAAGAAATTTTGATCATGACCCTTTTTTACTAAATTCTCCTAATATTTTGAGACTAAATGATATGACTCTATAGTAGAATATTTTAATAAAGATTTTGAATATCATATGTCATATCATATGCTTTCGATTCTTCTTTTTTATAATTAATTTAATTTGGTAATGTACAGATAAGTTATCCTTAAGAAGGATAATCTTATGTATGAAAACTCTTTTGATTTTGAAATGAAATATGGGTAATATGAACCCATCTTCAAGGTAAAGATTCTACCCTAGTCCCAAGATGTGGGTCATATAAAGATGTTAGCTAACCAAGGAGAATCTTTTCTTCTTATATACAACCATCATTTTTTAACTTTTAGTTTAACAAAAATTTTGTTTTTATTTTGGAATTTGACCACAGTCATCAAGGGACTTAGTTTATGAAAATAACATCAAGCTTAAGTTTATAAACTATTGCATCTGGAGATCATTTCAATTTATTTCTAGATAAAGTAGTCTTTAAACCCAAAAGATAGCTTGATCAAATCATTGATAGCTAACTCATTAAAGAGTTAGATCATTGATATCAACTTGTTAATTACAGACTTGGATTTTTCTCTAAATTCTAAGGATGCATCCTAAACTTGAAGACTATATAAATCTCTAAACACAATGAAACAACATTCTTGCATTGTGTCAGAGTGCCTTTTGAAAAGAAAGTTAGGACCCAAACAACTCAAGTTTTTTTTAAACTTGCAATGGTCTCTTGCAATGAAATTAGAGTATACTTAATGAGAACTTTTCCATACAAAGGATATGCATCCTTGGAAAAGAAGATCCACTATCTTTTCTTTTAAACTACCAAGCGAGCTCACCCAATCATGATAAAGGCTAAAATGATAAAGCATGAGATATCTGATTATTTTTATTTCATTTAAGCTATGTTAGTTTTATTGGGTATTTTTGCTTTATTTGAAATGATATCAGAGTATACTCAATAGAATCTTTGCCATTCAAAAGATATGGACTCCTGGAAAAGAAGATCCACTATCATTTTATTCAACCTGTCAAGCAAGCTCACCCAATCATGGAAAAGGCTAAAATAATAACGTATGAGATATATGATTATTTTTATTTCATTTAAGCTATGTTAGTTTTATTGGGTATTTTTGCTTTATTTGAAATGGTATTAGAGTATACTCAATAAAATCTTTTCCATTCAAAAGATATGGACTCCTGGAAAAGAAGATCCACTATCTTTTTATTTAACCTGCCAAGCGAGCTCACCCAATCATGGCAAAGGCTAAAATGACAAAGTATGAGATATCTATTTTTTTTAGCTAGGGACAATTTTTGACTTCTAACCCTACCACTTTATTTTGATGTGGAGAAGTTTAAAGTCAAAAGTGTCCACATGCTTAGAAATTTAGACTTCATCCTTTTGCTCTTGGATATAGTCCTTCCATCCCTATACTTTTCTTGCTTTTTGTAATATTCTAATTTCATTTCTTCATGAAAGGTTACATTTGGTAATTTTCCTAGTTATAAGATTCACTAAGAAGATAGATATATTTGACTCATTTTCATAACATTTCACTTTTATGAAATGACTCACTAAATGATTTGCTAGAAATTTGATGTATTTGACTTTTGTCCAAATACAACATTTTATTGATTGACTTTTTGATATAATTCAAGTCTTCGATTGATTGATCTATAATATGATTCAACATTTCTATTTCTTTTCCATCTTTTCTTGGAACAATAAATCTAGTAAAGCCATTTAAGATTGGTAAAAATGACTTTCTAAAGATGTTACATTTCTGGATTCAAACTACTTTAGTGGAGTGAGTCATTTAAGATTGACATAATGAGTTCCTTGAAAACTTTGCACTTCTGAAATCAAAATTTTCTATTAGAATCAAATATTGAGTGAGGTCATTTAGGAGTAGTTGAATGATATTCCTAAAGACTCAACACTTTAGGATAAATATCTTCTATTTCTTTTCATTTGATTCCTTTTTTATTCTCTTTTTTTTTTTATATTAGATAGGACCATCCAAGAGCATTTAAAGATGTTTCATGAATTCTAAGTTATTCTTTTCATGTTTGAATTTTGGCTTCAACCAACAATGTGATTGAAATTAAGTTCTTTTCTAGGTTGAGTTTTTAAGATTGAATTTTCATGAAGCTAAAACTTCTTTCTTGAATTGATTGAATTTATATGCCCCATCTTATCAAAGTTTGTTTAAAATTAGGCCTATATAAATTCACTTTCATGTTTCTAATTAATGTTGACTGATGCACCCAGATCAACATATATTTAAGAGATTTTCTTCTATTAAATTTTTCACATCGACCAAGATGTTGATAAGTTCTTAGTAGTCTATCTTTATCATAGAATATAACCCTACAACTTCTTTATAGTGGAGTGCCACATCAGAAAGTTGCTTATAATTTACATTATTATGTAATTCCTTGCTTTACTTTCATTTCTTTTTTCATTTTTATTTTATTTTATTTCATATTTCATTTTTTTTAATAGAGCATTACAATGCTTGATTTTGCAAGCAACTTCTCCATGATGGGAAAAACAACACATTTTGCAGATGACTTATTTGCCATTTCTTTTCAATGTCATTTGAGGTGGTATAACTCTACCATTTTGAATTTGATTCCAAGAATTTCCCTTTTGATATGAAGGGAAGGTAGGTCTAACTCTATCCTCAATAGATCAATAGACCTCATGATCTATTCATTTTTAAAAGAGGACCCTCTAGGGTAGATGATATGCTATTACAAAGTCAAGTTTGACTTGTATTTTATTTTATAGCACATATAAGAATAAAGGTAATCCTAGCTTGCAATGGAATCTTTGACCACCATACTTAACAATAAGACAATGTCAAATAAGTCATAAAACATTGCAATGGATTCTCCTTAGGTTCACTTTGGATTGAAAGCATATAATGCCTTAGTCTTTGAAAAGAAAACTAGGGCTTTTCATTCTTTTGATTGACAAAGTCCTAAGTGATTATCTATCAACTAATTAGAGATAAAAGTTTCATATTCTTATTCTGTGAGATAGATATATCACCCTTAGGACCCAATCCTAAGGTCATGATTTCTTTAGAAGGATTAAATTCTTCATTTATTTTCTTTTCAAGATTTAGCCTTAAAATTAATTAAAGCCATTCATGAAACATCATTTCATTTAATGAGAGAAACTCATTAAGTTGATTTAAATTGATTGGTTTTAAATTTCATTCATTTCAACTTTATCAAGAGAATTAGAATTCTTTGCTACCCTTTCTTTTCTTCTATTGATTAGAGCAAATGTAAATCTTGTCACTTTATCTTTGTTTAGGTCATGTCATTCCTCTTTTGACTCTCTCTAAACTCTTAAGAATTTATGATTTTGGAAAGGTCTAAAGAGTCCTCCAAGTCACTCCTTAGAATTTGCCAATCAACTTGAGTAGTTGGTTTTCCAATATTCTAGTGACTTGTGGAAATTAAGATTAAAGGTAATTTGCATTTATATAATTTTCTTCTATAAGGATAGAAGATTTACATTTAGTTCCTTAATTAACCTCTACCTAAGGTCAATAAGGCATTCTCTTTTTGGAATGATTTTTATTTTTAAATGCAATTAAAACTTCAATCATGGTGGTAAAGGTAAATACAACTATGCCTCCTTTGATTTGATTTTCTTAAGTTTTGAAGGAAGTCCTTCATTTAGTATAAAGCCAAAGTAAGATCAAGAATAAGTTTAATTTTGAGACTTTATGTTTGAAGATTTTCTTTTCAAAATTTGAAGTACTTTTCATACTTCATTAAATTTAACATTTCTTTTCCACATTGGAATGGTTTCAAATCCGTCTTGACTAGATTTTGGTCTTAACAGAGATGACTTATTTTTCATTTATTTCTCTCACCTCTCATTTTATTTCGAGATTTGGTTCTAGGACCCAATCATTTAACTGTGATAAATGAAGAGTTCTAGAACCTCTATTCAAGATGTGGGATAGACTTAACCAAGAATGAAATGGAGAGGTATCTAACAGAAAGAATGACAATCTTGACTGGTGAGTAGCACTAGTACAATACCGATATATAGAAATAACCACCTATTTCTAAAGATGGAGAGAGGAACCATTCCTCAGTGGAGTCGCCAAAAATATGTTGGTGTTTTCTCTGGAATAGAGAAAAGAAATGACACCACATAAAGCTTAGGAATATTTTATTTAGATGACCAAATAGGACATTAAGGAATAAACATATTATCTCGAAAGATAAACATGCTCTCCTATAATGGATTTGGTCATTTAAATAAAAGAATGCTAAGGGTAATGTGTCGTGTACAAGATTTTCTCAACTACATGGAAAGTAGAACAAGGTTTATTTTATCCTGGGATCATGGTTCCCTATAAAGGAAAGCCTCTATAGTAATTACATCTTAGGAAGGGCCTCTTCATAAGAATACTCATAATTAAAAAAATAAGTGGTTATTCCTAAAGACTTCTAAGGTAGCTTTCAAAGGATTGATTTTTAGGAAATTCAATTGGGAGAGATCCAAATTGGAGAGAGTTATTTTCAAAAGTCAAATGAAATTGATACTGGGATACCCAGTAGTCATTTCAACTATCCTATGATTGGGCTTCAAATTTAGGATTTGATTTTAGATTTTAAGATATCATTTTCTTAGAAATCTAGGGCTTAGATTCTAGCAAGTAAGACTGTAGAAATGCCTAGGGTTGAAAACTTATTCCTAAAAGGATGTTTCAGAACATAGCCTGGAGGTGCTTCTGACACATGTTAGATGCTTGACCTAGTTCTATCCTTGAGAATCATTGGCCATTCTCTTTACTTGAGGGAACTAACCTATCTCTGACTCTTCTGGACTTACAACCTACCTGGAGAAGGCTTCCAACTAACACCACCTAAGTGCATTTTAAAACTATGGTGCTAAGTCATATGAATGCAAGATGACTGGGCTGTTGTATTCTTAGAAAAGGAATATATGAACCTAGACTTACTCCTTAATCCCTAAGACTATGTAGGGAATGAAGATACACCTAACTAATGCATATTTTTTAGATTTTTATAATATTTTGACTCATTATTTATTTTTAGGCCATAGGAATACAATTTATGCCTAATGCATGCAATTAGAAAAAGGTTATGGGCCAAATCAATAGAAGAAGGTATTTCAATCATAGGCTTTCAAAGGTCAAGCAGGTTCTCTAAAGGATGAAAGTCCTTCATTAATCAAGAGGAAATAATATAATTATGCATGATGTTAAAACATCCAGCTAAGGGGTTGCTACATATTTTATGCCTAGGATTTTATATGAAGATTATGAGTTATATTTATTTTTATGTTTTGATTGATTTAATTGGGTAGGAAATTTAGTTTATTCTATGAGCCTATGTCTAGGAATTCATCATAGCACAAACACAACACAAAAAGAAACCTAGAAAAAGCATGATGTTTCTATTGTGCACCGAAAATAAATCAAGTAAAATCAAATTATATAAAAAAGGCCAATGTAGTTGGGTAATGTTATACACCCTGGAAGAAAGAAAAATGAGTATCCGAGTTATGCCCTTATACAACCCGACCTTGAACTACATGTTTAGATCTATGGGCTTCTTTCCAAGAAAGTCTCCTTCTTCAAAGACATCTATTGGGCTCCACAGGGGACCACCGCACTATCTCCTTATTCTCCTCGCTAATCTAGACCCCATAGATCCTAATCTAATTCTAAGCTCAAATTTATATTTAAATTTTAAAAGAAATCCTAAGCCCTGCAAAATAGATGTTAGGAAATACACACAACACACAAAGCAGTTTATATTTCACAAACATACGGGCTTAGCATTAGTTGCTTGCCAAGCCCACCTGTTCTATGGTCTATGTTAAGGGATTTTTAGCACGTGCAAGCAAATAATAATTTAATGATTTATTTATTATAGTGATCCCTTTAACATAGTCCCTTGCAAAAAATAGTGTTGAATCTAGAATGAATGCCCTAACATCAGGTCTAACGAACAAACAAGCCTAGAATTCGCCTAAACAATACACCAATGCATATGAAGCACAACATAACACATCACAAGAGATTTAAGAAAATCATAGAATGATCTAACCTAGATCTAGAGTCTATGACCTAGGAAATCTAGTGTTTGTAAAAGAGGGGTTTGTGAGGCAAGGCTTTGCTAGGCTCCTTTAAGTTCAAGTTTAAATGTGAAGTTTGAATTTGTTTAATTTTTACCATTAGTTGGTTTCAATTCAAATGGTTTATTGATTTAATTTCTCTTTTTATGTTCATTTTATTTGGTTAAAATAATATTTAAGTTTTCAAGAAATGAGAAATAGAAAGAATTTTATTTTTAGCGGAAAATCACTTTATTCCACATCCTAAATCCTAATGAGATTTTCAAAAGTCTAACTAAGTTCCCTAAGTATTAATCTTTTTGATGTTATTTATGTTTGGATTATTTTTTATGTTATTTTATTTGTTTGAATTGCTTTATTTGATTTAATTTGTTTGATTTATTTCATTTTGAATTAAGCTATGTGGGTTTCATTTGATTTGGATTATGTTAATTTAAGTTTATTAAATTATGGATTTGTAAGTTTTAGGTTTAAGTTCATTAATATGAATTAATACCTTAGGTTTGTTCATGTGTTATGCTTAACCTAAAGTACTTAGGTTAATTATTTGATCTAATTTAATTAACCTAGGGTATAGATTTATTATTTAAATTTATTAGAGATGAATGATTTTATTAAATTTCATTGATTCAAAGGTTGAGATTTAAGTTAATTAATAATTTTATTAACCTAAGGTTTTATTTCATTTTCCTAAGATTGAATTTGATCACTTTAATTGACTTAGGATATTTAGATAAGTTTTTGAATAGTTTTCTAAGGTTTGATAGAGATTAATTTGAATTTCCACTTTATTTAATAGGTTAATTTATTTCCTTATCCCAATATTTGATTATCATTGACCTAAAGATTTGGAAATTTAAGAACTACTAATCGAAAGATCAATTTGACTTGAAATATTTCTGGTAAATAGGGTTATATGCTAATTTTATATCCATAAAGTTTCAACTTGATTAGTGATGTAATTAGGGAGTAATTAAGGTTTATATTATTTCATTAAAACTTAAATTAAGCTTAATTTAATAAGTTTCAAAGAATTTTATTTTTCACTTATTCTTCACTAAACTACCTTTCCAATGAGGGTTTATTTATAATTTTTGGTTAACTGTTTGATTTAGCATGATTTAATTAAGTTCAAGTTGTTTAATTGAATTATTTAACTCATTTAATTATCTAATTAAGTCAATTTAAGGTTTGTTAGGTTTAGATAGGTTTAGTTAATTTTAATTAGTGTTATGATGCTCATTAATGTTTATTATGTTGATTTAATGTTGTTTGATTAAAGTTTTCTTATTATTTTAAGGGTTAATTAATTTAATTAATTAAAAGGCTAAGCATATAAAATTTTAATTTTTCTTGAATTCAGAGAAATAAATCCAAAAAAATTCACCAAAGGTGTATTTTATACTTAAATTTCATTTTCCCAAAGTTTCAAAATGATTGGATTATTAATTTGAGAGTAATTATGGTTTAATATTTTTTAATTAAACTCAAATTAAGGGAAAATTACCCCCATAAAAATTGGGGATTTGAATTTTTATGAATTCCTCTCATTAAGATGAATCTATAGAGCTTTTATTTATAATTTTTTGATTTATATTTGATTTTCTATGATTTTAGAAGTTTTTGCATTTTATTAATTAATAAAATCCATTTAATCGAATTTTTTAAGTGGGTCCTGCCAGACATACCGCAAGTGTCCCCGCCACATGGTACATGGTTGGTCCATGGTTTCACCGCGCCATGTCACTGTTTCAAAATGCGGGATCGCCTACGGACCATCCGATCAAAGATTGGATGGTTCAGATCAATCTCGCGATTCCTAATGGGAGTAAATTGATCCGAGCCACCTAGATCTGGGCTGTCCGATCCAAATATACAGATCAGACGACAGAGAGATTATCTCCTTTGATTCCTACGGGAGTCGAGGATCGTTGATAGTATTTTGCTAATATCTTTTGATATAAACAATGAAATCACTTGTCAATTGGTTGAATATCCTATGTTTCTATATGGTTGGATCAACTTGTAGATTGCATTTCCTATTAAACCGACCACGACTAAATTTTCCAAGAAAATGCTTGAGGTCAACAATGGTATACCTTGATTCATTGGATGATTGGCCTTACAATTGATCCTAAAGCTTTGAATGCTTGAACCGAACTTGCTTGCCAAAGGAATTAGATCAATTCCTTACGGATTGCTCCCTAGGCCAACCCTTGATTCCTCTTTTCAGTTTTGATGGTTTGTGGTGATTAAGGACACTTGGGGGTAGGGGAAATTTCATTTTGGTTCAATTTTGATATGTGAAGGTGTGTGTGTGCTCAATTTTCCTTGGGTAAGTCTCTCCTCTCCTTTTCCTATATGGCCGATGGCCTTTAAGCCTTTTCCTAGCTATCCTTTGGTTGGTTTTGGTGATGGAGAACCTTGGAAGCAAGCTAGTGCACCTTTTCCATCCCACAAATCCATGTGAAGAGGTGGGAAGAAGAGAGAAGGAATTTGACTCTCCACCTTTGCTTACATTGGTTTTCCTTATTTGGATTTTATGCAATAATGCAAGAGAAGTTTCAGCTTGATTAGGGATGTAAACCTTCATTAGAATTGTTTAAGCTCCCATCCCATGTGATTTGGTTGGAAGTGGTTTGATATTTCCTTATTTCTTTTGTCATGCTTAACTCACTTAACCGAAATTGGGTCAAGTGAATTAAACATAATTTCTTATGGGTCAAATGAGCCATTTGGCCCAACTACACCAAATAAGGAGTTAGGTTATGTCCCATCACCATCCCCATATGATTTAGGATAATCAATTTAGAGTTATTTTGATTTTTCTTGAATTTGAGTTTAATGTGGCTTATTTAGGTTATTTTGATTTGAGAGATTTAATTTACCTAATCTAGGCCTCGATGGACTCAAATTCTTTTATTATTGTAATCACACATATTCATTTGATTATTTAAAATATTTTTGGTGATTTAATTTAGTCAAATTTAGTTGGTTGACTTTTTGACCAAGTGGGCCCACTTAAGTTAATTCTAGGTGACTAGAGTAATTTTAGGTTTGACTTGAATTTTATTTTATTTTATTGATTCACTTGATTTAATTTATGTTGATGTTTGATTTGGTACAAAACCAAGTAGATTCATTTTAGCTCAAATTGCATTTCCTAAGTTACTAAGCATAGTAACTTGAATAGTGAATTAGGAAATCCCTATTTGAACTTCAAATCTTTGCATTGGTGAAATGACCTCTTTCAAAAATGAGGTCAACAGATGTATCACAGATTGGCCTTGCTTTTGTCAACTACTATGACCACGTTTTCTCAAATGCCATGGTTTGGGCTTACATCTTGGAAAAGTAAGCTTGACCTTTGTGACTAGTTTATTGATTAATTTCTAAATTGTCTTAATGGTAAACCCTTTAAGCATGAAGGTGACCAAGCCATGAATATTCTTGAGAAGAATTTCAATGGTTAGCTATTTAGATAACTGTGGTTCGTATTTCATACTTAAATTGCACCATCTAAGAATGTAATCAATAAGGGACTCACCAGGGTGTTGTTGAGCTATAATGAGATTTCCAGTTACTTTATGATTTTAGCAAATGCTCCAACTCAACAAATGTCTTCAGAACCATTGAGTTCAAAGATAAATCAAATGTGATGTCATAAACTATGATGAAGAGATAGAATAAGAGTGCATCATACATCGAAGAACCCAAGCCATCGACAAATTTGGTATGTTAAGTGAAAGTCAAATGTGATTGTGAGATAGATTTGCTTTTCCTTGAAGATGTGAGTCTCACTTAACAAATTTGGTATGTTAAGTGAAAGCCCCAAATATGTTTGAGATTTTATTTTTCTTTGAGAATGAGACTATCACTTAACAAATTTGGTATGTTAAGTGAAAGCTCAAGTGTGGTTAAACATGAAAAATTGGATCCTTGTTGAATAAATTTGGTATGTTAAAATAGGGATCAAATGTTTATTGTAAAGAGACCCTTACTTAACAAATTTGGTATGTTAAGTGAAAGTCAAATGTGTTTATAATTTTGAAAATGAAACTCTCACTTAACAAATTTGGTATGTTAAATGAAAGTCAAATGTGTTTATGATTTTGAAAATGAAACTCTCACATAACAAATTTGGTATGTTAAGTGAAAGTCAAATGTGTTTATGATTTTGAAAATGAAACTCTCACTTAACAAATTTGGTATGTTAAGTGAAAGTCAAATGTGTTCATGATTTTTTGAAAGAAAAGAACTTATTTAACAAACTTAGGTATGTTAAATGGAGTTTGATTTATTCTTATGATTTTCAAAAAGAGGGTTATCATTTGACATATTGGACATGTCAAATGAGATCCAAATGTGTCTTGAAGTCCAAGACTTTGGCAAGAAGGAGTTCTAAGTGTCAAATAGAATTAAATTTGCTTTATCTTCTCCAAGGGAAGGGGAACTCCCATTTAACAAATTAGGGTATGTCAAGTGGGTGGGTGGGGGTTCAAATATGTCTTGACTTCTCTTTTGTGTGTGTATGATTTGTTTCTTTTTGAAAAGGAGAAAAATGTCAACTCTAGTACATGTGAAGTATGTTAGGTGGAGTTTCAATTTTAAATTATGATTTTATTCAAAAATAGAATCTCCATCCAACAAATTTGAGTGTGTGGGATGGGGATATCTATTTCCAAAGAGAACATGTTTTTGAAAAAGACATAAAAAAATGGTTGATTTTGATTTTGAAAAGAACCTCCAAGTAACAATCATAGGATTTGTTAAACGAGGTTTGGTTATATGTGTTTTGTGAATTTTTTGAAAATTTCATACAAATTTTTGTGTAAAGATCTCTTATTATGTTGATTTTGAAAAAGTTCTTTTTGGAAAGACATGTTATTTTATAGAAGGGTTTTATTTTCTTATTGTTCATGGGATGAACCTTGCCTAACCATCAGGATGGTGAAGAGGTTCATAAATTTTGGTCATCTCCTTTATTTGATTAAATTTAATTTTCACCTATTGGGGGAACCCAATAGGGATTATAAGACCTACACGGAGTGAGGTCCTAAAACCTAAAGGATGTTGGCGAGCTTTGCTTAAGGATAAAATAAGCTAATTACCAACATAAAGAATGATAGTCTCAGGCTTATATAAATATAAGTCCACTATCATGCTTGGAGATAATAATTTTTTACTAAAGATGGAGAGAGGAACCATCCCTAGTGGAGTCACGAGAAAATTCGATGGTGTTTATTTTTGAAGATATGGGACACCCCGCAAATTTTAGGGGGGTTACTTATTGAAGTGAACGGGTATAACATTAAGGAATTTATACTATCTCGAAAGATAGAAATCACCACTCTATAATGAACCTAATCACCTAATAAGGACTATAATATGATGGGTCTTTGAATGTATCAGAGATCTTTCCCCTACTTTGCATGGAAAAGTAACGTAGGGTTTATTTTAAAATGGGTTCGTTAAGTTCCCTATGGAGGCAAGCCCCTATAATTAATTACATCCTAAGGAATGAAATCCCTTAGGAATACTCTCGATTAAAGTAGGAATTAAAGTCTCCAAAGATTTCAAAGCTAAGACTATCAAAGGATTGCCTATGTTAGAAAATCAATTAGGGTAGACCAAAAGAAGATACTTATTCTGGAAGTCAAAGGGAGATGAGTCAGAATGCTCATGATACTAGGAAGCCTAGTGAACATTCCAATCTATCATATAATTGGGATTTATATATTTGAAATTGAAGAGATTTATTTATTTGAGTTGAAATTTTATTAGATTGCTAGGGCTTATAATCCATCAACACAAGATTGTGGAAATGCCTAAGAGGTGAGTATTTATGCTTATAGCATGCAAAGGGAAATAACAACCTCAGATCATAAATCTAGGGAGCTTTGGTGAGCGCCAAAGCACAACCTAAATCTAAGACAAAAATGAGTATATAGTTTTTCTCCACAAGAGAGAATAAACCACCCTACTACTGGACTTATTACCGCATAGAGTGACAGCCAGCTAACTCCTCCTATGCTTTAAATTCATGTAGGAAAGTCTTATGCATTGCAAGATTGCTAGGCTGTTGTTTATTTAAAGATGAAACTAAGTTTTTAAACTCACTCCCTAAGAGATTAGAGCATGAGTGGTATGAATTCATGACTTAATCTAATGCAAATTTTATCAAATTTATTTCATTATTTTAGACTCTTTATTTTGACACAGGCTATAAAATTTTATATGCCTAAATGCATGAGAACTCGATTATGGGCCAATTCAAGAGAGAAAGGGGTGTTCTTCTATAAAAGGCTCTAATAGGTTAAGCTTTTATTCTCTGTCATAGATGGAAGCCTCCTCTTAACAAGAGTGGAAGATTATGACATGCATTATATTACACATTCATTCATCCAGCTAAGGGGTTGGTAAAAATTTTATTATCTTGATTTAATTTCTAGGATTTTATGTGAGGTTGAGTTATTTCAAAATTTTAGTTATGAGTTATTAATTGGGGTAGAAAAATTAATTTCATCCTAAGAGCCTATCACATCCAGACCACACATTCAAACATCAAACATGAAGAAACTCAGAAAAGCATGGAATTCTAGTGCGCAATCTAAACATAACATCAAATAATTTTATAAACTATCATAAGAGAATAAAAGGTCAGTGTGGTTGAGTTTTGTCGTACACCCTGAAAAGAGAAAAAAAGATGGGTAGCCAAGCTCTACCCTTATACAACCCAAATTATAAAAATAATATATGTTATAGGAGTCTTCTTTTCTTCATTTCTTCCTTTTTTTCCTTTTGATTTGATTTGCTCCAAAGGAATCACAGAGCACCCCAAGGACTATCCTTATGGTCACTGCTCATCCTAATCTCCCATAACACTAATCTTAATTCCTAATGTAAAATTATATTTAAAATAAAAAAAGTAAATCTAGCTACACCTGCGAAACAAATGTTAGCTAAACACACCATACAACCTAAGAAGTTATATGAATAATTTGGACTTAGCACCCCACACATGGGTTCAAGCCCACCTGTCCTAACATGAGTTATGCTTAGAGCTAAGAAACCTACATAGTAAATGCATTTTTATTTTTATTACAGTGACCCCTTAAGCATAACCCCCTGTAGAAAATATGATTAGGCTAATCATAGCCTACCATCCATTACAGGCATACACCTAACATCCGCCTAAAATATTACATCACAAAATAAAACACAACATCATACATACAATGCCCTAACTTAGCACTAAAGTGGTGACTTAGTATTCTAATAATGTGCTTAAGGCTTGTGTGTGGCAAGACTTTATTAGGCTTCTTTAGTTTAAGTTTCAATTTGGAGTTCGAATTTGTTTAAATTTTACCTTTGGGTGATTTCAATTTAAATGATTTATTGGTTTATTTTTCATTTTTATTTCACTTTTATTTAGTTAAAATGATGTTTAGATTTTCAAGAATGAAGAGTAGAATGAATTCCATTTGTAGACAGAACTCACCTTATTCAACATCCTAACTCCTAAAGAATCTAACTAAGGTCCTTAAGTATCTTAATTAGCCCATTTGAATTTGTGTAATTGATTTGATTTGATTTTATTTAGAATTTAGAATTTGAGTTTGTTTAAGTATTTGATTGATTTATTTTGAATTAGATGTTTTGGTTTAATTACATCTTCATAATTCAATATCCTTAATATCTAATGAAGTTTAAGTTTATTTAAATTCATGTGTTTTTGATTGACTAATTTTAGATTAGATATTTTGGTTTAATTAAATCTTGATAATTCAATATCTTTAATCTCTAATGAAGTTTAAGTTTGTTTAAATCCATGCGTTTTTTGATTGATTTTTTTTAGATTAGATGTTTTGGTTTAATTAAATATTGATAATTCAATATCTTTTTAAATTAATATCAAATTCTTTTCTTTGATTATAGTTATGTGACTTAATTTTATGTTTATTTGATTTGATTATGGTTTAGTTATTTGTAGTTTGATTGGACTAGATTAATTGAGATTAAATTTTGATTTTTAATTGAGTTTGATTCTTTGTAATTAGAATTTTATTTTTAATCTCATCCATTTGTCATGTTATCAAAGTTTGGTTTGTATTTTGATTTCATACATTAGATAGTTAATTTGTTTATCTTTTTTTAAGTAGGTTGAATGAGATTTGATTTACATATTAAATTGTTGAGAGTCTTTCTTAATTTAATTTAATTTGATTTAGTTTGATCTGATTAGGTTTATTAGTCTATGGGTTTGCTTAGCTTCAATGTGATTATTAGTTTAATTAAGAAGTGTGTTTAGGTTAATTATAAAGATTTATTTGATATTTAATTCGATTTCATATTTGATTAGATTAATGATGTAATTAATGACTTAATAATTTATGTTTAATTTAGGTTTTGATTAGTATTTAATTGTATTTTAATGTTTGATTAAGCTTAGGTTTAATATGATTAGTTTGATTAACTTAATTATTTATTTAAGATGTGTGATCAAATTAATTAGTAGATTAATTATGTGTTTGATTTGAATTTATTTTAAAAAGTTAATTTGGTTCATTACGATGATGGATTAATTCATTAACTTTGCATTAATTAGGCATTTATTCAGTTGGATTAGCTTAAGGGTATTTAGTTTATTTAAGAAGTGTTTTTAGGTTAATTATTAAATTAAATAAAAAATTATTTAATTTTTAATTTAATTTTATATTTATTTAGATTAATGATGTAATTAATGACTTAATGATGTATGTTTAATTTAGGATTTGATTGGTATTTAATTACATTTATGTTTGATTAAGCTTAGGTTTAATATGATTAATTTTATTAACTTTATTAGTTTATTTGAGGGGTTTGATTAATTATTAAATTTAATTAGGGGTTCGATTTAAGCTTAATTTATGAGTTAGCTTTAATGTAATTTATTTAAATTAATTTGATTCATTAAGATGATGGATTAATTCATTAAATTTTCATTAATTATATGTTTGGTTAATAAAGTTTGATTAAGGGTAATTAAAATTTTAAATCATTAGAATAATTAAAGGTTTATTTAATTAGAGATTAATAACTTAATTACCCATATATGACTTATTTGATTTGATAGTTTTAATTAAGCATTTACCAAAATTTTATTGATTAAATGGTTATCATTGTTATTATCATTTTATTAGATTAAGTGATTTAATTATTTATTTTTATTTCAGTTAAACTTAATTATTCATAATCATAATTATGTTTGATTTTTTTCATTTATTATGTTCATTTGATTTCATTCATGTTTGATCTAATTGTTAGGTTTATGTATTAATGGCTAATTAATTATTTTATTCCAAATGGATGTGTTTTAATCATATGTTAATTAAGTTTACTTTAACTTTATTTGGTTTGGTTTTATTAATAATAAGTGATTATGATGTATTGGATTTATAACTAATCTAACTTTTTAGTTCACTTAATGATTAATTAGTTTCGGTTTATTTATATTTATTAATGACTTTCATATGATTAAGATTCCATGCTTAATACAGGTTTAGTTATACTAGTTCGACCCACATTAAAGTTTCTTAGATTTGTTTAATTTTAAGTTTGATTTAAGATTTAATCATTTAATTAAGTTTTATTAACTTAAATAGGTTTAATCATATTTAATTTAATTTTCTCTGAGGATTATATGATATTTTTCTAATTTGAGGTTTGATTAATGATTGCTTAAGTGTTATTTCATTTCTGATTTTAATTTATTATTTAGATTATTATGAATTTCAATTTAATTAATTCTTTAATTTGTTAAATTTTATCCCTAAATATTTATTGTAGGTTCATTAAGTTTCAGAAGATCAAATTATTATTATTATTATTTTTAGGATCTTAAATGTTAATTAAAGTGATTTAAGCCATTTTGAAGTTTTTTGTAAATTTTTGAATTTTTATTTGATTTATTTTATTAAAATAGATAATCTAAAATTCAAAATTTAATTTCTCCCAATTCAGAAGCCTTTATTACTTGAGATTTTTATCATAGGTGTCCTTTAAGATTAATTTTAATCCCTTAAAATTTCAACTCAATCCGACTTGTATTTTTATAGTAATTAATGAAACATTATTTTTACTAAAACCTAAATTAAGCTCAAACCATTTAGTAAAATTTGGGGATTTTAGGTTTGTTGAATTCCTCCTAAAAAGATGAATCCAACAAGCCCTTATTTGCAATTTTTAGTTAGGTATTTTATTTTCTATTAATTTTTTGAAGTTTCAAGTGATTTAATTAAAATCAAAATTGATATTTCTATTTAGTTAGCTGCGGCACGATGTGGTAATGCAGCATGCCATGTAATTGGATGCGTGGTCTCGCATGGCACGCGGGCGCCACGCGGCACTGCGTGATTGGTGCATGGTGCCACATCAGCATTTGAGCAGGGATCCGCATCAGCACGAGTGACCACGACGCGTGGTTTGCTCTAGACCATTCGATCACAAATTGAACGGTCCAAATCACATATGCCGATCAAGAAATAAGGATCGCACGATTGGCACATGATCTAAGCCATCCGATTGCACGAACCGCGAGATCGGATGATCCAAAATACACTCACCGATATAAAGGCTGGGATCACATGATCTATGCATGATCCGAGCCGTCCGATCTCACGAACCGCGGGGTCGGATGACTGTTGTTGTTCGGCCGATGTGAACAGTAAAAATCGAGGGTATTTTGGGAAAAATGAGAAATTTAGATGAAAACTTATTTAAATGGACTCATTTTCACGTCAATTCACACCAAAAAACTTCTATTTTCTAATTGGGATGATATAAAATATAAAATGCAAGATTATCTAGGATAAATTCCTAAAATCACATAAATAATCATCACAAATGAAGGATCCTAAGGCCATTTACAGTTTGAGAAAATTTACATCACCGGGGATGGGTTTCGATGGCAGTGAAGATCCAAACGAGCTGTTAGGTGCAAGTGAAAGCTTTGAAATGAGTATAGCCTTCGCCTTCACTTTGAAATGATATATTTTTTGGTGCTTGTCATTTCTTCACGAGAATCCACCCAGTTTTGATGTTTTTGGCTCAAGAGGTGGGGAAGTGGTGGCTGGTTTTTTTGGGGGCTCTTGGGGGCTGAATAGTGGTAGGAGAAAGAAGAATGAAACCTCATTTCCCCCTCCTTTAATAGTGGTAAAAAATCCACCCTTTTTTGAATTTTTTGGCTCGAAAGTGTTATCATTTTTCTTTGGGTGGTAGAGATGGATGATGGATTGATTGAAGACTTTGGATTTTTTCTCCAAAGTCCTCTCTTGCTGCCATATGATCAGCTTCATTGAATGCAAATGTTGGGAAGGAGTTAAATGCATGTGATGGGGAGAATTAAATGAGGTTGGGTGGAATCCTATGTGGGGAGGATCCATGAGGGATTTAATTGATTGGGTTGATTTTGGGCTGATCCCAAATGAGTTTGGGTCAGGTTTGATCCCAATGGGTCATGTCTTGGTTTTAAGGGATTTGGCTCAATTTGGGTCATATGGGTCATATTAGGTCATATCGGGTTAGGTTGACCAATTGGTCAAATTAGGTCAAACCAAGGGTTAGGTTAGGTTCAAATGATAATTTGAAGAGTTTTGGTATGATCAATTTGATTTAATTTTTCTTAGAATTGATTTTCACTCATTTGGAATCAAATGGTCCATTGGGTCAAGTTGACCAATTTGACCAAAATTGGCCAAATTGGTTTGGGTTATGGGTTGATTTATGTTTAATTGGCTAATTGAATATGAATGTGGTCTATGGTTTGAATCAATTTAGATTTAATTTGATTTATGCCAAATTAACCCTTTAGGACAATTTGGACTTAATGGCTCAATTGAGCTCAATTGATCAAATTGGGTTTAATTATGGCTTTGGTCAAGTTCAATAATCAATTTGGAATGAACTTGAGCCATTGGTTGCAATCAATTTGGGTTAGATCATGATTTGACTCAATTTGGTCCTTTAGGCCAATTTGGGCTAACTTGGATCAAATGGCCGATTGGGCTTGATTTTGCTCAATTGGTGGTCAAGTCATATTTAAATATTGATTTTGGGTTGATTCAAATCATTGGTTTCAATCTATTTGATGTAAGATGAGTTTTAGTTTTGGTTCATTTGGGCTAAGGGTTGACTTGGTCAAATGACTAAGTTGACTTAGTTTGACCTAATTGATTACAATTGATCATGCTAAGGTGATCAATAATCATGGTGGAAGGTTTTGGTGAGCTTGGATTGGAAGTTAGCTCAAATGGGTCTTGATGTCACTTTGGGTCAAGTGGACCTAAGTGGGTCAATTGGTTGGTTTTGGTTTGATTTGAGTTTAGTTGAACATATATATGAGCCCTGGATTAAAATATAAATTTAATGATAATCAACTTGAAGTCCAATAATTTTTGGCTCAATTTTTAGTTTTAAGTCAAAAGGGCTAAGTTAGGCTTGACTTGGGTTGACTTGAATTTGGTTTGATGATTGTAGGTTTTATTTATATTTGAATAAATGATTGAATGAATGATTGATTTGAGAGAAAATCGGTTGGTTTTGACTTGATTTGAATAGAATTTGGCTAAGTCCAAAGAATTGATTTAAAAGGATTAGATTGAGTTTCAAATTGATTTTCAATATAGTTTTGGTCATTTGAATTTGGATTTCATTTATATTTGTGAATATAAATGAAGGAATAATTGAATTATAAGGAAATCAATTGAGTTTGATTTGATCTAAAGGGAGTTTTTGCTAAGCTTATGAATGTGGTTCATGTGGCTTAGGAATGCTCTTAGGATTTGAATTTGATTTTACATTTTAATCATTTGGAGTCAAATTTGAAATTAGATTTGGAATTTGAATTTTAATTTGAGGTTTGGTTTGAGATTTGAATCTGGGGTTGGTTTGAGAATGTGCATATAGATTGAGTTTAGGCTATAGGGTTGGTGATTTTCTTAAGTTTAAGGCATGGCCTAATCCTATGATTAACCCTTATAAGTCTCTAGGATTAGGTTAAGTGTTCACCTAATCACTAGAAGTGTCTTATGACTAAGGAACACTTAGTGTCTAGAAGAGTTCTAAGTCTAAAAAGGGGAGGTTGAGAGCTCACTCCAAAAGTGAGGTCAATAGCCTCTGGTGTAGAAAATAATAGTGTCGTACTCACTTAAAACTCTTACTCATATGCATGCGTAATGTGACCACTAAATAGAAAGTCATAATTCAATCAAATTAATTTCTTCTTTTGCATGACTCTTCATCCTTATAGTTGTGAATACATTTATATGTATATGAGAATAGTGGGTATATTTGTCTAGACATCCTAGGTACGCACAACTTTAAGTAGCCCTAAAGAGGTCTTTACCTCACTCCCCTGGTGTGAAACTATGGCACTATACCTGCTTAAAACTTTTATACATTTGAGTGTACATGTAGCTAATGGATTGAAGTCTCCTTTTTTCTATTAAAAAAAGACATGCATTCATATTAATCCGATTAAATGAAATATAAAATTCAAATATACTTCATTACATTAATCATTTAAGTGTGCTAAGACATATTGTATGCGTAGGTATACTTAGGATCTAATCATGTGCATGTTACATGTGATGAAAATAAATGAATGAACATGTGTCATGTGATAGTAATTTATTCCAATTACTCTTAAGAAGCCTTTCACATTAAATAAAGTTATTTAAGGTGAACCCAAACTTAGGACTGATTAAAACATGTAATAAGCCATTCACTAAAAGAAACTAAGTCATAATAACATGCTTTAGAAAGTGACTTAAGGTAGGGATGAGAGAGGGCATTCCCTTTTTTTCTCTTAATAACACTTAGATGTTAAGTGTAGGGTCTTATGGAACCAAATAAATCACAAATTAAAACTTGCAAAATCAGCTAAATAACTTAAAGTGAAACCAATATTCTCTGTTTAATTGAATTCTTTTACACTTAGAAAATTTCAACATTAATGTCTAATTAAGACATACCGCACAAGCCTTAAGCTCACAAATTAGAAGACTAAGTCGCCACTTCTAGTGCTAAGTTAGGGCATTGTGTATGTGTGATGGATGTTTTGTTTTGCGATGTAATGTTTTAGACTCGATGTTAGGGTGTATGCCTCGTAGACTGGATGGTCAGTTGTAATTAGCTTATTATGTTTTTTGTAGGGGGTTGTGCTTAAGGGGATATTGTAACTAAAATATAAATGTTTTGTTGTGTAGGTTTCTTAGCTCCTAAGCATAACCCATGTTAGGATAGGTAGGCTTGGTTACCCATGTGTGGGGTACTAAATCCAATTGATTCATATAATTGCTTGGGTTGTTTGGGGTGTTTAGCTAAGATTTATTTTACAGGTGTAGCTAAATTTGCTTTTCCTATTTTTAATGTAATTTTGTATTAGAAATTAGGATTAGTGTTATGGGAGATTTGGATGAGCAGTGGCTAGAAGGCTTAGTCCTTGGGGTGCCTTATGATGCCTTTGGAGCAAATCAAATCAAAAGGAAGAGAAGGAAGAAATGAAGAAAAGAAGACCCCCATGGAATGTATTATTTTTGTAATCTAGGTTGTATAAGGGTAGAGCTCAGCTACCCATCTTTTTTTCTCTTTTCAGGTGTATGGCAACTACCAGACCGCCTTTTATTATTTTACTATAAAAATTGTTTGATGTTGTGCTTAGATTGTGCACTAGAATTGCATGCTTCTCATATTTTCTTCATGTTTGATGTTTGAATGTGTGGCCTGGATGTGGTTGGATCTTAGGATGAAATTAATTTTTTTACCCCAAGTAATAACTCATAATTAAAATTTTAAAATAACTCATAACCTCACATAGAAGCCTAGAAATTAAATCAAGTTAACAACATATTTAGCAACCCCTTAGCTGAATGATTTTATGTATAATTCATGCATGTTGTATTCTTCCACTCTTGTTAAGAGGGGTCTTCCATCTGTGCCAGAGAATAAAGGCTTAACTTGTGAGAGCCTTTGATGGAAGAACACCCTTTTATCTCTTGATTTGGCCCATAATATAGTTCTCATACATTTAGGCATAAAAATCTCATAGCCTGTGTCAAAATAAAGAGTCCAAAATAATTAAATAAATTTGATAAAATTTGCATTAGATTAAATCATGAATTCATACCACTCATGTTTTAGTCTCTTAGGGAGTAAGTTTAAGGACTTGGCCTCTTTCTAAATAATAACTACCTAAGCCATCTTGCAATACATAAGACTTGGCCTCATGGATTTAAAGCATAGGAGGTGTTAGTTGGAGGCCACTCTAGGTGGTTGTAAGTCCAATAGTTGGACAGTTTATCCTCTCTTGTGGAGGTAGACCATTATGTACACCTTTTGCTTAGATTTAGGATGTGCTTGTGGTTTGTACCAAATCTCACTAGCTTAGGATCTGAGGTAGCTATTTCCTTTGGGCTACAAGCATAAATCCTCACCTCTTAGGTATTTCCATAATCTTATGTTGTTGGATTATAAGTCCTAGTATTTTAATAAAATGTCAACTTAAACAATAAACTCTCTTCAATTTCAAAAATATAAATCCCAACCATAAGGATAGATTGGATTGCTCACTAGGCTTCCTAGTATCATAAGCATTCCTTACTCATCTCCTTGACTTTCAAAATAAGTCTCTCTTTTTGATCAATCTGATTTGATTTTTGAACATAGCCAATCCTTTGAATAGTCTTGCCTTGAAATCTTTGGAGATCATGATTATCTACTTTAATGAGAGTGTTCTTAAAAAATCCCATTCCTTAGATGTAATTAACTATAGGGGCTTGCCTCCATAGGGAACTTAATGAACCTGGCTTAAAATAAACCCTACTTTACTTATCCATGTAAAGTATGGGAAAGATCTTTGGTACATTTGAAGACCCATCATGCCTTAGGAGTCTTATTAAGTAATTAGGTTCATTATAAGGTGGTGATTTCTATCTTTCATGATAGTACACCATTCTTTAATATCATACCCGATCACTTAAATAAGAACCCCTAAGATCTGCATGGTATCCCACACTAACAAAAATAAACACCACAGATTCTTCTAGCGACTCCACTGGGTATGGTTCCTCTCTCCATATTTAATAGAAAATTATCGTCTCCAAGCATTGATAGTGGACTTATATTTTTTATATGCCCAAGACTATCTTTCTTTCCATTAGCACTTAGCTTATTTCATCCTTAAGCAAAGCTAGCCAACATTCTTTAGGTTTTAGGACCTCCCATGTAGGTCTTAATATTCCTATTGGGTCCCCCAATAAGTAAAAATAAATTAACTAAAGAAAGGAAAAATAACCAAACATAAAATTTTAAACCTCTTACCACTAACTTGGTGAAGCAAGGTTCATCCCATACTTAACAAAATTTCAATAAAATCCAAAGTAAAATGAAAACATCTTTTACAAAAATAAAATTTCAAATGTATTTTCAAAATAACAATCATATGAACCCGATTTAAAATAATCCAATTTTTTAACTGGACTTTCTCTTTTAAAAATTAAAATTAAACAAAGACAGAAAAAGACCATTTCTCCAAAAATTTTCAAACCCCTTTCAAAATAAAATTAATTGAACTCCACTTAGCATGCCCAAATTTGTTAAGTGAAGGTTCCTTTTTTTAAAAAATCAAAATTAAATCAAATAAAACCTCTTCTTCAAAAATAAATAACAAAACCATTTTTTCAAACAAAATTAACCAATTTCATTTATCATACTCAAATTTGTTAAATGATAGTTCTTTTGTAAAATCAAAATCAAACAACAACAAAAAAATCCTAAAGTTTTGAAGCTACAATCATTTGGAAAGTAAAGTTCCAAAATTTTTTAAGTCCCAATCAAAGATCCTTGAACCTACAGTCATATCAACATTTGACTAGTGAGGTTCCAAATAAATTCTCTTCAAAATCTCTCCAAATCAAGATCTAATTATTTGAACCCCCTTATCATATTCAAATTTGATGAGTGTGGGTCCAAATTCTTTAAATCTATCAAGAATGTTACTTAACAAAATTTCAATAAAATCCAAAGTCAAATGAAAACATCTTTTACAAAAAAAATTTCAAATGTATTTTCAAAATAAAAATCATATGAACCCCATTTAAAATAATCCAATTTTTAAATGGACTTTCTCTTTTTAAAATCAAAATTAACAAAGACAAAAAAGACCATTTCTCCAAAAATTTTCAAACCACTTTCAAAATAAAATTAATTGAACTCCACTTAGCATACCCAAATTTGTTAAGTGAAGGATACTTTTTTAAAAAATAAAAATTAAATCAAATAAAACCTCTTCTTCAAAACTAAATAACAAAACCCTTTTTTCAAACAAAATTAACCAATTTCATTTATCATACTCAAATTTGTTAAATGATGGTTCTTTTGAAAAATCAAAATCAAACAACAACAAAAAAAAAAATCCTAAAGTTTGAACCTACAATCATTTGGAAAGTAAAGTTCCAAAATTTTTAAAGTCCCAATCAAAGAGCTCTGAACCTACATTCATATCAACATTTGACTAGTGAGGTTCCAAATAATTTCTCTTTAAAATCTCTCCAAATCAAGATCTAATTATTTGAACCCCCTTATCATATTCAAATTTGATGAGTGTGGGTCCAAATTCTTTAAATTTATCAAGAATGTCTGAATTAAATTTGACATAGAGCTTGAAAACCTTAAGATTACTTATGATAATGCAGTATTCACTATTATTGGTCATAAGTTATGGTTAATAAAAACTTTTATGATGGAATTCTACTTAAAACCAAGATGTGGATTTTCACCTTAAAGGAGAGAGGCCATAGAGATTTCTTGGGTGGCCAAGAATGAAATTGACAAGAATTTTGAGTATATCTTATTTATTTCAGATAAGTATGACTCAAAAGACTTGAATCCTAATTCCCAAAAGATGACAACTCTTAAAATAACTATCATAATTCATAAAGTAGCAGTACCGATGGACTTGATATCTTTAATGATTCCAATTCAAATAGAGATGCCTCCATTCTAAGCTTTCATGGTTTCACTATAGATAAAGTGTTAGAATCATCAAATTTTAAATGTTTAATAGGAAAACTTTGGGCATGAAAAAGAGTAGGTAGACATCAATTCTACCTCTCTTTCAAAAGATACCACAAAAGTCAATTGTTGCAATGGCAGGGTCCTACCACTTTGATCAACATCATAGGAAAAAGCAAACAAGTCGTTGGAAATAATCAAATTCTAAATCCTTCTTAAGATACACCTCACAATCCAAAATAAGGGCATCAAACTATTCTAAAGGTTAGTCTTAAAGCTCCACACTATCTTGGAAGGTTGCCTACTAACTAAATAATAAGTGCACCATCACCTTTTCTAAAGAGATAGAAAAGTGTTTGATTGGAACTTAACCTGATTCTTTCTTACTTAATTAGTGGCAACCTCTTGAAGTTATAATTCACATAGAATATCCTATGGAAAAGAAATCAAGCAATCTCCTCCAGAGAACACAATATTGACAAAGACTCAAAGAGAGAGAGAGAGAGAGAGAGAGAGAGAGACAAGAAAAAAATGAAATTAAAAAAAGGAGAAAGAGAAGAAGAAAAAAGAAAAGTATAGAACCAGTAATACACATTGATTTTGAATTCAAAGGATAAATCATGTGTACAAAGTGTAAATAAAAGAAAAAAAAGAGAGAAAAGAATATATGAAATAAAATTTGAGTCAAATTTTGATGAGTCTCTGGAGTTAAATGAAAATAAAAAAAAAGAAGAAGGTCTATAAGGATGATTCATATATGATATGACTAGAAACTTAGTAGGTATGTGTCCTCATCGACTCCAATTCTTCTATCTCATGATATTATTATAGGATTAGAAGTCAAGATTTGCTCCTAACCTCTAGCAAAAAAATATATTATGAGATTTCAAATTTTGCACTTCATATCTCTTTCTTTAAGCTTGAAAGAGGATTCAACAGTTGTAGATATACCTTCAAGTGAAGTAATAAAATCATCTTTTGCCTAGTCTATCTACTTTGCTCAAAATTTTTTGAAGGTTTTCAAGTAGAGAAAGCACTCCTTGAAGAAAAAAAAAAAAGAGGATCATTAACCATCAAGTTTCAAAAAATTAACCTCAGAACATAAAGTGAGACCACTCACCTTCCCAACATCCATATATGATAAGTTAGAAGGAAAATTCCAACGACTTGGTTTGGTTACTTTTGTAGTTTAAAGATTGCTTTACCTAAGACCATTATAAAGTGCTCAATACATCTCTAAAGGTAGTAGCCTATAAACTCAAAATTGAACCTATTGCTATTCATATTCTAGAAACATTTGATGTGAAGAAGAGGATCAAAGTTTGAAGTTAACCTTATTGAAGAAGAATAATACTACCATGATTTCCCAACATTATTCCCAGTCAAAAGAAAGAACATTCAAATCAGCACATATGTCCATTTTGAAGATCTAAGATAGGCATGTCTTGAAGTTGAATTCACATTACCTATATCAAATTTAATAGAAGACATAGCCTCTTTGCATGTCTCCTCATTCGATAAAAATGATGAGGATGAGAGGTCATTTGCATTTATAATTTGCATCAGAATTTATTGCTATAAGGTCTTGTATTTCAACCTTAAAAATGCTAGAACCACATACCAGCAGGCCATGACTCGAATCTTTGATGAACTCATTCATCGCCAAGTGAGATGCTATGTTGACGATCTCGTGGTCAAAAGCAAAGAAAAGGATGACCATCTTTATGCGAGTAGTTGTCTTAATTACATTAATTACAACCAAAAGATAAATCCCCTAAAGTATATAATTAGGTTGGCTTTAGGAAGTTTCTAGGGATTATAGTAAAGCATCATGGGATAACAAAAATTGTTCTAAAAGAGATTAAAGTGACATTAGAGATGCAACCTCCAAAAAAAAGAAGAAAAAAGAGAGGGGCTCAACGCAATTAAAATCATTTCAAGGAAGGATGTCGTTTCTAAGATACTTAATCTCATCTTTTGGTTCAATCATTCAATACTTTGATAAAGAAAGTAGATCAAGTTCTAAAATATGATAAGTTTCAATACTCATTCAAAAGCATATGGTAATATTTCATTTAGGGTACACCTCTAATATTGGCCCCTCCATTCGCTTTAGACCACTAGTTTAAGGCTATCTCCATTTAGGGTACAACTCTTCTTGTTAAAATCTATCATCAATAATCAAATTACAAAACTTTATGCATCGATTGAAAAGTGTGAAGGTCTTGCAAAAAAAAAAAAAAAAAAGAAAAGAAGAGAGACCTCAATTAACGTTGAATATAGATGGTTTAAACTCTTTCAAAGTTAGTCAAGCTCAAGACTTTCCAAATCAAAATTTTGTTTTTGATCATTAAAAGGCCTACTTTGGTGCTTTGAAGGATGGTAAGTAGTTTAAACCACTATAATAGGAGAGTCTCTTGTATTTTTATGTCAATAAACACTACTTCAAAAGCCATTACACTCAAAATCAAATTTCAAATTTGGAGAACAATTTAAGTAGTTGGAATAAAAAATTTCTTTCATTCAAATACAACTTAGAGCATAACATTTGAGAAGCCTTCATGAATTTCTTTCACTAAGGATGATCAATTACTTTGACTGGATCCCAAGGATTTTAGAGAAAGAACACTACTCTTAGTTGTTCTTGTTCCATTTGCATACACCTGAAGAAATTTCAAAAAATAAAATAAAATCAACTTAGTAAAGTTATGTTTTCACATCTACATTGGTTGAGCTAGAATAAAAAAAATAATAGTAAAAAAAATCAAACTACAATCACCCTTCAAAATTCCTCATCAATCTAAACATTTCTTCAAACTTACATCAAAACTCAATATTTATCTCCAATGCTATTAGGATAGTGTAAGAGAACCCAAGAGGCATCTTATTCGACTAGCACAAATAAGATGTAAGAGAACCCAAGAGGCATCCTATTCTCTCTTTCACAACATAAACAAGCAAACACATATCTTTTATCTTGGGCTATTTCTTTCTGACTTGACCATTGCAAACCAATGAGTGCCTTGTTAGTTTGGTAGGCCTCACTGTGCAGCCAGTAAGATATCTCATGTTGACTTTGTTTAAGAGGATGTAAGCCTACACGCTTTCTTCTTGAAATAACCATCATTCACTGACTAGGTCCAGTATTTTTGAGGCTTAGGATTAGTTCCCTAATGGCTCCTTTCCTCTTGACTACTTCAAGCCTAGTTTGGTCTCTACACAGGATTCCTCGCTTAGTAGTCACTCTAGGTCGGATAGCCCCTGTCGAGCCAACGACAGACTATCCTAGAATCAGTTTCACTTTAGGGAGATGTAAGCTTACACGCCTTCTTTATAGACTAATTATCACAAATCAATGGGCACCTTAGGTTGGTTGGTTATCATCATGCTGATGAAACCCACCTGATAGATACAACACTCTTTGTAGATGTGAGTCCCCGCGCTTTCTTGGAACCTCCCGTATGGGCACTCTATTTGGATCACGTCCTTAGCGACCCCATTTAGACATTACCCAAGTTATTTTTGGATTGGACAGTCCCCCTTTCCTAGTAACCACCCCTGTGGTTGGAGAATTTGTTCAACTGATGCACACATTCTCCCTTGGTCTAGTAAGTCTGAAATAGGATGAGGCTGATATGAGCTCCTTCTTAGTGTGGTCCCTCGTAAACCAACAGGGTCCACGCAAACTTAAAATAATGAAAATATATCTTTACTTATGGGTTAGGAATTCAAGCCCTAGTGGCCCCTTTTCGAAGCAGACATCCTATCTTTAATGAAGTGTCGAAAACTCCTATAGAATTTCTAACTACTGAGTTGAGATAAGTCCCCGTGTTAACACTCTTAGTAGTTTCAGGTCGTTCAACTTATTGTGCCACCAACAGGTCACCTGGGCGGCCATTTTTGCTTTGAAAGATATAATTCTACTACACATTCTTTCAAGCACGACCGTCATAAATTGATGGGAAGGCTTAGTTCAGGTTCAATTTATTGCACAAGCGACCGATCGCCTCAGTGGTTCCTTATGTAGGAGGAT
Source organism: Cymbidium sinense (assembly GCA_021442155.1). Classification (NCBI taxonomy): domain Eukaryota; kingdom Viridiplantae; phylum Streptophyta; class Magnoliopsida; order Asparagales; family Orchidaceae; genus Cymbidium; species Cymbidium sinense. Next base: position 4,215,294 of record CM038226.1, read on the forward strand.
GTGTGTCCCTGCACTTTCTTTCTTACTTGACCATTGCACACTAAAAGACACCCTTGCTTAGTTAGCTTTACCTCATGGCCGATAGACCATCCCTTTGGATTTGTAAATCTAAGACAGGTCTAGGCTGATATTAGCTCCTTCTTAGTAGATCCATCACACACCAACAAGGTCCATCTAAAATTAAATTGATCTTGGCTATTCTTGAGTCAATATGAGTCCATAGTGGCATTCACCCAAATAGTCATGCTAGGTCGAGTTTGATTTGTTGCACCATCGACAGATCACTCCAATGATTGATCCTTACTTTAGAAGATGTAAGTCTAATATGCTTTCTTTCTAGTACAGTCATTGTACAATGAAAGAAAACCCTTAGGCTGAATAGTCCTACCTTATGGTTGGTAGACTACCCTTTGGATTTGTAAACCTGAGACAGGTCAAGGATGACATAGCCCCTTCTTAGTAGGTCCATCACATGCCAACAGGGTCCATAAATAACACACCAAATCAAATCACTATAAATGAAATTAATCATCAAGACTACTCTTGAGTTGAGGTAAGATCCCCAACGGTGCTCACTTAGTATTCTCCTTAGGTAGGGTTCGATGTGTTGTCCATCCAACAGATCACCCCAGTGGCTTTTCTCTCCTTTGGAAGATGTAAGTCAGCTTTTCCTTCTTCCTAGCATAGTCGTTGCACATTGAAAGGCAACCCCTTAGGTCGGATAGTCTTACCTTATGGCAGGTGGACTACCCCTTTGGACTTATAAATCTAAGATAGGTGAAGGCCCCTTTGGCTCCTTCTTTGTGTGGTCCATTGCACACCGACAGTCCATTGCACACTGACAGGGTCTATACCAAATAAATTCAAAATCAACCTCCCCAGTGGAGTCAGATTAAACATATTAGACAAACCAAACTTCTCTCTATTGAGGCTTAAATCAAATTAGCCTCCTTGTGGAGCTTAGTTTTAAATCAAACAAATCTAACCGAGAGAAAATCTCTGATGGATATGCCCTCAATCTAGAACCCTTCTCTTTAGTGGAGCCAAAAAAAATTAAACCAACCTCCCTAGTGGAGTCTAATCAAATAAATTAAATAAATCTATTCAAATTCTTTTCCCTAGTAGATAGCTCACATATCCAATCTCCAGCGGATTCCAACTCATGTACCTATCAGATATACCTCCAAAACAAGTTAAAATTAATTCATATTGATCCCCATCGGATTATAGATTCTTATCCCTAGCGGACACACCCAAACTAATCATATTCACAGTTAAACTGAAATTCTTATCCCTCAGCAGATAACTTGAACTTGCTTCCCTAATGGAAGGTTCATGTACTCAATCCCTAGCGGATTCCTTCTGGTCCTCTTAAGCCCTTGGCATACAGAAAGCTGCATTACACTATGCTCATGATTCTATCTACCTCTTAGGTATATGTATATATCATTTTCATTAGTGTTTGCAATCTTCTTGATGTTGTTGATCATTTTGATCAACGCCAATACGTGTTGTGTGCCTTGTTATTACACCACACATATTGGGGGTCCTTTTGTTGACCTCACTTTTGAAGTGAGCTCTCAACCTCCTCCTCTTGAACTTAGGACTCTTCTAGACACTAAGAGTTCCTTAGTCATAAGATACTTCTAGTGATTAGGTGAATACTTAACCTAAGCCTAGACATAGAAGGATTAGGCCATGCCTTAGGCCTTAAGAAAATCAACAACCCTATAGCATAAACTCAATCCATATACACCTTCTCAAATCAAACCTAGATTCAAATATCCAACCAAACCTCAAATTCAAATCCAAATTCCAAATCCAAATCCCAAATTTGACTCCAAATGATTGAAACCCAAAATCAAATTCAAATCCCAAAACCCTTCCTAAGCCATATGAACCACCTTCATAAGCTTAGCCAAAACCCCCTTTAAATCAAATCAAATCAAATTCAATTTATTTCTTTATAAATAAGTTATTCCATCATTTATATTCATAAATATAAATGAAATCCATATCCAAATGATCAAAGCTAAATCAAACTGAACAAAACCCCTTTTAAGCCACATGGACCCACCTCCATGTGCTTAACCAAATTAGCCTTTAAACCAATACAAACTCAATTGATTTTCTTATAAATCAATTATTCTTTCATTTATATTCACAAATATAAATGAAATCTAAATTGAAATAACCAAAACTATATCCAAAATCAAATCCAAACCTAATCTAGCCCTTTAAGCCAATTCTTTGGAATTAGTCAAATTCTATCCACATAAAGTCAAAACCAATGGATTTTCTCTTGAATCAATCATTCCTTCAATTATTTATCCAAAAATAAATGAAACCTACAATCATCAAACCAAATTCAAGCTAACCCAGTCAAGCCTAACTTAGCCTTTTTGACTTGAAACTTTCAATTAAGCCAAAATCTCTTAGACTCCAAATTGATTGTCATTAAATTTATATTTCAATCCATGGCTCATATATAAGTTCAACTAAACTTGAATCAAACCAAAACCAAACCAATTGACCCACTTAGGTCCACTTGACCCAAAGTGACCTAAAGGACCCATTTGAGCCAACTTCAAATCCAACCCAAATTGGATTGAACTAAGCTCACCAAAACCTTCCACCAAGATTGTTGATCACCCCAGGATGATCAATTACAATCAATTGGGTCAAAGCAAATCAACTTAGTCATTTGACCAAGTCAACCCTTAGCCCAAATGAACCAAAACTAGCCAAAACTCATCCTACATCAAATTGATTGAAACTAATGATTTGAATTAACTTAAAATAAATATTTAAATACGACTTGACCACCAATTGAGCCAAACCAAGCCCAATTGGCCATTCAATCTAAGTTTACCCAAATTGGCCTAAAGAACTAAATTGGGTCAAATCATGATCTAATTCGAATTGATTGCAACAAATGGCTCAAGTTCATTCCAAATAGATTATTGAACTTGACCAAAGCCAAAATTGAGTCTAATTTGACCAATTGGTAAACTTGACCCAACCTAGCCCAAATTGACCTAAAAGGTCAAGTTAGCCAAAATTCAAATTAAATCTAAATTGATTCAAATCAAAGACCACATTTATATTTAATTAGCTAATTGAATATGAATCAACCCATAACCCAAGCTAATTTGACCAAATTTGGTCAAACTAGTCAACTTGAACCATTTGACCCATTTGACCCATTTGATTCAAAATGAGCCAAAATCAATCCTAAGCCAAATTAAGTCAAATTATTTATACAAAAATACCTCAAATTATCATTTGAACCTAACCTAAGCCTTGGTTTGACCTAGTTTGATCAATTGGTCAACCTACCCCAATATGACCCAATGTGACCCATATGTCCCAAATTCAGCTAAATCTCTTGAAACCAAGTCATGAACCATTAGGGGCTGATCAAACCCAGCCCAAACTATTTGGGAGCCGCCCAAAATCAACCCAACCTAATTAAATCCTTCATGGATCCTCCCCCACATAGGATTCCACCCAACCTCATTTAATTCTCCCCATCACATGCATTCAATTTCTCCCCAACACATGCATTCAATGGATGATCCTATGACAACAAATGAAGACTTTGGGAGCTAAATCCAAAGTCCTCAATCAAGCCATCATCCATCACAACCACCTCCCCATCACATTTATTCAAGTTTTGGACACCATTAAAAGTGGGAGAATAAAGATAGTAAAGAGGTCTGATTTTGACATTAGAGAAGCAAACAACCACCACTTTACCACTTCTCTTGAGCCAAAAATATCAAAACTGGGTGGATTTTGACAAGGAAATGATATAAATTGAAGAATACATCATTCTAAAGTGAAGGCGCAAGTCTAGGCTCGCTCCAAGTCTTCTTCTTCCACTCAAGAGCGTGCCTGGATCATCACCGCCATCAAAAACCATCCCCGGTAAGGTAATTTTATCAAACTATAGCTAGCCTTAGGATCTTCTGTTTGTGCAAATGTATGCTCAATTATAGGAAATTTTCTTAGATTATCCTCATATTTAGCATTTTATATCATCCCCATGTGAATTGAAAAGTTTTTTGGTGAAGATCGCTACGAAATCGAGCCCAATCGGATGAAATTAGGTTTAAAATCATGAAAATAGCCATAAATCACTATTTTGCCTGATTTTAAAATTTAAAATAGACATATTTCTTGTTATCCATCTGATCCTACCATTCAGGGATCGGACGGCTCAGATCACGCGATTTCGCCATTTGGATCTGCAATTGTGCGATCTACATCATGTGGTCCGTGATCAGATCGATCGATATCCGATCCACGATCGATCGATTTGATCGATCGCACTTCCCCATCCCTTTCCTACTCATTCGGTTGATGCGACACCACGTGGGCCAATCTCGAGGCACCGCGTGGTGCCACCTGCCTCGTGTAACAATGATGCCCAATCGTACGGTGCCACATGGAACCACATTACCCCATTAGCGCCCGTGCGGTGCTGACCGAGTTAAGTGGAAAAATTGCCTATTTTTGATTTTAAAAATTATTTAAGTTGCCTAAAACTTTGAAAATTCATAAAAAATAAAATTCTTAACAAACAATTATAAATAAAGGCTAGTTTGATCTATCTTTTCGAGAGGAATCCAACGAACCAAAAATCTCCACATTCTAATGAATGGTTTGAGTTAAATTTAAGTTTTAGTGAAAATCAAATTTCATTAATTACTCTAAAAATACAAGTCTCATTGAATTGAAATTTCCAGATTGAAATAAGAGTTAAAACACACGTACTATAAAATCTCAAGTGAAAATGACTTTTGGTTTGGGAGAAATTAAACTTTGAAGTTCAGATTGTCCATTTTAATAGAACAAACCAAATAAAAATCCATAAAATTACAAAAAAATCTTTAAAACAATTGAAATCACTTCAGTTAACATCTAGGATCCTTATAAAAATGATGTAATTTTCTAAAGCCTAATTAATCCTACACAAACACTTAGGATTGAACTTTAATCAATTAAGGAATTAATTAAAACATAACCTAGAAGATAATTTAAATATCAAATCAAAATCAGAAATGATATAGTACCCAAATGATTGATAATCAAACTTTAACTCAACAAAATATCATATACCACTCAAATGAAATTAAAATTAACTAAACCTAACTAAGTTAATGAAATTTAGTTAAATGATGAGATCTCTAAATCAAACTCATAATTGAATAAATCAATGAAACTTTGATATAAAACAAAACTAATCTTATCAAACCTACACCAAACATTGAATCTTAATCATATGAAACTACTTAACAAATTAAATATTAATTAGTCATTAAATAAACTAAAATTAAATTGATTAATAAACCAATTCAACATAATCATTTGCTATTAATTAAATTAAACCAAATAAAGCTAAAGTAAACATAATTAAGATATGATTGAATCACATTTAAAATCAATCCATTTGGAATAAGATGATTAATTAGCCATTAATACATAAACCTAATAATTAAATTAAACATGAATGAAATCTAATGAACATAATAAATAAATAAATAATCAAACCTAACTATGATTATGAATAATCAAGTTTAATTGAAATAAAAATAAATAATTAAATCACTTAATATAATCAAATAATAATCAATGATAATAATAAATGATAATTATAATAAAAATAAATAATTAAATCACCACAACTACGTCCTCATATCTCGACCTCTTTAACTGAAAATGGCTTCAAGTATCCTTTGACACAATACTCGATTCCACCTCTTCTGAATTTGATGCATTGATGTAAAGAGGATGGAACCATGTTGTTTCCATGTATCCGAGGCTTACCGAGCAAAGCAGTGAAAGATGTATCTGAATCAATTATATTGAACTTGGCTTATGTCTTCCAGTCATCTATCTCCAATGGCAATACTATAGAGCTTAAAGCCCTCTCGCCTTATTCATTGAATCCTCTTAATATCATCCGATCTCCTGGGAGTTTAGAGATGTCAATTATTAAGTAGGTAAGGGTCTTTAGACTCATAATATTCATTGATGCACCTAGATCAACTAATATCGAGGAGAGTCACCCCATGTCCACTGTGATGTAAAGGGGATGGTTGTACTCTATTATTCCCAAAAAAGGTCTTCATCGGTGAATGTAACTCCATGGGCTTCTCTTGAATAACATGCATCCTCTCCAATAGCGGTCAGCTGAGCTAAACATATTTTAGGATCAAAAAGGGCTTTGATCAATGACTCTCGCATATCTTTGGATAAGACAAGGGCATCATATATGCTTTGTTTAGCTGACAACTTTCTGAGTGAGACATTGTAGTCAACTCACTGGTCCTCCATAAGCATATCCATAGGAGCATCCTTGATCTTGACTAGAACCAATGACTTGTTTACCTTTATCCTAAGGTGCTACTCTGGGAGGTAGAACTTTGCCACTTTAGAGGTAGACTTGAGTGACTTCATGAGATGGTTTAGTGAAAAGTTTTACTTGCTCATCAGGTTCACCTACATATTCTCCTATGGGATCATCAGAGTCAGATGACTCCAAATCAATCTCAATGGGTGAACCTAAATGATTTCGAAATGAAAAATCCATTTCTAAATCAGAAGTTAAATGATCGGAATGAGAGTCATCATTATTATTTTATAGGCTTAGAGAGTTTTCAAGAGGAATAAAATCTAGAGTATTAAAAGTGGATAAGATGTAAGTGAAATCTTTCTTTATTGATTTCATTTTTAGGTGGAGGTACATGATAGGAATCTAATAAAGTAAGCGGGGTAAGAGATTTAATGCCTTTGTCCACTGATACAACACTTCTACTGGTAGAAAAGGAGCTAGTGGAAGAAGAAGTAGTAGCAAATAATGGATGGAGTGCTAGACATGGATGGTGGTTGCATTATATCTGGGCAAGTGTAGATATTAGCTAATCGCCTCTTCAAGTTTTCCTCAGCAACTTGCAAACCTTCCTTGGAGTTGGAGGTTTGGGCTGCCTCAGGTACATGCAAAAGTAATTTTCTAATCATAGAGATGCTTTCTTGGAGGTTTGGGATAGGGAGATATCCCAACCTTCCTCTATCTTAAGAAGATCACTTGTATCCTTAAGGATTACCCTACCATAACTGGAGGATTGTTCTAATAGATATTCCTTAGGGATGACAATGGAACCCTACTTGTAGCTACACTCAGGCTAGTCCCTAAAGGTAAAGTAATCTTCTAAGACATGTCCTAGCATGTAATGGTAGGGGAAATAGTTTGGATCATGACTCTTTCCCACTTCCTCAAGTCTTCTAGGTTATGGCAACTAGAAATCAAGCTTCTTTAAGAGATTCTTAAAGATCTTCCTGACTACTTTCCTCTTGAATGAATATGATTTATTCAATTTATCAAGAAGAGTAGGTAAATGATAGGTACATAGTGGTGGGTAGCTATACTGCTGCTGGTGATGATGATGAGGATATTGGTGAGCATAATGTTAGGAGGTAGGAGGCCAGTGGCAATATGATGATGGTAGGTGGTAGGAGACTATTGAGCTCGAGGTCTATCTAACTGAACCCTGGCTAGCTATTTCCTCTTATCAACTGCTGTGACTGCCACTGGCTTCTTCTCAAATTCCTTCTATGGTTTGGACTTGGCTGACTAATCTTGGAAATGTAATTATTTGACCTTCCTTGTAGACTAGCCACCTTGTTGATTAACTTCTCAAATGTCTTAATGGTGAACCTTTTAAGCATGAAGGTGACTGGGTCATGGATATTCTTGAGTAGAATTTTAATGGCATACTATTCAGACAGTTGTGGTTCACATTTCATACTTCAATTGCAGTACATAAGAATGTAATCAATGAGGGACTCACTGGGGTGTTGTTGAGTTACTACGAGATCGCCCATAATTACCCTTTGTTGAGCTCCAACAAATCTCTTAATAAAGAGCCGCTCCAACTCAACAAATGTCTTTACTAAATCATTGGGTCGTTCAGCATACCAATCAAATGCGATGCCTTTCAAGCTACTGATGAAGAGGCAGAATAAGAGTGCATCACTGCCACCGATATTGCAACATTTAGCCCTGAAATGTGCTATGTACTGTTGGGTGTTCCCACTGCCATAAAATATTTTAAAGAAAGGAGGCACAAAATCCTTGGGATATTGTTCAACATCAAATTCCTCTAGGTAGGGTCTACCCTTTATAACATATGAGCCACCTCGGGCTTTCGCCAACGAATCCCTCACTTGGTATTCTACCATACTTTTGATATCTTTCTCTTCCATGGAGGTGTTGTCTACCACCTTCCTATGCAAACTACCATTATCCTAATCTACTAGAGAAGTATTCTTGGGTTGACCCATAACATGTACTGACTGACTCAGAACGATCTACCTCTATTGGTATATACTGTGGGATTGAGGTCTGATTCTGAAGTTCATGGAGGGCTGCTAATAGATCTTCCATCCTCTTCTCTATCTGGTTGATCTAATCATCCTTTTGTTTAAGCTACTGATGGAGGTGTTGGGTCAAATGAATGGTATCATATTCCTGTTCCACAATACCTTTCTGACTATGTTGATTTCTTTGAAGGGAACTCCTAGTGTCGACCATGTGAACTTTGGCTGAATCCTCAAGAAGATCATCTTCATCGGGATCAAATGCTATCCACTTATCCTTAGAATCTGTGTGATCACTACCCAAGAGTTCCCTCTTCTTGAAAAAGTGATCGACTATGATCTCATCCAAAGAATGATCTAAACGTGCTGGCATAAATACTTGGGGCTGACCTGTGGAAGGACTGTGGTCACTGATCAAAATGCATTTAACACTATCTGTCACTGGAGTGCTAGCTTTAGGAGGGTCATGCTCACTGGTCGAGATGTGCTCATGATTGCTCATCGATAGAGTGGTGTCCCTAGGGAGATCTACTACCATGGGAACTATAACACTATCATCTTCCCTCTCTGCTACTGCCACTACTACTGGCTTTGAAGGTGGTGGTGGTGGTACAACTACAACATCTATCGCCACTGCCAAACATAGAGGTGAGAGGTGTAGGGAGCTCAATCTCACCTCAACCGGTGGGATGGAGGGATAGGGATCCCATGGTCATAACTGGATCACCAAAGGAGAAGGACTTTCCCAGGATAGGGGATTCTAGATTTTGGAGGTAGTGATGGATGTTGGGGGCTGCATAGGTGAGGGTGGCTAACGAGGGGAGCGCTGTGAAGGCAACACCAACTGTCCCTCAATGGGAGACCTCTGCCTATGATGGGTAGCCCTGATAAGAACAATCCTGCCTGTATGATTGGCCCTGAAGGGGAGACGATCAAGAAAATTTATCAAAGTGAAAGCTGCCGACTATCTGGCATATCTCCATCGCTCTCTCCTAACTGCATGAGTAGATGTTTGAGCCTTTGTGGCTCTCTGCCTATGGATTTGACCTCTAACACTCCTAGGGATCAATGATCATAGATCAAATAAGGTATCAGACTTTGAGCATTTGTGTGCGCCAACTGAAAATAGTCTTATGTCCCTATAGGGCCTCTGCTCCTATCCTGTCTCATAGTATCAGGAGGAGAAGCAGAATCAATCTTTCTCCATTTGATGTTGAGAGGGGATGGAACTTGTTGCTGGTTGGAAGTAGAGAGACCTCTCGGGGAGAACCCTCCTCAGCTTTGTGAGATGCATCTCTCTAGTCGCCCTTGTGCTCCCGCAATCTTGCAATTTTTATTATGACATTGAGTATGAGTGAACAAGGAGCGGGACCTACTCACAGAGGAGACTATCTCAAAAGCTAAGATAGCCTTCCCCTTTGGGGTAACCAAAGAGGAGGCAGTAGCTATCTCTAGAGCAATGGCATGGATAGCTGGATGGATAGGTGTTGAAACTATCTCAGAACGGGGTGTAGAAATAATTGCAGCCTTCCTCTTCAATGAAGGGTATTCAAAATCAGAGGACATTTCAATATGGATGACTGGTTTTGCCCAACCATCTCATCTTGACTAATGGTAGTGAGGGTGTGCTCCCTCAAAAACTCGAAGAAGACCAGATGGGTGGAGCCGATCTCAGGGAGGCTGGCCCGATCCAAGGCCAAGTCCATCTCAAAGGGGAAAGTGAAAATAAAATTTTGCGAGGCCATCTATACTGACTGTAAGGACTATACTGACTGATCTGAAGTTGTATCTCTACAAGTGTTGAAATGTAATCTATGTTAGATTTTTGCTTAAATATTCATTCTAGAAGAGTTGTATAGATTTGGAGTCCTGAACCCACACTGAACAATCTAAATATGTTAAGTGGGGTTCAGGGGAGAGATTTTGAAAATAGAGGAGTGTCTTTTGCCATTTGATTTTGTGTTTAGAACCCATACTTAACCAATTTAGGTAGGTTCAGTGGGAGGAGAGATTTTCTTGCATATGTTTTCATTTTATATTTCTTGTTCAGAAGTATTGATGTTTTGAAAGGACCCCTACTTAGCAAATTTGAGTATGTTAAAAGAGATTGTGATTGTGTGTTTAGAAATTTTTATAGAATGTCTTTGCTTGTGATGTGTGAAATATTGATTTTTGAAATGGGGTATCTTACTTAACAAATTTGATATGTCAAGTAGAAGCCACATGTGTTTAATTTATGTTTGACAATGAGACTTTTACTTAACTAATTTGGTATGTTAAATGAAAGCCAAATGTGATTGATGTGTGTTTTGATTTTTTTTCTTTGAAAAAGGGACTCTCACTTAACAAATTTGGTATGTTAAGAGAAAGTTCAAATGTGATTGATTTATGTTTTGATTTTTCTTTGAAAAAGGGACTCTCACTTAACAAATTTGGTATGTTAAGTGAAAGCTCAAATGTGATGTGATTGATATTTTGAAAATGGGACTCCCACTTAAAAAATTTGGTATGTTAAGTGAAAGCCCAAATGCATGTTTTAAAAATAAGTCCCTCACTTAACAAACTGGATATGTTAAGTGAAAGTTAAATTTATATTTTGAAAATGAGAACCTCAGTTAACAAATTGAATATTTTAAGTGAAGGTCAAATTAATGTTTTGAAATAGACCCTCGCTTAACAAATTGAATATGTTAAGTGGAGGTCAAATTTATATTTTAAAATGAGACCCTCACTTAACAAATTGAATATGTTAAGTGGATGTCAATTATGATATGAGACTCTCACTTAACAAATTGAATACATTAAGTGGAGGTCAAATTCATGTTTTGAAATGAGACCCTCACTTAATAAATTGAATATGTTAAGTGGAGGTCAAATTCATGTTTTAAAATGAGTCCCTCACTTAACAAATTGAATATGTTAAGTGGAGGTCAAATTCATGTTTTGAAATGAGTCGCTCACTTAACAAATTGAATATATTAAGTGGAGGTCAAATTCATGTTTTATTTAAAAGAGAGATTCTCACTTAATAATTGGATATGTTATGTGTAATCAAATGCATATGAAAATGAGATTCTTAGTTAACAACTTTGACATGTTTAATGGGTATCAAATGTGTTTAGCATGCTCTCTTTCTTTTGGAAGGAGAGGGGAGATCTTTGTTTGACAAATGTGATATGTCAAATAAGATTCCAAAATAAAAGTGAAATTCATTTAACAAATCTTGAGTATGTTAGATATGTTTTGATGCCATGTATGTGATTTTTGTGATTTTGAAAAGAAAGAAACTTTCACTCTAGCATATGTGAAACACGTTGAGTGGAATTTCAATTTTTTATATTTCTGATTTGAAAGTAGAATCTTCATTCAACACATTTGAGTATGTTGAATGAAGGTGGCTATTTTCAAAAAGGGTGCTTTTGAAAAATGTCATTTTATGAAAGAATTTATTTTCTTAAATTTTTGATGAACCTTGCCTTATGAAGCTAGTGATGAGGAGGTTCTAGATTTTTATTATCTCTCCCTTCATTGATAAATTTTATTCTTCACCTATTGGGGATCTAATAGAGGTTTCAAGACCTATACAGAGTGAGGTCCTAAAAACTAAAGGATGTTGGCTAACTTTGCTTAAGAATGAAATAAGCTAAGTGCCAATGGAATGAATGATAGTCTTGGACTTACATAAAAGAGATAATTATTGTCTACTAGAGATGGAGAGAGGAACCTTCCCTAGCAGATTCACCAGAAAAATCTGTGGTGTTTATTTTAGGAGTTCATTTTATTGAGGGGGAATACCACGCAGATCTGAGGGTGTACTTATTGAGCTGATCAGGTACGATATTAAGGAATAGTGTACTATCTAGAAGTCACTACCCTACAATGGACCTAATAAGCTAATAAGGACTCCTAAGGCATGATGGGTCTTCCCCCATGGATGAATAAAGTAGGGTTTATTTAAATTGGGTTCTAATGTTCCCTACGGGGGCAAGCCCCCATAATTAATTACATCTTAAGGAAAATAAATCCCTTAATAACACCTCAATTAAAGTAGGAAATTTATTATCTCCAAAGAATTCAAAGATAGGACTATCAACAAATTGGTTGTATTTTAGAAAATCAAGTGGGAAAGATCAAAAGGGAAGAGTTATTATCGAAACCAAAGAGATGAGTAGGGAGTGCTCATGATATTTGGAAGCACTCCAATCTATCCTATGATTGGGCTATACATTTTTGAAGTTGAGGGGATTTATTTATTTGAGTTGCAATTTTATTAAAAATCTAGGACTTATAATTTCACAATACAAGATTATAGAAATGCCTAAGAGGAGAGGATTTATGCTTGTAGCCCTAAAGGGAAACAACAACCTCGGATCTTAAATCTAGGGAGCTTTGGTGAGGGCCAAAGCACGACCTAAATCTAAGGTGAAAATGGGTATATGGTTTACCTCCACAAGAGAGGATAAACCATCCAACTGCTAGACTTATAACCGCCTAGAGTGGCAGCTAGCTAACTCCTTATACACTTTAAATACATGTAGGAAAGTCTTATGCTTTTGTAATATGGCTAGGTTATTATTATTTAAAAAAGAAACTAAGTCCTTAAACTGACTCCCTAAGAGACTAGAGTCTAAGGGGTATGAATAATGACTTAAATCTAATGCAAATTTTGTCAAGTTTTATTTGATTTTGGACATTTTATTTTGACATAGACTATGAAATTTTGTATGCCTAAATGCATGAGAAGTTAATTATGGGCCAAATCAAGAGATAAAGATGTGTTCTTCCATCATAGGCTCTAAAAGGTTAAGCCCATTCTATCTGGCATAGATGGAAGCCCTCTCTAATCATAAGTGAAATAATATGATATACTTGTGTTTAAACATACAACATCCAACTAAGGTGTTTCTAAATATTTTATAATCTTGATTTAGAACCTAAGCTTTAAATGAAGTTTTGAGTTATTTTAAAAGTTTAGCTATGAGTTGGTTAGTAAGATAGAAAATTATTTTTATCCTAAGAGCTTAATCGCATCTAGGTCATACAATAATCACCAATCATAAATAAACTATGAAAAGGTATACTTTTTCTAATGCACAAGCTAAACAAAATATCAAACAATTTTTATAAAGCTATCTATGGTGAAATTATTTATTTTCATTCTTCATCTATCTTTTGAGAAAAATAAATGAAGAACAAAAATAACAACTTATTGTATTGGACATCACATAGATTCACAAATATTCTCATTAGGGTGATCAGGTACGACATTGAGGAATGATTTACTATTTTGAGAGACAAAATTCACCATCCTATAATGGACCTAATCACCATAATAAGGACTCCAAAGGACAGTGGGTCTTCGGATGTACTAGAGATTCTTCTTGTACTTTACATAGAAAAGTAAAGTAGGGTTTTTTTTTAAACTGAGTTCATTAAGTTTCCTATGGAGGCAAGCCTCCATAGTTAATTACATCTTAAGGAATGAGATTCCTTAAGAATACTCTTGATTAAGATAAATAATCATTGTCTCTAAAGATTTCAAAGATAAGATTATCAATCAATTAGTTTTTTTAGAAGATCAAGTGGGATTGATCAAGAGGAGGGAGTTATTATCGAAACCAAACGAAGAGAAGTAGGGGATGCATATGATACTAGGAAGCCTAGTAAGCATCTCAAACTATTCAATGGTTGGGCTTTATATTTTAGAAATTGAAGTGATTTATTTGTTTGAGTTAAATTTTTATTAGAAATCTAGGGCTTACAATTTCATAACACAAGATCATGGAAATACGTAAGAGGTGAGGATTTATGCTTGTAGCCCGCAAAGGGAAGTAGCAAACTTTGAACCTAAATCTAGGGAGCTTTGGCGAGGGCTGAAGCACGACCTAAATCTATGGTAAAAATAGGTATTTGGTTTTACCTCCATAAGAGAGGATAAATCACCCGAGTGTTTGGACTTAGAACCGCATGGGGGTGGCCAACTAACTCCTCCTACGATTTTATATACATGTAGGCAAGTCATATATTTGCAAGATAGCTAAACTATTATTTATTTAGAAAGAAATTAAGTCCTTAAACACACTCCCTATGAGATTAGATCATATAGGGTATGATTAATGACTTAAATCTAATGCAAATTTTTGTTATATTTCATTTTTATTTGATTTTCCACATGCTATGGGATTCATATGCCTAATGCATGAGAAATTGGATTATGGGCCAAAATCAGCAAGAAGGAAATGTATTTCCATTATGGATCTTAAAGGTCAAGCCAAGTTCCTTGGTAAAGGTGCAAGCCCTCCATAAGCAAGAGTGAAGCAAGATGCTTTTTTATGTATGATGTGAAAACATACCACATTTAACTAAGGGGTTGCTAAATCTTTTATCTTGATTTATAACCCAGGCTTTAGGTGAGGTTATGAGTTGTTAATTTTTAATTTTGAGTTGACTAATTAGATAGAAAATTTATTTCTTTTCTAAGAGCCTTATTGCATCCGGGCCATTCATCAAAGCAAGGAAGAAATTAAGAAAAATATGCCATCTTAATGCACAAGCTAACAAAATATCAAACAATTTATAAAGCTAGCAAAAAATAATAAAAGACCTTTGTGGTCGGGCTCCACCACATAAACCCGAAAAGAAATGTGGGTAGCTGAGCTCTACCGTTATACAACCCGGATTACAAATAATTAATTACAATCAAAAAGGAATTCATGTTATGGGGGTCTTCATTCTTCATTTCTTCTTTCTTCTTTCTTCTTTCTTCTTTCTTCTTTCTTATTTTGGTGGTTGGAATGTGGTTGCTCCAAAGGATTCACATGGTGCATAAGACATAGTCTTATGACCAATGTTCATCCTAATCCCCCATAACATTCATTCCAAATCCTAATTGCAAAATTACATGAAAATGGGAAAGTAAATCTAACTAAAACTTGCAAAATAGAGGTTAGGTAAACAAATTATATAATCCCAAGCATGAATATATGAATAAACTAGACTTAGCACCCCACACATGGGTAACCAAGTCCACCTGGCCTATTTTGGTTTATGCTTAAGGGTATAAGCAACCTGCATAATAAAAGAACTTATTATTTTTATTACAACACCCCTTAAGCACAATATCCTGCAAAAGATAATAATTAGACTAAGATCATCCTATCATCTAGTCTACGTACATACACCCTAACATCCAGACTAAAACATCACATCATAAAATAAAATCAAACATCAAACCATGCACCACCCTAACATATAACTATAAATGGTAACTTAGCCTAATGTGTGTGCCATTTAAGGCTTGTGTGGTATGTCTTAGCTACGCTTTAGTTGATTTATTAATTTTATTTTATGATTTGATTTGGTTTGAAAGAACCTACACTTAATTACTAAGTGTTGTAAAGAGAGGAAAAGAGAAGAGAACCTCTCTTTCTTGCCAACCTTAAGTAATTTCTAAGGTAGATTCATTAGTGATTTTATTTAGTGAATGTTTTATTATGTGTTTTAATTAATCATAAGTTTAGATTTGCTCTAAAAAAAGCCTTTTAAATAATAATTGCATTTATAACTACTTAAGTTGAATTACTATCACAAATCACACAACCATTTATTTCTTTCCAACATGTGTATCATGCATATGAAATGATCCTAAGCATATCCATACATGAAATGCAAACATTTAGCACACCTTAATGATGAATGGTAAGAGATGTTGCTTAAGGAAATTTGGATGCTTCATGATGCATGATTTTGTTAAGTATAAAAGAGAGGCATTTTTTTATCCATTAATCATATGTACATTTACATGTATGAAAGACATAAGTGAGTACAACACCATTATTATCTACACTAAGGGTATAATGTACAAGACCTTCTTAGGGCTACTTAAAGCCTTACAACCCTAGGATGTCTAGACTAATATACAACTTTTCTCAAAAAAATTTGCATGCACAAGAAGTAATGAATGGAAAAAGAATCATGCAAAAGGTTTATGTTTATTTGTTTGATTTTGGTTATTTAATTTATATGTATGATGTGAAGGTCCTTCTTGATTCATGATATGGGAGTGCATAGGGATAAATTTAAGCAAGTGCTATGTTCTTTTCAAAGGAACTATACACTTTACAATCCTATACAAACCATGTTAAGAAAAGAGAAGAAAACCACATAGCACATTTTAAGCTATATTCACATGCAAGCTTATAAATACTTATAAGTGGCATACATTCATTTATAGTCTTTGATTTATAAGTTTTGAACATAATTTTTTATTTAGAAGTGATAATATTCTCTCATATTCATACTTTAGCCAAAGCATGCAATTTGATACAAAGGAAATATTTCATTTTAATTTGATTTTTTTAAAAGGTATGAATGCATGATTTCATATGATAAACCACATTTAACATGCTTGGAAAGAAATAATGTGATGTAATCATATGACTTCATTCACCCTGATCAATTCTTAAAGACAATCTTATGGAATAATATCATTTAAAGTGAATCAAAAGTATTTAAAGAAATTTTGTTTTAATTTTGAGTTTGATTTGATTTTAGAAAATGTGAAAGGGTTTGCTGGTCCTAACCCATCTCCCAGATGTGTGAATCAATTTAATTTAATTTTAGAACCATTAGATTGATTTTATGTTTTGTTTAGGTTAAGGTGTAGATTAAGTCCATTAATTACCCCTTACCTACACCTCTTTAATATAATTAACCTAACAATTATGAGCCAACATATGATATGCAACCACATGGAATTTAAATTAGCAATGCACTTAAGAAAGAAAGGTGCCAAATGCAATTGGCTCACAATTATTGATTAATTAAGCTAAAGGTGTTTCATTAAGTACTTTCATAACCCTTCCCACACATGTGGGTTGGATATGATTTCGTAAAAGGCACTTAGGTTATTGAACATCTAACTATCTACTCAAGAACATGATTGATTAAGTGATTAAGTTTATGGAATAAGTTTTGATTTTGAGTTTAGTTAATTAATGTATTTAATGAAATGATTAGATCATTAATCAATTTGTAAATTAATTAAGTTTTCATTCAAATGAAATAGACTTAGGGGAAAAGGTTTGAAAAAGGCATCCTAATCTTATTCCCTAAGTCTATCTACTATCCCAAGATGATTAACAAGCTTAATTAATAAATTCATCACCATTTAATAGGTTAGTTAATCATTTAATTTATTAATGGAGTGATTAAGGATGAAACAAGCAATTACCTAAATTAATCCAATAATAAATTCAATGAAAATCATGGCAGGTAGAGGTCATCCCACTAATTAACCTTATAGAGTTTGGAATTAATTATTGAAATAATTAAGGAGTAATTAACATAATTAAATCCTTAATAAAACTCAAATTGAATAAATGTCACTGTTCAAAATCAATTAAACTTAATTTTATATTATTCCCCTTTGAATTATCTTTAAAATGAAGTTGAGTTTGCATTTTTTGGATTTTTTACATTTAGTTATGAATTTTTGAAGTTTTTGTGATTAATAGGTAATTAAATAACTGAATTATAGAACTAATCTCATGGGTGGTGGACCGCTGATGCGGCGCACACTTTCCACATGGCACGGCCGGAATGGTTATTTAAGTAGTCAAATCAAATGTCGTGTTAGTCGGCGGTGCTACACATTTTCTCCTTGGATCATCCGATCAAGGATCAGACGGTCAGGATAAAACTTGTGGATCTAAAGGGATTAAATCATTGGATCTAATCGAATTAATCAGGATAGTCCATCCAAAACACACAAGATGGACGGTCCATGATTATCCCTGCCCTTGCCCGCAGGAGATGGAGACCGTCCATCCTCCATGGCTTGATCCGAGCTCACTTGGGCTCGAATTGAGCTAGGACTCAACCAAAACCATCTAGGAGTAATAAGAGATACATCCAATTATGGAATTCAATTTGGATTACACTTCCCTTCACCGCACTTCCAAACATTGAGGTAGCTTTATCTAGTGGAGATGAAACCGTTGAAGGTTTGAAGGTTTGAGATGAAGTGAATCTTCCTATTGACCAAAGCTTATTTTAATGGCTTGCAGCTTTTGCATAGCTCCTCCTTCCCATGGATTGGTTGCTTGGAAAACACCTTGGGTGAGCTCAACTTGCATCCCTGATGGTGCTTGTAAGAGCAATTGGACTATGGTGGAGTGATGAGTAAGTTGAAAAATTCTCCTACCTCCCCTATTTTTGGCTTAAGGAAAGTAGAGAATGAGAAGTTTGAATGAGCTTGGGAAACCTTGGAGAAGCTCTGTTTGGGTTCTTAGGGCTCAATCAAATGCAAACAAGTTAAATTGGAATGGAATGAGAGGGAGTATATCTCCTCCTACTTGGATCAGATGACTGTGGGCTTAAATGCCATTTTGATCAAATTGGTTTGATTGAATGGGTTTGTCAGGTTGTTATAAGCTCCATGTGATTTGGTTTTGGCAGGAGAGTGTAGTGGAGGAGTTGTCCATGTGTTAAATGAGAGCATGGAGTGATTCCATGTGCTCATTTTCCATTGGGTGGTAAGTTTTAGTTTTGGGTTGGGTTTGGTTGACCCAAACCCATTGGGTCATGTGAACCACATCCCTTGGTGTCCAATTGGACCACTAAGAGGATGCCAAGTGGTCTTGAGTTGGAATATGATCAAATTCTAAGTGAATTTGACCATATATTATCTTTTGACCTAAGGGTAAAATGGTCATTTAGCTTTGTTTTTTATTTAGGAAGATTTGGAATAATTGAAAAATGGGTTTTGCCAATTTTTAATGAATTTGGAGTTTATTTGATATGATTTGGCTCATGTTGACCCATTTAGGTCAAAATGGGTCAACTTGGGTCAAGTTGACCAATTGATCAAATTAGGTCAAACTAAGGGTTAGGTCAGGTTCATATGACCATTTGGAGTGGTTTGATATCATTGGTTTAGTTCAATTTGATTTATATTTAATTTTGGTTCATTTGAGTTCACTTAGGTCAAATGGGTCAAGTTGACCAATTTGACCCATTTAACCCAATTATGGGTTGGTTTAGGTTTGGTTGGTCATTTGAAATGTTTTGCAAGCTTTCATTGTAATCAATTTTGGTTTGGTTTCATTTTGGCTTGATTTGACCTTTTAGGTCAAGTTGGGTTCATGGTCAATTGGGCTAAGTTGGGTCTAGTTGGCCAATTGAGGCTTTGGTCAAGTTCAACAAGTGATTTAGAATGAATTTGATCAATTGGTTATAATTAATTTGGCTTAAATTAAGATTTTACATATTTTGACTTTTTAGGTCAACTTGGGTCAACTGACGTCAAGTAGCCAATTGGGCTAGATTTGGCTCAAATGATGACTTGGTCAAGTCCAATCATTGATCATGAATTTCTTTTGATCAATGGTTTCAATCAATTTGGCCTATGGTGGATTTTGGCTAGTTTAGGTTTCATTTGGGACAAATGTTGACTTGGTCAAAGGCTAACAATTTGAGTGATTGATTATCATATGATGATTTTTGCTAACAATTCACCTAAACACTAGAAGTGTCTTAAGACTAAGGAACTCTTAGTGTCTAAAAAGAGTCCATGTCTAAAATGGAGTGGTTGAGAGCTCATTCTAAAAATGAGGTCAACAAAGGGTGCCCAATAGGTGTGGTGTGAATGGCAAGGCATACCGCAGGTATTGGTGTTAACCGAGATAATCAACAACTCTGAACGATCACAAGCACTAATAAAAATGATCTACTCCCAACCCAAGGTGTAGAAGGAATCAAGATCTTAGTGCAATGTGACTCTACTCAGGTCAAAGGCATAAGAGAGTGAAGGAGGAATCCACTAGGGAAAGTGGTTCAAGTCACCCACTGGGGGATGAGAGGTTTGATTTGATTTGAGTCTCACTGGGGAGAAATTTAATGTGATTTGTTGATTTAGGATTTGGTGCTTGTTGACCTCTTTTTTATAGTGAGCTCTCAACCCCTCCATCTTAGAAATATGACTCCTCTTAGATACTAAGAATTTCTTAGTCATAAGATACTTCTAGTGATTAGCTGAACACTTAACATTACCCTAGAGGCTTAGAAGAGTTAGCCATAGGAATAGTTTATGCCTTAGGGGTTTTATAAAAATTTGCCTATCCTATAGCTTGAACCAAATCCTCACTTCCTTCTTTCAAGTTGAACTCCAAATTCAAATCAACCTTAAACTCAAATCGACTTCAATTCCAAACAAAACCTTAAATCAATTCCAATGGATTTTTCTGAAATCATGAATCAATTCTAAATGATTGAAACCCGTGATTGAATTCCAAGGTCAAAAATCCTTCCTAAGTCACTTTGATTCTCTCTTATGGACATAGCTCAAAGCAAATCCAAATCAATTCAAATTCAAGAAATTTTCTCATAACCCATTTATATTCTCATTTATATTCACAAATATAAATAAAATATAAATTCAAATAACCAAAACTAAATACAAAAATCTTTCCTAAGTCACTTTGATTCTATCTTATGGACTTAGCCTAAATCAAATCTAAATCAATTCAAATTCAAGAGATTTTCTCATAACCCATTTATATTCACAAATATAAATGAAATATAAATTTAAATATCCAAAACTAAATTCAAAGCTCAAATCCAAATTCAACCAAAATTCAACCAAAGCCTTTCAAGTCAAATTCTTCAACTTAGCCAAATCAAACTCAAATCAAGCCAAACCCTTGATTTTTCTTCATGATTCAATCAATCCTTCAATCATGAAACTAAATATAAACACAAACTTTAATCATCAAATCAAAACTAAATTCAAAAATCATACCCAAGTAAAACTTATGTTCACCCTTTGAACTTGAAATTATCAACTGAATCAAAACCCATTTGACTCCAAATCACTTGCAAATGAATTTATATTTCAATAATAAGTCCATGTGTGAGTTCAACCAAACTTGATTCATGCCTTGATCAATTCAATTGACCCACTTAGGCTCACTTGACCCAAAGTGACCTAAAGTACCCCTTTTGAGCCAAATTCTAATCCTACCCAAATTGGATTGAACTAAGCCTACTTAAGCCTCATGTTGTGAGCAACAATCATCAAGAGATGATCAATCACTCAGATTGGGTCAAATTAAGTCAAATCTAAGGGTTGACCAAGTAAACACTTATCCAAAATGAAACCTAAACTTGCCAAAATCCACCATAGGCCAAATTGATTGAAACCATTGATCAAAACCAATTCGTGATTATTGTTTGAGCTTGGCCAAGTCATCATTTGAGCCTAACCTATCTCAATTGGCCACTTGACCCAAGTTGACCCAACTTGACCTAAAAAGTTAAAATATATCAAATCTTGATCTAAGCCAAATTGATTGCAACCAACTGGTCAAATTCAATGTAAACCACTTGTTGAACATGACCAAAGCCTCAATTGGCCAATAATACCCAACCTAGCCCAATTGACAATGAGCCCAACTTGACCTTGAAGGTCAAATTGAGCCAAAATCAAATTAAACTAAAATTGATTGAAACCAAAGCTTGCAAAACATTTCAAATGACCAATGAAACCTAAACCAACCCATGACCTAACCCAATTGGGTCAAATTGGTCAACTTGACCCATTTGACCTAAATGAAATCAAATGAACCAAAACTAAATATAAACTAAATTGAACTAAACTAATGATTCCAATACATTTCAAATAGTCATATGAACTTGACCCAACCCTTGGTTTGACCCAATTTGACCAATTGGTCAACTTGACCTAAGTTGACCCATTTTGACCTAAATGGGTCAACATGAGCCAAATGACATCAAATCAACTCCAAATTCTTTGAAATTTGGTGCAACCTAATTTTAAACTATTCTAAGTATACCCAAGATAAAATCAAAGCCAGATGACCATTTTAGCCTTAGGTCAAGGGGTTACCTATGGCCAATTGCACTTGGAATTTGGTCATATCCTTTCATGGCCACTGACACCCTTTGTAGACCGAATAATAGGTGCACTGACCAATGGGTTTGGGTCAGCCAAACCCAAACCAAGGTCAAAATCGACCACCTCACTCAAAATGAGCACATGGGAATCACTCCACCTCATTTATCACATGGAAACCTCCACTCCTCCGCCAAATCAATCACATGGAATCAGCAATACGTAAGCCATGCTCCATTTGATCCTTCTAGGGGCAGATATACTCCCCCTAATTTCACTTTAAGTGCAATGACTCACATTTGATTGAAGCATAGGAACTCAGAGGAAGTAATTGAAAGCTCCCCCAAGTTCTCCTAAGCTACTTTGATTTCAACATCATCAATTTCTTCAAGCCAAAAATAGGTGAGCTCAGGGAATTTTCCATCCCATTCAATTCTCCACTAGAGCTCAATCCTCCTTCAAGCACCTTGAGGGGACCCAATCGAGCTCACCCAAGTCTTTATTCAAGTTTTCAAGCCACAGGAAGAGGGCTCTAGACCAAGGCCGTAAACAATTGAAGCCCACTTTGGTCAATAAAAAGATACATTCAACCTCTCAAATCTTCAAGAGCTCGTTTACTAAACTAAGCTTGATACCTGATTCTTGCAGGTATGAATCAAAATCAAAGGGGAGAATTTTCTTTGGTCCTTTTTGAAGGTAATTGTAATCCCATTGCATTTTGACCATTTGATCTTCATTTCCTTGCATGATGATGGTGTGGGTTAAATTTTAGCTCAATCTGAGCTCAATCGAGCTCGGATAAAGCCCTAAGAGATGGATAGTTGCCCTCTTCCATAGGCGAGCTTAGGGATGAATCATGGACCGTCCATCCCACATGTTTTAGATGGATGGTCCTGATTAATCCACGTTAGATCTACATTTTAATCCCTTTAATACCATGGGCTTAATCTTGAATCATCTTGATTCTTATCCAAGGAAAGTGCATCTCCACCAGCTATGAAAACTTAAATAATCCCATCACACCACGTAGAAAGTGTACGCATTAGTGGTCCAATTAGGAATGATAGTTATATAATTAGGCTACTTAATTAAGTTTTAATCATAGAATCTTCAAAAATACATAACTACATGTAGAAAAAAAATACAAACTCAAATGCATTTTGAAGATATTTCAAAGGGGAACAATATAAAAGTAAATTTAACTGATTTTGAACAGTAAATTTCATGCAATTTAGGTTTTATTGAGAATGTAATTATGTTAATTACTCATAATTATTCCACTAATTAATTCCAAACTTCTCATGTTTGTTTAGTGGGATGATTTCTACCTCCCTTAATTTTCTTTGAATTTATTAATGGTTTAATTAGTGTAATTGCTTGATTCATTCCTAATTACTCTTCTAATTAATTAAATGATTAATTAACTTATTAAATAGTGATAGATTCATTAATTAAGTTTGCTAATTACCTTAGAGCAATGAATGGGCTTAGGGAATGAGATTAGGAGTCCACTCACAAGTCTTTTCCCCTAAGCTCATTTCATTTGGATAAAAATCTAATTAAGGTGCAAATTAATTAAATAGCTTAATCATTTAATTAAATTTCTTAATTAATCAAAATTTTAAAATCAAATCAATATGAACTTAATCTTTTTTCCTTCTTGGGTAGATACTTTCATGTTCAATGACCTAAGTAGCTTAAGGAAATCATATCTAACCCATAAGTGTGGGAAGGGTTATAAAAGTACTTAAATTAAACCATTTAGCTTAATTAATCATTAATTATGAGCCAAATGCATTAGGCCTTTCTTTCTTAGGTATTGATTTAAATTCCTTATAGTTTTATGTTATACATTGGCTCATAATTATTTGGTTAAATATGTTAAAGTGGTGTAGCTAAGGGGTAATTAATGGGCTTAATGTACCCCTTTACCTAAGCAAAATATAAAATAAATCTAATGGTTCTAATATTAAACTAAAATAACATACACATCTGGGAGATGGGTTAAGATCAGCAAACCTTCTCGCATTTCCTAAATTCAAATCAGACTCAAAATAAAATCAAAATTTTCTTAAACCAACTTTGATTCACTTTAAATAATATTA
This sequence comes from Cymbidium sinense, assembly GCA_021442155.1. Classification (NCBI taxonomy): domain Eukaryota; kingdom Viridiplantae; phylum Streptophyta; class Magnoliopsida; order Asparagales; family Orchidaceae; genus Cymbidium; species Cymbidium sinense. The sequence goes on from CM038226.1 coordinate 4,239,696, forward strand.
TTCCATAAGATTGTCTTTAAATTAATTAGAGTGAGTGAAGTTACATGCTTACATCACTTTGTTTCTTTCCTAGCATGATAAATGTGTATGTCTCTTGACCTCATTTTTAGAATGAGCTCTCAACCACCCCTCCATCTTAGACATAGGACTTCTCTTATACTTTAAGAGTTCCTTAGTCTTAAGACATATCTAGTGATTAGGTGGGCACTCCCCTTCTAGAAGATTTAGAAGAGTTAGCCATAGGAATAGGTCATGCCTTGGGTGTTAGGAAAATCTTTAGCTTAAACCATTCCTCACTTTCCTTCTTTCAAGTCAAACTCCAAATCAATTCTATTTGATTTTCTCCAAACTCAAATCAAATCCATGATGCAATTCCATGATTGAAATCTAGATTGAAACCCATGATTAAAATCCATCAAAAATAATTCCTAAGTTTAAAGTTCCTAAGTCTTAACCCTTCGAAGGACTTAGCCAAAATTATGATCAAAACCTATTCAAATCTTTGAGATTTTCTCATAATCTATTTATATTCACATTTATAAATGAAATATAAATTCAAACCCATCAAATCAAGTTGAAATTTCCAAATCAATTCATGAAAAGTTTCCTAAATCCCTTTAATTTTCCATTAAAGGACTTAGCCAAAATCAACTTTAAACCTTGATCAAACCTATTTAAATCCTTGGGATTTTCTCAAAACTTATTTATATTCTCATATATAAATGAAATATAAATATATATTAATCAAGTCCAATCCAAAAATTAAATTCCAAATTTTAAATCCTTGAAACTCCCTAAATCCTTAATTTTTCATTAATGGATTTAACCTAAACTTTGATCAAACCATTTCAAACTCATGGGATTTTCTAAAAACTTATTTGTATTCTCATATATAAATGAAATATACATATAAATCAATAAAATCCAATGTAAAATTAAATTTCAATTTAAAAATTCTTTTAAATCCTTTAAATTCTCTTTAATGGAATTAACCCAAATCATGATTAAACCACTTCAAATTCTTGAAATTTTCTCATGATCAATTTATATTCCCATTTATATTCACATATATAAATGAAATATAAATTCAAACAATTAAAACTAACTCCAAAAATCAAACTCAAATCCATTCAAAATCAAATCTAAGCCTTTCAAGTCAAAATCTTGAAGTTAGCCAAAATCAATTCAAATCAAGCCAAACTATTGATTTTCTCATAGTTCATTCAATCCTACATGAGCTCATATATAAATTCAAACTTCAATCAAACAATCAAAACCCAAATCAAAAATCAAACCCAAGACCCCTTCATATTCTTCCTTTGAATATGAAATTTTCAAGTGGATCAAAATCCATTTGAATTTAAACCACTTGTAAATGGATTTATATTTTAATCATAAGTCCATATACAAGATCAATCAACTTCAAATCAAGCTTTGACCAAGCCATTTGACCCACTTAGGCTCACTTAACCCAAAGTGACCAAAAGTACCTTTATGAGCCAACTTTTGATCCTAACTAAATTGGATTGATTCAAACTCATAAATCCTCTCATCATGATCAACAATCATCATGGGATGATCAATCAATCAAATTGGGTCTAACCTAGTCGAACCTAAGAGTTGACCAAGTCAACGTTTAACCTAAAATGAAACCTAACATAGCCAAAATCCTCCAAAGGCTATATTGATTGAAACCATTGATCTATGTTCACTCATGACCTATGTTTGAACTTGATCAAGCTAACATTTGAGCCTAACCTAGCCCGATTGGCCCACTTGACCCAAGTTGACCCATTTTGACCTAAAGGGCAAAAAATGTGTCAAAAATTGATCTAATCAAAATTGATTGAAACCAATCAGTCAAGTCCATTCCAAACCAATTGCAGAACTTGACCAAAGCCTCAATTGGCTAACTAGACCCAACCTACCCTAATTGACCTTAGACCCAACATGACCTAAAGGGGTCATGTTGAGCCAAAATTGAACTTAACCCAAATTGATTTGAAACAAAGATACCAATCCACTCCATATGACTAACCCAACCTATAACTACCCTTGACCTACCTCAAATAGGTCAAATGGATTAAATAGGTCAACTTGACCCATTTGACCTAAATGAAGTCATATGAGCCAAAACCAAATCTATACCAAATTGAACCAAACCAAAGGCACCAAAACATTTCAAATGGTAATATGAACTTGAACTAACTTTTAGTTTGAAACAATTTGACCTATTGGTCAACTTGACCCAAGTTGACCCATTTTGACCTAAATGGGTTAACATGAGCCAAACCCTATCAAATGGATTCCAAATCCAACGCAACTTTGCCAAAACTATTTTCTCAACATACCAAACAAAACCAAAGTGAAAAATAGCAAAATGACCATTTTACCCCTAGATCATAGAACAAATTTTGGCTTAGCCCTTAGGTATTTTGGTCATACACTCTTCACAATCACTTGAAGCTTTCCTAAATGCTCAATTGGACTTAGTGATGAGTGGTGCACCCAACCCAATGGGTTTGGTCAGCCCATTTGGCCCCTAGACCAAACTCGACACCTTTAGCCAAAATTGAATTTCAAACTCCTTCAAGCTCATTCAAGCACATGGAAGTTGAATTCCACTCCCAGCAAAACAACCATCTGCACACTCAAAATAACCAAAATAGCTCACTCCATATGCTCAATTGGATCAAAATGACATGGACATTGCCGGCCATCCGATCCATCAAGGGGGAGACATACTCCCCCTAATTCACTTTGTTTCATTGACTCAAGGTTGATGGAGGAGAGAGAAGAGCCATTGCAACTAATCCAAGCTTCCTAGAGGGGATTCAATTTCCATCTCTGATTTTCCACTTGAAAATAGGGAGGTCCATTGAGTGAATTTTCCTCACCACAAATTAATCAATCTTGACACCCATCGTGAGGGTCATGTCGAGTTTCCCTAAGCTCTCTCTGAAGTTCTATAGGTAAAGGGAGATCTAGCTTGATCAAAGCCGCAAAAGAATTGAGGAGGAGTTGGTCCGTAGAGCTCTACACTCAACCTTAAGTGCTCAAAACTTCAGCTAGCCTTCATCTCAACTAGATGAAGCTCCTCCAAGGGAATCAAGAATCATGATCACCCAATGAGGGATTTTCCCAGCTCATCTCATAGGTGTGGTCCTTTGTGAAGTGAACCCATTTCATGATCTCGCCATTAGATGTATCTAGAATTGCATGATTATGGTGTGATAAATTATAACAGCTCAATCAAGCTCATCCCTGAAGGTGGACGGATCTCATCCTTGAGCTTAAGTGTGGATGAATCTTTCCCATCCACAATTTAGATGGACATAATTATTCCCACATTTAGAAATCTATCCATTTTATAAATCATGAGATCTTCGCCATCTGATCTTACTAATAGAGATCAAAAAGATGCACCACCAACCATCTTTTTGATGGATGCTTAAGGAGGGCTATGCAAGATGTAAATTTCACCCCAATCGCCATGCATGAAATGAGGGATTAGTTAGTGTATAATTAATTCTAATTAATCGTAGATCTTAAAATTCATATCTCAACCTAACGAAAATAAAAGGAAAAATGATCATAGATAATTTCCCAAAATATTATAAAAATATCTTCTAATGGATTTTGAATTAATTTTTTCTCTGAATTTGGGTTTCTTTGAAAATTTAATTAGCTAATTATTAATTAGTCATAATTGATCTAAATTTAGAATTAACTTTTAGGTCATCATTGCATTAGGCCTTTTCATTATTAGGTGCATTGCAAATTTAAATACTTGTGAGTTTTATGTCATCTCATTGGCTCATAATTACTTAGTTTTTTCTAAGGTGGTGTAGGTAAGGGTTAATTAAGCCACTTAATTTATACCTTAACCTAATCAATATTTAAAATGGATTTAATTATCTAAAAATTAAACAAAAATATAAAACACATGTCAGAATGGGTTAGGAACAACAAACTCATCTCACCTTTTCAAAATTAAATCAAACTTCATACTAAAAAAAATTATTTTGAAATTCACTTTGATTTATTCAAAATTTTCTTATTCCTTAAGAATGTATTTAAGATTTAAGTAAAGTGAGTTTGTTTACATGATTTATTTATTTTTGATCTTTTCCAACATGTTAAGTTGTATGCCATGTGATTCATGCATTCATAATTTCATGTTTTAAATTTTAAAATGAAAATTGTTTACTTTATGTCAAATGTGCATGTGTTGCCTAAAGTAAAATATGAGTGACTATTATCACTACTAAATCCATTATTTTTTTCAAAACTTATAAATGAAATATCAAATCTAAAAGTGTGTTATTCATATCTTAATTATAAGCTTGCATGTGAAGTATTATAAAGGTATGCTTAGTGTAGGTTTTCTTTCTTTCCTATGTTAGCATAGTTTTGAATGGGAGTTACTAAGATGTAGGGTCCATTTGAAAAGAACTCAACACTTACTTAATCTCAGACCCTATTCATTCCTATACTATCACTTAAGAAAGTTTACCAATACTTGCATGCATAAATTTCATAAACAAAAAAAATCCACTAAATAATTTTTGCATATTCCTTTTGCATTCCATTTCTTTTATATACATATTTGTACTTAAGGAAAGTGGTATATTAGTCTAGACTACCCCGAGGTTGTGAGGCTTTAAGTAGCCCTAAGTATTGTATCTTACCCCTCGGTTAATAATGGTACTCTCACTTATACTTTCTTCATGCATGTATGTGAAATTTTGGATAAGGAAAACCTTTTCTACTTAAGAAAAATCATTCATATTCAACTTCTAAATTTTCTAAAATGGATTATTTAGCATGTCATAAATTTTATTAACTATTCTCATTTTCATGTATAAATATGCTTAGGATCCATCCATATGCATGTTATATGTATTGGGAAAGAATTGAAGTAGTGTGTGTTATGTGAATTTTAAGTCATTTTATTTAATCTTAAAATGCCTTTCTTTCTGAATAGGTTTGTTTAGGGTTTATTTAAACTTAGGATTGATTAAAAGATGTAATCAAAACATTCACCTAAATGAAATTAAAATGTGAACTTATCTTAGAAATTACTTAAGGATTAGGGAAGAAAAGAGAAGTTTCCTTCTCTTTCCCACTCTTTATAAATTAGTAATTAATTATAGGTTTCACTCAAAACAAACTAAAACAATGAATAAAAAAACTCAAAGCACTTAAACAACTTAAATGAAACCCTCCTCTCAGTTGAACATGTCTTTCACACTTAGAAAACTTGAACCTAAAGTCCTAAGCTAAGCATACCACACAAACCTTCAAAGAACACACATTAGCCTAAGTCACCACTTCTAGCCTTAGGTTAGGTTAGTGCATGGTTTGATGTTATGTTTTATTTTTTGATATATATTTTAGACTAGATGTTATGTATCATAGAATGAATGGTAGATTTACTTAGTCTAACTATTCTTTCTTGTGGATTGTGCTTAAGGTGCTATCATAAATAAAAATATAAATGCTTCTACTTGCGTTATACCCTTAGCATAATCCATAGTGTGGACTTAGTCACCCATGTGTGGGTGATAAGTCTAATATACATGCTTGAGATTTGTGTGGTGTGATTCAACTAACCTTTGTTTTGCGGTGTTAGTTAGATTTACTTTTCTTTTCATGCAAAATTTGTTTATTTGGATTTTGGAATGATTTGTTATGGGATTATGAACATTGGTCATAAGATCCTTTCTTATGCACCATGTGAAGCCTTGGAGCATCCAACTTCCAACCATCCAAAAGAGGAACCAAAGAAGAAAAGAATAAAATAAAAGAAGAAAGAAGAAAGAAGAAAGAAGAATAAAGCTTGAAGACCCCCATAACAATGAATTCCTTTGCTTAAATTATAATTCAATTCATTTGTAATCTAGGTTGTATAAGGGTAGATCTCGGCTACCCACATTTGATATTTTTGGGTTTGTGTGGTGGTGCCCAACCATAAACGACCATTTATTCTTTTTACGATTAGCTTTATAAATTGTTTGATGATTTGGTTAGCTTTTGCATTAAGTTGCATGATTTTCCTAGTTTCTTTCTTACTTTATGTATGGCCTGGATGTAGATTAAGCTCTTTAGGAAAAAATAAATTTTTTACCCAACTTAATAATTCAAATTCAAATTAAATAACTCATAACCTCACTTAAAGCTTAGGTTTAAAATCAAGATAAAAGAATTAGCAACTCATTAGATAGATGAGCATTTCTTTATAATATCATGCACAAATGCATCTTATTTCACTCTTTATTGGAGGGCTTCCACCTCTGCTAGAGAACCTGACTTGACCGTGGTGGAAACTTACCACTTCCATTCTCATTGATTTTGTATAATAATCTAATTTCTCATGTATTAGTCATAAAACTCCTATTAGCCCGAGTCAAAATGATTGTCCAAAAATGAATGTAAAATGAAATTTGAATTGCATTAGATTTAGGTCATTTGAAGTATATCCCTTTACATGATCTAGTCTCTTTAGGGAGTGAGTTTAAGGACTTAATCTCTTTTTAAATAAAAATAGCATAGCTATCTTGCATAAGCATAAAGAATTGCCCATATGTATTTGAAATCATAGGAGGAGTTAGTTGGAGACCACCCCCACGCGGTTGTAAGTCTAAGTTATTAGGTGGTTTGTCCTTTCTTGTGAAGGCAAACCAATTACCCATTTTGCCTTAGATTTATTGCTTTCTACTCTCAGCTCCTAGAAGTTCTAGGTTGCTTTTCCCCTTTGTGGGCCATAAGAATAATTCCTCACCTCTTAAGCATTTCCTTAATCTTGTGTTATGAAATCTTAAGTCCTAAATTTCTAATGAAAAATGTAACTCAAATAAACTAAATCAATTTCTAAAATATAAAGCCCAATTTTAGGATAGTTTGAGGTGCTCGCTAGGTTTCCTAGCATCGTGGTCATCTTCTACTTATTTCCATTTTGGCTTCGATAATAACTCCCTCTTTTGATCAATCCCATTTTAATCTTTAAAACATAAACTAATCAATTAATAGTCCTTCCCTATTGAAATCTTCAAAGATAATGATCATTTATCTTAATCGAGTGTTTTCATAAGGGATACTATCCCTTAGGATGTAATTAACTCTAGGGGCTTGCCCCTATAGGGAACTTAGAGAACCCAATTTATAATAAATAATGCTTTACTTTTCCATGTAAATTAGGGGAAGAATCTCTCATACATATGCAGACACATCATCCTTAGGAGTTCTTATTGAGGTGATTAGTTCCATTAAAGGATAGTGATTTCTGTCTTTCGAGATAGTACACTATTTCTTTAATGATGCATCCAATTACCTGAATAAGTACATTTGTGGATCTATGTGGTCTCTTACCAAGATGAATATTTTCCTCCTCATTTTGAAACTTTTTAATGATAAGATTTGCATGTGGTTTCTCATTTTAATTTATTTCATTTTGACAGTTCAACAAATTTTGGACATTCCTTGTTGGTCTTAAAATAAATTCTCATAAAGATCAATCATCTTTAAAGATTCCTCCTTATCATTTCATGATAAGGAAAGGTTTATCTTAAAATAATAAATCTTTATAAAGAATTTTGCTTCAAAATGCATTTAATAAAATACCCACAATTTCATTTAACAATTCACATATGTAAGATTTTCAAAAAAAAATAAAAACTAAAACAACATTTTCCAAAAGCACAAAATGAACATCTTCTTCAATCTTACTTTGATGAAGATTTCAAAAAATAAAATAAACAATCATCTTTTTCAAAAATAAATCATAATCATAAAACTTTTCAAAGCACATGAATTTTCTTCAATACACTCACACTTATTGAATAAAGTTCATTTGTAAACAAATTAAAATTTCAAAAGCACATGTGAACATATTCATTTAATATACTTAGGTTTATTAAATGAAGGTTTCATTCCCAACTAAAAATAAAATATCATTTAGGAAATTGTACTTAAGCATATCTCACATATCTTTTAAGTTGGAATTTCTCTCTTTTTAAAAGCAACAATCACACACAAAAAAAAGAAATTTCATATTTCAAAAATAAAAAAAATTATCTCCATTCTACATACTTAAATTTGTTGAATGGAGGTCCTCTTTTCAAAACATCAAAATCAACAATCACATTTGGAACCTCCATTAACATACCTAAATTTGTTAAGTGAAGTCTCCAAATCTCAAAAATTTCAAAAAAAATTTTAAACACATTTGAAACTTCATCTTAGTATAATCAGATTTGCTAAGTGAAGTTTCCAAATCCAAAATAAAAAATCAACAATCACATTTCAAAAAAAATTTCAAATATACATTTGGAACCTCACTTAACATACCCAAATTTGTTAAGTGAAGTCTCCAATTAAAAATCCAAAAAAAAAGTTTTTCAAACACATTTGGAAATTCATTTATAATCATGCTAAGTGAAGTTTCTAAATCTAAAATCAAAATCAATAATCATATTTTTTAAACAACATTTGGAACCTCATTTAACATAATCAAATTTGCTAAGTAAAATTTCTAAATCTAAAATCAAACATTTTTCAAAGCATATTTTGGAACCTCACCTAGCATAATTAAATTTGCCGAGCGATGTTTCCAAACTCAAAACAAAAATTTCTCAAACACCTTTGGAATTTCTTTCATTAGTAGACAAAATTTGGTAAGGAGAAGTTTCCATTTTTTTAAAAATAAAAAATGAAATAAAAATTTTAGACACATTATTTGAAATTTCATATTAGCATACTCAAATTTGCTAAAATAAAATTTCCATTTCATAAAACCTAGTGGGACTTCATCTTTAGCATACCAAATTTGCAAAAGTTGAATCTCCACTTTAAATCACATCAAAAATAAAATGAAACACTTTAGGATCCCCTTAGCATTCCAAATTTTTGAAAAGATCCTACCATTTTCAAAAATCAAAATTTTCCAAACAAATGAAACACTTAAGATTTTCTTAGCATACATAAATTTTCTAAGAATCCTATTTTTCAAAAATCAAAACAACACATGGGTTCCTTACTTAGCATACCTAAATTTGCTAAGTAAGAATTTCAAAATTTTCCAAAATCAAAACAAAACTAATTTTCAAAAGAAACAATCACTTTTACTTCACTTAGCATACCTAAATTTGCTAAGTAAAATTCCAAAACATTCAAACAAAACAAAATCATTTGACCTTTACTTTAACATACACAAATTTGTTAAAGGAAAGGATCCTCCAAATCACAAAAAATTCAAATTCAAAACAACAATGAACCTTTGGAAGCATCCTGTCAAAAAATTTTGAATTCATATTTCAACATACTTAAATATGTTGAAGTTTGTATTCATACTCAAATTCCTCTTTCAATCAATCTTTCCAAATTCATTTGAACCCCACTTAACACTTCCAAGTTGTTGGATGTGGGTTAAAAAATTTTCAAAATTCAAAAAATTCAAAATCTATGAGATAGAAATGATGCAAGTTCATTTCATTGTAGACCATTTCAAAGTAAGTGGCCAATTTCAGTTTACTAGTTAGTAATGGCGTGTTCAAATTTTCTTCATTTCTCACTGATGGATCTAGCTCTGATCAGCCGACTTCCTCTCAGACCATACCTGATCCACTTTGGCCATGGATTTGGGGGCTGGGATCACTGAGAGCATTCCCCTCACCACAGAGGAAGAAGGTGGTCTGTTCGGTCATCGTGGTAGACTTACCCTCTGATTCAAATGTATCCTCACTAAAGAGGAAAGTGGTAGTACCATTCCTGGTTTTAGTCATCAGCCCAATTCCAAAGTGGCTCATCCTAGTTGCACATGTTGCCCTAAGGCATGCTACATTCACCATTTGTATCAAGGGTAACTTTGGTTTCTCCCCCAGATTTGAGTAGGGTCTAGCTCACACTCCTCATCCTACTGCACCCAATGCAGAACAAGAATGTATGGTCAAATTTCATACTGACAGCTAGAGCTTGAGGTAGCCGTGTCACCATCGATGAGTCTTCCATGGTCACTTCACCACTGGTTATGGAAAACCAGTTTTATCTTCTCTCGATCGACAGATAGGATGCCTGAGGATCCTCATCACCTCCTCTGTGGTGCATTTACGACAGCTTGAGTAGAGGTCAGTCACGCCTTCACTGCTTTACCCGTGAGGAGAAGAATACAGACGCTCAGAGTTGAGTACCCAGTTCAATCTTTGATCTATTATCCCCTGCAGTGTAGGGAGGCATATCCATCAAGAGAGGGCCCGTGAAGCCCATACATCATACACCAAGATAGTGAGAGGTTCAACCTCCACCGCTTCTACTTTGATTAATTTTCCAGCACACAAAGTGCCGACATATGATAGTTCTCTCATGGGGACCACCACCACAAGAGTTCAATCTATACATAGAAAGTCTATGGTGTCTCCACCCCACTTCCTACCACACGCCCACCATCGCCAATGTAGGTCTCAAAGATCACCCATTTCCATCGCTGAAGGTCACATCTGGGTAAAATGTACCCACAGGATCCGTATGGCCAAGATCTCCCATACACCACCCATCTGGGGGGAAGCCTCCGCTTGACCTTCCTCGCCCAAAGGTGCGGCGAAAGAGTGGCAAAGCTGAGCATCGTGGTCATTCCTTCACCAACTCCACCCATTCACCATAAGATGGTGATGGTTATCAAGATATTCATGATAGATGAGGTTAGAGGATCATCCCATGTTTTACATACGCTAGAAGTATCATTCTTCTAGTGAGTACAAGCATGATTGACTCCCTACAGGTGAGGTCCAAGTCTCGCATGATAGTGATCACACCTCCCCCAAGTTTGTATTTGCTAAGTTAGATTGATCCTTAGATGAGATAGTTGCACACTATTTTATGTAAAAAATAGATCTTAGGGTATGCATGGTTTGATGAAGAAAGAGTCAGCTTCAATCCCAATGAAGATGATTTCATGGGAGATTCAGCTAGCGTATGCATGGTCGATACTATAGGTTCTCTTCTTAGAGAGAAATATGCCATGAAAAGTGATGAGGTTGATCAAGGAGATAGCGCAGAATGAACCCATCACTTCTGACTTAAGTTAAGGATGAAAGATGAACAGATTGATAGGATGGCACAATAGTTGCAGGACTTGTTAGCAACCGTGTCACTTCTTCAAAAGCAAGCCCCTCCAATTCATCCTAGATCGATGTCACCTATGTGCATGTTTAGACCCAGTTAAGACTCTACCTCTTGTTGAGCAAGGTAGCACTAATATGTATAGGAAGGTAGTGGAAAGTACCTCCATACATAAAAAAATCTGAAATCCATGATTAAGCAGTAGGTGAAGGAAGCTTTGGCTCAAGCCCGGGGAGAATCATTGGTTCCAAAGGGTAGATCCTACCTAGAGAAATTCAATGCTATCTAGTATCCCAAGGGTTTCGTGCCTCCTTTCTTCAAGAGCATGAGGAGAATCAGGTAGCATATAGCTCACTCAAGGCCGTTGTTGCAATGTGGCTACACTTTACTCTTTAGACTTTTTAGTTTAGCGGTCACTTTGATTGGTATGCAAAGCCAATGGTTCAGTAAAGACATTTTTTGAGTTAGAGTAGCTCTTCATCAAGAGATTTGTTGGAGCTCAACAAAGAGTTACTGTAGGCAATCTCGTTGTTGCTCAACAGCACTTCGATGAGTCACTTGCTAATTATATTCTCTAATGGCATAACCTAAGTATGAAGTGTGAACCATAGATGTTTGAACAACATGCTATTAAGATTCTCTTGAAGAATATCCATGGCCTGGTTGCCTTCACGCTTATGGGCTTCACTATAAAGACATTAGAGAAGCCAATCAACAAGGCAGCTAGTCTACAAGGAGAGGCCAAATAGTTTCCTTTTCCAGATCAGTTTCCAAAGTAGAAATCCCAAAAGGTTTATGAAAAGAAACCTGGAGTAGTAGTTACAGTTGAGAAGGGGAAGCAGCTAGCTAGAGATCAAACTAAGAAGACTAGCCCTCCACCTCCTTTTCCACCAGAGGCCATAGCCTCCACAGACTCCATGGCCGACTTCCTCACCATACCACTAGCAATAGTGGCATGCATATCCGCTGCCATGTAGCTATAGTCCACCTACTCTATTAGATAAGTTAAATAAACCTTATTCTTTAAAGAGGGAGGTAATCAAGAAGATCTTTAAGAATCACTTAAAGAAAACTAATTTTCAACTACTCAAGCCTAGGAGACCGGAGAAAGTAAGCAAAATTCATGATTCAAACTTTTGCCCTTACCACTATATGCTAGGCCATGTTTTAGAGCATTGCTTTACTTTCAAGGACTGGCTTGAACACAATTTCAAGATCGGTGCTATCATTATCCCAAAGGAACACCATGTGGAATAACCTTCTAATTCCATTAGGGTAATCCTTGGGGATACAAGTGATCCTACCAAAACCAAAGAAGGTTAGGACATTTCTTCAAAACCTCTAAGAAAATAATTTAGAAGATCAAGAAGCTTTCCAGGTGCTGAGTCCAAACCTCCAACACCAAGGAAGGTTTGCAAATTTCTAGTGCCAACTCTAGGAAAGTGGGAACTTAGTAGCAGCAGTAGTAGCAACAGTATGTGTCATCTCAAAACTTATTTATATTCTCATATATAAATGAAATATAAATATATATTAATCAAGTCCAATCCAAAAGTTAAATTCCAAGTTTTAAATCCTTGAAACTCCCTGAAATCCTTTAATTTTTCATTGATGGATTTAACCTAAACTTTGATCAAACCATTTCAAACTCATGGGATTTTCTCAAAACTTATTTATATTCTCATATATAAATGAAATATACATATAAATCAATAAAATCCAATGTAAAATTAAATTTCAATTTAAAAATTCTTTTAAATCTTTTAAATTCTCTTTAATGGAATTAACCCAAATCATGATTAAACCACTTCAAATTCTTGAAATTTTCATGATCAATTTATATTCCATTTATATTCACATATATAAATGAAATATAAATTCAAACAATTAAAACTAACTCCAAAAATCAAACTCAAATCCATTCAAAATCAAATCTAAGCCTTTCAAGTCAAAATATTGAACTTAGCCAAAATTAATTCAAATCAAGCCAAACTCTTGATTTTCTCTCATAGTTCATTCAATCCTACAATCATGAGCTCATATATAAATTCAAACTTCAATCAAACAATCAAAACAAAAATCAAAAATCAAACCCAAAACTTCATATTCTTCCTTTGAATATGAAATTTTCAAGTGGATCAAAATCCACTTTACTTTAAACCACTTGTAAATAGATTTATATTTTAATCATAAGTCCATATACAAGATCAATCAACTTCAAATCAAGCTTTGACCAAGCCATTTGACCCACTTAGGATTACTTGACCCAAAGTGACCTAAAGTACCTTTATGAGCCAACTTTTGATCCTAACCAAATTGGATTGAACCAAACTCATAAATCACTCTCATCCTGATCAACAATCATCATGAGATGATCAATCAATCAAATTGGGTCAAACCAAGTCAACACTTAACCTAAAATGAAACCTAACATAGCCAAAATCCACCATAGGCAAATTGATTGAAACCATTGATCTAACTTCACTCATGACCTATGTTTGAACTTGACCAAGCCAAACATTTGAGGCTAACCTAGCCCAATTTGCCCACTTTACCCAAGTTGACCCATTTTGACCTAAAGGGCCAAAATATGCCAAAACTTGATCTAAGCCAAATTGATTGAAACCAATGGGTCAAGTCCATTCCAAATCACTTGTAAAACTTGACCAAAGCCTCAATTCAACTAGACAACCTAGTCCACTAATTAGACCAAACATGACCTAAAGGAGTCATGTTGTGCCAAAATTGAACCTAACCCAAATTGATTAGAAACAAAGATACCAATCCACTCCATATGAATAACCTAACCTAAACCTACCCTTGGGCTACATCAAATAGGTCAAATGGGTCAAATAGGGCAACTTGACCCATTTTACTTAAATGAAGTCATATGAGCCAAAACCAAATATATACCAAATTGAACCAAACCAAAGGCACCAAAACATTTCAAATGGTCATATAAACTTGAACTAACCCTTAGTTTGACCCAATTTGACCTATTGGTCAACTTGACCCAAGTTGACCCATTTTGACCTAAATGGGTGAACATGAGCCAAACCCTATCAAATGGATTCCAAATCTAACGAAACTTGGCCAAAACTATTTTCTCAACATACCAAACAAAACTAAAGTAAAAATAGCAAAATGACCATTTACCCCTAGGCCATAGAACAAACTTTGGCTTAGCCCATGGGTATGTTGGTCATACACTCTTCATAATCACTTGAAGCTTTCCTAAAAGCTCAAGTGGACTTAGTGATAAGTGGTGCACCCAACCCAATGGGTTTGGGTCAGCCCATTTGGCCCCTAGACCAAACCCGATCCCCTTAGCCCAAAATTAGAATTTTAAACTCCTTCTCAAGCTCAATTCAAGCACATGGGAAGTTGGCATTCCATTACTCTGGCCAAATTGACCATGTGCACACTCAAAACAACCAAAATAACTCACTCCATATGCTCAATTGGATCAAAATGGCATGGAAATGTTGTCCAGTGAATCCTTCAAGGGGGAGATATACTCCCCCTAATTCACTTCTATTTTCATTGACTCAAGGTCAATTGAGTGAGAGAGAGTGTCAGAGGGGCTATTTGCAAGTGATCTTTAGCTTCTGAGGGGATTCAATTTCATCTTCTTTTCTCCACTTGAAAATAGGGAGGTCCATTGAAGAGCCAATTCTTCCTCACTCCAAATTAATCCAATTGCTCTTGTACACCCATTGGGAGGTCATGCCAGTTTGATAAGCTCTCTCAAGTTCCAAGGCAAGGGAGACCAAGCTTGATCAAACCCTCAAGGAATTGAGGAGGAGTTGGACCATAGAGTTCTACACTCAACCTCAAGTGCTCAAAATGTCAGCAAGGCTTCATCTCAACCAGATGAAGCTCTTCCAAGGGAATCAAGCATCGGTGATCACCTTCAGTGAGGTTAGTAATTTTTTGAGCTATTCTCATAGGTTTTGGTCCTTTGTGAAGTGATATTTAATTTCATAGGATCTTAGCCATTGGATGTATTGGTAATTGCATGATGAGGTGTGGGCTAAATTCTAGCCTAATCTGAGCGCAATTGAGCTCGGATCAAGGCCTAGAAGGTGACGATCTCATTCTCTTATCTTTGGTAGGGGATGAATCTCGTCAGCCCATCCATGCGTTGATGGACGGTCAAGATTATTCCCATATTTATATACTCGTTATCCATTTTATAAATTACGGGGAGATCTCTGGTGGTCCAATCTTTGATCGGATGATAGAGATCAAAAGCACGTGCGCCACCAACCACCTTTTTGATGTGATTCTTAAGTGAGTTGATCATGGCGATGTAAAGCACGCGCACCATGCGCCGCCACTGAGAGGGATTAGGTTTTGAATTAATTCTAATTAATCCCTAGATCTTCTAAAATTCATATCTCAACCTAGAAAAATCAGAAAAGTAAAAGAAAAAATGCTATGGAAAGATAATTTCATCTAGAATATTTTAAATTTTTTTCAATGGAGTTTCAATTATGCTTTTCTCTAAATTTAGGTTTCTTTGGGAATATTAATTAGCTAATTATCCTTTAATTAGGTCATCAATTGATTTCAAATTTCTAGGGTTCATTTTAGGGGGTGACCTCTGCCTCACCCTAATTGTTTTGAGATTTATTGAGGGCCTAATTGGGAAATTACTATTTCATTCCCTAATTACCCATCATGTAATTAAGGGTAATTAAGGTATGATTAGTGAATTTACCCTATGATTAAGTTTGATTAAGGTCAAATCCAATGAGTAGGGGTTTTATGGAATAATTTTGGGGCATTTCCCCTAAGCTATTCCTTAAACCCCCTTTTCTTTCCTTAATCTCCTCTTAATTAAGGGTTAATTCATTAATTATCCACTTTATCAATTTTAAAAAATTCTAAAATCTTCTAAAACTTAATTAATCTACCTTGGGTAGAAGCTTAGGTGTTTAATAGCTTAAGTCTAATTAAGGAAATTAAAACCCCTTTCATAAGTATGAAAGGGTGTTTTAAAAGTACTAAGCTAAAACCTTAGCTTAATTAACTTTTAATTGAGCCAAATTGCATTAGGCCTTTTCATTATTAGGTGCATTACAAATTTAAATATCTTGTGGGTTTTATGTCATCTCATTGGCTCATAATTACTTAGTTAATTTTTCTAAGGTGGTGTAGGTAAGTGTTAATTAAGCCACTTAATTTATACGTTAACCTAATCAATGTTTAAAATGGATTTAATTATCTAAAAATTAAATAAAAAAATAAAACACATGTGTGAATGGGTTAGGAACAACAAACTCATCTCACCTTTCTAAAATTAAATCAAACTTCAAACTAAACAAAAATTATTTTGAAATTCACTTTGATTTATTCTAAATTTTCTTATTCCTTAAGAATGTCTTTAAGATTTAAGTAAAGTGAGTTTGTTTACATGCTTTCATTATTTTGGATCTTTCCCAACATGTTAGTTTGTTTACATGCTTTCATTATTTTGGATCTTTCCCAACATGTTAAGTTGTATGCCATGTGATTCATGCATTCATAATTTCATGTTTTAAATTTTAAAATGAAAATTATTTACTTTATGTCAAATGTGCATGTGTTGGAAGAAGTAAAATATGAGTGTCTATTATCACTACTAAATCCAAAATAATATTTTCAAAACTTATAAATGAAATATCAAATTTGAAAGTGTGTTATTCATATCTTAATTATAAGCTTGCATGTGAAGTATTATAAAGGTATGCTTAGTGTAGGTTTTCTTTCTTTCCTATGTTAGCATAGTTTTGAATGGGAGTTAGTAAGATGTAGGGTTCATTTGAAAAGAACCCAACACTTACTTAATCCCATATCATATTCATTCCTATACTATCACTTAAGAAAGTTTACCTATACTTGCATGCATAAATTGCATAAATAAATAAAAATCCACTAAACAATTTTTGCATATTCCTTTTGCATTCCATTTCTTTTATATACATTTTTGTACTTAAAGAAAGTGGTATATTAGTCTGGAAAATACTGAGGTTGTGAGCATTTAAGTAGCCCTAAGTAGGTCTTGTACCTTAAACCTCTGGTTAACAGTGGCGTTGTACTCACTTATGCATTTCTTACTTTCATGTATGCATGTGAAATCTTGGATAAGGAAAACCTTTTCTACTTAAGAAAAATCATGCATATTCTACTTCTAAATTTTCTTAAATGGATTATTATGCATGCATCATAAAGTGTGTTAACTATTCTCATTTGAATGTATATATATGCTTAGATCTATCCATATGCATGTTATATATGTTGGGAAAGAATTGAAGTAATGTGTGTTATGTGAATTTTGAGTCATTTTATTTAATCTTAAAATGCCTTTCTTTTAGAATAGGTTTGATTTGGGTTTATCTAAACTTATGATTGATTAAAAGATGTAATCAAAATATTCACCTAAATGAAATTAAAATGTGAACTTACCTTAGAAATTACTTAAGGATTAGGGAATGAAAGAGAAGTTCCCTTCTCTTTTCCCCCTCTTTATAATTTAGTAATTAATTGTTGGTTTCACTCAAACCAAATTAAAATATGGAATAAAAATAACCCAAAACACTTAAACAACTTAAATGAAACCTTCATCTAAGTTGAACATGTCCTTCACACTTAGAAAACTTGAACCAAAGGTCCTAAGCTAAGCATACCACACAAACCTTCAATACACACACATTAGCCTAAGTCACCACTTCTAGCCTTAGGTTAGGTCAGTGCATGGTTTGATGTTATGTTTTGTTTTATGATATATGGTTTAGACTAGATGTTAGGGTCTATGCTCATAGAATGAGTGGTAGGATGTACTTAGTCTAACTATTCTTTTCTGTAGGGAATTGTGCTTAAGGGGCGTTATCATAAAAAAAAAATAAATGCTTTTTACTTGCAGGTGCTTATACCCCTTAGCATAATCCATAGGCCAGGTGGACTTAGTCACCCATGTGAGGGGTGATAAGTCCAATATACATGCTTGGGATTGGTGTGGTGTGATTTAACTAACCTTTATTTTACAGGTGTTAGTTAGATTTTAACTTTTCCTTTTCATGTAAAAATTTATATATTTAGGATTTTGGAATAATTTGTTATGGGGATTAAGATGATCATTGGTCATAAGATCCCATCTTATGCACCATGTAAAGCCTTGGAGCATCCACCTTCCAACCATCCAAAAGAGGAGCTAAAGAAGAAAAGAAGAAAAAAGAAGAAGAAAGAAGAAAGAAGAAAGAAGAATAAAGCTTGAAGACCCCCATAAAAATGAATTCCTTTGCTTAATTTGTAATTCAATTCATTTGTAATCTGGGTTGTATAAGGGTAGAGTTCGACTACCCAAAATTGATATTTTTGGGTTTGTGTGATGGTGCCCAATCACAAATGGCCATTTATTCTTTTTGTGATTAGCTTTATAAATTATTTGATGATTTGTTTAGCTTTTGCATTAAGTGGAATGATTTTCCTAGTTTCTTCCTTACTTTATGTATGGCCTGGATGTGGATTAGGCTCTTTAGGAGAAAAAAAATCTTTTACCCAACATAACAATTCAAATTAAATTTAAACAACTCATGACCTCACTTTAAGCTTAGGTTTAAAATCAAATAAAAGAATTAGCAACCCCTTAGCTAGATGAGCATTTCTTTATAATATCATGCACAAATACATCTTATTTCACTTTTTATTGGAGGGCTTCCACCTTTTTCAGAGAACCCGACTTGACCTTTGAGGGCTGTAATGGAAACTCACCTCCTCCCTTATCCCTAATTTTGGCCAACAATCTGATTTCTCATGCATTAGTCATAAAAATCCTATTAGCCTGAGTCAAAATAATTATCCAAAAAAGAAAATAAAATGAAATTTGAAATGCATTAGACTTAGGTCATTTTAAGCATATCCCTTCACATGATTTAGTCTCTTTAGGGAGTGAGTTTAAGGACTTTGTCTCTTTCTAAATAAAAATAACCTAGCAATCTTGCATAAGCATAAAGACTTTCTCACATGTATTTAAAATCGTAGGAGGAGTTAGTTAGTGGCCATTCCTAGAAGGTTGTAAGTCCAAGTTGTCGGGTGGTTTGTCCTTTCTTGTGAAGGAAAACTGATTACCCTTTTCGCTTTAGATTTAGGTTGTGCTTCTGGCCCTCGTCGAAGCCCCCTAGATTTAGTTTCTGAGGTTGCTTTTCTCCTTTATGGGGCATAAGCATAATTCCTCACCTCTTAGGCATTTCCTTAATCTTGTGTTAAGGAATCTTAAGTCCTAAATTTCTAATAAAAATGCAACTCTAACAAACTAAATCAATTTCTAAAATGTAAAGCCCAATTTTAGAATAGTTTGAGATACTCGCTAGGCTTCCTAGCATTATTGGAATCTTCTACTTATTTCCATTTTGGCTTCGATAATAACTCCCTATTTTGATCAATCCCATTTTGATCTTCAAAAGCATAAACTAATCGATTGGTAGTCATTCCCTATTGAAATCTTCAAAGACAATGATCATTTACCTTAATCGAGAGTTTTCCTAAGGGATCCTGTCCCTTTGGATGTAATTAACTCTAGGGGCTTGCCCCTATAGGGAGCTTAACAAACCTAGTTTAAAATAAACCCTGCTTTACTTTTCCATAGAAAGTAGGGGAATAATCTCTTGTACATATGTAGGCCCATCGTTCTTAGGAGTCCATATTGAGGTGATTGGTTCCATTAAAGGGTAGTGATTTCTATATTTCGAGTTAGTATAGTATTTTCTTGATGACGTATCTGATCACCTGAATAAGTACATCTGTGGATCTGCATGGCATCTTAGTAAAACAAATTTTTGTAAGGGCTTCCTCTTTCTTTTCTCCCCACAGATTTGAAAGGTAACCCCTTATAGAAATTTTTCTACCAATAATGTCATTTGAAAATCATGTATTTGAAAAATAAATTAAAATGAAATGTTTTCTTCATGTCAAATTGTATTTTTTTTTGGCTAATGTAAGAATATGAATGGCTATTATCACTACTAAATCCAAAACTACTTTCATAACTTATAAGTTAAACATTACAAATGAAAAGTATGTTATTTATAAGTACTTGTAAACTTGCATGTGAATAACATAAAATGTGTTATATGATTTCCTTCTCTTTCTTAACATAGGTTTGTATAGGATTTTCCAAGTGTATAGTCCACTTGAAAAAGACATAACACTTGCTTAAATCCATTCCTATACACTCCTATGTCATGACTTAAGAAGGAACTCCACTTCACACATGTAAACTAAACAATCAAACCAAATTAAACAAACACAAAATTTTTGCATGATTCTTTTTCCATTCATTTGCCTTTGTACATGCACATGTATTTAAGGAAAGTGGTATATTAGTTTGTACATCCTGAGGTTGTGAGGCTTTAAGTAGCCCTAAGTAGATCTTGTACCTTACACCCTTGGTGTAGAAAACAATGACGTACTCACTTATGCCTTTCATACATATAAATGTGCATATGAATAATGATAAAAGAATCCCTCTTTTTTACTTAACAAAATCATGCATACATGAAACATTCCAAATTTTTTTTTTCTTAAACAAACCCTCTTAACATTCATCATGAAGGTGTGCTAAATATTTTCATTTGCATGTATAGACATGCTTAGGATTCATCTATACATGTTGGGGAAGAAATAAAGTGTTGTGTGTTTTGTGATATTAATTCACTTTACTTAATCTTAAAATGCCTTTTTTTGAACATGTTTGTTTAGGAAAAATCTAAACTTAGGATTGGTTAGAACACATAATGAAACATTTATTAAATAAAAATCAATAATTAATCTATCTTAGAAATTACTTAAGTTAGGGAAAGAGAAGTTTCTCTTTCCTTCTCTTTACAACACTTAGTAATTTTGTAGGTTCATTCAAACCTAATCAAATCACAAAATAAAATCAACCAAATCAACTAAATCACATAAATGAAACCACCTTTTAAGTTGAACTCATTGACACTTAAAAAATTTCAACCTTAAATCCTAGCTAAACATACCACACAAACCTTAAATAGCACACATATTAGGCGAAGTCACCACTTATAGCTTTAGGTTAGGGTTATGCATGGTTTGGTGTTTGCTTTTATTTTATGATGTGATGTTTTTAGTCTGTATGTTAGGGTGCATGTGTGTAGAGTGAATGGTAGGGTGATCATTATCTAATCATTATCTTTAATAGGGGATTGTGCTTAAGGGGCACTGTAATAAAAATTTAAATGCTTTTGCTGTGCAGGTTGCTTATACCCCTAAGAATAATCCAAAATAGGCCAGATGGACTTGGTTACCCATGTGTGGGGTGCTAAGTCCAATTTATCCAATGTACATGCTTGGGATTGTTTGGTTTTGTTTAGCTAATCTCTATTTTATAGGTGTTACTTAGATTTACTTTTTCCCATTTTCATGTAATTTTACAATTAGGATTTGGAATTATTATCATGGGGGATTAGGATGAACATTGGTCATAAGACTATGTCTTATGTACCATGTGAAGCCTTTGGAGCAATGACATTCCAACCATACAAAAGAAGAAAGAAGAAAGAATAAAGAAGAAAGAAGAAAGAAGAAAGAAGAAAGAAAGAAGAAATAACCAAATGAAGAAAGAAGAATGAAGAATGATGACCTCCATAACATGGATTCATTTTTGTAATTAATTCATTTATAATCTGGGTTGTATAAGGGTACCCCATTTGTTTTTGGGTTTATGTGGTGGAGCCCGACCACAAAAGGCCTCTTATTCTTTTGCACTAGTTTTATAAATTGATTGATGTTTGTTTAACTTATGCATTAAGATGACATCCTCTTCCTAGTTTCTTTTTTTCTTTAATGAATGGCCTGAATGATGCTTAGGCTCTTAGGGAAATACAATTTCTATTCAATTAATCAACTCAAAACTAAAAATTAAATAACTCAAAACCTCACCTAAAGCCTAGGTTATAAAATCAAGATAAAAGAATTAGCAACCCCTTAGCTAGATTTTATATTTTCTTTCTCACATCATGCATAAAAAGAATAATATTTCACACTTGATTTGGAGGGCTTTCACCTGTGCTAGAGAACTTGGCTTGACCTTTGAGAGCCATGGTGACAACACACCTCCTTTCTTGATTTTGGCTCATAATCCAATTTCTCATGCATTAGGCATATGAATCCTACAAGTGTGTGTCAAATCAAAAGTCCAAATAAAGGTAACAAAATTTGCATTAGATTTAAGTCATTAAATCATGCCCAACATGATCTAGTTTCTTAGAGAGCGTGTTTAAGGACTTAGTCTCTTTCTAAATAAACAATAATTGAGCTATCTTGCAAAAGCATATGACTTGCCTACATGTAATTAAAATAGTAGGAGGAGTTGGTGGCCACTCCCAGGCGGTTGTAAGTCCAAATAGTCGGGTGGTTTATCCTCTCTTGTGGAGGTAAACCAAATACCCATTTTTATCTTAAATTTAGGTCATACTTTGGCCCTCGCCAAAGCTCCCTAGATTTAAGTTTAGATGTTGCTACTTCCCTTTGTCGGCTATGAGCATCCTCGCCTCTTAGGCATTTCCATGATCTAGTGTCATGGAATAGTAAGTCCTTGATTTCTAATAAAATTAACTTAAACAACTAATTTCCCTCAACTTCAAAAATATAAAGCCCAACCATAGGATAGTTTGGGAAGCTTACTAGGCTTCCTAGTATCATAAGCATCCCCTACTTATCTTTCCTTATCTTCAATAATATCTCTCTCCTCTTGATCAATCCAGTTGATTTTCCAAAAGTAAACTAATTGATTGATAGTCCTACCTTTAAAATATTTGGAGATAATAATCATTTACCTTAATCGAGAGTATTCCTAATGAATCCTATTCCTTAAGATGTAATTAACTATGGGGGCTTACCTCCATAGGGAACTTAACGAACCCGATTTAAAATAAATCCTACTTTACTTTTCCATGTAAAGTAGGGGAAGAATCTCTGGTACATTCTGAAGATCCATAGTCCTTACGAGTCCTTATTCAGATGATTAGATCCATTATAGAGAGGTGACTTCTATCTTTTGAGATAGTATACCATTCCTCAATATCATACCCAATTACCCTAATAAAAATATCTGCGGATCTACGTGGTTTCCCAACAAAGGTGATATATTTATGTTTTCATTTATCCCTTCTAAAGGGATAGATGAAGGCAAGAATATATTTTCCCCACATATTTTTTTGGTGACTTTACTGGGGAAGGTTCCTCTCTCCATATTTGGTAAATGATCGTTATCTCCAAGTATCGATGGTGGGTTTGTATTATATATGAATCCAAGACTATCTTTATTTTTCATTAGCACTTAGTTTATTTCATCCTTATGTTAAGCTAGCCAACATCTTTAGGTTTGAGGACCTCACTTTGTGTGGCTCTTAAAACCCCTGTTAGGTTCCCCAATGGGTGAAAATAAAAATCAACTATAAAAAAATAACTAAAGACTTTCTTCTTACCATTTCTATGGTAAGGTGCAGTTCATTCCAAAAATAAAGAAAAAAATAAATCCTTTATAAAAACATCAATCTCCAAAAAGCACTTCTTCATAATGCACATAATATAATGTTTGCACAAAAAACACCCTCATTCAACAATCTTCATGATTGTTATATGTAGGACCATTTTCAAAATAAAATTTCAACAATCATATTTTCAAAAAGCATAAATGAACTTCTTCACAATTTATTTTGATGAATACTTCATTTGCAGAAATAAAATTCCAACAATCATATTTTCAAAAAGTACAAATGAACTTCTTCACTCAATTTATTTTCATGAAGACTTCATTTTCAAAAATAAAATCCCAAAATCATATTTCCAAAAGCACCAAATGAACATCTTCATTCAGTTTATTGAATGAAGATTTCATTTTCAAAAATCAAAATCAACAATCATATTTTCAAAAAGCATAAATGAACATCCTCATTCAATTTATTGAATGAAGATTTCATTTTCAAAACAAAAATAATAACCATATTTTCAAAAATGAAACACAATTGGATCTTTCATTTATCATACCCAAATTTTCTAAATGAAGATCCACTTTTCAAAATAAATAATTCAAACAATATTTGAATCTTTCATTTAGCATACCCAAATTTGCTAAGTGAAGATCCATTTTTTAAAATAAAAAATTCAAACAACATTTGAATCTTTCATTTAGCATACCCAAATTTTCTAAGTGAAGATCCACTTGTAAAAATCAAAATCACACAAAAAAAGATGAAACACATTTGGATTTCCTTAGCATACCTAAATTTGCTATAAATTCTCTTTTTTGAAAACAAAAATAAAAAATAAAACACATTAGGATTTCCTTTGCATACCTAAATTTGCTAAGAATCCTATTTTCAAAAAAAAATCTTGGAAAATGAAACACACTTGGATTCTTCATTTAGCATACCCAAATTTGCTAAATGAGGATTCCATTTTTAAATTCACCCATGATTTACAAAACAAGCAAACAAAAGAAAGAAGAAAAAGTTTTCAAACACCTCACTTGGCATACCCAAATTTGCTAAGTGAGTAAATTCAAAAATCAGAAATCAAAACAAAATTAATTGACCCTTTACTTTAACATACTCAAATTTGTTTAAATAAAGGGTCCTCAAACTAAAAAATCAAAATTAAATATGAACATATGGAAACATCGATCTCTCCAAAAATTCTTGAACTTATTTTCAACATACACAAATTTGTTGAAATGGATTATACATTCAAACATCTCCTTACCAAACTCCAAAATCTATCATTTAAATTCATTTGAGCCCCACTTAACACTTTCAAGTTGTTGAGTGTGTGTTCAAATTCTAAATCAAAATTCAAAAAAATCAACTAAACAGAAATCTGATTCAAACTTGTTTTCAACATTGCAGACTTTCAACCAATTTTAGCCAATTGATTCATTAGCTCAATTACCATCTGAGATATGTCTTCACATTTTCTCATGGGATGGATTTGGCCTTGGATTAGGCCAGCCTTCCAAGATCTAACTATGCCCACCTCATCCACTTTGGCTGAGGCATTGAGGGGGTTCAGATTACATGTGAGGGAACCCTCCTCATGACAATCAGCATGGGCGTGGTGACCGGGCAGGAGCTGGTCATCCTAGTTGAGTTACCATCTGATTCAGAGATCCCCTCACTGAAGAGGAAGGTTGTGGAAATTCTCACAGCAATAGGAGTACCAGCACCAGTGCACCCCATTGTTCCCCTTGCTACCCTAGTTAGGGCTAGCACCTACTCATTGGCACCCTCCAAGGGAAAGGCTCTCCTGATTTCAGGGATTGTCTCCTCTACCTTTGAGATTAGGCCTAGTTTATACACTGCTTGACCTACCAGGACTTAGCGTAGAAATAAGAACCACATGATCAAGCGATATCACACTAGCATTTCCAGAGAGTTGGAGGTAGCCACTCAGTATGTTGTAGAAGAGTTTCCTAGGATGGGTTCCCTGTTGGTCACAGAAAACTAGTTCCACCCTCTATCTGGATCTGATAGAGAGGATGTTAGGAGGATTTCAGCTTCACCTCCGCTAGCAGTTCAGTTTCAATGACTTGTGAGTGAGAGGAGGAGGTCGTATGCTAGCCTTCGATCAATTTTACGCCGAGTAGGTAGAGCCTATGGGCGATCAGAGTCTGGGGCTCAGTTTGATTTGTGTTTATCATTCCCTGTAGTGTTGGCAGATAGATTAGGCAGAGAGGGCCAGGGAGGCCCATACATCAGTTCATGTTACTAGCTAGGAGCACCATAGGTACAACCGACAGTACAGCCTCCACACTTGTGGACTTTCCAGATCAATGCGCTACCCAACGTCGATTATACTAACAACATTATATTAATGGGGACTACCCATCATGGGAGAGGAGCTCCTATTCAGAGAGAGTTGGTGGTGCCTCCACCACACCACTCTACTCCTATACATGTTCTAGCACCTATTATTCCACCAAAGGCCATGAAGGATGCATCTAGGGAGAGGAGGACCCACTGGTGATCTGACTATGTCCAAGAGATCTCATTCCATTTACACCATCTATTATGATAAGGTGAGCTCTCCTGTTTGACCTTCTGCCTAGTTGTGGTGAGAAAGGAATGGGGACCTCGGAGTAGCATGGTCATCCCGTCACCACCACCACCTCAACAGGTTATGGAGATTACAGCAGTAGAGGGAGGAGGAGATAATTCAGTCATCCCCATTGCTATAGATCCTCCTAGGAGTACTACTCCATCCAGATCCACTGATATCCAGGAGCATTTTTCTTGTGGTGAGTGTAGCCCTCATAGGGTTAGCTATCCAACAATAGTAGAGATTAGATGTATTTTGAGTTCATGGGATGATCCTACTCTGCTCCCTTTCATACAATGTTAGACTGATCCCTAGATGACATTATAGCTTAGTATATAGTGGAGAAGAAGGAGCTTTTAGGATATGTCTGGTCTGATTTAGAGGATGAAAAGGTCAATTTTGATCCTAATGAAGATGATCTATTAGAGGATTCAGCAAGAGTCCACATGTTAGACACAAGGGGTTCTCTTCAATGTGATCAGCAGACTTTGGAAGGTGATAGCAGAAGACATGCCTACCCACCCAACACCTCGAATTAAAGAAAAGGATGAACAAATGATAGGATGGGGAAGCGCTTGAAGATTAGCTAGTAGCTATTTTAGCACTCGTAACCAAGCACGGTTCATCCTACTATAGAGATCCAAAGAGTTAGTACATATCTGATTCACCAAGACTTTACCAGAGTAGGAAGCACCAATTTGTATAGGAAGGTAGTGGATAGTACCTCCATGCAGAAAAGACATCAAAATCATGGTTGAGCGTGTGAGAGAAGCATTGGCTTGCCCTGGAGGATCATCCAAAAGGGTAGACCCTACCTAGAGGAATTCGATGCCATCCAATATCCTAAGGGTTTTGAGAACCTTCTTTCAAGAGCTTTGATGGCAGCAGGAACCCAAGGATGTACATAGCACATTTTAGGGCCAATTGTTGCAATGCCGATGGTAGTGATGCTTTACTCTTCCATCCCTTTGTTAGTAGCTTAGCAGGCATAGCCTTCAATTAGTACATTGAACTCCCCAACGGTTCAGTGAAGACTTTTGTTGAGTTAGAGCAACTCTTCATTAACAGATTTGATGGAGCTCAGGGTGACTGTAGGCGATCTTGTTGTGGCTCAACAATATCATGGTGAGTCCCTCATCGATTATATTCTTAGATGGCATAATTTGAGTATGAAATGTAAACCACGGTTGTCTGAACATCATGCCATTAAAATTTTGCTTAAGAATATCCATAGCTTGGTCTCCTTCATGCTCAAAGGTTTCACCATCAAAACATTTGAGAAGCTAATCAACAAGGTGGCTAGCTTTCAAGGAGAAGCCAAACAATTTCCTTTTTTTGATCAATCAACAATAAAGCTGAAGCCTTATAAAGGTTATGAGAAGAAGCCAAGGACAGTGAAAGTAGTAAATAAGGGAAAACACCCAACCATAGAGTAGTTTAAGAGACCTCGTGCTCACCATTACTTTCACCTCTCACCACCACCGAGAGTCCTTCCAACCACAAGAGCCTCCATGGCCACGCCTCCTCCTCGCCCATATCCAAAGAGTGTACACATACCCTCCACTAGGTAGCTATGGTCCACCTACTCTTATGGATAAACTAAACAAACTATATTCATTTAAGAGAGAGATAATCAGGAAGATCTTTAAGAATCTCTTAAAGAAACCTAATTTCTAGCTACCCGAACCTAGAAGGTGGGAGGATGTGGGCAAGAGTAATGATTTTAACTTTTTCCCTTACATTCAAGGACTGGCTTGAACATAGATTCAATACCAGTGCTATAGTTATCTCGAAGAAACACCTTATGGAACAACCATCCAATTCCATTAGGGTAATCATTGGGGATACTTGTGATCCTTCCAAAACTAAAGAAGGTTGGGATATCTCCTTATCTCAAATGTCTAAGAAGATTGTGTCCAAAATCAAGAAACTTTCCTTGTAGGTGCTTGAGGCAGCTCGAACCTCCAATATCAAGGAAGGTTTACAAGTTGTCCAGATAACTGGAAGGTAAGCTCAAGAGAAGAAGCAGCAGCTCTAGCCATCTGATAGCCAAGTAGCAACCACAATCGAGTCCGCCCTCATAATTGCATTACTACACAGAGAACCTCTACTTCAGCTAGCTCTTCCTCTAGTAGACATCTTGTATCGGCTGATGAGGGCATCAAATCTCTCACCCCACTTACTTTACTTGGTTTCTACTATATACCCCCTTCAAAACCAAAAAAATTGAGGAAAAAAAGCTAATTTGAATTATATCTTTGTCTCTTCTGATGGGTTGTCTAAATCTATTCCTATTGAAAAATCTTCAAGTCTAAACATCAATTATAAGAACTCCAATCTTCCTCTTTCTTATTCAGAGTTGGATTGGGTTCACCTCTTGAGATAGACTTGGAATATCCAATTTCGAGGGTCCCATAGAAGAAGATGTAGGTGAGCCTGACGAGCAGATAGAACCTCCACTAACTTGCCACAAGAGATCACTGAAGTCAACCTCCATAGTGGCAAGGTTCTACCTCCTAGGGCAACACCTCAAGATAGAGGAAAATAAGTCATTGGTTCAGATGATCGAGAAGCCCCTCCACAGGATGCTCCACCCTTGGATATGCTTATGGAGGATCAGCCTAGAGTGGATTACAATATCCTCTCTCACCTAAGAAAGTTTCCATCTAAGTTAAGCATATATGATGCCCTTATCTTATCCAAAGAGATGAGGGAATCATTAATCAAGGCTCTCCTTGATCCAGAGATATGCTTAGCTCAACTCACCCGCTGGAGAGGCACATTATTCAAGAGAAGCTCAGGGAATCACCTTCACAGATGAAGACCTTCTTCTAGGAGACATGGAGCACAATTGTCCCCTATACATTACAATGGACATGAGCAGATTCAAACTTTCTAGGGTTTTATTGGTGCATCGGTGAACATTATGAGTCTAAAGACCCTTGCTTATTTGAGGATTGACAGCTCCACACTCTAAGGAGATCGGATGATGTTATGAGGATTCAATGAACAAGGCCAGAGGGATTTAGGTTCCATAGTGTTACCTTTGGAGATAGACGGAAGCCAAGTTCTATATCATTGATTTGAATACTTCATTCACTTTTCGAGAGGCCTTGGAAATATCGAACAAGATGATTCCATCCTCCTCATCGCATTGCATCAAGGATGGGTTTGAATATTGTGTCAAAGGTGAAAAATCCATTTTAGTGAGAGGTTGAGATATATAAAGATACGACCTACTATCTTTCTCAAAACACCTTTTCATGTGAACTTGGTCAAAATTCAAATTCAAAAGAAATAGAAAAATAAGAAAAAGAAAAAGAGAAAAAAGAGAAAAGAAAAAATGAAAATACAAGTGAACAAGAAAAGAAAATTGAGGAAGAAGTAAAGCCGCATTTCACATTCCACCCATAGTTTATTCCATCATATGGACATGTAGGTAGGATGACTCAACCTCCACCAAGTAGTGGTAGAGGTAGAAATAGGCGTCCAGAGGTGGAAGACCCTCATTGGCCAACCAACAGGATCATGTTCCAGGGAGTACCCTACTATTCACATAGACTTGGAATCCAGCTCGAAGGATGAGTCCAATGTGATTAGCATTCCAACCAACCCCTCTCAGCAGGTTTCATTGGAGGTGACACTTGACCCAAACAGTGATGAAGACTAGGCCTCCAGACAAAGAATGAATGTATTCAAATCAAGCTTATGTGAAATGATCAGACAACGATTGGGAACTTTTACTCTAACCTCACTTTCATCTCAAAAAATTGAAGGTTTAGTAGTTAAGGAAGCCCCTAAGTCTTCCATTGATGAAGCCAAAGAGATTCTTTTTGGGATCATCATCCTCAAGTCTTGAAGTTGATGTAGAACTTAAGGATAATTCATATAAAGAATTAATGGAATTGCCTTTTGATTGGTAATCGCCTTGTGTTGTTAATCTTCAAAGAAGGTTTGTAAATATACATGGTCTAAGCACGTCAATACTTCAAAAAGCGTGGAAAAATTGAGGACTAGATTCAAGACAAGGGTCCATGATGATGATGATTACTGCTTAGTTGTCACTAATCATCTGGAGTCTGATAGGTTCTTCTCAAACCACACTAACTCTTATAATGATTTATGTTTTGAAACTTTAGATGATCTCTAAATCAAAGATACACCACCAGAATATGAAGAGCAGATCCATTCAATAATTGACAAGCTTAAAGAAATCAACCTTAGGATAGAAGAAAATACTCATCACCTGACATACATCAATTTATTGGTGAATGAAGAAGGAACCAATGACTTAGTTAGGCTATTGTTTTAAGACTTTGCATGGAGTTATGAAGAGATGCTGATTATCTCCGACATAATGTCAGAAACTAGCAATAGATCCTAGACTAACCCTATCAAGCAAGATCCTAGATGCATGCATTAGAAATTGAACAATATGTCATTTCAAGTCAAGAAATGATCAATGTTTCATCGTGAAGAAAATACCTACCTAGTTAGCCAGTGTCATCCTAGTTAAGAAGTAGAATGGCCAAATTTTCATATGCATTGATTTTAGGGACTTAAACAAAACATGCCCTAAGGATGAGTTTGCTTTTCTTATACCAGAATTAATGGTGGACATTGCCTAATCTCATGCAGTATTCTCCTTCATGGATGGGTCATCCGCTATAACCAAATCAAGATGGCTCCAGGATGAAAGAAATATTACTTTTCAACCTCATCAAATCTATTATTATAAGGTCATGCCTTTTGGCCTTAAAATGTCTACATACAATGGCCATGACTCAGATCTTCAACAAACTCATCCATCATCGTTGAGTGCTATGTTGATGATCTAGTAGTCAAAAGCAGAGAAAAAGAAGACCATCTCTTTGACTTGAGAGTAGTTTTCAAATGGTTAAGATAATATAACCTTAAAATTAATCCCCTTAAGTATGCATTCAAAGTAGCTTCAGTGAAATTCCTTAGGTTTGTAGTCCGATACCGGGGAATAGAAATAGATCCAGAAAAGATCAAAGCTATCTTCAAAATGCCACCTCCTAAAAGTTTAACTCAACTCAGATCTTTCCAAGGATGGCATCTAAGACATTTATTTCCAACCTATCGGAGATGTATTCTCAGCACTTGTCAAAAGGATCCAAGTTCAAGTGGGATGACAAGTGTCGATGCCTTTGAAGATATCAAGATATGGTGAAGCTCGCTTCTAGCCTATCTGGCGACACTCATCCTCTACACATTGCATTGGATGACTCCCTCAGTGCTTTGTTGGCCCAAGCCAATGATGAAGGGAAGGAGAGTGCTCTCTACTATCTCATTCATCATCTAATTTCTATTGAAGCTAACTACCCACCTATTAAGAAACATTGCCTAGCTTTAATCTTTGCATCCCAAAAAACTACGACACTATATGCTTTCTCATAAGGTGAACTTGATTTCTAGAACCAATCCACTGTAGTATCTCATGACATGGCCAACACTATCTAGATGTTTGGCATGTTGGTCTATGATTCTCTTATAGTTTGATATCACATTCATACTCCTCCGTGCGATAAAAGGACAAGCATTATCAGATTTGTTAGCAAGATACCCATTGCCTATTGATTCCCTGTTTAGTGATGATCTCCCTGATGAACAAATATTGAACTTAAAGGAGGTTGACAACCATCGATGGGAGATATATTTTGATGGTGTGACTTCTTTTCATAAAGGAGAAGCACAATGATCTACTCTTTGGGCAAAGGCAGGGGTAGGAATAGTTTTTTTAACTCCAGACCATGATGTGATGAGATTCTCATACTATCTCTTCAACCCTTGCACCAATAATGAAGCTGGGTATGAAGCTTTGATTATCGATCTGGAGTTAGCCATTACAGTGTGTGTTAAGAGCATCAACATCTATGGGGATTCTCAGTTGGTCATCAATCATATTGTTGGGTCCTACAAGGATCTCAAACTAAAGCTTTCTCATTACCATGAGTATACCATGAAGTTGTTGGCCCAAATCC
Organism: Cymbidium sinense; assembly: GCA_021442155.1. Lineage (NCBI taxonomy): Eukaryota > Viridiplantae > Streptophyta > Magnoliopsida > Asparagales > Orchidaceae > Cymbidium > Cymbidium sinense. The sequence continues at coordinate 4,271,912 of CM038226.1, forward strand.
CTGAGGTCACCATTTACAAGGTTTCTTGAGAAGAGAATGTAGTAGTAGATGCTTTGGCCAAACTTGCTAAAGAATTGGCATGTCCAGAAGATGAGTCCATTCCAATAAGGGCCAAAATAGACAAGTCACATCTCTTATTGATGCTAAACTCATCAAGAGACTTTCTCTTGAAGGAGAGGTTTCTGTTGCTAAAAAAGATGAGGAGCTGGATTGGAGGCAATCATTCATAGATTACTTGAACACCGGTAAACTACCTCAAGAGAAATCACAAGCCCATCATGTGAAATAGAGAGCTCTCTTCTAAGCTCTCATGGATGGCACCCTATACCAATGATCTTTCAATCAAATATGGTTACATTATTTAGGCAAACACGACGCCCATAGGATTGTGACCGTGGCACATTCAATTCTATGTGGAGCACATCAATCTGGTCTGAAGATGAAAGCAAAGATCAAGAGACTAAGATACTACTGGCCTTTGATGATTATAGACTACATGAATGTGGCTAGGAGATGCCATCATGTCAGGTACATGATATGGTCCTACATCAACCACCCAACATTTTACATCCTACATTAGCATCATGGCCATTTGAGTGTTTGGGTACTGACATTGTAGGTCCGATCGATCCTCCTTCTTCCAAGGGTCATTGGTTCATCTTAGCTGCCACCGACTACTTTTCTAAGTGGCCGAAAGCAATCCTAATGAAAGAGGTCATAGATCAGCATGTGCTTCCATTTTTCAGGAACCATATCGTATATATGTTCGGGGTGCCTCAAATAATTATATTCAATAATGGTATTGCAATCAGAAGCACCAAGATCAATAGCTTCGCTAGAAGACATGGTATAGATTGGAGATACTCTCCCATCTATTACCCCATGGCAAATGGCCTAACCGAAGCACTCAACTAAGCTTTCATTCAAATACTAAAGAAGACACTTAACGATAATAAGCGATAGTGGCATGAGCAGTCGGTTGAATCCTTGTGGGCATACTGCACCACATACAAAACTCCAACTCAGTCTACCCTGTTCTCCTTAGTGTATGGGCCCAAAGCTATTCTACCTTTAGAAGTTTAACTCCCATCACTAAGGATATAGCAACACTACAGTAGAATGCAAGTTATGGTTAGAAGAGCTCGAAGGTTTAGAGGAGAGACATCTACTAGCATGCCAAAACCTTGAGTTATACAAAGCCAAAATTATTCAAGCTCACAACAAGCTCCCCTAGGTCTTTTCAAGAAGAACTTGTGTTCCCTAAGGAGACCAATTGTCATCAAAAGATGGGAGGCAAGTTTGAACCCACTTGGGAAGGCCCCTATGTCATAAAGAAAGCCTACCAAGGAGGATCTTATCATCTTATTGATTGTAAAGGGGAACACCTGATGCTTCCAATTAATGGGCTCTATTTGAAGAAATATTACCCATAAAAATATGTTTGAAAATAACTATTATTTAAAAAATAAAATTTAATTCTGATTCTTCAAAATATTCTCTTCATTCAAAGTGTTATTTACTTGTCTTGCGAATCCACCACGACGTGTTTGGGATAAGTGTAAGAGAACCCAAGAGTCATCCTATCCCACTTTGACAACATAAACACAATCAAACACAATTCACCGGTGCTGCTAGAATAGGTGTGAGAGAACCCAAGAGGCATCCTATTTCAACTAGCATAACTAAGTTAGGTGTAAGAGAACCCAAGCGGCATCCTTTCTAGAAATTCTAGTTGCCATCCATGGCACCATTTCATCAATTCCCCAAGTGTGTTTTAGGTAGAGAGAACCCAAGAGGCATCCTATTCCCTTTAACACAAGCACAAAAATAAACATAAATCTTTTATCTCTATTTTGATGTGAGCAAGCCCCATGGCACTCACTCATTAGCTAGGTCGGTCATACTACCTTGCTAGTATATCACCCCAGTGGTCACTTGTTGGGTGGATGTGAGTCCCGGTGCTTTCTTTCTTACTTGACCATTGCAAACCAATGAGAGCCTTGTTAGTTTGGTAGACTTCACTGCATAGTCAGTAAGCTACCTCATGTTGACTTTGTTTAAAAAGATGTGAGTCTCTATGCTTTCTTCTTGAACTAGCCATCATGCACTAGGTGTATATTTGAGGTATAGGATAAGTCCTGAGGCCTTTTCTCTTGACTACATTTGATAAGTCCCCATTCACTCAGTAGTCACCCTAGGTCAGATAGCACCTGTCGAGCTAAAGACAGACTATCCCAACAATTTGTTCAGCTATAAGAGGATGTGAGTCCCCGAGCTTTCTTCTAGATGATGTTGCAAAAACCAGGCACCTTAGGTTGGTTGATGTTTGCTATCACTGACTCAGTGGATGACACCACTCTTAGCAGATGTGAGTCTCCATGCTTTCTCGTTGAGTTGGCCATTGAATACCTATTGATATTATCTTATATAGGGTTTTGGATCAAGTCCTTAGCGACCCCTCTGTCTATAGACACTCTATTTGGACCACATCCATTGTGACCCCTTTTTGATACTACCAGGGTTACTTTTGGTTTGGGCATTCCCCCATTTCTATTAGCCACCCTTGTGGTTAAAGAATACATTCAACAGATGCACAGATTCTGCCTTGGTTTAGTAAATCTGAGATAAGTCTAGACTAATATAATTTTTTCTCAATTTGATCCCTCACAAACTAACAGGGTCCACGATAAATAAACAAAAAAAACAAATAAACATTAGCTTCTTGATTAGGAATTCAAGCCCCCAAAGGGCCCCTTTTCCCAAGCAGGCATCCTATCTTTAAGGAAGTGTCAGCATAACTCGCTATAGAAATTTCCTGACTACCTAAGTTGAGATAAGTCCCTAGGTCTGCATTCTCTCCGTAGTCCCCCTTAGGTCAGGTTCAATCTATTTTGCCACAAGAAGGTTACCCCTACAATCATTCCACTTTGGAATGTGTAAGCCTACAACACATTCTCTCTAGCATGATTATAGCAAACTGATGGGAAGCCTTACGTCAGGTTTAATTTGTTGCCCAAAGTAATCGATCACCCCAGTGGTCTTTTGTAGTGGAAGATGTAAGTCCTCATGCTTTCTTCCCTTGAATTGACCATTGCAAACCAAGGCACCTTTGGTTGGATAGTTCTCCCCTCGCCGGAAACTACTCTTTGGTTCAAGAATATGAGATAGGTTAGTCGATATAAGATCCTTCTCAGTATGATCCATCACAAACCAATTGAATCCATCCAAAATAATTAAAAATAAAACTAATCTTGACTATCTTTGAGCTGATTTAAGTCCCCAATGACATTCACTCAATAGTCAGCCCTAGGTCGGGTTCGATTTGTTGCCCAGCAATCGATCACCCCAGTGGCTCCTTATTTTAGAAGATGCGAGTCCCTGAGCTTTCTTCCTAACTTGACCATTGCAAACCAAGAGGCACCCCTTTGGTTAGATAGTCCTACTATGTGGTTGGTAGACTACTCTATTTGGATTGGTAAATCTATGTTAGACCGAGGCCTCCACAACCCCTATTAAGTGCAGTCCATTGCAAACTAACAGGGTCCATCTCAAAATCCAAAATTTAAAACAACACAAACAAAATTAAACCCTTCTCCCCAGTGGAGTCAAACTAAACAATTAAACAAATCAACATAAATAACACAAACAATCAAATAAAAATAATCAATTTGATCTGCTTCTCTTTAGTGAGATGCAAATCTTTCTATTCCCCAGAATCTAGAATTTTAATCCCTCGGAGGATTTCACAACCTCTCCTCTCTAGTGGATGACTTAAACTTGCAGGAGGGTTCACTTTCATCCCTAGTTGATTTTGAGTCTTCGGGAGAAATTTAATTTGATTTGTTGAGGATTTGTGCTTGTTGACCTCATTTTAGAATGAGCTCTCAACCTCCATCTTAAATAGGACTCTCTTAGATACTAAGATTTCTTAGTCTTAAGACACTTCTAGTGATTAGGTGAACACTTAACCTAACCCTAGAGACTTAGAAGAGCCATAGGAATTATGCCTGGGGTGTTAGAAATTTGCCTACCCTATAGCTTGAACCAAATCCTCACTTCCTTCTTTCAAGTAAAACTCCAAATTAAGATAAACTTAAACTCAAATCAACTTCAATTCCAAACCAAACCTTAAATCAATTCCAATAGATTTTTTTGAAATCATGAATCAATTCCAAATGATTGAAACCCGTGATTGAATTCTCAAAAATCTTTCTTTAGTAACTTTGATTCTCTCTTATGGACTTAGAAATTAAATCTAAATCAATTCAAATTCAAGAAATTTTCTCATAACCCATTTATATTCTCATTTATATTCATAAATATAAATGAAATATAAATTCAAATAACCAAAACTAAAACAAAAATCTTTCCTAAGTCACTTTGATTCTATCTTATGGACTTAGCCTAAATTAAATCCAAATTAATTCAAATTCAAGAGATTTTCTCAAAACCCATATATATTCTCATTTATATTCACAAATATAAAGGAAATATAAATACAAATATCCAAAACTAAATTCAAAACTCAAATCCAAATTCAACCAAAATTCATCCTAAGTCTTTCAAGTCAAATTCTTGAACTTAGCCAAATCAAACTCAAATCAAGCCAAACCCTTGATTTTTCTTTATGATTCAATCAATCCTTCAATCATGAAATCAAATATAAACACAAACTTCAATCATCAAATCAAAACTAAATTAAAAAATCAAACCCCAAGTAAAACTCATGTTCACCCTTTGAACTTGAAATTGTCAAATGAATCAAAACCCATTTGACTCCAAATCACTTGCAAATGCATTTATATTTCAATCATAAGTCCATGTGTGAGTTCAACCAAACTTGATTTAAGCCTTGATCAAGTCAATTGACCCACTTAGGCTCACTTGACCCAAAGTGACCTAAAGTACCCCTTTTGAGCCAAATTCTAATCCTACCCAAATTGGATTGAACTAAGCCCACCTAAGCCTCACATTGTGAGCAACAATCATCATGAGATGATCAATCACTCAAATTGGTCAAACCAAGTCAAACCAAAGCTATAACCAAGTCAACACTTAGCCAAAATGAAACCTAAACTAGCCAAAATCTATCATAGGCCAAATTGATTGAAATCATTGATCAAAATCAATTCATGATCAATGTTTGAACTTGACCAAGTCATCATTTGAGCCTAACATAGCCCAATTGGCCACTTGACCCAAGTTGACCCAACTTGACCTAAAAGTCAAAATGTGTCAAATCTTGATCTAAGTCAAATTGATTGCAACCAATGGGTCAAATTCATTTTAAACCACTTGTTGAACTTGACCAAAGCCTCAATTAGCCAACTTGGCCCAACCTAGCCCAATTGACCATGAACCCAAATTGACCAAAAAGGTCAAATTGAGCGAAAATCAAACCAAACCAAATTGATTGAAACTAAAGCTTGCAAAATATTTCAAATGACCAATGAAACCTAAACCAACCCATGACCTAACCAAATTGGGTCAAATGGGTCAAATTGGTCAACTTGACCCATTTGACCTAAATGAAATCAAATGAACCAAAACCAAATATAAACCAAATTGAACTAAACCAATGATGCCAATACAATTCAAATAGTCATATGAACTTGACCCTGCCCTTGGTTTGACCCAATTTAACCAATTGATCAACTTGACCCAAGTTGACCCATTTTGACTTAAATGGGTCAACATGAGCCAAATGACCTCAAATCAACTCCAAATTTTTTGAAATTTGACCCAACCTAATTTTAAACTATTCTAAGTCTGCCCAAAGTAAAATCAAAGCAAAATGACTAATTTACCTTTAGGTTGAGGGGTAACCTATGGCCAATTCCACTTGGAATTTGGTCATATCCTTTTCATGGCCACTTGGCACCCTCTTAGTGGACCAAGTGGACACTAGTAGGTGTGGTGCTGAATCAATGGGTTTGGGTCAACCAAAACTAGCACAAGGCCAAAACTGACCACCCCACTCAAAATGAGCACATGGGAAGGAATCACTCCTCCACCTCATTTAGCACATGGAAACTTCTCCACTACCTCTCTCTAGCCAAACTGAACCATATGGCATCCAAAATAGAAAAGCCATGCTCGACCGTCTGATCCTTCTGGGAGATATAATCCCCCTAATTTCACTTGAATTGTATTGACTCACATTCGATTGAAGCATAGGAACTCATAGGATGCAATTGCAAGCTCCCCCAAGCTCTCCTAAGCTACTTTGAATTCTCCATTCTTGGTTTCTTCAAACCAAAAATAGGGGAGCTCAAGGAATTTTCCATCTCATTCAATTGTCGACTAGAGCTTAATTCCTCCTTTAAGCACCTTGAGGGGACCCAATCGAGTTCACCCAAGTCTTCATTTAAGTTCTCATGGGAAGGGACCAAAGTGCAAATTTGCCCACTTTGGTCAATAGGAAGATCCACTCAACCTCAAGCCCTCAAATCTTCAACAGAGCTTTATCTCCACTAGACAAAGCTACCTTGATGGTTGGGAGCATCGGTGATAGCCTCCGGAGGTATGGATCAAAACAGAGCTTAGGGAGAAGTTTCTTATGTCCTTTTCTAAGGGAATTATAATCTCATTGCATTTTGATCATTAGATCTTCATATCCTTGCATGATGATGGTGTGGGTTAAATTATAGCTCAATCCGAGCTTAATGAGCTTCAAGCCTAAGAGATGGTGTTGCCCTCTCCTGAAGAACTTCGGGGATGAATCATGGAATCGCATGTTTTGGATGGATGGTCCTGATTAATCCATGTTAGATCTGTATTTTAATATCTTTAATATTACGGGCTTAATCTTGACCATTTGATCTTTGATTGGACGGTCCAAGGGAAAGCGCGTAGCCCCGCCAGGTGACTGTGTAGTTGATGTGACAACTTAAATAACCAATCTCATCGCACCATGTGGAAAGCACGTGCCATGTCAACGGTCCACGTGGCACTGATGGGATTAGTTATATAATTAGGCTATTTAATTAAGTTTTAATCATAAAATCTATAAAAATACATAAGTTAATGTAAAAAAATTAGAAAAATACAAACTCAAATGTATTTTGAAGATATTTCAAAGAAGAATAAAATAAAATTAAGTTTAATTAATTTTGAACAATAAATTTTATGCAATTTTAGTTTTATTGGGAATGTAATTATGTTAATTACACCCTAATTATTTCACTAATTAATTCTAAACTTCTCATGGGTTTTAATGGGATGACTTCTGCCTCCCCTAATTTTCTTGAAATTTATTAATGAGTTAATTAGGGTAATTGCTTGATTCATTCATAATTGCTATCCTAATTAATTAAATAATTAATTAACCTATTAAATAGTAATAAATTCATTAATTAAGTTTGCTGATTACCTTAGAATAGTGAATGGACTTAAGAGAATGTGATTAGGAGTGCTCTCCCAAATCTTTTCCCCTAAGTTCATTTCATTTGGATAAAAATCTAATCAAGGTGCATATTAATTAAATATGTTAATCACTTAATTAAATGGCTTAATCAATCAAAATTTTAAAATCAAATCAATCTAAACTTAATCTTTTTCCTTCTTGGGTAGATACTTAGGTGTTCAATAACCTAAGTAGCTTAAGGAAATCATATCTAACCCATAAGTGTGGGAAGGGTTATGAAAGTACTTAAATTAAACTCTTTAGCTTAATTAATCAATAATTGTGAGGAAAATGCATTATGCCCCTTTCTTTCTTAGGTGCATTGTTGATTTAAATTCCTTGTAGTTTTATGTCATTCATAGGCTTATAATTATTTGGTTAAATATGTTAAAGTGGTGTAGGTAAGGAGTAATTAATGGACTTAATGTACACCTTAACCTAAGCAAAATATAAAATCAATCCAATGGTTCTAAAATTAAAGTAAAAAAACAACATACACCTGTGGGAGATGGGTTAGGACCAGCAAACCTTTTCGTATTTCTAAATTCAAATCAAACACAAAACAAAATCAAAATTTCATTAAACCAACTTTGATTCACTTTAAATAATCTTATTCATAAGATTGTCTTTAGAAATTAATTAGAGTGAGTGAAGTTACATGCTTACATCACTTTGTTTCTTTCCTAGCATGCTAAATGTGTATGTCATATGAAAATCATGTATTCATATCTTTTGAAAATAAATTAAAATGAAATATTTTCCTCATGTCAAATTGCATGTTTTGGCTAAAGTAAGAATATGAATGGTTATTATCACTACTAAATCCAAAAATATTTTAAAACTTATAAATCAAACATTACAAATGAAAAGTATGTTATTTATAAGTACTTATAAACTTTCATGTGAATAACATAAAATGTGTTATGTGATTTCCTTCTGTTTCTTAACATAGCTTTGTATAGGAATTGCCAAGTGTATAGTCCATTTAAAATAGACATAACACTTGCTTAAATCTATTTCTATACACTCTTATGTCATGACTTAAGAAGGAACTCCACATCACACATGTAAACTAAACAATCAAACCAAATTAAACAAGCACAAACTTTTTGCATGATTCTTTTTCCATTCATTTTCCTTTGTACATGCACATGCATTTAAGGAAAGTGGTATATTAGTCTGGACATCCCGGGGTTTCGAGACTTTAAGTAGCCCCAAGTAGATCTTATACCTTACACCCCTGGTGTAGAAAATAATGGCACCATACTCACTTATGCCTTTCATACATGTAAATGTGCATATGAATAATGGATAAAAGAATCCCTCTTTTTTACTTAACAAAATCATGCATACATGAAACATTCCAAATTTTTTTTCTTAAACAAACCCTCTTAGCATTCATCATGAAAGTGTGCTAAATATTTTCATTTGCATGTATAGATATGCTTAGGATTCATCTATATGTATGCTACACATGTTGGGGAAGAAATAAAGTGTTATTGTTTTGTGATAGTAATTCACTTCACTTAATCTTAAAATGCCTTTCTTTTTGAATAGGTTGTTTAGGAAAATATAAACTTAGTATTAATTAAAACACATAATAAAATATTCATTAAATAAAAATTAATAATTAATCTACCTTAGAAATTACTTAAGGTTGGGAAGAAAGAGAAGTTCTCTTCTATTTCCCTCTCTTTACAACACTTAATAATTAAGTAGTAGGTTCATTCAAACCTAATATAATCATAAATACAATCAACCAAATCATCTAAATCACTTAAATGAAACCACCCTCTAAGTTAAAATCTTTAACACTTAGAAAATTTCAGCCTTAAAAGCCTAGCTAAACATCCCACACAAACTTTAAATAGCACACACATTAGGCTAAGTCACCATTTCTAGCTTTAGGTTAGGACGATGTATGATTTGATGTTTACTTTTGTTTTATGATGTGATGTTTTTAGTCTACATGTTATGGTGTATGTGCATAGACTGAATGGTAGGGAGATCTTAGTTTAATCATTATCTTATGCAGGGGATTGTGCTTAAGGGACGCTATAATAATAATATAAATGCTTTTTCTGTGCAGGTTGCTTACACCCCCAAGCATAATCCAAAATAGGCCAGGTGGACTTGGTTACCCATTTATGGGGTGCTAAGTTCAATTTATCCAATATACATGCTTGGGATTGTTTGGTTTTATTTGATAATCTTTGTTTTACAGGTGTTAGTTAGATTTACTTTTTTTCCATTTTCACGTAATTTTGTAATTGGGATTTGGAATGATTGTTATGAGAGATTAGGATGAACATTGGTCATAAGACTATGTCTTATGTACCATGTGAAGCCTTTGGAGCAACCATTTTCCAACCAACCAAAAGAAGAAAGAAGAAAGAAGAATGAAGAATGAAGACCCCCATAACATGAATTCATTTTTGTAATTAATTCATTTGTAATTCAGGTTGTATAAGGGTAGAGTTCGACTACCCAATTTATTTTCAGATTTGTGTGGTGGAGCCCAACCACAAAAGGCCTCTTATTCTATTGCGGTAGTTTTATAAATTGATTGATGTTTGTTTAACTTGTGCATTAAGATAACATCCTTTTCCTAGTTTCTTTTTTGCTTTGATGTATGGCATGATGATGTAGGCTCTTAGGAAATAAATTTTCTATCCAATTAATCAATTCAAAACTAAAAATTAACCAACTTATAACCTCACCTAAAGCTTAGGTTATAAAAATCAAGATAAAAGAATTAGCAACCCCTTAGCTGGATGTTGTATTTTCTTTCTCACATCATGCATAAAAAGCATATTATTTTACTCTTGATTTGGAGGGCTTCCACCCATGCCAGAGAACTTGGCTCAACTTTTGAGAACCTCGGTGGAAACACACATCCTTTCTCGTTGATTTTGGCCCATAATCTAATTTCTCATGCATTAGTCATACGAATCCTACAAGCTTGTGTCAAATCAATAGTCTAAACTAAAAATAAAATGTAAAAAATTTGCATTAGATTTAAGTCATTAAATCATGCCCTATATGATCTAGTCTCTTAGGGAGTGTGTTTAAAGACTTAGTCTCTTTCTAAATAAATGACAACTTGAGCTATCTTGCAAAAGCATATGACTTTCCTACATGTATTTAAAACTATAGGAGTTAGTTGGCGACCACCCCGAGGCAGTTGTAAGTCCAAACATTTGGGTTTATCCTCTCTTGTGGAGGTAAATCAAATACCCATTTTCACCTTAGATTTAGGTCATGCTTTAGCCATCGCCAAAACTCCCTTGATTTAGGTTCAGAGGCCGCTACTTCCATTTACGGGCTACAAACATAAATCTTTGCCTCTTAGGAATTTCAACGATCAAGTGTCATGGAATCGTAAATCCTAGATTTATAACAAAAATTCAACATAAATAACTAATTCCCCTGAATTTCAAAAATATAAAGCCCAATCATAGGATAGTTTGGGATGCTTACTAGGCTTCCTAGTATCATAAGCATCCCCTACTTATCTTCAAATAATAACTCCCTCTTGATTAATCCCACTTGATCTTTCAAAAATAAATCAATTGATTGATAGTCCTATCTTTGAATTCTTTGGAGATAACGATCATTTACCTTAATCGAGAGTATTCCTAAGAAATCTTGTTCCTTAGGGTGTAATTAACTATGGGGGCTTGCCTCTATAGGGAACTTAACGAACCCGATTTAAAATAAACCCTGCTTTACTTTTCCATGTAAAGTAGGGAAGGAATCTTTGGTACATTTCGAAGACCAATAGTCCTTAGGAGTCCTTATTCAGGTGATTAGGTCCATTGTAGGGTTGTGACTTCTATATTTCGAGATAGTACACCTTTCCTCAATGTCGTACATGATCACCTTAATAAGAACATCTGCGGATCTATGTGGTGTCCCAACAAAGGTGGTATATTTTTGTTTTCATTTATCCCTTCAGAAGGGATAAATGAAGGAAAGAATAGATTTTCACTATAAATTTTGCTGGTGACTCTATTGGGGAAGGTTTCTGTCTCCATCTTTGGTAAATGATCATTATCTCCAAGTATCAATGGTGGGTTTGTATTATATATGAATCCAAGACTATCTTTCTTTTCTGCTAGCACTTAGTTTATTTCATCCTTAAGCTAAGCTAGCCAACATCTTTAGGTTTTAGGACTTTACTCTGTGTGGATCTTAAAACCCATGTTGGGTTCCCAATGGGTGAAAATAAAAATCTAATAAAAGAATTAACTAAAAACTTCCTTCTTACCATTTCTATGGTAAGGTAAGGTTCATTCCAAAAAAAAAAAGAAAAAATTCTTTATGAAAACATCAATCTCCAAAAAAACACTTTTTAAAAATGCACATAATAAAATATTTGCATAGAAAACACCTCATCCAACTATCTGCATGATTGTTATATGTAGGATCATTTTTAAAAATAAAATTCCAACAATCATATTTTCAAAAAGCACAATTGAACTTCTTCACTCAATTCATTTTGATGAAGACTTCATTTTCAAAAATAAAATCCCAATAATCATATTTTCAAAAAGCACAAATAAACTTCTTCACTCAATTCATTTTGATGAAGATTTCATTTTCAAAAATAAAATCCCAAAATCATATTTCTATAGGGAGTTCTGCTGACCCAGGGACTTGTCTCAACATATTGAACCTGACCTAAGGGTGACTACAGAGAGAGTGTCGACCCGGGGACTTATCTCAACTCAAGTGTAGTCTAGCAATTCCTATAGGGAGTTCTATTGAACTACCCTAAAGGTAGGATGCTTGCTTGGGAAAGGGGCAACTGGGGGCTTGAATTTCTAATCCATAAGCGAATACTTTTGTTTGTTTGTTTTGTTTGGTTACCGTGGACCCTATTGGTTTGTGAGGGATCATACTGAGAAGGAGCTTATATTAGCCTTGACCTATCTTAGATTTACTGAACCAAGGGAGAATCTGCGCATCCGTTAAACAAATTCTCTAACCACAAGGGTGGCTACTAGGAATGGGGGGCTGTCCAATCCAAGAGTAACCTGGGTTGTGTCTAAATGGGGTCGCATAGGACATGATCCAAATAGAGTGCCCGCAGGGGAAGGAGTCGCTAAGGGATTTATTCAAAACCCTGAAGAAGATAATATCTATAGGTATTCAGTGGCCAACTCAAGGAGAAATTGTGAGGACTCACATCTGCTAAGAGTAGTGTATCCATTGGATGAGTTATTGTCAACATAGTGAGCATCAACCAACCTAAGGTGCCCATTGGTTTGCGACAATCAACCTAGGAAGAAAGCATCAGGGACTCACATCTTCCTATATAGATTTCTGGATATAGTATCTTTGGCGATGGGTGTGTCCGACCTAGGGACTACTTGGTGAATTCCAGGGGACTTATATCAACTCAAGAGTAGTCAAGAGGAAAGGAGCCTCTGGGGGACATATCCTAAACCTAAAATATACTCAACCTAGTCAGTGCATGATGGTTAGTTCAAAAAGAAAGCTCGGGGACTCACATCTTCTTAAACAAAATCAACATGAGGTAGCTTACTGGCTAGGTAGTGAAGTCTACCAAACTAATAAGGCACTCGTTGATTTGTAATGGTCAAGTCAGGAAGAAAGCACGGGGACTCACATCCGCCAGATAAGTGACCATTGTGGTGACAAACTAGCAAGGTAGCATGTTAACCTGACTAGAGCAGCTAATGAGTGACTGCCACATGGGGCTTGCTCACACATTAAAATAGCTCGAGACAAATGATGTGTTTATTTTTGTTTGTGTTTATGCTAGAAGGAATAGGATGGCTCTTGGGTTCTCTCACACCTATCTTAAAATATGCTTGGGAATTTGATGAAATAGTGCCATGAATGGCAGTTGGGATTCCCACCAAGAAAGGATGCCACTTAAGTTCTCTTACACCTAACTTAGTTGTGCTAATCAAAATAAGATGCCTCTTAGGTTCTCTCACATCTATTCTAGTAGCGCTTGGGAAATTGTGTTTGATTTGTGTTTATATTATGAAAGAGGGATAGGATGCCTCTTGGGTTCTCTTACACCTATCCTAAACACATCATGGTAGATTCGCAAGATAAGCAAGCAATGCTTTGAATGAAGAGAAGATTTTATTGAATTGGAATGAAATTTTATTCTTTTATGATAATTATTTTCAAACATGTTTTTATGGGTAATATTTCTTCAAATAGAGCCCATTAATTGGAAGTATCGAGTGTTCCCCTTCACAATCAATGAGCTGATAAGATCCTCCTTGATAGGCCTTTTTTTATGACAAAAGGGCCTTCCCAAGTGGGTTCAAACATGCCTCCCATCTTTTGAAGGGCAACAATTGGTCTCCTTAGAACTAAAATAAGCTCTCCTACTTGAAAAGCTCTAGGGCAGACCAGCTTGTTGTGAACTTGAATCATTTTGGCATTGTATAACTTGAGATTTTGGCACGCCCGTAGGCATCTCTCCTCCAAACCTTCAAGCTCTTCTAACCATAACTTTGAATTCTGCTTTGTAGTGATCTTGCTACCCAATGCTATCCTTAGTGACAGGAGTTGAACTTCTAATGGCAGAATGGCTTTAGACCCATACACTAAATAGAACTGGATAAATTGAGTTGGTTTTCTGTATGTGGTGTGGTATGCCCACAAGGCTTCAACCAACTGCTAATACTACGATCGCTTGTTGTCATCAAGTATCTTCTTTAGTATTTGGATGAGAGTTTTATTGAATATTTTTACTAGGCCATTTGCCCTGGGATAGTAGATGGTGGAGTATCTCCAATCTATACCGTGTCTTCTGGAAAAGCTGTTGATCTTGGTGCTCTTGAATGCAGTACCATTATTGGATATAATTTATCGAGGTACCCCAAACCTATATACGATATGGTTCCTAAAAAATTGGAGCACATGTTGAGCTGTGACATCTCTGAGTGGGATTACTTCTACTCACTTGGAAAAGTAGTCGGTGGTAGCTAGAATGAATTGATGACCCTTGGAAGAAGAAGGATCGATAGGACCCAGTATGTCAGTACCCCCAACACTCAAATGGCTATGAGACCAATCTAGGATATAGAACGTTGGGTGGTTGATGTAGGACCACATCGTGTACCTGACACTGATGGCATCTCTTGGATACATCCATCCAATCTATAATCATCGAAGGTCAATAGTGTCCTAGTCTCTTCATCTTTGTTTTCATCTTTAGACCAGATTGATGCACTAAGCATAGACCTAAATGTACATTGGTCATGATCCAACGGGCTTCATGTTTGTCCAAATAGTGTAACCACATTTGATCGAAAGGCCGTCGGTACAAGGTGCCATCCACGAGAGCATAGGAGAGAGCTCTCTATTTCATCTGATGGGCTTGTGATTTCTCTTGAGGTAGTTTATCAGTGTTCAAATAATCTATGAATGGTTGCCTCTAATCTATTTATTGGCAACGGTATCCTCCCTTTCAAGAGAAAGTCTCTCAATGAGTTCAACATCAATAAGGGATAGGACTTTTCTATTTTTGACTCTTATTGGATTGGGCTCATCTTCCAGACATGTCAATTCCTTAGAAAGTTTGGCCAAAGCATTTGCTACTACATTCTCTCCTCGAGGGATCTTGTAGATGGTGATCTCAGGGATTTAGGCCAACAGCTTCATGGTATACTCATGGTAATGATGAAGCTTAGGTTTGAGGGCCTTGTAGGACCCGACAATTTGGTTGATGACCAACTAAGAATCCCCATACATGTTGATACTTTTGACACACACTGTAATCGCTAACTCCAGATCGGTAATCAAATCCTCATACTTGACTTCATTATTGGTGCATGGATTGGATAGATAGTATGAGAATCTCATCACATCACAGTCTGGAGTTAAGAGAACTATTCTTACCCCTGTCTTTCCTAGAAGTGTATATCATGGTTCTTCTCCTTTATGAAAGGAAGCTGAACCATCGGAATACATCTCACAGTGGCGATTGTCAACCTCCCCTAAGTTCATGATTTGTTCATCATGGAGATCATCACTAAGCAGTGAATAAAAAAAAAGTGGGTGCGCTACTAAGAAATCTGCTAATGTTTGTCCTTTCACCGCACAGAGGGGTATGAATATGATATCGAACTATGAGAGAATCATGGACAACGTGCCAAACATCCGGATAGCGTTGGCCATGTCATGAGATACTGTAGTGGATTGGTTCTGAAAATCAAGTTCACCTTATGAGAAAGCATATAATGCCTTAGGTTTTGGGATGCAAAAATTAAAGCTAGATAATGTTTCTCAATCGGTGGGTAGTTTTCCTCAATAGGGATCAGATGACAGCTAAGGTAATAGAGAGCACTCTCCTTCCCTTCATCGTTGGCTTGGGCCAATAAAGCACTGAGGGAGTCATCCAATGTAGTAGTGTAGAGATGTCAATCTTCAAGTAGGCAAGGGTCTTTAGACTCATAATATTCACCAGTGCACCTAGATCGACAAGAATCCTGGAAAGTCTGAATCTGCCAATGTCCACTATAATGTACAGGGGATAGTTGTGGTCCATGTCCCCCAGTAGAAGGCCTTCATCTATGAAAGTGACTCCATGGGCTTCTTTGGAATAATGTGCCTCCTCTCTAACAGTTGTCAGCTTAGCTAACCATATTTTTGGATCAAGAAGATCCTTGATTAATGGCTCCCTCATCTCTTTGGATAAGACAAGGGCATCATATATGCTTAATTTAGATGGAAACTTTCTCAGCTAAGAGAGGACATTGTAATCCACCTTGGGTTGATTCTCCATAAGCATATCCAAGGGTGGAGCATCCTATGGAGGGGCTTCTCAATCATCTAAACCAATGACTTGTTTACCCTTATCTTGAGGTGTTGCCTTAGGAGGTAGGACCTTACCACTACAGAGGTTGACTTCGGTGATTTCTTGTGGTAGGTTAGTGGAAGATTCTACCTGCTCGTCAAGCTAACCTACAACTTCTTCTATAGGACCCTCAGAATCAGATGATCCTAAGTCTATCTCAAGAGGTGAACCTGTAGTATTCAGAGAAGGAAAGTACAACTCTGAATCAAAAATAGAAAGATCGAGTTGTCATAATTATTATTTTGACTTGGAAAGTTTTCAATAAGAGTAGCATTAGACAACTCATCATAAGTGACACAGATGTAATTCAAACTAGCTTTCATCTTCAATTTCTTAGATTTTGAAGGAGGTGCATAGTAGAAATCTAGTAAAATAAGTGGGGTGAAGGATTTGATGCCCTCATATGCTGATACAAGATGCCTACTAGAAGAAGAGCTAGCTAAAGTATAAGTGCACGTTGAAGTAGTAGCTGCAACTATGGACTAGAGGCTGGGCTCTGTCAGTGGTTATGCTACTTGGCTATCTCAGGCTGGTGTGGGCTGTTGTTGAGCTCCCCTTTTTCCTACATTATCTTTGGAAACTTGCAAACCTTCCTTGATGTTAGAGGTTTGAGCTGCCTCAGGCACTTACAGGGAGAGTTTCTTGATTTTTGACATAATCTTTTTAGAGGTTCAAGATAAGAAAATATCCCAACCTTCTTTAGTTTTGAGAGGATCGTAGGTATCTCTATGGATTATCCTAATGGAACTGGATGGTTGGTCCATAAAGTATTCCTTTGGGATAACTATGATACTTGTCTTGCAGTATGCTCAAGCAAGACCTTGAATGTAAAGCAATCCTCCAAAATATGGCCCAACATGCGGCGTTAGGGGCAAAAGTTAGGATCATTGCTCTTGCCCACTTACTTTGGCCTTCTAGGCTTGAGTAGCTGAAAATCAGCTTTCTTTAATAGGTTCTTAAAAATTTTCTTGATTACCTCTATCTTAAATAAATAAAGTTTGTTTAGTTTATCCAATAGAGTAGGTGGTGGTAGCTACCTGGCAGCAGGTATGTGTGCCACTGCTGTTGTGAATATGGCTGAGGAGGAGGTGGCGAAGGCTGTGGAGGCTACTATGGTGGCTGGTAGGATGGTCTCGGTTGTGGTAGAGGAGGTAAAGTGACGGCTGTGGAGTATGAGGACTCTCATACTACTCTCTAGTTGGCTACTTTCCCTTGTCTTCTATTGTCACTACCCCTGGCTTCTTCTCATAAGATTTATGTGGATTTGGCTTTGTTGTTTGATCTGAAAAGGCAATTATTTGGCTTCTCTTTGTAAGCTAACTACCTTGTTGATTAGCTTCACAAATGTCTTAATGGTAAAACCTATGAGCATGAAGGTGACCAGACCATGAATATTCTTTAGTAGAATTTCAATGGCATGTTGTTCAGACAGTTACGATTTGCATTTCATACTCAAATTATGCCATCTAAGAATATAATCAATGAGGGACTCACCAGGGTGTTGTTAAGCCACAACGAGATCGCCTACAACCACCCTTTGTTGAGCTCTAGCAAACCTCTTAATGAAGAGTTTCTCCAACTCAACAAAAGTCTTCACTGAACTGTTAGGAAGTTCAGCATACCAATCAAAGGCTATGCCTGCTAAGCTATTGACAAAAAGGTGGAATAGTATAGCATCACTACCACTTGCATTGCAATAGCTTAGCCCTAAAGTGCTCTATATGCTACCTTGGGTTCCCATTACCATTGAAGCTCTTAAAGAAGGTGGTATAAAAAACTCTTAGGATACTGGATGACATCAAATTTCTCTAGGTAGGGTCTACCCTTTGGAATCGATGATCCTCCTCAGGCTTGTGCCAATGCTTTTCTCTTTGCTCAATCATGAGTTTAATGTCCTTTTCTTATACGGAGGTACTATCCACTACCTTCTTATACAAGCTAGTGTTGCTCTATTGGAGGTGAAGTCTTGGCTTGATCCAAGACATGCAACAACTCAGGCTGACATGTTTCTGACAATAGTAAGATGCATGCCAGGGCTTGGTTCTGAAGTGTCAAAACTACTACTAGTAAGTCTTCAAGCCTCTTTCCCATCCTACCTATTTATTCATTCTTTTGCTTTAATTATTGAAGGAGGTGTTGGATCGAATGAGCTGTGTCTTTTTGCTCAACCGTAATACCTTCTAAATCTTGCTGATCATGAAGGAAGGAACCCCTGGTGTCTACCATGTGCACTACTACTAAATCCTCCAACAGATCATCTTTATTAGGATCAAAATTGACCTTCTCATCCTCTAAGTCAAACTAGGCATATCCTAGAATTTTCTTCTTCTCAACTAGATATTAGGCTATAATATCATCGAGAGAATGGTCCAATTGACATGCAAAAGATCGAGCCTGACCGGTAGTAGGATCATTGTCATGAACGGAGAGACACCTAACTTCCCCTGCTGCTAGAGAACTAATCTTGTGAGGACTATGCTCACTGGAAGATATATGATCCAAACAATCACTAGGGGTGAGTCTTACTGGGAGGATCTGGCATGGGGGAAACTAAGCCTCCTCCTCCCTCGCTACTTCCATAGTCTACTACGATGGTGGTGGTGATGGCACAACTATAATGCTCCGAGGTCGCCATTCCCTCTTCACCACAATTAGGGTAGGAGGTTGAGCAAGAGAGCTCGGTTTCATCTCAATCGATGATGTAGATGGGAAGACCTCTCTTGGCCATAGCTGGATCACTAGTGGGGCTCTCTTCTCCCCAGATGTAGCCTTCATGGCTTTTGCTGGAATAATGGATGATGGAACTTGTACTAAATATGGTGGGCATGGAGTGGTGTGGTGGAGGCATCACCAACTCTCTCTAGACAGGAGCTCCTCTCCTGTGGTGGGTAGTACCCATCAGTAGAATGCTATCAGCATGATCGACATGGGTAACGCATTGATCAGGAAAGTCCACGAGGGTTGAGGCCGCTAACTTTTGGACGTACCTATGTCTCTCCCTGCTAGTAATCAGATGACCTGGGCCCCTCTCCTCATGTCCGATATGCGCCCATACCGTGAGATGATAAAACATAAATCAAATTGAACCCCAGACTCTAATCGTCCTTAAGCTCCTCCAACTCATGGAACTATCTAAGGTTAGCATACATCCTTCTCTTGTCAATGATAGGAGCCTCATACTGTACTGTAAGTGAAGGTGAAATTGTGATCCTACTAATGTTTTCCTCTCCCTCAGATCTAGAGAGGGGGTGAAACTTGTTTTGTGATAAGAGGAGATACTATCTTACGTAACTCCTCTACTGCAGATTGGGAAATTACCTCTAGCTCCCTAGGTATGCGATCGTGATGCCACTTGATCTTATGGCATCAGTTATGATGATGAGTCCTGCTAGGAGGGGCAGCACAAGAACTAGATCCAACCTCATAGGTGGTGAAGACTATCCCTAAAGATAGGATAGCCTTCCCCTTGGAAGTAGAACAGTGGAAGCGGGAAAAAGGGAACCAGCGCGGCACGGAACTATAATGGGAACCCACAACCTTCCTCTTCTGGAGGGAAACTCGAATGATGACATCTCAACCTAGATGACCTAGTCATCCCACTGACTATGAGGATGGTCCCGTCACAAGTGATCCTAGCCCCCTCTAAACTTTAGCAAAAATGAATGAGGTGGCAAAATTTAGACTGTAGGAGGCTGGCCCGATCCAAGGCCAAATTCATCCCAAAAGGAAGAGTAAACACTACTTATGGGCTGCTATTTAGAACTAAACTGAATTGAACTGAAACTGACTGAAAGTTTGCAATATTGGAAAACAAACCCGAATCAGATTTCTGCTTCAATTTGTTTTTAGAATTTTGAACCCACACTCAACAATTTGAATATATTAAGTGGGGCTCTTTGGATTTTAGGAGAGATTTTTTGAATTGATTGGAAAGGAGATTTTTTAATGTAAATTCCATTTTCAACAAATTTATATATATGTTGATATATATATATATATATATATATATATATATATATAAAGAGATTGATGCTTCCATTGGTTCATATTTGAATTTGATTTTTGATTATTTGGGGACCCTTCATTTAACAAATTTGAGTATGTTAAAGTAAATGGTCAATTAATTTTGTTTTGAATTTGAAATTTTAGAATTTGTTTTTTACTTAACAAATTTGGGTATGCTAAGTGAGGTGTTTGAAAATAATTTTTATCTTTTGCTTGCTTGTTTGTGAATTATTTGTAAATTTGAAAATGGAATCTTTACTTAGAAAATTGGGTATGCTAAATAAAGAATCCAAATATTTTGTTGTTTTTGAAAGAGGATCTTTACTTAACAAATTTGGGTATGCTAAATAAAGAATACTAATGTGTTTTGTGTTTGGTGATTTTGAAAGAGGATCTTTACTTAGCAAATTTAGGTATGCTAAATAAAGAATCCAAATATGTTTAGTTTTGATTTTTGAAAAGAGGATTCTTTACTTAGCAAATTTAGGTATGCTAAATAAAGGATCCATATGTGTTTCAATTTTTTGATTTTGAAAAGAGGATTCTTTAATCAACAAATTTAGGTATGCTAAATAAAGGATCAAATGTGTTTTGAATTTTGATTTTGAACTTTTGAAAATGAAAACTTTACTTAGCAAATTTGTGTATGCTAAATAAGGTTAAAATGTATTTTTGATTTTGATATTTTGATTTTTGAAAATGAGAATTTTACTTAGCAAATTTGTGTATGCAAATAAGGTTCAAATGTGTGTATTTTTTTATTTTTTTGATGTTTTTTGAAAAGAGGATCTTCACTTAGCAAATTTAGGTATGCTAAATGAAGAATCCAAGTGTGTTTGATTTTTGTGATTTTGATTTTGAAAAGAGGATCTTCACTTAGAAATTTTGGGTATGCTAAATGAAAGATCTAAATATTGTTTGATTTTTTATTTTTAAAAGAGGATCTTCATTTAGCAAATTTGGGTATGCTAAATGAGGGATCCAGATGTGTTTTGATTTTTAAAAAGATGATTGCTGATTTTGTTTTTGAAAAGATGATTGTTGATTTTGTTTTTGAAATGAAATCTTCATTCAATAAATTGAATGAGGATATTCATTGATACTTTTGAAAAATATGATTTTGGATTTTATTTTTGAAAAAGATGATTGTTGGTTTTATTTTGAAAAGATGATTATTGATTTTATTTTTGAAAATGAAATATTTATTCAACAAATTGAATGAGGATGTTCATTTGTGCTTTGGGAAAGTAAGATTTTGGATTTTATTTTGAAAAGGTGATTGTTGATTTTGTTTTTTTTTTTTAATTTTTTTTTTGAAAATGATCCTACATATAACAATCATGTAGATTGTTAGATGAGGTTAATTTATGAAAATTTTTGTGCAAACATTTTATTATGTGCATTTTGAAAAAGTGCATTTTGGAAATTGATGTTTTTATAAAGGATTTATTATTTTACTTTTGGAATGAACCTTTCTTACCATAGAAATGGTAAGAAGGAAGTCTTTAGTTATTTCTTTTTATTAAATTCTTATTTTCACCTATTGGGGAACCCAACATGGGTTTTAAGACCTCAACAGAGTGAGGTCCTAAAACCTAAAGGATATTGGCTAGCTTGGCTTAAGGATGAAATAAACTAAGTGCCAACAAAAAAGAAAGAAAGTCTCAAACTTATATAAAGTACAAATCCATCGATACTAAGAGAATGATCATTTACCAAAGATGGAGAGAGGAACCATCCCAAGTAGAGTCTCCAGAAAAATCTGTGGTGAAATTATTTATTTTCATTCTTCATCTATCTTTTGGGAAAAATAAATGAAGAACAAAAATGACAACTTCTTGTGCTGGACACCACGTAGATCTACAAATATTCTCATTAGGATGATTGGGTATGACATTGAGAATGATGTACTATCTCGAGAGACAAAAGTCACCATCTTATAATGGACCTAATCACCTTAAAAAGGACTCTAATGACAATGGGTCTTCAGATGTATCAGAGATTTTTCCCTAGTTTATATGAAAAAATAAAGCAGGATTTATTTTAAATCGAGTTCATTAAGTTTCCTATGGAGCAAGCCTCATAGTTAATTACATCTTAAGGAATGAGATTCCTAAAGAATACTCTTAATTAAAGTAAATGATCGTTGTCGCCAAAGATGTCAAAGATAAGACTATCAATCATTTGGTTTATTTTTAAAAGATCAAGTGGGATTGATCAAGAGGAGGGAGTTATTATCAAAACCAATGGAAGATAAGTAGGGGAGCATCCCAAACTATTCTATGGTTGGGCTTTATATTTTTGAAATTGAAGTGATTTATTTATTTGAGTTAAATTTTTATTAGAAATCTAAGGCTTACAATTTTATAACACAAGATCAAAAATGCCTAAGAGGTGAGGATTTATGAATGTAGCCCGCAAAGAGAAGTAACCTCTAACCTTTGAACCCGATTATTTAGACTTACAACCGCTCACTAACTCCTTCCTATGATTTTCAATACATGTAGGCAAGTCATATGCTTTTGCAAGATAGCTAAGCTATTATTTATTAAGAAAGAAACTAAGTTCTTAAACACACTTCCTAAGAGACTAGATCATGTAGGACATGATTAATGACTTAAATCTAATGCAAATTTTTATTATGTTTTATTTTCATTTTTGGATAATTGATTTGACACAGGACATGTGATTCATATGCCCAATGCATGAGAAATTGGATTATGGGACAAAATCAACAAGAAGAAGGTGTATTTCCACCATGGCCCTTAAAGGTCAAGCCAAGTTCTCTGGCAAAGGTGGAAGCCCTCCATAAGCAAGAGTGAAGCAAGATGCTTTTTTATGTATGATGTGAAAACATACAACATCCAGCTAAGGGGTTGTTAAATATTCTATGTTGATTTATAACCTAGGCTTTAGGTGAGGTTATGAGTTATTAATTTTTAATTTTTTGTTGATTAATTGAATAGAAAATTTATTTTTTCTAAGAGCCTAATCGCATCTAGGCCATTCATCAAAGCAAGGAAGAAACTTGGAAAAAAATGCTATCTTAATGCATAAGCTAAACAAACATCAAATAATTAATAAAGCTAGCGCAAAAGAATAAAAGGCCTTTGTGGTTGGGCTCCACCACACAAACCTAAAAAAGTAAATGTGAGTAGCCATGATTCTACCCTTATACAACCCGGATTACAAATGAATTAACTACAATCAAAAAGGAATTCATGTTATGCGGGGTCTTCATTCTTCATTTCTTCTTTCTTCTTTCTTCTTTCTTCTTTTGGTTGGTTAGAATGTGGTTGCTCCAAAGGCTTCACATGGTGCATAAAATGTAGTCTTATAACCAATGTTCATCATAATCCCACATAATATTCATTCCAAATCTAATTGCAAAATTACATGAAAATGGGAAAAGTAAATCTAACTAAAACCTAAAATAGATATTAGCTAAACAAACCACACAATCCCAAGCATGCATATGAATATACTGGACTTAACTCCCCACACTGGGTAACCAAGTCCACCTAGCCTATTTTGGATTATGCTTAGGGGTATAAGCAACCTACACAAAATCATTTATTATTTTTATTACAACACCCCTTAAGCACAATTCCTTATAGAAGATAATGATTAGACTAAGATCATTCTATCATCCAATATATGCACATACACCCTAACATCCAGACTAAAAAATCATTAAAAAATAAAATCAAACATCAAACCATGCATCGCCGTAACATAGAGTTAGAAATGGTGACTTATCCTAATGTGTGTGTCATTTAAGGCTTATGTGGTATGTCTTAGCTAGGCTTTAAGGTTAGAATTTTCTAAGTGTAAAGGGTTCAACATAGAGGGTGGTTTCATTTAAGTGGTTTAGTTGATTAGTTAATTTTTTTTTATGATTTGATTTGGTTTGAATGAACCTACACTTAATTATTAAGTGTTGTAAAGAGAAGAAAAAGAGAAGATAACCTCTATTTCCTCCCTACCTTAAGTAATTTCTAAGGTAGATTCATTAGTGATTTTTGTTAAGTGAATATTTTATTATGTGTTTTAATTAATCATAAGTATAGATTTTCTCAAAATAAACCTATTCAAATAAGAAAGGCATTTTAAGACTAATTAAGGTGAATTACTATCACAAAACACACAACCATTATTTCTTTCCAACATGTATATCATGCTTATGAAATGATCCTAAGCATATGTATACATGCAATGCAAACATTTAGTACAACTTAATGATGAATGCTAAGAGATGTTGCTTAAGAAAATTTGGATGCTTCATGATGCATGATTTTGTTAAGTAGAAAAGAGAGGGATTCTTTTATCCATTAATCAAATGCATATTTACATGTATGAAAGACATAAGTGAGTACGGTGCCATTATTTTTTACACCAAAGGTATTAGGTACAAGACCTTCTTAGGGCAACTTAAAGCCTTGCAACCCGGGATGTCCAGACTAATATACCACTTTTTTTAAATACATGTGCATGCACAATAAGAAATGAATGGAAAAATAATCATGCAAAAGATTTATGTTTGTTTGTCTATTTTGGTTGATTAATTTATATGTGTGATGTGAAGATCCTTCTTGATTCATGAAATGGGAGTGCATAGGGATAAATTTAAGCAAGTGTTATGTTCTTTTCAAAGGAACTATACACTTTGCAAATCTTATACAAACCATGTTAAGAAAAGAGAAGAAAACCACATAACACATTTTAAGCTATATTCACATGCAAGCTTATAAATACTTATAAGTAGCATACATTCATTTATAGTCTTTGATTTATAAGTTTTGAAAATAATTTTGATTTAGTAGTGATAATAGCCACTCATATTCTTACTTTAGCCAAAGCATGCAATTTGACATAAAGGAAACATTTCATTTTAATTTGATTTTTTTAAATGGTATGGATGCATGATTTCATATGATAAACCATTTAACATGCTTGGAAAGAAGAAAGTGATGTAAGCATATGACTTCATTCACCCTGTTCAATTCCTAAAGACAATCTTATGGAATAAGTTCATTTAAAGTGAATTAAAATTGTTTAAAAGAAATTTTGTTTTAATTTTGAGTTTGATTTGATTTTAGGAAATGTGAAGAGGTTCGTTGGTCCTAAGCCATCTCCCACATGTGTGAATCAATTTAGTTTAATTTTAGAACCATTAGATTGATTTTATGTTTTGTTTAGGTTAAAGTGTAGATTAAGTCCATTAATAACCCCTTATCTACACCTCTTTAACATAATTAACCTAACAATTATGAGACAACATATGATATGCAACCACATGGAATTTAAATTAGGAATGCACCTAAGAAAGAAAGGGGCCTAATGCAATTGGCTCACAATTATTGATTAATTAAGCTAAAGGGTTTTCATTAAGTACTTTCATAACCCTTCCCACACATATGGGTTGGATATGATTTCCTTAAATGGCACTTAAGTTATTGAACACCTAATATCTACCTAAGAAAGAGATTGATTAAGTGATTAAATTTTTGGATTAATTTTTGATTTTGATTTGGTTAATTAAGCTATTTAATGAAGTGATTAAATTATTAATCAATTTGTAAATTAATTAAGTTTTCATTCAAATGAAATAGACTTAGGGGAAAAGATTTGGAAAATGCATCCTAATCTCATCCCCTAAGTCTATCCATTATTCCAAGATGATTAACAAGCTTAATTAATGAATTCATCACCATTTAATAGGTTAATTAATCATTTAATTGGTTAAGGGAGTGACGAGATGAAATAAGCAATTACCTAAATTAATCCAATAATAAATTCCAAGAAAATCATGGGAGGAAGAGGTCATCCCACAAATTAATCTTAGAGTTTATTTGGAATTAATTATTAAATAATTGGAGTAATTAACATAATTAAATCTCTAATAAAACTTAAATTGAATAAGTGTCACTGTTCAAAATCAATTAAACTTAATTTTATATTATTCACCTTTGAATTATCATTAAAATGAATTTGAGTTTGCATTTTTGATTTTCCTACATTTAGTTATGAATTTTTAAAGTTTCTCTGATTAATAGGTCATTAAATAGCCTAATTATAGAACTAATCCCATCGACGCCATGTGGACCAACACGGCGTGCAACTTCCACACGAGATTGGTTATTTGAATAGTCAAATCAAATATCACGTCAGTCGATGGTGCTACACATTTTCTCCTTAGATCATCCGATCAAGGATTGGATGGTCAGGATAAAACATGGATCTAAAGGGATTAAATCAACGAATCTAATCGAGTTAATTAGGACCATCCATCCAAAACATGCGGGATGGTCGATCCATGATTCATCCCTGCCCTCTCCTACTAGAGACAGACACCATCCATCCTCCATGGCTTTATTCGCTCATTTGAGCTCAAATTGAGCTTGGATTCAACCCACACCATCTAGAAGCAATAAGAGACACATCCAATGGTTGAATTCAATTGGGATTACACTTCCCTTCACAAAGGACCAAAAAATTTCATACATAAGCTCAGTTTTGTTTCATACCTCACCGGAGGCTATCACCGACTCTTCCAAATGTTATGGTATCTTCATCTAGTGGAGATGAAGCCCTGCTAAAGGTTTGAAGGCTTGAGATGAAGTGGATATTCCTATTTACCAAGGCTTGCTTCAAAGGCTTGTGGCTTTGGTCTAGCTTCTCCTTCCCATGGCTTGATTGCTTGGAAAACATCTTGAGTGAGCTCAACTTGCCTTCCTAATGGTGCTTGTAAGAGAAATTGGACTGGTGAGTGTTGGATTCTCTCCTACCTTCCTTATTTTCAGCTTAAGGAAAATTGAGAATGGGAAGTTTGAATGAGCTTAGGAAACCTTGGAGAAGCTTGGGGAAGCTCTGTTTAGGTTCCTAGGGCTCAATCGAATGCAAGCATGTTGAATTGAAATGGAATAAAGGGGAGTATATCTCCCCCTATTTGGATCGAACGACCATGAGTTTACATGCCATTTTGATCAAATTGGTTTGATTGAATGAGTTTGTTAGGTTGTTACAAGCTCCATGTGATTCAGTTTTGGCAGGGGAGTGTAGTGGAGGAGTTGCCCATGTGTTAAATGAGAGTATGGAGTGATACGATGTGCTCATTTTCCATTTGGTGGTCATTTTGGCTTTGGGTTGGGTCTGGCTGACCCAAACCCATTGGGTCATATGCACCACATCCTTGGTGTCCAAATGGACCAATAAGAGGATGTCAAGTGGTCTTGAGTTGGAATATGATCAAATTCCAAGTGAATTGACCATAGGTTACCCTTTGACCTAGGGGTAAAATGGTCATTTAGCTTTAATTTTGATTTAGAAAAACTTGGAATAATTGAAAAATGGGTTTTGTCAATTTTCAATGAATTTGGAGTTTATTTGATATGATTTGGCCCATGTTGACCCATTTAGGTCAAAATGGGTCAACTTGGGTCAAGTTGACCAATTGGTCAAATTGGGTCAAACCAAGGGATAGGTTAAGTTCATATGACCATTTGAAGTGGTTTGGTATCATTGGTTTGGTAAAATTGATTTATATTTGGTTTTGGTTCATTTGAATTCACTTAGGTCAAATGGGTCAAGTTGACCAATTTGATCCATTTAACCCAGTCATGGTTGGTTTTTGGTCATTTGAAATGTTTTGCAAGCTTTGGTTTCAATCAATTTTGGTTTGGTTTGATTTTAGCTTGATTTGACCATTTAGGTCAAGTTGGGTTCATGGTCAATTAGGCTAGGTTGGGTCTAGTTGGCCAATTGAGGCTTTGGTCAAGTTCAACAAGTGATTCAGAATGAATTTGACCCACTGGTTAAAATTAATTTGGCTTAGATCAAGATTTGACACATTTTGACTTTTTAAGTCAACCTGGGTCAAGTGGCAAATTGGGCTAGATTTGGCTCAAATGATGACTTGGTCAAGTCCAATCATTGATCATGAATTAGTTTTGATCAATGGTTTCAATCAATTTGGCCTATGGTGGATTTTAGTTTCATTTGGGTCAGATGTTGACTTAGTCAAAGGCAAGTTTGACTTGGTTTGACCCAATTTGAGTGATTGATCATCTTATGATGATTGATTTCATAATGTGAGGCTTAGATGGGTTAGTTCAATCCAATTTGGGTAGGATTAGAATTTGGCTCAAAAGGTACTTTAGGACACTTTGAGTCAAGTTAGCCTAAGTGAGTCAATTGGCTTGATCAAGGCTTGATTCAAGTTTAGTTGAACTCACATATGGACTTATGATTGAAATATAAATCCATTTGCAAGTGATTTATAGTCAAATAAGTTTTGATTCATTTGACAATTTCAAGTTTAAAGGATGAACATGGGTTTGACTTGGGTTTGAGTTTTGATTTTAGTTTTTGGTTTAATGATTGAAGTTTATGATTGAATTTGGTTTATGATTGAAGGATTGATTGTTTGGAGAGAAAATCCAAAGGTTTGGGTTGATTTGAGTTTAATTTGGTTAAGTTCAAGAATCTGACTTGAAAGGGTATAAGTTGGATTTAAGTTTGATTTGGGTCTCAGTTTTGAATTTGGTTTTGGTTATTTGAACTTATATTTAATTTATATTTGTGAATATAAATGTGAATATAAATGGGTTATGAGAAAATATCTTGTGTTTGAGGTGATTTGAATTTGATTTGAGCTAAGTCCATAAGATGAAATCAAAGGCTTAGGAAAGATTTTGGATTTGAAGTTGATCATGCATTTCAATCATTTGGAATTGATTCATGATTTGAAAAAACCCATTGGAATTGATTTGAATTTGAGAAAAATTATTTAAGTTGGAATTTATTTAAGATTTGATTTGGAATTGAAGTTGATTTGAGTTTGAAGTTGATTTGGATTTGAGAAAATCAATTAAGTTGGAATTGATTTGAGTTTGAAGTTGGTTTGGATTTGGAGTTTGACTTGGAAGAAGGAAGTAAGGATTTGGTTCAAGCTATAGGGTAGGCAAATTTTTCCTAACACCCCTAAAGCATGACCTGTTCCTATGGCTAACTCTTCTAAGTCTTTAGAATTAGGTAAGTGTTCACCTAATCACTAAAAGTTTCTTAAGACTAAAGAACTCTTAGTTTCTAAGAGGAGTCCTAAGTGTAAAATGGAGAGGTTGAGAGCTCATTCTAAAAATGAGGTCAACACACAAAAGAATAAAAGGTTGATATGGTCGGGTACCGCCATACAACCTGAAAAGAAATGTGCATAGCTGAGCCTACCCTTATATAACCCGAATTACAAAAGAATAATTACAAATGATGAATGATATGGAGGTCTTCATTCTTCATTCTTCATTTCTTCAGTTTCATTTCTCCATGTTGATTTGCTTCCTTTCTTTCTTCCTTTTGTCTTGATTAGAATATGGTTGCTCCAAAAGTATCACATGGTACATAAGACTTGGTCTTATAACAAATGCTCATCTTAATCCCCATAACAATCATCTTAATCTTAATGCAAAATTATATTAAAAGGAGGAAAGTAAATCTAGTTACACCAGCAAAATAAATGTTAGCTAAATACACTGTACAAGCCAAACAGTTATATGAATAATTTGTACTTGACACCCCACACTGGCGTAACCAAGTCCACCTTTCCTAACTTTGATTATGCTTAAGGGCTAAGAAACCTGCACAATAAAATTATTTATATTTTTATTTAACATCCCCTTAAGCACAACCCCTTGGAGAAAGCATAATTAGGCTAATATCAGCCTAACATCCAGACTACGCATATACACCCTAACATCCAGTCTAAAATAATACATCACGAAATAAGCATACACCAAACTATACACCGCTAACATAAATCTAGAAATGGTGACTTAGTCTAATGTGCGTGCATTAGAGCTTGTGTGGTATCCCCTAACTAGGCTTTAGAGTTGTAATTTGCTAAGTGTGAGGGACATAATTTATAGAGGTTGATTTCTCTTTAAGTGTCTTAAGTGATTTGAAAATTCTATTTAATGCTTTCCTTTTGTTTCATATAGCCTACACTTAACATCTAAGTGTTATAATGAGAAGAAAGAGAGGGAATCTCTTTTCATCCCTATCTTAAGTCATTTCTAAGGTAAGTTAATTAATTAATTTCCTTTATTGAATGGCTTATTATATATTTTAATCAATCCTAAATTTAGGTTCACTCTAAATGACCCTATTTAATAAGAAAGACATCTTAAGATTAATTAGAATGAATTACTATCACATAACACATGTTCGTTTATTTCTTTCCATCATGTATATCTTGCATAAGGATAATCCTAAGCATACCTACACATGCAATGTAAATCTTAGCATATTATAATGAGGAATGGAAAGAAGTATGTTTGGAATTCAAATATTTCATTTAATTGATTAGATTATGAATGCATATCTTTTTAATAGAAAAGGGGGATTTTTCATTCATTAGCTAAAGACATATTCACATGTATAAAAGTTTTAAGTGAGTACGTTACCATTGTTTTCTACACCAGGGGTGTAAGGTACAGACCTACTTAAGGCTACTTAAAGCCTCATAGCCCCTGGATGTCCAAACTAATATACCACTTTCTTAGATACATGTAGATGTATAAACAACTATAAGGATAAGAAAACCCATGCAAAAGTTATGTTTGATTTACTTAATTTGTAATTCTTATTCATTGGTGACATCACATATGCACATGTATAAGAGTTTTAAGTGAGTACAACATCATTGTTTTCTACACCAAGGCGTAAGGTACAAGACATAATTAGGGCTACTTAAAGCCTCGCAACCCTAAGATTTCCAGACTAATATACCACTTTCTTATATTCATGTAGATGTACAAAAAGAACTAGAAGAATAAGAAATCAAGCAAGAAATTATGTTTGATTTGATTATGTGATTTACATGTGTGATATGGAATTCTTCCTAAGTCTTAACATGGGAATGCATAGGAGTAGATTTAGGCAAATGTTGTGTTCTTTTCAAATGAATTATTTATTTGTGAATCCTATATGAATCCATGTAAGAAAAAGAAAGAGAACTTCATATTACACATCTTATATTATCAACACACGCAAGCTTATAGCTATTTGTAAGTAACATCACTTCATTTATAATAATTGATTTATAGGCTTTTGAAAATAACATTTGCTGTAGTGGTGATAATAGCCACACCTATTTAATTCAAATCAACATGCAATTTGACATAAAAGAAACCATTTATTTTGATTAATTTAAAAAGAAATGAATGCATGATTACATATGGCAAGCAACATTTAAAATGAGTGGAAAGAAATAAAATAACATAGGCATGTGATTTCATTCAAATCTAATTAGTACTAAGGAAAATCATACTAAATAAAGCCACCTAAAATAAATTAAAGTTTCTTTAATGTCATTTCATTTTTTTAGTTTGATTTGAGTTAAGGGAAGTGAAAGAAGTTCACTGGTCCTAATCCCATTCCCCATGTGTGAGTTAATTTTAAGGAAGAAGTAATTAAGTTGATTTTATGATTTAATTAGGTTAGGTATGAATTAAATAGATTAATTAACCCTTACCTACATCACCTTAAGTTAATTAACTAATTAATAATGATCCAACTTGATATGAAACTACATGAAAAATAAATTTGCAATGCTCCTAAGAAATGAAAGGGTCCTAATGCAATTGGCTCATGATTAATAGTTAGTTAAGCTTAAGGGATCTCACTTAACTACTTTTATGGTTTTCTCACATGTGTGAGACATCCATAATTTTATTATCTCCCCCTTTGGGTTATTGAAAACCCAAAGAGCTACCCAAGATTAGGTTAGAGAAATGGATTCAATTGGATTAATTAAGTTCATTAATTAGTTAATTAAATCTTAATTAATCTTAACCAACTAAAATGAAATGGGCTTAGAGAAAGAGGCAAAGAAGAGAGCCTAAGTCACAATCCCTAAATCCTTTCAATTAATTGATTGATGTTCAATTATGATCTGGATTTTGATTAATTTTATTGATTAATTAATTAAGAGGTATTAATTAATTAATTACTTAAGATGGATTAGGGAAGACTTAAAGAAAAGATTGGAAGAGAGAGTCTCAATCCATTTCCCTAGACTTCATCATCATTAATAGAGATTAACAAGCTTGATTCATTGATTAATTTACTATTCATTTGCTTAATTATCACTAATTACATTAAGAAGGTGATTAAGGCCTAATCCATTGATATCCCTAATTAAGCAACCTATAAAATCCAAGAAAAATAGGGGAGGCAGAAGTCATCCCCCTAAACCTAAATAGGAAGTTTGAGATTAATTGGATGGTTAATTAGGGAGTAATTAGAATTACATTTCCAATTAAACTTTAATTAAGCCAAATTCACTATTCAAAAATCAATTAATAATAATTTTTCTAGATTCTACCCTAAAATATCTTTAAAATGAACCTGAGTATGTATTTTTTGGATTTTTTAGAATTAGTTATGAATTTAGGAAGTTTCAAGATTAAAACTAATTAATTAACCCTATTTAGAGCCTTAATCTCGTCAGGCCATGTGGCGGATGATGCGACGCTTTCCATGTGGCGTGATGGGATTCGCTATTCAAGTTGTCACAACCAAGTGCTAACTCAGATGGCAGTGCACACGATATCTCCGTGTGCATTTGATCTAAGATTGGATGGCCATGATCAAACCTGCGATTTTGAAGGATTAAAACATAGGCACTAAGCATGATTTGATCAGGACCATTCATCCCAATCACATGAGATGGATAGTCCATGATCTATCTCCTCCCAAGTGATGAAGGATGGATACCATCCATAAATGGCCGCTCGATCCATGCTCACCCAAGCTTGGATGGAGATGAAAATGATCCGATACCTTCGATGAAGCAAGACAATCAAATCCAACGATGGAAAATGCATGCCATGAAAATTTCTTTCACAAAAGACTAACATGTTTTCATTCAAGGATTAGTTTCAATGGCATACTTCATCGAAGATTGTGATCGGCAGTTCCAATGATTAAGGAAGTTTCGTTTGGTAGAAATGAAGCCTTGTTGAGCCGCATGAGCTTTGATTTGAAGTGGTTTGCTCAGAAGACCAAGGTGATCAGGCTTGATTGAACTCCATTCTCTGGCCATCGAGAAGCTTGGGAAATGATTCATTCTTGCTCAACTTGCTCTAAGGAAGGTGTGTGCAAAGATAATTGCACTTTGGTTTTAAAATGGGGAAATGAGATTCACTGGTTTGCTCCTCTATTTCGGTTTCATGAAAAATCAAAAATGGAGATTTTGGGGACTTGGGAAGCTTGGAAATGACTATGGGATTCCTCATTTTGGCTACTAAAGTTCAATTGAGTGTGTGTATGTGAGTTTGAGTGAGAATGAGGGGGGTATACCCCCACATTCCTTGGATCAAATAGCCACAATGATTTTGTGATTTTTTGATCAAGGGGTCACCATGGGAGCTTGGTTTGGGTAGGGAATCATGTGAGTTGGCTTTCCTTGAGTGGAGGAGGGTGTGAGAGTGGCTGCCAAGGGAGGAGGTTCTTCTCCTTGGTGGTTTGACAAGCTCTAATGACGATGGGGAGGTGGTTTCACCTCCCCATGGATCATGGCTGACCCAACCACTATTGGGTTAGGTCAGCCAAGGTCCAAGGTGCCTAGGTGGACTCTTGATTGAGTCCCAAGTGGAAGAGGAGAAAATGACACAATGGGCATGTGTTTTATCTCATAGAATGCCCTAAACCCAAGGGTAAATGTCATCCATTTGTTTGAAAATTTGAAATGGGTTAAGTGGTTAGCCCAAATTTTAAGTGGTTTAGAGTTTATTTGATTGATTTGGCTTGATTTGACCTATTTAGGTCAAATTGGGTTAGGTAGGGTAAGTTGACCAATTAATCAAAACCAAGGATTGGGTCAAGTTCACATGACCAATTGGAGTGCATTGGTGTCATTGGTTTGGTTCAATTTGCTTTGGATTTGATTATGGTTCATTTGGGTTCATATAGGTCAAATGGGTCAAGTTGACCAATTTGACCAATTTGATCAAATTGGGTTGGGTTAGGTTTTGAGTCAAGTTTAATTGGCTAACTGAAAATGATTGTAGGTTTTGGTTTGGTTTAATTTGGATTCAATTTGAATTTTGGCTAATTTGACCCTTTAGGTCAATTTGGGCTAGATTATCAAGTTGGCCAATAATTGGCTCAATTTGTGGCTCAAGTTCAACAAGTGATTTGGAATGAACTTGAGCCATTTGTTGCAATCAACTTGGATTAAATCAAGATTTTACCCATTTTGGCTTTTTAGGCCAATTTGGGTCAACTTGGGTCAAATGGCCCATTAGGCTTGGTTTGGCTCAAGTGAAGGTTTGGTCATGTTCAATCATTGACTATGAGTTGGTTTGAATCAATGGTTTCAATCAATTTGGCTTATGGTGGATTTTGGCTAGTTTGTGTTTCATTTAGGCTAAGTGTTGACTTGGTCAATGGGCTAGGTTGACTTGGTTTGACCTAATTCAAGACAATTGATTAACCTAGGATGATTGTTGATCATGTTGTGAGGTTTGGATGGGCTTAGTTCAATCCAATTTGGGTTGAATTAGAACATGGCTCAAAAAGGTCCTTTAGGTCATTTTCGGTCAAGTGAGCCTAAATGGGTTAATTGGTTTGATTATGCCTCGATTCAAGTTTAGTTGAACTCACACATGAGCCTAGGATTGAAATATAAATTCAATTGCAACTGGTTTGGAGCCAAATAGATTTTGGTTCATATGATAATTTCAAGTCAAAAGGGCTAATCGGAGTTTTGATTTGGGTTAACTTGATTTGGTTTGACAATGATTATTTATGTTTATATTTAGGTCAATGATTGTAGGAATGATTGAATCATGAAGAAATCCATGAGTTTTGAATTGATTTGGGTATCATTTAGCCAAGTTCAAGAATTTGACTAAAATGGCTAAAATTGAGAAAGAAATTTATTTGCATTTCAATCATTTGGAGTTTGAAATTGATTTATGATTTGGGAATTTTATTGGAGATTGAATTTGATAATTGAGAAAATCAATTGGATTGATGTTGATTTGAATTTGGTTAAGGCTAAATCCATAAGATAAAATCAAAGGGCTTGGGAAGGGATTTGGAGTTTGGATTTGATTATGGGTTTCAATCATTTGATAGTTGGATTTGATTTTGGAATTGATTTGAATTAAGATTTGGTTTGAAAGAAGGAAGCAAGGATTGGGTTTAGGCTATAGGGCAAGCAAGTCCTCCTAAACCTCTAAGGAATAACCTTTTCCTATGGCTAACTCTTCTAAGTCTCTAGGGTTAAGTTAAGTGTTCACTTAATCACTAGAAGTGTCTTAAGATTAAAGAACCCTTAGTGTCTATATGGTGAGGAAGTTGAGAGCTCACTCCAAAAGTGAGGTCAACATCCATTTTCATCAACCATTTAGGCATAAAAAAATCCCAAAGCCTTTGTCAAAATGAAGTGTCAAAATCAAATAAAACTTGAAAAGATTTGCACTTTTAGATTAAGTCATTATTCATGCCACTCATGCTTTAGTCTCTTAGGGAGTGTATTTAAACTTTAGTCTCTTTCTAAATTAATAATAACCCAACTATCTTGTAATTTCATAAGACTTGACTTCATGGATTTCAATCGTATGAGGAGTTAGTTTTGCCACTCTGGGTGGTATAAGTCTAGTAGTCGGGTGATTTACTCTCTCTTGTAGAGGTAAACCTTATACTCATCTTCACTTAGATTTAGGATATGCTTTAGCTTTTGCTAAAGCTCCCAAGATTTAGAATCTGAGGTAACTAATTCCTTCTGGCTGCAAGTATACATCCTCGCCTCTTTGGCATCTCCGCAATCTTGTGTTGATGGATTATAAGCCCTATCAATCTAATAAAATTTCAACTCAAAACATATGAATCTCTTCAATTTCAAATATATAAAACCCAACCATAGGATAGATCAGAATGCTCACTAGGCTTCCTGATATCATTAGCATTCCCTATCTATTACCTTTGGCTTCCAAAAATAAGTCTTCTCCTTGATCTTTTACATTTTATTTTCCAACATAACCAATTTATTGATAGTCTATCCTTAAAATCATTGGAGATAATAATTGCCTACTTTAATTGAGAGTATTCTAAGGAATTCACCTTCCTTAAGATGTAATCAACTATGGAGGCTTGCCGCCATAGGAAACTTTAGAACCTGGTTGAATATAAACCATGCTTTATTTATCCATATAAAGTAGGGGAAAAATCGTACTTTGAAGACCTATTTAGACATATTTTGATTACATCATACACCTCATTCTGAGAAAAGAAAATAATTTTCATCATGTCTTCATTTCATTTTCCATTTGAGGATTTACATTCAAAGGCATCACATGATAGAAAAAACCTTCCAGCCAATGCTCATTCTTATTCCCATAAAACTAATCCTAATTCTTAATGCAAAATTACATTGAAAATAGGAAAAAAATCTAAATACACCTACAAAATAGAGGTTAGCTAAACACACATATAATCCCAAGCAATTATATTTATAATTTCAGATTTAACACCATATACATGAGTAACCAAGCCCACTTGTCCTAACTTGGATTATGCTTAGAGGTTTAAGCAACCTATAAAGAGAGTATTTATATTTATTTTAAGCATCCCCTTATGCAAAATCCCCTACAGAAAATATAGTTAGGCTAGGAACGGCCTAACATCCAATCTACATACCCTAACATCGCCTACAATACATCACAAAATAAAACATACATCATACTTTTCACCTCCCTAACAAAAAGCTGGAAGTGGTGACTTAATTCTAATATGTGTGTTAAAGCTTGTGTGGTATGTCTTTCTAGGCATTAGAGTTGTAGTTTTTTAAGTGTAGAAAGATTTAATTTAACATGAAGGGTTGATTTCACTTGAAGTTATTTAATTTGTTTGAGAATTTTAATTTGTGTTTTCTTTTGTTTAATTTTATTACACTTAGCAACTAAGTGTTGCAAAGAGAAGAAAGAGGATTGCCCTCTTTCATCCCACCTTAAGTCACTTTCTAAAGCATATTAATTTGATTTGATTCTCTTTAGTGAATGGCTTATTACACATTTTTTAAATTAATCCTAAGTTTAGGTTCAGTTTAAATAATTCTATCCAATATGTAAGGCATCTTAAGATTAATCTAATTGAATTACTATCACATGACACATGTTAAATCATTCCTTTCCATCACATGTAACATGCATATGATTTAATCCTAAATGTATCTATACATGCAACATGTTTTTAGTACACTTAAATGATGAATGTATGTGTATGTGAAGGTTATATTATTTTGTGTGATTGAATTATTTAATCATATTAGGTTAAAGCTCTATCTAAATTCTTATACAAAAATATATAGGGATGAAATTAAATAGGTACATGTCATTTTTAATTAGGGAAGTGAGGTAATCAAATGACCTCCTTGGAGCTAACTAAAGTCTCGTATTCTCAAGATGTCTAGATTATATATCCTTTCGCATTCAAACATATGTAAATTTGTGTATATGAATAAGAGAAAGGAAGCTCCAAGTTACATGATTAATTAATCCAATGACTAAACAATTATGGATGCATGTATTTTTGATAAAAGAAAATGGGTTCTAATTCAATAATTAAATACGCACACACACATGTATAAGAGACATAAGCTAGTACATGCCATTGTTAACCAAGGAAGTGAGGTAATCAAATGACCTCCTTGGGGCTACTTAAAACCTCATATTCTTGAGATATCTAGATTAAATATTTGCTTTTCTCAAATACATATGCATGTATACATAAATAAAGGAAGAAAACCATGCAAATGTTGTATTTTTATTTGATTGAAACATTAATGTATATGGAGTAAAGTTCTATCCAAATTCAAATGTAGGAACACATGTAAATGAAATCAAATAAGTACGTGTCGCTATTAACTAGGGAAGTGAGGTAATTAAATGACCTCCTTGGGGCTAACTAAAGCCTCATTTTCCCAGGATATTTGGACTATATACTTATTAACATTCAAATACCTATAAAACTACATATGAATTAAGGGAAATGAAGCTTTACTTTACATGTCTAAGCTATATGCACATGCAAACTTATGCATATATTTATAACTACTATCACTCTAATCATGTAATTGATTCATAAGCTTTGACAAAAATAATTTGAATTTACTAGTGATAATAGCCACACATATTATATATTGATCCAACACATGCAAGTTTACATAATGGAAAACCATTTGATTTAATTAACTTTAAAAAAGATGAATGCATGGTTTCAAATGATATACAACATTTAAAATGATCGAAAGGAATAAATAAACATAAACACATGATTTTAATCAATCAAATTAATTTCTAAGGATAATCATATCAAATAAAATTATTTAAAGTAAACCAAAGTTTCTTTAATGTCATTTTTTAATTTCATATTTTGATTTAATTTAATGATGTGGGAAGGAGTTTGCTAATCTAAACCCATCCCCATATTTGTAAGTTAATTTGGTTTAATGAAATGTGATTTAGTTGATTTTGTGGATTAATTAGGTTATGATATGTATTAAGTCTATTAATTAACCCTTACCTATGTTACCTTAACATAATTATCCAATAATTATGAGCTAACCTGATATCCAAATGAATTGAAAAGTAAATTAGCAATGGTCCTAGGAAATGAAATGACCTAATGCAATTAGCTCATAATTAATGGTTAATTATTTATAAACTTAATTAAGTACTCTTATGGTTTCTCCACATATGTGGATTAGCCATAACTTCCTTAATTTCCTTTAGGTTATTAAACACCTAAAGCTCTACCCTTTATTTAATTAGTTGAGATCACAGGTATTTGTAATTTTTAATTTGGTTAATGAAATTATTAATTAATTAATTAATTAAACTCTTACTAAATTGCCAAATTGATTAATTATCCTTCAAATGAATTGGGCTTAAGGAAAAATTAGAAAAGAGGTCCTAATCTAATTCTATAAGTCCATCTACTATTGGAAAATGATTAATGAGTACAATTAATTAATTAGATTATTGTTCACATGATTAATTAACCCTTAATTAAATTAAGATAGTAATTAAGGCTTAATTGGATTGTTTCCCTAATTAATTAACCAATAAATATCAAGAAAATTAGGGGAGGTAGAGGTTATCCTTAAACAACCTCAAAAAGTTTGGGGTTAAATAATTAATTAATTAGGGAGTAATTAAGATAATTAGTTTTCTAATTAAACCTTAATTAAGCTTTAATTATTATTCAATATGAATTAAAACTATTTTTAATAGATTCCTCTCTAAAATACCTTTAAAAAGAGTATTTACTTGTATTTTTTGAATTTTTCTATTTTGCTAAGATTTTATCAAGTTTCAGCCATTAATTAAAATTAATTAGCCTTAAGTAATCCTAGTCTCGTCGGTGCCAAGTGGCGTGCTGATGCGTCACACTTTTCATATGGCATCGCAGGATTGTATATTTAAGTTGTAACCATCAATGCTGAGTCAATGAGATGACGCATGCATCGTCACCATCCAAATCTGACCACAATGTTAATGATTAATAATAGTTAAAATGGGTCAATCTAACAGGATTTAATCATGGTTGTCCATTCCGATCTCGTAAAATAGATGGTGCGTGATCTATCACCTCACGAAAGATGGATGGAGGTCGCCCAATCCCAACGGTTCCAAGGATCCCAAAGAATCTGCAGATCCGCTATGATTGAAAAGCTCCAAAAACATGTGAAGGGAGCTCTATTTTAATGACGTTACCTCACCGGAGCTAAGACTTGTAGCTCACATGCTTGAGGTAGCTTCGTCTAGTTGAGACGAAGCCCGAGCAATTGGATTGGTTCCTTGTAGATTGCTCAAGAGGTGAAGATTCATCACTTGGAGGCTCGATCTTGATCGAATTCTTAGCTTCAGTGGTTGGGAAGCCTTGGGAAGGATTTGTTCCTGCTCGACGAGGTGTGTGGAAGGTGTAGGTAAGATGAATTAGGATTTGGTGAAGGATTGAGAGAGTTGGTTCCCCTATTTGGGTGTGCTCGAGAGTGAGGAATTCTGATGAGGGAGGCTTTGGGAATGGTCAAGAGCTTGCTAGGGAGTTTTAAAACACTCTTGGAAGCTCAAAAAAATTGAATGGATGTGTTTACCATGAGAATTGATGGGGTATATTCCCCAATTCCTTGTGATGGATGGACAAGATTATCTCCCAATTTTTGGCAGGCCAACTGCTGCCAGGGCATTGGAGTGTTTGATGCCACATGGCACAACTTGAGTGGAAGAAGGCTTAGGAGGTGGATCATGGCAGGATGTGTCTTCTTCGATCCATTGGATTTTCAATTTTTGAGGGAGGTGTGTTAACTCACCTCCCTTTGGTCCATGGCAAGCCTAGGCCACTTAGGGTTGGCTAGGTGGCTAGGTCATACCCCAAATTAGGTGTTTGATGGCTACCAAAGCAAAAGAGAGAGTGGGTTTTGCCAATTTTGGAAAAATCCCATGTGAGAAGGCAAATCCAAGGGAGATTTACCTTGGGTTTTAGTCCAATTTGCTCCAATGTGGGGTTTCAGTTAAGTGGTCGCTTGGTTCAAAGGGGTTTAATTTGAGTTATAGGTCATATTGGTCTAGGTTGTGTTAGGTTGACCGATTGGTCAAATTGGGTCAAACCAAGGCTTGGGTTAGGTTCAAATGATTATTTGAAGTATTTTGGTTCAAGTAGTTTCAATCAATTTGGCCAAGGTTTGATTTTGGCTCATTTGGATTCATATATGTCAAATGGGTCAATTTGACTAATTTGACCAAGTTGATCAAATTGGCTTGGGTTAAGTGTTGGTTCAAGTTCAATTGGTCAATTGGATAGGATTGTAGTTTTAGTTTAAGTTGATTTGGATTTAATTTAGTTTTAGGCCAATTTGACCCTTTAGGTCAATTTGGGCTAAGTTGGTCAATTAGGTCCAATTGGTCAAACTTGACTCAATTATGGTTTGGTCAAGTTCAATAATCAATTTGGAATGAACATGAGCCATTGGTTGCAATCAATTTGGGATGTCATTGACCTATTTCTATTTTAGGTCAATTTAGGTCAACTTGGGTCAAATGGCCAATTGGATTTGGTTTAGCTCAATTGATGGTCAAGTCATGTTTAATCATTGGTCATTGGTTGATCAATGGTTTCAATTTATTTGATGTAGGGTATGTTTTGACTAGTTTGGGTTCATATGGGTTAAAGGGTTAAGTTGGTCAAATGAACAAGCTCACTTGGTTTGACCCAGTTTAAGGCAATTGATCATCCTAGGGTGATCAATGATCATGGTATCAAGTTTGGATGGGTTTGGTTCAATCCAATTTGGGTTGGATTAGAACTTGGTTCAAATGGGTTCTTGAGGTCACTTTGGGTCAAGTGAACCTAAATGTCAGTTGGCTTGATTTTTGTTTTATTAAGGTTTAGTTGAATTTATATATGAGTTTAGGATTGAAATATAAATTCATATGCAATCAATTTGGGTTATAATAGGTTTTGGTTCATTTAGGATTTTCAAGTAAAAATGGCTAAGTTAGGTTGAATTGGGTTGATTTTAATTTGGCTTGATGATTGTAGATTTCATTTACATTTGGATGGATGATTGAAGGAATGATTGATTCAAGAGAAAATCCATTAATTTGGCTTGATTTAGATATGATTTACTAAGTCCAAGGAATTAGCTCAAAGGGTTTATATTGGGACATGATTTGATTTTGGATTTAGTTTTGGTCAATTAAATGTATATTTGATTTATATTTGGGAAGTTAATTGAATAAATAATTGATTTATAAGAAAATCAATTGAATTTCAAGTGATTTCAAAACAAAATTGGCTAAGCTCATGAAAGTAGGTCTAAAGATCTTAGAAGGGAAATTTTATTGAGTTTGACTTAGTTTTGATCATTTGGATGTAGATTTAGTTCATATTTAGGAAGATAATTGATGGAATAATTGATTTATAAGAAAATCAATTGAGTTTGAATTGATTTGAATGAGATTTTGGCTAAGCTTATGAAAGTGGTTCACATGGGTTAAGAGGGATCTAGAGCTTGGATTTGATCTTAGGTTTCAATCATTTGGAGTTGAATTTGGAATTTGATAAATGATTGAGGGATTGAATTGATCTTGGAGAAAATCAATTAAATTTGAATTGAGTTCGATTTGGCTAGGGTTAAGTCCATGGAGTTCAATCATGGCTTAAGAAGAGTTTTGAGCTTGGATTTTAATTTGAGATTGATTGTAGATTTTGGAAATTTGATTTTTAAAATTTTAAGTTGTGATTTGGTTTGAAAAGAAGAATATGGATTGGGTTTAGGCCATAGGATGGGCAAGTCTCCCTAAGTCCCTAAGGCATAACTTACCCCTATGACTGACCCTTCTACATCTCTAGGCTTAGGTTAAGTGTTTACCTAATCACTAGAAGTGTCTTATGACTAAGAAACTCTTAGTGTCTATAAGAGTCCTAGATCTATGATGAGAAGATTGAGAACTTACTCCAAAAGTGAGGTAAAAAAAGGACCCCCAATAGGTGTGGTGTAACTGACAAGGAACACCCCACGTATTGGTGTTGACTTAGACGATCAACAACATCCAAACAATCATAAGCTCTACCAAAAATGTTCTATACCTAAACTTGAGAGGTAGATCAAATCATGGTCTTAGTGCAATGCAA
Source organism: Cymbidium sinense (assembly GCA_021442155.1). NCBI lineage: Eukaryota > Viridiplantae > Streptophyta > Magnoliopsida > Asparagales > Orchidaceae > Cymbidium > Cymbidium sinense. Next base: position 4,314,871 of record CM038226.1, read on the forward strand.
CTCAACTTATGCCACGGGGGCCTTAGCTACCTTAGATTTATAATGTCCAAAGGGATAGCCTACAAGCCACAACATAGGGTTATCCAACATAAGGGGTGACTACTGAGAGAGTGCTGCTGGGGACTTATCTTAACTCAAAAGTAGTCAAGGTTAATTTCATTTTAATTTGATAGACCCAGTCGGTGTGCGATAGATTACATTGAGAAGGGGCTATGTCAGCCTGGGCCTATCTCAGATTTATCAATCCAAAGGGGTATCTACCAGCTGAAGGGTAGGACTATCCAACCTAAGGGGTGCCTTTTGATGTACAATGGCTATGCTAGGAAGAAGGCTTAGCAGACTTACATCTTTCAACATAAATAAGATCTGACTATTGGTAGCACAACAAACCAAACCCAACCTGTATCGGTGGTGTAGAAGGAATGCAGAAGTGAACTTATATCTTCCAAAGCAAGGACAACTGTTGGGGTGACCTATTGGTGGCACAATAAGTCAAACCTGACCTTAGGGCGACTACTAAGAGAGTACTATTAGGGACTTATCTCAACTTAAGAGTAGTCAGGCAATTCTTATAAGGAGTTTTGCTGACACTGCCTTAAAGATAGGATGTCGCTTGGGAAAGGTGCCACTAGGAGTGCTCTCTTAATCCACAAGAGAATATATATTTTGTTTACTTTGTTATCATGGACCATGTTGGTGTGCAAGGAAGCATGGCGGCTTTGACCTATCTCATTAACAACAAGGAAGAATCTGCATCCTGTAACAAAAAATCTCCAAACCATAGGGGTGGTTACTAGAAAGGGGGACTGTTCAATCCGATAGTAACCCAGGTAGTGTCTAAATGGGGTTGCAAAGGACATGATCCAAATAGAGTGCCCATAGGGAAGGTGCCACTAGGGGTGTTATATTGGACCCTGTAAAGAAGAAAGATTATAGGTGTACGGTGGCCAACTCAAAGAGAAAGCATAGCAAACTTACATCTGTCATTAGTGGTGTATCCACTAGGTGGGTCACTCTCAGCATAGTGAACACTAACCAACCTAAGGTGCCTATCAGTGTGCGACGATCAGCCTAGAAAGAAGGAGTGTAGACTTATATATCTCTCTTATATGGAACTGATCACCGGGATAGTTTATCATCGATAGGTTTTATCCAACCTAGGGCTACCCATCAGTGTGAAACAGATGTGCTAGGAAGAAAGCGTAGTAGACTTACATCTTTCAAAGTGAGGAAAAACTACTAGGGTGACCCATTGTTGGCACAACAGTTCGACCCAACCTAAGGGAGACTACTAAATTGGGAGTCACAAAGAAGGACTGGACCCAGACTTGAAGTAGTCAAGAGGAAAGGAGCGCCAGGGACTTATCCTAAAATCAAAATACTCAACCAAGTCAATTCATGATGGCTAGTTTAAGAAGAAAGTGTTACAGACTTATATCTTCTTAAACGACCACACACTAACCTACCAAACTAACAAGGTGCTCATCAATGTGCAATGGCCAAGTAAGAGAGGAAAGAATAGTAGACTTTGATCCTCCAAAATAAGAAGATCACTAGGGTGACACACTAGAGAGTAGCATGTCAGCCCGACCTAGAGCAATTACTCAATGACAGTCGTTGGGGTGTTATCCCAACTCGAAGCAGCCCTAGATGAATAATATGTGTTTGTTTGATGTGTTTTCATGTATTTTTGTGTTTGTGTTGTGTTTATGAAGGACAAGGCCACTTGGGTTCTCTTACACCTACCCTAAAATTTCATGGAAGATTCATGAACAAAATGTTTTCATTATGTAAGAGATGGAATTTAAGATGAAATTTTCATTAATAATAATAATTTTCAAACATGACTTATGGATAATATTTCTTTAGGTCTCAAGCATGTTGATTGGAAGCATCAAGCACTCTCCCTTATGGTTAATAAGTGATAAGATCTTGCTTGGCAGGCCTTCTCTATGGCAAAAGGGCATTCCTAAGTGGGTTCAAACTTTCCTCCCATCTTGTGAAGGGTAATAATTAGTCTTCTAAGAACTAAAACAAGCTCTCATACTTGAAAAGCTCTAGGACGGACCAACTTGTTATGAGCTTGAATTATTTAGCTTTGTATAACTTGAGGTTCTGCATGCGTAGGAGTATCTCTCCAAACCTTCAAGCTCTAACCAACTTGGCATTCTTCATTGTGACCTTGCTACCCGATAGCTATCCTTAGTTATGGGAGTTGGACTTCTAATGGTAAAATAGCTTCAAACCCATACACTAAGAATAAAGGGGTAGATTTAGTTGGAATTCTATATGGTGCGGTATGCCCACAAGGCTTCAACTAATTGCTTATGCCACTACCACTTATTATCATCGAGTGTCTTCTTCAGGATTTGGATGAGAGTTTTGTTGAAGGCTTCTGCTAAGCCATTTGCCATTGGGTAGTAGATGGTCGAGTATCTCTAATCTATGTTTTATCTCCAGGAAAAGTTACTGATCTTAGTTCTCTTGAATGCAGTATCATTATCAAATATAATTATTTGAGGCACCCCGAACCTATATATAATATGATTTTTGAAAATTTGGAGCTCATGCTGAGCTATGACTTCTCTGAGTGGAATCACTTCCACCCACTTAGAAAAGTAGTCGATAGTAGCTAGGATGAACCAATGACCCTTGGAAGAAGGAGGATCAATCAAACCCACTATGTTGGTATGCCAACACTCAAATGGCCATGATGCCAATGTAGGATGTAGAATATTGGGTGGTTGGTGAAGGACCACATCATGTACCTGACACTGGTGGCATCACCTAGCTATGTCCATGCAATCTTTAATCATTAATGACCAATAATATCCTAGTCTCTTGATCTTTGCTTTCATTTTCAAACCGAATTGGTGTGCTCCACATAATCCTAAGTGTACCTCGATCATGATCTTTTGGGAGTCATGTTCATCTAAACAGCATAACCACATATGATCAAAGGACTGCCGGTACAACGTGCCACCCACGAGAGCATAGGAAAGGGATCTCTGCTTCACCTGATGTGCTAATGACTTCTCTTGAAAGGTAGTTTGCCTATATTCAAGTAATCCATGAATGGTTACCTCCAATCCAACTCCTCATATTTTTGGCAACGATAACCTCCCCTTCAACAGAGCATCTTTCGATGAGTTCAGCATCAATAAGAGATAAAAATTGTCTATTTTGGACCCTTATTGATATGAACTTATTTTTCGAACATGCCATCTCCTTGGCAAGTTTGGCTAAAGCATCCACTACGATATTTTCTCCTCGAGAATCTTGTAAATGGTAACCTCTGGGATTTGGGCCAACAACTCCATAATATACTTGTGGTAGTGATGAAGCTTATGCTTTAGAACCATGTATGACCCAACGATCTGATTGATGACTAATTGAGAATCTCAAAAGATGTTAATGTTTTGGATGCTTAAAGTAACAACTAACTACCAATCAAAGCCTCATATTCAACTTCTTTGTTGGTGCAAGGATTAGATATGTGATATGAGAATCTCATCACATCATGGTCCAGAGTTAGGAGAATTATTCCTACCCATGACTTCCCTAAGATAATAGATCATGGTTCTTCTCTTCTTTGAGAGGAAGCCACACCATTAAAGTACATTTCCCAATGGTGAATTCTAGTGTCTATTAAGTTCATGATTTGTTCATTAGGGAGGTCATCATTAAGTGGAGAGTTAGCAAGAAGTGGGTGATGCTAAGAAATCTGCTAGTGCTTCTCCTTTCACCGCATGGAGGGGTACAAAAGTAATGTCAAACTACAAAAAAATTATAGACCAATGTGTAAACTGTCCAGATAGTATCGGTCATGTCATGAGATATTACAGTGGATTGATCCTAGAGATTAAGTTCACCTTTTGAGAAAGCATGTAATGTCACAACTTTTGGGATACAAAGATTAAAGCTAGGAAATGCTTCTCGATGGGAGGATAATTTGCTTCAATGGGGATTAAACAATGACTGAGATAATAGAGTGCATTTTCCTTCTCTTCGTCATTGGCTTGGTCCAACAAAATGGTAAGGGAGTCATCTAATATAGCAGTGTAGAGGATCAATGGCTTTCCCAAGATAGGTGCTACTAGAACTGGTGGTGTCATCAGGTAGTGCTTGATATCTTCAAAAGCATGTTGACACTTATTATCCCACTTGAACTTGACATCTTTTTTGACAAGTGCTGAAAATGGTTGGCACCTTCTTGATAAGTTGGATATAAAGCATCTTAGATATGCCAACCGCCCTTGGAATAATCTGAGTTGAGTTAGACTTTTAGGGGGTGGCATTTCAAATATCACTTTGATCTTCTATGGATCAATTTTGATTCCACGGTGTCAGACAACAAACCCAAGGAATTTCCCTAAAGCTACTCTGAATGCACATTTCAAGGGGTTCATTTTGAGGTTAAATTATCTTAACCATTTGAAAACTACTATCAAATTAAAGAGATGGTCTTTCTTTTTTAATTTTGATTATGAGATCAATGATGTAACATTCGACTTAATGATGAATGAGTTCATCAAAGATTTGAGTCATGTCCCATTGGTAGGTAGCATGACATTTCTAAGGTTGAAGGCATGACCCTATAGCAATAAGTTTCATTCAAGATTCTAAAAGCAATATTGTTGTCATCTTCAAGGGCCATCTTAATTTGGTTTTATCTAGATAAGTCATCCATGAAGGAGAAGACTACATGAGATGAGGTGATGTCCACCACCATCAGTTCTGGTATTAGTAGTCAAAATTCATATTTTGGACATACCTTATTTAAGTCCCTAAAATCAATGAATATTTGAATTTGGTCATTCTTTTTCTTAACTAGGACAACACTAGACAAGCAAGGTAAGGTATTTTTTCCTAGTTGAAACCAAAATCGATCCATTTTTTTACTTCAAAAATGACTTATTGTTCAATGTCTAAGCATACAGGAGCTTGCTTGATATGGTTAATACTCAATTTTATTTCTAGTTTGTGGAATGCTATATTAAAAGATAAACTGAGCATCTCTTCATAATTCTATGAAAATAGTTCTTAAACTCAATCAATAGCTTAACTAAGTCATTGGTTTAAGTTTCATTCAATAAGGAACTGATGTATGTTAGGCGTGGATTGTGTTCAATTCATAAATTGATTTCCTTGAGCTCATCGATGGTTGACCTAATCACCTCTTTGAACTCTGATGGTGCATCTTTGACTTTAAAATCATCTAGACCATTTAAAATTTCTAAGCACACCTCCTCATGTGAGTTAATGTGATTTGAAAAGAACTGATCATATTTCAAATGATTAGTGATGATTAAGCAGTAATCATCATCATCGACTAGACCACTATACCAAATCCTAGTCCTGGTCTTGATTGAGAGTTTTGCATCTATTCTTCCATATTATTTTGAAGTAATCTAACCTATGTTTTGACCAATTATATGGGATTAACCCTTTCTTTGTTAAATTATGAACACACAGCGAGTACCAATCAAAAGGTAATTATATTAAATCTTTATATGAATCATCCTCAAGTTCTACATCAACTGCTTGACTTGAGGATGATTCTCCTAGAAAGAACCTCCGAGTCTTCATGTCTATAGATTACTTAGGGGCTTCCTTAACTACAAAACCCTCAATTTTTTATGAGTTAGGTGGGTTAGAGCTTGGTTCCCAACTAACGCTTAGCTATTTTACATACAGACTTAGATACAGTCATGCTTTTCCTTAGAGGCCGATCTTCCTCGCTATCTAGCTCAAATGCCACCTCCAAAGGATCTGATGCTAAGAAGAGATGATCATGCTAACCATATAAGACTCATCCTTTGAACAAGATTCTAAGTCTATATGGATAGCAGGTGTACTCTTGGTAGCCAGGACATATCTCTTATTGGGTGTCCAATAGGGAGGTTTTCCACCCATAGGATTGCCTCTGAACTAGCCTCTACCTCTGCCTAGTGGAGGTCGTCATCCTACCCATATGTTCGAATGGAGTGACAAACTGTGGGTGGAATCTAATGTTAGGCTCCACTTCCTCCTCCAAGTCTATTTCTCGCTCCCTTTTATTTTCTTTTTCTTTTTCTTTTTCTTTGACTTTTTCTTTTTCTTTCTCTTTTTATTTTTCTTTTATTTTTGTACTTTGACCAAGTTTGTGAGAATATACTTATTGATTTTGAGGGAGGTAGTTGGCCTCGTGGTGTGCCTCCTCTTCAATATCAGTCAATTGAGCTATGTATATCTCAAGATCAAGTAGATCCTTGATTAGTTATTCCTTCATTTCTTTGAATAAGATAAAGGCATCGTATATGCTTAACTTAGCTGGCAACTTTCTAAGATGTGCTAAAACATTGTAATCAACTCTAGCTTGGTCCTCCATAAGCAAATTCATGAGTGGAGCATCCTATGGAGGGGCTATCTACTCAATAGAATTAATGACTTGCTTACCCTTATCTTGAAGTGCTATCCTAGGAGGTAGAACTTTGTCATTGCATAGGTTGACTTTAGTGACTTCATATGGTGGGTTGGAGGAAAGTTCTACTTGCTCATCGAGGATACCTTTAGCTTCTCCCAAGGGACCCTCGGAGTTGACTCCAAGTCAATCTCAATGGGTGAACCCGATTGATTCAAGGAAGTCTAATTAGAAGAGAGAAAGGATCAAAAAAAAATTATTATTATTTAGACTTGGAGAGTTTTCAATAGGAGTAAAATTAGGAGCATCAGAAGTGGACAAGATGTAAGCAGAATCTGCTTTCTTAATTGATTTCTTTTTGGGTGGAGGTACATGATGAAAATCAAGTAAAGTAAGTGGGGTAAGAGTTTTAGTGCCCTTATCTGCTAGTACAATACTCCTACTAGAAGATGAGATGGATGAAGCAGTAGCTACAATAGTGGAGGGAATGTTGGACTTGAATGCGGTTGCGCTATTGGACTATCCCGGAAAGTGTGGATTGCTGTTACTGCTGCTGAGATCCCACCTTCCCTGTGTTATCTTTGGCAACTTGCAAACCTTCCTTGATGTTCTAGGTTTGAATTGCCTCAGGAACCTACAAGGAGAGTTTCTTGATCTTAGAAATAATCTTTTTAGAGATTTAGGATAAGGAAATATCCCAATCTTCTTTTGTCTTAAAAGGATCACAAGTATCCCCAAAGATTACTCTAACAAAACTAAATGGTTGTTCTAATAAGTATTCCTTGGGGAAACTATGGTGCCCGACTTGTAGCCATGCTCAAGCTAGTCCTTGAAGGTGATGCAATCTTCTAAGACATGGCCTAACATACGGTGGTAGGGGAAATAGCTAGGATCATTGCTCTTGCCCACTTTCTATTAACTCTTAGGCTCTAGTAGCTGGAAATCAAGTTTCTTTATAAGATTTTTAAAGATTTTCTTGACTACCTATCTCTTGAATGAATAGAGCTCATTTAGAGTAAGTGGATAATAGCTACCTGGTGGTGGATATGAATACCACTTCTGTGTGTATTGCTGAGGAGGTGGTGGAAATGGTTGTTGAGATGCTGTGGTGGCTGGTATGACGACCGAGGTGGCGGTAAAGAGGTGGTAGTGAAGCTTGTTGACCTCAGGGTCTCTCAAACTAGACTCTGGCTAGCTGCTTCCTCATATGTACTGACACCACTGCCTCTAGCTTCTTTTTAAATACTTTATGTGACTTAGGCTTGGATGACTGGTCTTGGAAAAGTAAGCTGGCTTTCTCTTACAGACTAGCCATCTTATTGATTAACTTCTCAAATATTTTAATTGTAAATCCCTTGAGCATGAAAGCAACTGGGCCATAGATATTCTTAAGAAGAATTTCTATGGTATGTTGTTCAGATAGCTTTGGTTCACATTTCACACTTAGGTTATGCCACCTGAGAATGTAATCATTGAGGGACTCATTGAGATTTTATTTTGCTACAATGAGGTCACCCACAGTCACCCTATGTTGGGCTCCAGGAAAACCTCTTGATAAAGAGTTATTCTAACCCAATAAATGTCTTCACCGAATCATTGGGCAGTTCGATGTACTAGTCAAATTCCATGGGCAAAAAGAAGCAAGTTAGTGTCACCGGTGTTGCAATTGTCGGCTCCAAAATGTGTCATATGCTACCGTGGGTTCCCACTGCCATAAAAATCTTGAATGAAGGTGGCACGAACCCCTTGGGGTACTAGACTACATTAAATTTCTCTAGGTAAGGTCTACCCTTTGGAACATATGAACTACCCGGGCTTACTATGATTCCCTCACTTGTTATTCCACCATTTGCTTGATGTCTTTCTCATGCACGGATGTATTGTTTATGACCTTCCTATACAAACTACCACTGTCTTGATCCACGGGAGAGGTACTCTTGGGAGGTTCCAAGACATGCAAAATCTCAGGCCCCTTGGCCTCCATAAAGCTAGGTTGTGGTGTTGGAGTTTGGCTCTGAAGTGCTAAAATTGCAGTTAACAAATCTTCCACCCTGTTCTCCATTCTATGGATATGACCATCCTTCTTCCACTTTGAAGGAGGTGTTGGGTTGAATGAACAACATCATCTTCCTCAACCACAACACCTTCTTGACTTTGATGGTCTGGTCCGGTGGATCACCAGTATCGACAATTCGAATCCTCAAATTTTTCATCCTCATCAGGGTTGAAATCTACTCTACCCTCTTCTTGATATCCCAAGAAGTTATTTCATCTTGGCAAAGTTCTCATTGAGGATATCATCCAATGAACGATCTCCTACTCTGCTTGGCTAAATCGATACAAATACCACTGGCGACTGACTATAGGATTGTGCTCATTTGAACCTATGTATCATACACTACCTACTGATAGGATTCTCTCACTAGGAGGATCAACTACCATGGGGACTACACTGGTATCCCCTCCTTCCTCTGCTTCTGCTGATGGCTGTAGTGGTGGCATGACCATGGGTCACCACTCCCTCTTTACCATGGTTGAAGTGGGAGGTCAAATGGGAGAGCTCGACCTCAACTCAACTAGTGGAATAGATGGAGTGGGATCCGTAGGCCATAGCTAGATCACCAATGGGGATGTCCTCTCCCTAGATGCAAAATTTTAAACTTTGGTAGGGATTATGGGAGGGACTTGGATGGGTGATGGTGGATGGGGAACTGAGTGATGTGGCTGTGGATAAGGAATGGAGTGGTGTAGCTGTGGAGACACCAACTACCATCCCACCAGAACCCATTTCTATAGCTGGTGGTGCCTATCAAGCTATACTATTGGTGTGATCGGCTTTGGTATCCTGTTGATTTAGAAAATCAATAAGGGGGGAGGCCATCGACTGCCTGGCGTACCTCCTCCTCTCCCTCTTGACCACTTGGGCTGCAACTCGAACCTCAATGGCTCTCTCCCTATGGATCTGATCACTAACACTCCTGGGAATCATGAATCTCAAATAAAATAATGCACCAAACTCTAAGCATCCGTAGGCTTTTCCAACATGGTGAAGATCTATCCTAAGACCAGCATAGGGCTTCCTCCTATCCCTAGTCGGTACCTCAAATTGAGCTGGTGATCAAGGCGATGCAGCATTTCCCCTATAGTCCTCCTCTCCATCTAAGGTTGAGAGGGGGTGGAACCTACTACAACTCAAGAGTGGAGAGGTCTCATAACCCTCCTTAGCGATGTGGGAGGCATCATCAATCACCCCGGCTGCTTGCTCATGGTGCCACTTGATCTTCATGTTCTTGTTGCGGCTGTAGGTGATCAGAGCAGAGCGAGAGCTGGAACATACCTCAAAGGTAGGAGAAACTATCTCGAAAGTCAATATAGCTTTCCCTTTCAAAGAAAACCGTGAAGAGGTGCTAGCTCGCACCGGGGCTATAGTAGGGATAACAATAGACTAAACTAGCGGAACCAACGACGACGGTCTAGTTGAACTAGAATTGATACTATTGTGGGAACCTTGATAGCCTTCTTCTTCAGAGAGAAAAACTTGAACTCTGATTATAGGTCAAAACGGAGGAGTGCCTTTTGTCATTCCACCTCCTCTCTGCTGACAGTCATGGGGGCTGGTCCCTCATAAGTAATCGTGACAGCCTCAAAGCCATGGCCAAACTAAATCAAGAGAGTGGTGGTCGTGGTGTGTATGGTATGATCTAATGCTAGATCCACACCTGATGGGAAAGAGAAGATTAACTTGCTAGAAGCCATAGTAACTGAACTAAAGATGGAGAAAGAATTGGATGTGCTGATACCTCTGCATTTGTTGAAATATAACTAAGTCAGACCCTTGCTTTGATATTTGTCTTCAAATATTAACTTCTAATTTTTTGATTGTAATTTTTAGCCCACACTTAACAAATTTAAGTATGCTAGGTGGGGTTCATTGGAGAGATTTTAGAATGTGAGGAGATACTTTACCATAGAATTTGATGATTTTGATTTGGTATGTTGAGTGGGGTTTGTTCATTTGGAGAGACTTTGGAGTTGATTTTTTTTTTTTTGTTTTATCCTTTGTTTGAAAATATTAATTTTGGAATCTTTATTTAGCAAATTCAGGTATGCTAAATGAGATTCAAATGTATGTTTGAAAATAATTTTAAAAATATTTTATTTATGAGAGTTGTTATTATTTGTTTGATATGTTTGATTTGATTTTGATTTGAAAATGAGATCCTTACTTAACAAATTTAGGTATGTTAAGTAAAGCACAAATGTGTTTGACATTTTTGTTGATTTTAAAAAAAAATTTATACTTAACAAATTTGGGTATGTTAAATAAGTTTTAAGTGTGTTTGATATTTTTATTTTGATTTGAAAAAGTAAAACTCTTACTTAACATATATGGGTATGTTAAATAGAGTTTAATTTTCTTCATGTGTTGTTTGATGATGGAATTCCTATTTGAAAATTTTGGGTATGTCAAATGGAATTCAAATGTGTTCTGATTTTTATGATTTTGAAAAAGGGGAACCTATTTAACAAATTTAAGTATGTTAAATAGAATTCAATTTATTTTATTTTCCAAAAGGAACTCTCATTTGACAAATTTTTTCAAATGGAGTTAAAATATGTTTTAATTTTTTGGTGATTTTTGAAAAGGGGAATTCCACTTAACAAATTTTAGTATGTTAAATGGAATTTTTTCAAAATTGGAATATTTGTGTGTGATATTGCTTCTAAAAAGGGGAACTCCAACTTAGCATATGTAGAATATGCTAAGTTAAATTTTAATTTTGTGCCACGATTTCATTTGAAAATAGTATCTTCATTCAACAAACTTAGGTATGTTGAATGGAATTTATTATTTTGAAAATATGTTTTTTTTTAAAAAAAGGATTTTAAAATTTTTATTTTGATTTTAAAAAGAACCTCCTTGTAACAATTGTAGGTATTGTTAAATGGTTTGGTTATCTTTATGCCTTTTGAAAATTTCTTATGAATTTTTTGCAAATCTTTTATCATGTGAATTGAAAAATGCTTTTGAAAAGTAGTATCTTGCAAATGGTTTATTTTCTTAGGTATAGGATGAACCTTGCCTCACCAAGCTAGTTGTAAAGAGGTTCTAAATTTTTAGACATCTCCTTTCATTAGTTAAGTTTATTTTTTTACCTTTTGGGTGACTCAATAGGGGTTCCAAGACCTATATGGAGTGAGATCCTAAAACATAAAGGATGTTGGCTAGCTTTACTTAAGGATGAAATAAGCTAAGAGTCAATGGAAAGAAAAATAATCTCAAGCTTATATAAAATATAAGTCTATTATCGATGCTTGGAGACAATAATTGTCTAGTAAAGATGAAGAGATTCCCCTAATGGAGTCACCAGAAAAATCTATCGTGTTTATTTTTGGATGTGTATGGGGACACCATAGATCATAGAGGGTACTTATTCAAGTGATCGTATATGACATCGATGTATGATGTACTATCTTGAAAGATAGAGATATTACCCTTCAATGGACCTAATCACCTAATAAGGACTCCTAAGGCATGATGGGTCTTCGAATGTACCAAAGATTTTTTTCCTACTTTACATGGATGAATGAAGTAAGGTTTATATTAAACTAGGTTCAAAAGTTCTCTATGGAGGCAAGCCTCCATAGTTAATTACATCCTAAGGAAGGTAAATTCTTTAAGAATACTCGATTAAAGTACAATTTAGGTCTCAAAGATTTCAAGTTAGAATATCAAAGGATTGGTTATGTTTAGAAAATCAATTAGGAAAGTTCAAATGGAGAGACTTATTTTGGAAGCCAAAGGAGATGAGTAGGAATGCTCATGATACTAGGAAACATAGTGAGCATTCTAATCTATCATATGAGTAGGCTTTATATATTTGAAGAGAATTATTTTATATGAGTTGAAATTTTATTAGATGGGGCTTATACTTCATCTACAAAGTTGTGGAAATGCCTAAGAGGTGAGAATTATGCATGTAGCCTAAAGAAATAGCTACCTCGAATCATAAATCTAGGGAGCTTTAGTACGAGCTAAAGCATGATTTAAATCTAAGTGAAGATGGGCATAAGGTTTTCCTCACAAGAAAGGATAAACCACTCGATTAGACTTATAATGGCCTAGAATGGCCATCAGTTAACTTCTCCTATGATTTTAAATTTATGTGGTCCATTCATATGAAATATCAAGATAGTTAGGCTATTATTAATTTAAAAAGAGATTAAAGTCCTTAAACCCACTCTCTAAGAGATTAGAGTATGAGAGGTATGAATAATGACTTAATATAATGTAAAATCTTTTCAAATTTTATTTCAATTTTGACACTTTATTTTGACAATGACTTTAGGATTTTGATGCCTATATGCCTGATGAAATAAGATTATTGGCTAAATCAATGAGAAATGGATGTTTTTCACCACAAGGGATGTCCTCACAGGTCAAGCATTCCCCTATCATTCAAGGATGGTAATCCCTTATTTTTAAGAGCAAATAATATGATATGCATGTGAAATATTCACCATTCAACTAAGGGGTTGCTAAAGCTTTTAATTATCTTATTTATTACCTAGGCTTTATGGTAAGATTATGAGTTATAGAAAATTTTAGTTATGAGTTGTAGTTGGGTAAAAGTTTTATTTTTATCTTAAGAGCCTAATTGCATCCAACCCACACATTAAAGCATCAATCATTTAAGAAACTATGAAAAGCATGTCATTTCTATTGGGCAAACTAAACATAACATCAATTAATTTTATAACTATCATGAAAGAATAAGGCGGTGAAGCCATAAACCCAAAAGAAAAAAAAAATAACTATACCCTTATACAACCAAGAATATGAAAGATTAATTACAATTTTTAATAAATGAATGCTATGGGGACTTCATTCCTCATTCTTCATATCTTCATCTTTATGTCTCCATTTGATTTGATTTACTCCACTTCAAAGGCATCACATGGCCTCCCAGGACAAAGCCTTCTAGCCAATGCTCATCGTTATTCCCCATAACACTAATCCTAATTCCTAATGCAAAGTTACATTAAAAATAGAAAATATAAATCTAACTACTTGAAAAATAGAGGTTAGAGAAACATATACAATCTCAAATAGTTATATTTATAATTTCAAACTTAACACCATACACATGAGTAACCAAGCCCACCTATCCTAATTTAGATTATCCTTAGAGGTTTAAGCAACTTGCAAAGAGAGTATTTATATTTATTTTTAAGCATCCCCTTAAGCGCAATCCCCTATAAAAAACATGATTAGGCTAGGAATGGCCTAACATCCAATCTACAAGGCATACACCCTAACATCAAGTCTACAATAATACATCACAAAATAAAACATACATCATACTATGCACCGCTCTAACATAAAGCTAGAAGTGGTGACTTAATTCTAATGTGTGTGTTAAAGCTTGTCTGGTATGTCTTGCTAAGCATTAGAGTTGTAGTTTTTTAAGTGTAGAAAGATTTAATTTAGCATGAAGGGTTGATTTCACGTGAAGTTATTTAATTGATTTAAGAATTTAAATTTGTGTTTTCTTTTATTTTGTTTGATTACACTTAGAAACTAACTATTGTTAAGAGAAGAAAGAGGATTATCCTTTTTTATCGATACCTTAAGCCACTTTTTAAATCATATTAATTTGATTTGATTCTCTTTAGTGAATGACTTATTACACATTTTAAATTAATCCTAAGTTTAGGTTCACTTTAAATAATTCTATCCAATATGAAAGGCATCTTAAGATTAATCTAATTGAATTACTATCACATGACACATGTTAAATCATTTCTTTCCATAACATCTAACATGCATATGATTTAATCCTAAATGTATCTATACATGCAACCTATTTTTAGAATACTTAAATGATGAATGTATGTGTCTGTGAAGTTTATATCATTTTTCGTGATTGAATTATTTAATCATATTAGTTTAAAGCTCTATCTAAATTTGTATACAAAAATACATAAGGATGAAATTAAATAGGTATGTGTCATTGTTAACCAGAGAAGTGAGGTAATCAAATGACCTCCTTGGGGCTAACTAAAGCCTCGTATTCTGGGATGTCCAGACTATATACCATTTTGCATTCAAACATATGTAAATTTGTATATGAATATGAGAAAGCAATCTCCAAGTTACATGATTAATTAATCCAATGACTAAATAATTATGGATGCATGTATTTTTGATAAAAGAAAAGGGGTTCTAATTCAATAATTAAATACACACACACATGTATAAGAGACATAAGCTAGTACATATCATTGTTAATTAAGGAAGTGAGGTAATCAATTGACCCCCTTGGGGCTATTTAAAGCCTCATATTCCTGGAATATCTAGACTAAATATTTTCTTTTCTCAAATACATATTGATGCATACATAAATAAAGGAAGGAAAACCATGCAAGGGTTGCATTTTTATTTTATAAACATTAATGCATATGGAGTAAAGTTCTATCCAAATTTTAATGTCAGAACACATGTAAATGAAATCAAATAAGTACATGATGGTGTTAACCAGGGAAGTTAAGTCATCAAATGACCTCCTTGGGGCTAACTAAAGCCTCATGTTCTGGGATGTCTGGACTATGTACTTATTAACATTCAAATACATATAAAACTACATTTGAATTAAGGAAAATGAAACTTTACTTCACATGCCTAAGCTATAAGCACATGCAAACCTATGTTTATATTTATAACTACTATCACTCTAATCAATGTAATTGATTCATAAGCTTTGACAAAATAATTTGAATTTACTAGTGATAATAGCCACAAATATTATAAATTAATCCAACACATTGCAAGCTTACATAAAGGAAAACCATTTGATTTAATTAATTTTGAAAAGATGAATGCATGATTTCAAATGACATACAACATTTATCATGATTGGAAAGGAATAAATAAATATAAACACATGATTTCATTCAATCAAATTAATTCCTAAGGATAATCATATCAAATAAAATTATTTATAATAAACCAAAGTTTCTTTAATGTCATTTTTAATTTCATATTTTGAATTGATTTAATGATGTGAGAAGGAGTTTGCTAATCCTAACCCATCCCCATATTTGTAAGTTAATTTGGTTTAATGAAATGTGATTTAGTTGATTTAATGGATTAATTAGGTTATGATATGCATTAAGTCCATTAATTAACCCTTATCTATGTTACCTTAACATAATTATCCAAATAATTATGAGCTAACATATTATGCAAATGAATTAAAAGTAAATTACTAATGGTGCTAGGAAATGAAAGGGCTTAATGCAATTAGTCATAATTAATGATTAATTAGATTGAGGAACTAAATTAAGTACTTTTATGGTTTTCCACACATGTGGATTAGCCATAATTTCCTTTAAGTTATTAAACACCTAAAGCTCTACCCTTGATTTAATTAGTTGAGATCAAATGTAATTGTAATTTTTAATTTGGTTAATGAAATCATTAATTAATTAATTAAACTCTTACTTAATTGCCAAATTGATTAATTATCCTTCAAATGAAATGGGCTTAGGAAAAGATTAGGAAATAGGTCCCAATCTAATTCCATAAGTCCATCTACTATTGGAAAATGATTAATGAGTCCAATTAATTAATTAGTTTACTATTCACTTGATTAATTAACCTTTAGTTAAATTAAAAAAGTAATTAAGGCTTAATTGGCTAGTTTCCTAATTAATTAACCAATAAATCCCAAGAAAGTTAAGGGAGGTAGAGATCATCTCCTTAAATAACCTCAAAAACTTTAGGGTTAATTAATATTAATTAAGGAGTAACTAAAGCAAATAATTTTCCAATTAAATTTTAGTTAAGCTCTAATTACTATTCAAAATCAATTAAGAAAATTTTTAATAGATTCCTCTTTGAAATATCTTTAAAATGAGTATAAACCCTTATTTTTTTGGATTTTTCTATGATTTGTATGATTTTATAAAGTTTCAGCAATTAATTTCAATTAATTAGCCTTAATTAATCCTAATCCATTGGTGCCACGTGGCATGCTAACATGGCTGCTTTCCATGTGGTGCCATAGGATTGGTTATTTAAGTTGTCACCATCAATGCCGGGTCAGTTGGTGGTGACATATGCTTTCTTGTGAGGCATCTGATCTAAGATCGGATCACCACGATTAAGCCGATAATGGTTAAAATTGATTGATCTAATGGAATTTAATCACCAGCATCCATTTTGATCATGAAGAATAAATGACACATGATCTATCACCTCATGAGCAATGAAAGACAGAGGTCGTCGACCATTGCTCGGTCGATTTGAGCTCGGATTCACTCCAAATGGATCCCACACCTTCATGAAGGATTTAAGAGGATCCAATGGATAGGATTAGTGCACATGCACATTCTCTTTGAAAAGCTCCAAAAAATTTTGAAGGGAGCTACTTGAGGTAGCTTTGCCGTTAAGACAAGCCTCTGAGCGAATCAGTTGGTTTCTATAGATTTGGGAGGCCAAGATCCATCTCTTGGAGGCTCGGTCTTGATTGAATTCCTACCTTTGATGGTCAGGAAGCCTCAGGAAGGATTCATTCTTGCTTGATGAGGTGTGTGGAAGGTTTAGGTAAGAGGAATTAGGATTTGGTGAAGGATTGAGTGAGTTGGCATGAATAGATGGATCCCCTATTTTGGGAGTGAGGAATTCCAAAGAGGGAGGTTTTGGGAATGCTCGGTAGCTTGCTAGAGAGTTTCGAAACTCTCTTGGAAGCTTGAATGAATTAAATGGATGTGTTTCCCATGAGAATTGAGGGGGTATATCCCTCGATTCCTTGTGATGGATGGATGGGATTATCTCCCAATTTTTGGCAAGCCAACTACTGCCATAGCATCAGAGTTGTCTCCATCACCTCCACATGTCATGCCTTGAGTGGAGGAAGGCTTGGGAGGTGGTTCAAGGCAAGATGTGGCTTCTTGGATCCATTGGATTTTTGGTATATGAGGGAGGTGAGTTAACTCATCTCCTTTTGGCCCATGGCAAGCCTAGCCCACTTAGGGTGCTCTAGGTGGCTAGGTCAGACCCCAAATTAGATGTTTGATGGTTTCCAAAGGAAAAGAGAGAGTGGACTTTGCCAATTTTGGCAAAATCTCATGTAGGGAGGCAAATCCAAGGGAGATTTTCATTGGGTTTGAGTCCAATTAGGTTTGGGCTAGTTTTGGGCTGACCTAAGGTGGGTTTTGGTCAGGTTCCAAGTGGTCAAGGCTTGGTTCAAAGGGATTTGGCTCAATTTGATTCTTATAGGTTAAATTGGCTAGGTTGGGTTAGGTTTACCAATTGGTAAATTTGGGTCAAACCAAGGTTTGGGTTCGGTTCAAAATGATGATTTGAAGTGTTTTGGTTCAAGTGGTTTCAATCAATTTGGCCTAAGTTTAATTTTGGCTCATTTGGATTCATATAGGTCAAATGGGTCAAATTGACCAATTTGACCAAATAGGTCAAATTGGCTTGGGTTAGGTGTCAATTCAAGTTCAATTGGTCAGTTTGATTTGGATTTAATTTAGTTTTAGGCCAATTTGACCCTTTAGGTCAATTTGGGCTAAGTTGGCCAATTAGGTCCAATTGGTCAAAGTGGACTCAATTATGGCTTTGGTCAAGTTCAATAATCAATTTGGAATGAACTAGAGCCATTTGTTGCATTCAATTTGGGTTGGGTCATAATTTGACCTATTTTGGCCTTTTAGGTCAATTTGGGTCAACTTGGGCCAAATGGCTAATTGGGTTTGGTTTAACACAATTGATGGTCAAGTCATGTTTAATCATTGATCATGGGTTGATGTGAATCAATGGTTTCAATTGATATGGTGTAGTGTAGGTTTCGGCTAGTTTGGGTTCATATGGGATAAAGGGTTAACTTGGTCAAATGACCAAGTTGACTTGGTTTGATCCAATTTAAGACAATTAATCATCCTAGGGTGATCAATGATCTGGTATGAGGTTTGAATGGGCTTGGTTCAATCCAATTTAGGTTGGATTAGAACTTGGTTCAAATGGGTCTTTAGGTCACTTTAGGTTAAGTGAGCCTAAATGAGTCAATTAGCTTCATTTTGGTTTGATTAAGGTTTAGTTGAATTTATATATGAGTTTAGGATTGAAATATAAATTCATATGCAATCAATTTGGGCTATAATAGGTTTTAGTTCATTTGAAATTTTCAAGTAAAATGGGCTAAGTTGGGCTTGACTTAGGTTGATTTCAATTTGTCTTGATGATGTAGATTTCATTTATATTTGGATGGATGATTGAAGGAATGATTGATTCAAGAGAAAATATTTAATTTGGCTTGATTTATATAGGAATTTGTTGTCCAAGGAATTAGCTCAAAGGATTTAAATTGGGATTTGATTTGATTTTGAATTTAGTTTTGGTCATTTAAATGTATATTTCATTTATATTTGAGAAGAAAATTGAAGGAATAATTGATTTATAAGAAAATTCTATTGAATTTGTGGTGATTTGAAGACAAATTATGCTAAGCTCATGAAAGTAGGTCAAAAGATCTTAAAAGGGAATTTGATTTAGTTTGATTTAGTTTTGATCATTTTGATGTAGATTTAATTTATATTTAGGAAGATAATTAATGGAATAATTATTTTATAAGAAAATCAATTAAATTAGATTTGATTTGAATGGGATTTTGGCTAAGCTTATGAAAGTGGATCACATGGGTTAAGAGGGATTTAGATCTTGGATTTGATCTTGGGTTTCAATCATTTGGAGTTGAGTTTGAATTTAAATTTGATAAATGATTGAGGGATTGAATTAATCTTGGAGAAAATCAATTGAATTTAAATTTAATTTAATTTAGTTAGGGTTAAGTCCATGGAATTCAATCATAAGGCTTAGGAAGGGTTTTGAGCTTGGATTTGAGGTTGAGATTGATTAGATTTTGGAAATTTGATTTTGAATTTGAATTTGGGGTTTGGCTTGAGAAGAAGAATATGGATTGGGTTTAGGCCATAGGATGGTCTAGTCTCCCTAAGTCTCTAAGGCATAACCTACCCCTATAACCAACCCTTCTAAGTCTCTAGGCTTAGGTTAAGTGTTCACCTAATCACTAGAAGTGTCTTAAGACTAATGAACTCATAGTGTCTACAAGAGTACTAGATTTATGATGAGGAGATTGAGAACTCACTCCAAAAGTGAGGTCAACACTCCCATGGAGATGGCTTCTCCAGACCTGCCACCAACACTTCATATTTTGCTTCACTATTAGTTTGTGGCTCAGTCAACCAGTAAGAATGCCTCATTATTCCACCTTTGGCATGATCAAGATGAGGCCAATGCCAGCTCAAGCTTTTGGGAGATTTGAGTGCTAAGTGTGTTTGATGGATGAATCTCCATCAAAATACAATTCTGACATTTGCTACTTTTTTTTTTCATATATATGCATGATTTGCTCATTAGGAAGATCATCATTGAGCGATGAATCTATGGAATAGGGTGTGCAAGAAAGTCTACCAAAATTTTCCTATTAAATGCTTTTTGGGGAACATATATGATGTCAAATTGTAGCAGAAGAATAGTCCATTGTGTTAACCGACTTGTCAACGCTGGTCTTATCATCATGAATTTCAAGAATCTATCCTTGATATAAGAGTAATTTTATGAGATAACATGCAATGATGAAGCTTCTAGACAACAAAATTTAGAGCCAAACAATGCCTTCGATTGATGTAGTATAGTGTCTCCTTTCCCTCTTCATTATTGTGTAAACAATGTGCCCTGAGATTCTTCCAGTGCCACTGTATAAGATAAGAGGATTTCCTAGGATTAGTCCTGCGAGAATGGGCGAGTTTAACAGATACTTCTTGATACTGTTAAAAGCCTCTTGACATTCTTTATTTTATTTGAAAGGAGTATCCATCTTCACCATCTTCTTCCTTTGGACACAGATCTCTAATATATGCCTCCAATGAATTTCTAGCTCAGAGTGTGCAATAGGTATTTCTTCAATCGGAGGATTGCGGAGTGAGTTTTCAATCTCCTCATCATAGATCTAAGACTCTTATAGACACAAAGACTCCTTAGTCTTAAGACATTTATAGAGTGATTAGGTGAACACTTACCCTAAGCTAGAGACTTAGAAGGGTTAGCCATAGAAGCGGTTATGCCTTAGAGACTTAGGTAGACTTGCCTACCCTATAGCTTAAATGAAATCCATGCTTTCCTTCTCAAATCAACCCACAAATTCCATTTCCAAAATTGACAATCAATCCCATGATCAAATCCAAGCTCAAAATCCTTCATAAACTTTATGATTGAATTCCATGACTTTACTCATAGCCAAGTCCAATTCAATTCAATTCTCTTCTCAAAGATCAATTCAATCCTTCAATCATTCATCAAACTCAAGTCCAAACTCATATCCAAATGATTGAATTCCAAAATCAAACTTAAGTTCCAAAATCTTCCTTAAGCTATATGATCCGCTTGCATAGGCTTAGCCAAATCTCAACCTAATTCAATCCAAACTTGATTGATCTTCTCATGAATCATTTATATCTCCATTTATATTCACAAATATAAATGAACTATAAACTCAAAAGACCAAAACTAAATTAAACTAAATCAAACCAAACCAAGACCCTTCTTAGCCCATATGGACCCACCTCCATAACTAAATCTCAACCCAAATCAACCCAAAATCAATTGATTTCTTTAAAAATCAATTATTTATTCATTTATATTCACAAATATAAATGAAACCCACATTCCAATAATCAAAATTAAATCAAACTAAAGAAAATTTTTTTTTATCCCTTTTGATCTACCTCCATGAGCTTAGTCAAATTTGATGTCAATCAAACTTAAATCAAGCCAAAACTAAGTCAATTAACTCATTGAGGTCCACTTGACCCAAAGTGGCTTAAAGAACCCATATGAACCAAGTTTAAGCCAACCCAAATTGGATTGAACCAAGCCTATCCAAACCTCATACCATGATCATTGATCACCCTTGGATGATCAATTGCCTTGAGTTGGGTCAAACAAGTCAACTTGGTCATTTGACCAAGTCAACCCTTAGCCCATATGAAACACAAATTTGGCAAAACTCACCATACACCAAATCAATTAAAACCATTGATTCAAACCAACTCATAATCAATGATTGAACATGACTTGACCATCGATTGAGCCAAACCAAACTCAATTTTCCATTTGACCAAGTTGACCCAAATTGGCTTAAAAGGCCAAAATGAGTCAAATCATGATCCAACCCAAATTTATTGCAATAAATTGCTCAAGTTCATTCCAAAATTATTTATTGAACTTGACCAAAGCCATAATTGAGCTCAATTTGACTAATTGGTCAACCTAACCCAACTTAACCCAAATTGAACTAAAGGGTCAAATTGACCAAAATCTAAACTAAATCCAAATTAATTCAAACCAAAACCTACAATAATTTTTAATTAATAGATTGAACTTGAACCAAAACCTAACCCAACCTAATTTGGTCAATTTGGTCAAATTGGTCAACTTGACTCATTTGACCCATTTGATTCCAAATGAGTCAAAATCAAACTTATGCCAAATTAATTGAAACTACTTGAACAAAAACTCTTCAAATCATTATTTGAACCTAAACTAAATCTTGGTTTGACCTAATTTGACCAATTGATCAGCCATACCCAACATTACCCAATGTGACCCAAATGATCCAAATTGAGCCAAATCCTTTGAAACTAATCGATGGCATCTTGGGAGCTAATCAAACCCCACCCAAACTCACTTGGGATTAGCCCAAACCCATTTGGAACCAAATCCAAGGCAAATCTCTCATGGATTCTCCCCCCACATAAGATTCCACCAATTTATGGTAAAGTCCACTCTCCCATCACTTTTGATGGCCATCAAACACCCTAAATGGGGTTCTACCTAGTCTCTTAGCCCACTCTAAGTGAGTCAAGACTGCCCACTCCATCATGTTAATGGGATTTTTGGCCACCTCCTTGAAAGAAGAAAAAGAAGCCCCCAAAGCACATGATTCTGCACTAGCCATATCCCAATAGCTCCTCTAAGAAATCAACACCCTTTCCCCACTTCCCTTGAGCTGAAGAACACAAAAATTGAGTAGTTTCCAGTGAGAAGCTGACAGCTATTAGTGGATACGACATGCCAAGTGGAGGAAAGAGTCTAGGTCCATCCCAAAGCTTCATCTCACACCTAGGAATATGCTCACCAACACTGCTGCCAGAAATCATTCACGATGAGGTAATTTCCAAATACTTTAGTTGGCCATAGGACCTCTTATTTTCTTCAATGAATGCACAATTTTAAAAATTTCCCATAGATTTCTCTTCCATTCTTCATTTTACATCATCCCCACATGAATTGAGGCATTTTTCGATGAGAATCGCCAAAACATTAGACCCCAAATGAGCCAAACCATGCTGCTAGTTTTGGCCTCTAGTTCATCAGTCTTGGGGAAGAATAGCAGCAACCATCGATATCCCTTTGTTAGGGAAGGACAGCTGAGACTAAAAGCCAAATCCTATGATTTCAGCTCTAAGATCCCCATGATGCGATCAAGACCATACGATCTATGATCAGACCGTCTGATCTAGTCTGCACGGATGAGCAGTTTCCCACTCATTTTTTCCACATGGAACCACAACTCTAATCCACAATCGACATGTATATTACGTAAGCATATGACCAAAGGTTAAGTAAGAAAATTTGGTTTCTTTATTTTAAGAATTATTTAAATCACATGAAACTTCAAAAATTTATATATAATAAAATAATCAATAAATTATTATAAATAATGGCTCATTAGATTTGCCTTTCTAGAGGAATCTAATGAGACCAAAATACCCAATTTCTATTTGGTATTTTGAGCTTAATTTTGGGTTTAGGGAAAATAAAATTTCATTAATTAAGCTAAAAATACAAGTCAGATTGATCTAAAATTTTCAGGGATTGAAATTAACATTGAAATACACCTACCATAAAACTTTTAAGCAAAAGTATTTCTGGATATGGAGATATTAAATTTTTAAGTTCAAATAGTCTATTTTAGTGAAATAAATTAATAGATTTTATAAAATCATGATAAATTATTTAAATCAGTGAAAACTTTAAAAAATTATAAAAAATCATAGAAAAATCACAAAAATGCTAATAAATATTCATTTTGAATGTATTTTAGAGAAGAATTTATTAAAAATATCCTTAATTAATTTTGAATAGTAATTACAGCTTAATTAGGGTTTAATTAAAAACTAATTACCTTGATTACTCTTTAATTAATTAATTAATTAACCCAAATTTTAAGATTGTTTAAAGGGATAACCTCTATATCTATTAATTTCTTGGGATTTATTGGTTAATTAATCAGGAGAATTAGCTAATTAGGGCTTAATTACTCTCCTAACTTGATTAAGGGTTAATAAATCACATGAATAGTAAATTAATTAATTAATTGGGCTCATTTGTCACTATTTAGCAGAGGAAACTTAAGGATTAAATTAGGGTCTCTTTCCTAATCTTTTCTCTAAGTCCACTTCATTTGGAGGATAGTTAACCTATGTGCAATTAAGTTTAAATTTAATTAATTGATTAACGATTTCATTAACCAAATTAAAATCAAAGAACAATTGATTTTCCTTAATTGATTCATGGGTAGACCTTTAGGTGTTTAATTGCTTAAAGTGATTTAATGAAATTATGATTTGTCTGTATGTGTGAGAAAATCATAAAAGTAATTAACTAAGTTCCTTAAGTTTAATTAACTATTAATTGTGAGCTAATTGCATTTGGCCTTTTCATTTCATAGGACCATTGCTAATTTACTTTTTAATTCATTTGCATATCCCATTGGCTCATAATTACTTAGTTAATTATTTTAAGGTAACATAGGTAAGGGTTAATTAATTGATCTAATTCATACCTTAACTAAATAAATCCATAAAATCAACTTAATTACCTCCCATTAAATCAAATTAACTTACAAACATGGGATGGGATTATGATTAGCAAACCTTCTTCTCACTTTCTTAACTTGAACCAAACATGAAATTAAAAGTGACATTAAAAAACTTTGGTTTGCTTTAAGTAATTTTATTTGATATGATTGTCCTTAGGAGATTATGTAATTGAATGAGATTACATGTTCATGTTTATTTATTCCTTTTCAATCATATTAAATGTTGTATGTTACTTGAAATCATGCATTCATGTCTTTCAAAAAATAAATTAAATGAAAATTTTCTTATGTTAAGCTTGCATGTGTTGAATTAAATCTATTATATGTATGACTATTATCATTATTAAATCAAAGTTATTTACAAAACTTTATAAGTTAACTATAATATTTGCAGTGATAATAGTTATAAATATCTATAAGCTTGTATGTGTATATGGCTTAGAACATGTGATATGGAGTTCTCTTTCTTTAGTCTATATGGATTCACATAAAGTTTGAATGTTAATAAGTGTATAACCCATTTGAAAATGACACAACATTTGTTTGAATTCATTCTTATATATTTCTAAGTTGGAATTTAGATAGAACTTTAGCTCACATGTATAAATAATTCAATTAAAAGAAATATAACTTTTGCATGATTTTTCATTCTTGTAGTCACTTGTACATTCATGTGTCTTCAAGAATAGTGGGTATATCTAGTCTGGACATTCCAGGAACACAAGGCTTTAAGTAGCTCCAAGGAGGTCTTCACCTCACTCCCCTAGTTTAACAATGTGAAGTATGTCTTAAAATTTTTATACACTTGTATGTACATTTAGCTAATGAATGAACATCTCCTTTTCAACTTTAGCTCACATATATAAATAATTCAATTGAAAGAAATATAACTTTTCATAATTTTTCATTCTTGTAGTCACTTGTACATTCATGTGTATTCAAGAATAGTGAGTATATCTAGTCTAGACATTTTGAGGATGCAAGGCTTTAAGTTGTCCCAAGGAGGTCTTTACCTCACTCCCCCAGTTAACAATGGTGAAGTGCTTTCTTAAAACTTTTATACACTTGAATGTGTATTTAGCTAATGAATGAAAATCCCATTTTTCTACAAAATACATGCATCTTTCATTTAAAGTGTGCTAAAAGAGACATATTATGTGTGTATGTATACTTAGGATTTAATCATATGTATGTTACATATGATGGGAAGGAATGGTTGAACATATGTCATGTGATAGTAATTCAATCAAATTAATCTTAAGATGCTTTTCATGTTGAATAGGATTATTTAAAGTGAACCTAAACTTAGGACAAATTTAAAATATGTAGTAAGTCATTCACTAAAAAGAATTTGTTAATTAACATGCTTTAAAAGTGACTTATGGTAGGGATGAAAGAGAGTGATCCTCTCTTTTTCATCTCTTTATAACACTTAGTTGCTAAGTGTAAGTCAAATAAAACTAAAGAAAACACTAAGTAAAATTCTCAAATCAACTAAACCACTTAAAGTAACATCAACCTCTTATGATTAAACACCCTTTCACACTTAGAAAATATAACTCTAATGCTTAGTTAGGACATACCACACAAGACTTAACACACATATTAGAACTAAGTCACCATTTTTAGCTTTATGTTGGGGCAGTGCATGGTATAATGTACATTTGATTTTGTGATGTATTATTTGTAGACTCGATGTTGGGTTGATATTAGCCTAATCTTTTTTTGTACAGGGGGTTATGCTTAAGGTGATTAAAATAAATATAATTATTCTCTTTGTAGGTTGCTCAAACCTCTAAGGATAATCTAAATTAAGACAAGAGGGCTTGGTTACCCAGTGGGGACAAGTCCAAAATATATATATATATATATATATATATATATATATATATATATATATATATATATATATATATATATATATATATATATATATATATATATATATATATATATATATATATATCTATATATATATATATATTATATATATATTTATTTATAATTATTTTGTATGGTGTAACACTTATAGTTGATTTTTTAATGTAATTTTACAGAATTAGATTATATGGAGATTAGGATGCTGACAACTTTATCCTAGAAGGCCCTATGATACCTTTGAGCAAGTACATCCAAAATTAAAGAAGGAGGAAGATACATGCAGCATGATGAATGAAGATAAGAAGACCCCCATATCATTTATTCATTTGTAAATTATAATTTCATATTCTGGGTTGTATAAGGGTAGAGCTCAACTATTTTCTCTTCTTGTATATGCGACCGGCCTTTATTCTTTTGGGCTAGTTATAAAATTAATTGATGTTTGTTTAAAATTGTTTAATAAAACCAGAATGGCTTTTCATTGTTTTTCATGAATGGTGGTTTAATGTGTGGCATGGATCCGATTATGCTCTTAGGAAAAATAAATCTTTTACCCAACTACAACTCATAATTAAATTTCTAAATAACTCATAACCTCACATAAAGCCAAGGTATTAAATTAAGATAATTAAAAAATTTAGTAACCCCTTAGCTAAATATTATATATCTCACATCATACATATCATCTCAATCACTCTTGCAAAATGAGAGCCTTCATCCTTACACATATAGGGAGCGATTGACCTGTGAGAGCAACCCCTAATGAGCTTCACCCTCTTCTCTTTGATTTATCCCATAACTCATTTCAACATGCATTTAGGCATACAAAAATCTTATGGCCTTTGTCAAAATGAAGAGTCCAAAATCAAATAAAAATTGAAAAGACTTGCATTAGACTAAGTCATTGCTCATACCACTCATTCTTTAGTCTCTTAGGGAGTGGGTTTAAGGACTTTAGTTTCTTTCTAAATAATAATAACCCAACTATCTTGCAAAATAATATGACTTGCCTACATGGTTTTAAAGTTGAGGAGGAGTTAGCTAGCACCATTCCATGCAGTTATAAGTCTAGTAGTCGGGTGATTTACTCTCTCTTATGGAGGTAAACCTTATGCCCATTTTTTCTTAGATTTAGGTCATGCTTTAGCTCTTGCTAAAGCTCCCTAAATTTAGGATCTGAGGTTATTTTTTTTGGGCTACAAGCATAAATCCTCACTCTTAGGCATTTCCACAACCTTGTGTTGGTGGATTATAAGTCCTAGAAATCTATTAAAATTCAACTCAAACAAATAATCCTCTTCAATTTCAAACATATAAAGCCCAACCACAGGTTAGGCTGGAATGATCACTAAGTTTTGTAGTATCATGAGCATTCCCTGCTAATTTCCTTTGGCTTTGACAATAAGTCTCTCCTTTTGATCTATCTGGATTGAGTTTCCAAATATAGCTAATTTATTGATTGTCTTACCCTTAAAATCCATAGAGACAACAATTATCTACTTTAATGGAGAGTATTCCTAAGGAATTCACCTTCCTTATGATGTAATTAAATATTGGGGCTTGCCCTTATAGGGAACTTTAGAATTTGATTTAATATAAACCTTGTTTTATTCATCCATGTAAAGCAAGAAAAAATCTACATTTGAAAACCATCATGCCTTAGTCTTTATTAGGTGATTAGGTCCATTGAAGGTGGCCTATCTTTCAAGATAGTATATCATACCTCAATATTATATCCATCACTTCATGGATTAGATCACATGGTGGACACATCCAAAATAAACTCATCCTCTAAAGATATGTTGGTGACGATCCTATATGACTTTCCAAGGTGTCGACCATCAGAAATCTCATCACATATGTCCTTTTTCTTATGTACACATTCTTGCAAGTTTTATTTATGATAGATCTCTAGGAGTACATTTCAGATGTCACATCACTATCTTTTTTTAAGATAGTTTCACTTCGAGGCTTTGGCCTCCAAATTTGCTTGCCTTTTTG
Organism: Cymbidium sinense; assembly: GCA_021442155.1. Classification (NCBI taxonomy): domain Eukaryota; kingdom Viridiplantae; phylum Streptophyta; class Magnoliopsida; order Asparagales; family Orchidaceae; genus Cymbidium; species Cymbidium sinense. The sequence goes on from CM038226.1 coordinate 4,343,128, forward strand.
CTGAAATCTTTCGACGATAGATTCTTGGACTGTGTTCCAAGTGTCACGCTTTGATGCTCACCATGTGGGACTTAAATTGGTTGACATCTTATCGGGGTTGTAGGAGGAGGTCTCCTTGGAGGAGCAACTCTAGCCTGCCTGATGATAATGATAGGACCTTGATATTTTCTTTTCTTCAGTCATTTCTCCTTAGCAACTTTGAAGACTTAATGCACTATTGCATATACAATTTTGAGTTTCTTCACTGAGAAGCTAGAACCTGACATTATCGAGTTTAGAATGACTATTTGATTTGACCAGTAGAGCTATTCCACTTTACCCATCTTAGGCTGTCAAACCTATTATGGGTTGGAACACTCGCTTCTGGTTTCATAGCTGGTTGCATAATTTTTTTGCTTAAAGAATGACTGTTGAGCATTATGACACTTTTGGGTGAGTTATCAACTTCCTCATCATAGATCTAGGACTCTTATAGACACTAAAAGCTCCTTAGTCCTAAGACACTTTTAAGAATCAGGTGAACACTTAACTAAGCCTTTAAACTTAGAAGGGTTAGCCATAGAAGTTAGGTTATGCCTTAAGGATTTAGGGAGACTTACCCGTCCTATGGCCTAAACCAAATCTATGCTTACCTTCTCAAACCAAATCTCAAATTCAACTCAAATACCAAATCTAAATCCAAATTCTAAACCAAATGATTGAAATCCATAATCAAATCCAAAATCAAAATTCTTCTAACCCTTTTAATTTCATCTTATGGACTTAGCCTTAACTAAGTCCAAATCAATCCAAATTTAATTGAATTTCTCCAAGATCTATTCAATCCTTCAACCATTTACCAAATCCAAATCAAATTTTCAAACCAAATGATTTTAACTCATAATAAAATCCAAAATCAAAATCCCCCTTAAAGACTTGTGGTTGAATTCCATAAACATAGCCAAATTTTCACCCAATTCAACCAAATTTGATTGATCTCTCATGAATTATTTGTATCTTCATTTATATTCATAAATATAAATGAGATATAAACTCAAATAGCCAAAACTAAATCAAACTAAATCCAAATCCAATTAAAACTCTTCTTAAGACATATGAACCCATTCTCATAAACTTAGCCAAATCTCCACTTAAATCAACCCAAACTTGATTGATTTCTTTATAAATCAATTATTCCTTTATTTATATTCACAAATATAAATGAAGTCCATACTCATATAACCAAAACCAAATCAAACTAAATTGGTTTCCTCTTAGCCTTTTTGACCTACATCCTTAAGCTTGGTCAAATTTGCTTCTAAAATCACTCCAAACTCAAGTGACATTCTATGAATCAGTTATATCTTCATTTATATTCCCAAATAAAAATGAAATATAAATTCACATGACCAAAACCAAGTCCAAAATTAAATCAAAACTCAATTCAAGCCTTTTAAGCCATTTCCTTTGGACTTGCTAAATGTTATTCAAATCAAGCTAAAATTAATGGATTTTCTCTTGAATCAACTATTCCTTCAATCATTTATCCAAATATAAATAAAACCTAAATTTATCAAACCAAACTCAAGTCAACCCAAGTCAAGCCCAAGTTAGCCCTCTTAGCTTGAAAACTTCAAATGAAAAATTCATTGGACTCAAATTGATTGGTTGATTTATATTTCAATCCTACATCATATATGTTCAACTAAACTTAAATCAATCCATAACCAAATCAATTGACCCATTTAGGTCCACTTAACCCAAAGTGGCATAAAGGATCTTTTTGAGCCAAGTTCTAATTCAACCTAAATTAATTGAACCAAGCCCATCCAAGCCTCATATCTTGATCAAGAATCACCCTAGTATGATCAACCACCTTGAATCATGTAAAACTAAGTCAACTTGGCCATTTACTAAGTCAACCTTTAAACCAAATGAAACCTAAACTAGTAGAACCCACCAAACACCAAATTGACTAAAACCATTGATTCAAACCAACTCTTGATCAATGATTGAACATGACTTGATCCTCAGTTGGGCCAAACCAAATCTAATTGGCCATTTGTCGTAAGTTAACCCAAATTAGCTTAAAAAGCCAAAATGGGTAAAATCATAATCTAACCCAAATTGATTGCAACCAATGATTCAAGTTCATTCCAAATTGACTATTGAACTTGAACCAATGTCATAATTGAGCCCAATTTGACTAGTTGGTAAACTTGACTTAACCTAGCCCAAATTGACCTAATGGGTTAAATTGTCCAAAATTCAAATTAAATCCAAATTGATACAAACCAAAACATGTAATCATTTTTAATTGGCCAATTGAACTTGAACCAACACCTAACCCAACCCAATTTGGTCAAATTAGTCAGCTTAGCCCATTTGACCTATTTGAATCCAAATGAGCCAAAATCAAACCAAGGCCAAATTGATTGAAACCACTTGAACCAATACTCTTCAAATCATCATTTGAACCCAAGCCTTGGTTTGACCAATTTGACCAATTTATCAACCTAACCCAACATGAACCCAATTAACCAAATGAAGCCAAAACCCATAAAAAAAACCCATGGGACTTTGATGGCTGACCAAACCTGACCCAAATTGACCCTCAGTTAGCCCAAAGTCAGCCTAAAATCCAAGTGGTCCCCATCCAAGCCATAATCCATTGGTTAAGTCCTCTTCACATAAGATTCCACCCATAAATGGCAAAGTCCACTCTCCCATCACTTTGGTAGCCCTCACTCACCCAAATGAGGGTTCACTAAACCATGTAGGCCACCTAACCCATGTTAGGTCAGCCATGGACCCAAGGGAGGTGGGCCAACTCACCTCCCATGCAACTCGAGCACCCAAGGGATAAAACCAAGGAGATCTCCCACATCAGACCTTAAGCCACCTTCCATGAGTTCCTACAACCCAATCGAGCCATGTGGACTCGATTGAGATCCCTCAATGTTCTGACGGCCGCTGGCCTGCTAAAAAATAGGAAGCCATCTGTCCATCCAACCCAATAAATCAAGGGGTATACCCCTCAATTTGGATGAGATTTGCATCAATTCACTTTGTGCGAGCTTCCTAACACAATTTTGAGCTTCCTTGTGAGTTCTAGAACAATCCCAAGCATCCCACCTTAGGTATTCCCTCTTCTTGTGCGGAACCAAAATAGGGGAGGCCACCTTCGATCCAAGCTCCCTCAATTGATCACCAAGAACATTTACTCATTCCTACACCATCTCCATACCTCGTCGAGGCTACCTAAGCTTCCTCCAAATTCCAAATCCACTGGAGCAAGGAGTTGGTTAAATGTTCCTTAACAGTGAGTGAACTCAAGATATAAGCTTGGGGCCTCTTTCCTAATCTAGTTCCCTAAGTTCATCTTCCTTTAATTAAAGTAATCAAAGCTTAATCCTTAATCAAATTGCTTAATTAAACAAATTGGAAGCATAATCATGTGGAACCTTAATTAATTAATCTTGGGTAGAGTTTTAGGTATTCAAGAACCTAAAGAGGTTTAATGAAATTGTGATTAGCTCACATGTGTGAAAAAAATCATGAAAGTAGTTAAAATAGTTCCTTAAGTTTAATTAATAATTGATTATGAGCAATTGCATTAGTCCTCTTTCATTTCATAGAAGAATTGCTATTTACTTTTCAATTATTTGCATATTACATTAGCTCATAATTATTTAATCAATTACCTAAAGGTAACATAGGTAAGGGTTTAAATAATTGATTTAATCCATGCTTAATTTAATCAATCCATAAAATCAATCTATTTGCTTTTCATTAAATCAAATTAACTCACACATATGGGGAATGGACTAGGATTAGCAAATCTTTCTCACATATCTTAAATAAAGTCAAACATAAAATCAAAAGTGACATTAAGAAACTTTGGTTTATTTTAAATAAGCTTATTTAATATGATTGTCCTTAGGAATTAGTTGGATTGAATAAAATTACATGCTTATGTCTCTTTACTTTTCCAATCATATAATAAAATGTTGTATGCAACTTGAATCATGCATTCATTTCTTCAAAATTAATTAAACATAAATGATTTCCTTTATGTTAAGCTTGCATGTGTTGATTTAAATTAATATATGTGTGGCTATTATCACTATTAAACCTAAATCTATTTTTCAAATCTATAAACAAGTGATTACATATGCTATAAATGCTAGTTATAAATACATAATAAATGCAAATGATTATAGCTTAAGTGTATGAAATAAAGTTCTTTTCTTTCTATCACATATTGATTTATGTAAGTAAGAATGTTAATGAGTATTTAGTCTAGACATCCTAAAATATGAGGCTTTAGCTAGCCCCAAGGAGGTCATTTGATTAACTCACTTCTTTTAACGTGACGCATCTATTTGATTTCATTCTTACATATTTCAATATTACAATTTAAATAATACTTTACTCCATGTACATAAACCTTTTCAATTATAAAAGTACAATTTTTTGCATGGTTTCTTCTCCTTTAGTTATGTATACATTCATATGTATTTGAGAAAAGTAAATATTTATTCTAGACATCCCGGGAATACGAGGCTTTAAGTAGCCCTAAGGAGGTCATTTGATTACCTCACTTGGTTAACAATGGCATGTACAACTTATGTTTCTCATACATGTGTGTGTACTTAATTATGGTGTCAAAACCCCTATCTCCTTGACCAAAACACATGCATTTGTAATTATTTAGGCGATAGAATTAATTAATCATGTGATCAAAAGCTCTCTTTCTTACTTTCATGTATGCAAACTTACATGTGTTTGAATGCAAATGGTATTTAGTTTGGACATGTGAATACGAGTTTTAACTAGAGGTCATTTGATTACCTCACTTCTCAGTTTAACTCATTCCTATGTATTTTTGGCATAAGAATCTAGATAGAGCTTTAAATTAATATAAAAAAAATAATTCAATCAAAAGGAAAATATAAACTTTAAATGTACATGTTTATATTCATCATTTAAGTGTGCCAACACATATTGTATATATAGATATGTTTAGGACTTAGTCATATGTTACATATGATGGAAAGAAATGAATAAACATGTGTTATGTGATAGTAATTAATTCCAATTAATCTTAAGATGCCATTCTTATTGAATGAGATTATTTAAAGTGAACCTAAACCTAGGATTAATTAAAATATGTAATAAGCCATTCATTAAAGAGAATTGATTAATTAATATGCTTTAGATGTGGCTTAAGGTAGGGATGAAAGAGAGTGATCCTCTCTTTCCTTCTCTTTATAACACTTAGATGCTAAGTGTAAACTAAATGGAAAAAATAAAACATTAAGTAAAACTTGCAAATTAATTAAGTCACTTAAAGTGAAACCATCCTTTATAATTAAATCCCTTGCATACTTAGAAAATTCTAACAAAGCTTAGTTAAGGCATACCACACAAGCTTTAATACACACACTTTATAATTAAGTCACTACTTCTAGCTTTATGTTAGGACGGTGCATGGTGTGATGAATGTCTTATTTTATGATGTATTATTTTAGAATGGATATTAGGGTATATGCTCCATAGACTGAATGTTAAGCTATGATTAGCCTAATCATATTTTCTGTAGAAGATTATGCTTAAGGGGTGCTTAAAATAAATATAAATGCTCTTTTTTGCAGGTTGCTTAACCCTAAGCATAATCCAAATTAAGTTAGGTGGACTTGGTTACCCATGTGTAGGGTGCTAAGTCCAAATCATTCATATAACTACTTATGTTGTATGGTGTGTTTAGCTAACACTTGTTTTGTAGGTGTAGTTAGATTTACTTTTTCTTATTTTTATTATAATTTTCCATTTGGAATTAGGATTAATGTTATGGGAGATTAGATGAACAATGGCTAGAAGGCTTTGTTGGGAGGCTCTATGATGCCATTGAAGCAAGCACATCCAAATGAAGAAATGAAAGAGATATGAAGAATGAAGATCCCCATAGCAATTATTTATTTATAATTATAATTATTCTTTCATATACCAGGTTGTATAAGGGTAGAGCTCAGCTACCCATTTCTCTTTTGGGTTGTACGGTGGTACTTGACCACACCGGCCTTTTATTCTTTTGCGTTAGATTTATAAAATTATTTGATATTTTGTTTATAATTATGCAATAGAAATGGCATGTCTTTTTCTAGTTTCTTTATGAATGATAATTTAATGTGTGGCCTGGATCTGATTAGTCTCTTAGGGAAAAATAAACTTTCTACCCCAACTACAACTCATAATTAAATTTTCTAAATAACTCATACCTCATAAAAAGCCTATGTATTAAATCAAGATAACTAAAAGACTTAGCAACCCCCTTTAGCTGAATGTTGTATGCTTAATTTCATGCATCTATATTGCTTCACTCTTGCTAAGAGAGGGTTTCCATCCTTGTATGACAAGGGAATACTTGACTTTGAGGGTCTCCTCTATGGTGGAAAACACCTCTTTCTCTCTGATTTAGCCGATAACTTCATTTCATCATGCATTTAGATATATGAAAATTCTAGGGTCTTTTTCAAAATAAAGAGTCCAAAATCAAATAAAAATTGAAAAGATTTGCATTAGACTAAGTAATGGTTCATACCACTCATGCTCTAGTCTCTTAGGGAGTTGGTTTTAGAATTTTAGTTTCTTTCTAAATAATAATGACCCAACCATCTTGCAAAATCATATGACTTGACCACATGATTTTAAAGCATAGGAGAAGTTAGCTGACAACCACTCTAAGTGATTATAAGTCGAGCAGTAGGGTGGGTTACCCTCTCTTGTTGAGGTGAACCATATACCCATCTTCTCTTAGATTTAGGACATGCTTTGGCCATTGCTAAAGCTCCCTAGATTTGGATCCGAGGTTGTTGTTTCCTTCGGGATATAAGTATAAATCCTCACGTCTTTGGCATTTCCACAATCTTATATTGTTGGATTATAAGCTCTAGCAATCTAATAAAATTCAATTCAAACAAATAACTCTCTTCAATTTTAAACATATAAAGACTAACCATAGGATAGATTGGAGTGCTCACTATGTTTTCCTAGTATCATGAGCACTCCTTACTCATCTCCTTTGGCTTTGATAATAAGTCTTTCTCCTTTTGATCTATCCCAATTGATTTTTCAAATATAACCAATTTATTGATAGTCTTACCATTGAAATCTTTGGAGACAATAATTGCCTACTTTAATCGATAGTATTCTTAAGGAAATCACTTTTTTAGGATGTAATTAACTATGGGGACTTGCCCCATAAGAAACTTTAGAACTCAGATTAAATAAACCATGCTTTATTTATCTATGTAAAGTAGGGAAAAAATCTCTGTATATTCGAAGACCCATCATGCCTTAGGAGTCCTCATTAGGTGATTAGTTCTATTGTAGGGTGATGATTTCTATCTTTCTAGTAGTACACCATCCCTCAATGTCATCCCGATCACTTCAATGAGCACCCTCTCAGATCTGCATGGTGTCACCCATACACATCTCAAAAATAAACACCATAGATTTTTCTAGCGACTATGTTGGGGAAGGTTCCTCTCTTCATCTCTAGTAGACAATTATTATCTCCAAGCATCGATAGTGGACTTGTATTTCATATGAGTCTGAGACTATCCCTCCTTACATTGGCACTTAACTTATTTCATTCTTAAGCAAAGCTAGCCAACATCCTCTAGGTTTTAGGACCTCACTCTTTGTAGGTCTTGAAACCCCTATTAGGTCCCTTAATAGGTAAAAAACAAAATTAATTAATGAAAGGAGATAACAAAAATTTAGAACCAAGGCAAGGTTCATCTTATATTTAAGAAAATAAACTCTTTTGCAAAACACCACTCTTTCAGAAGCACTTTTTCAAAATTCACATAATAAAAGATTTGCATAAAATTCATAAGAAATTTAAAAAAAAAATACAAACTCATATAACTAAACCTCATTTAACAATTCCTATAATTGTTACATGGAGGGTCTTTTCAAAATCAAATTTAAAAATTTTTGAAATCCCATTTTCAAAAAGCACATTTTTAAAAATGGCCATCTTCATTCAACATACTCAAATTTGTTGAATGAAGGTTCTATTTTCAAATAAGATCATAATAAAAAATTGAAACTCCACTTAGCATATTCCATGTATGCTAGAATCAGAGTTTCCCCTCTTTTCAAAAGCAAAGAAATCACACACAAAAATCAAGACATAGTTGAACTTTCATTTGGCATACCTAAACTTGTCAAATAGGAGTTCCTTTTCTTTGGAAAATCAAAACAAGTTGAATTCTATTTAACACTCAAATAAAATTTTTCTTTTACAAAATGTTGAACATCAAAGCACATTTGGACTCCATTTGACATACCCAAATTTATCAAATGAGAGTCCCATTTTCAATTATCACAAAAAAACAAATTGAACTCTATTTAACATACTCAAACTTGTTAAATAGATTTCCCTCTTTCAAAAGTCATAAACACACTTGACTCCTACTTAACATACCAAATTTGTTAAGTAAGATTCTCATTTTCAAAAATCATAAATACACTTGACTCCTATTTAACATACCAAATTTGTTAAGTAAGAGTCTCATTTTCACAAATCACAATACACTTGACTCTTACTTAACATACCAAATTTGTTAAGTAAGAGTCTCATTTTCAAATCATAATACACTAGACTCTACTTAACATACCAAATTTGTTAAGTAAAGAGCCTCACTTTCAAAAAAACATAAATGCACTTGACTCTTACTTAACATACCAAATTTGTTAACTAAGAGCCTCATTTTCAAATCAACACATACATCAAACATATTTGGCCTCTACTTGACATACCAAATTTGTTAAGTAAGAGGCCCCACTTCCAAATCAAATCAACATATATCACACATGTAACCAATCATCACAAACAAAGATATTTTTACAAAATTTTCAAACACATATTTGAAAACCTTTTTAGCATACCTAAATTTGATAAGTAAATATTTTCAAAATAAAAATTTTAAATGAACACATATAACACATATATATCTCCAAAGTTTTAACAAAATTTGAACCCGCTCAACCTACTTAAATTGGTTCAGTATGGGTTCTAAATCTAAATCGTATGGTAAAGTCTCTCCTCCATCATCAAAAAAAATCTCTCCAAAAATTCAATGAACCCCACTTAGCATAATTTGTTAAGTGTGGGTTCAAATTCCAAATCAAGTTTAGAAGTTAATAATTGAAGATAAAATATCAAGGCAAGGGTCTAACTTAGTTACATTTCAAATGAATGTAGTGATTTCAGCACAGTCAATCTTTCAGCCTTCAGTCAGTACAGTGATCATGGCTCCCAACAAGTTTGTTTTATCTTTCCCCTCTGGTGTAGATTTGGTCTTGGATCAGGCCAATCTCACCATGACTGATGCCGCACAACTGATTTACTTTGGTCATGGCTTTGAGGGGGCCTTGATTACTTGTGATGCGACAACCCTCACAACTGTCAGCAGGGAGGAGGTGATGGGATATATTCCACTTATCCACTTTAACATTTCATCTGATTCTGAGTTCCCCTCATTAAAGAGGGAGGTTGTAGTGGTTCCCACACCCCATTCGGTCGTGGTACCATCTACTTCAGGTGGTAGTTTCCCTTGCCATAGCTCTAGTGAGTGTTGTTGCCTCCTCTTTGGTCAGCCCAAAGGGGAAGGCTATCTTGGCCTTTAGGATAGTCTCCCCTACCTTCAAGTTAGGTTTTAGTTCTTGTTCTGCTATGCTCACCTGCACCCAACACCGCAACAAAAATAGGAAGGTCAAGGGACCACGAGCGAGCGGCCAGGGAGCTCGATGTTGCTTCCCATATAGTTAAGGAGGGTTCTCCCCATGAAACCTCTCAACTTTGAGCAGTAGGTTTCACCCTCTCTCGACCTCAAATGGAGAGGAATACTATAAGAGGATCACTGCATCGCCTCCACCACCAACAAACTTTGAGACACCAACTAGGGAGCATAGGAGGCGCTACACCAGTCTTAGGATTGTTCTACGCTAGGTCGACAGAGATTAGGGATGCTCAGAGTCTGGTACCTTATTTGATATGAGATCCATGGTCCCTAAGAATGTTGGGGTCAGAACCATAGGGAGAGAGCCGTGGAGGCTTGAGTATCTGCCCAAGTGGGCAAGAGAGATGATTGAGGTATGTCAGGTAGTCGGTAGCCTTCATCCTGATGGATTTCTCTTGTCATCACTTTGGAAATTTGTACTCTTACGACCGATGTGGAGGAGGTCTCAGTTGAGAGACATGTTTCCATCACACCCCTCACGCCCACCATCACCGCCTTACATCATCTACCACTCCTGCCAAGCTTTAGAAGCTCCCATCAAGGGAAAGACCATCCCCACTAGTGATTCGGCTAAGGCCCAAGGATCCCCCTCCATCCACTCTACCTATTGAGGTGAGATTGAGCTCCCCTGTTTGACCCTCTACCTCAGCTGTGGCCAGGAATGAGTGACCCAAGAGCATCATCACATCACCACCAATGTAGACACAAGGAGATAGAGGAGTGGACATAGACATAGTCCCCTTGATAGTTGATCCTCCCAGTGAGGAATTCTTGACAGTAGGTAGTGTCTGTTGCATAGAGGCAGAGGTGCATAGTCCTATGACTAGTAGTCGGGTATTCCATTACCCCAGCAGCATAGTAGATCGCCAATATATGACATATTTGCTGACTACTTTGTCGAGAAAAGGTGGATTCTCAGGAGTGACCATTTATATCAGGAGGAGGATAGGGTCCACTTTGATCTTGATGATGATGACATGTTGACCGACACAATTGAGGTCCATATGGTCGATACACGAGATCCTTATGACGAGATCAGCTTAGTCAGGAAGATGCCATACTCGAGGAAGGTGACACTTCTCACTTGACTCAGCACCTCCTCCACCAGCTCAGGAAGAGGATGATCACATTAACAAGATGGAGATGAAAGTAGAGGATTTAATGGTAGTGGTTTTATTCTTGCAGACCTCAACCCCAGTTTCATAGTCTTCTCCTATACTAGCTGATAGACTAGTGTTGGTGCATACTTTAGATCGCCCTAGGTGCACTCCTGTGGAGGATGATGTTTATAGCTTACATAGGAAAGTTACAGATGGCACCTCCACGCATGAAAAAGATATCAAGCATATAGTAGAGTAGCAAGTGAGGGAAGTGATGATGCAAGCCAGAGAGAGCTCATCCATTTCAAAGGGTAGACCATACCCGAAGAAATTCGATGTAGTTCAATACCCTAAGGGTTTTGTGCCACCTTCCTTCAAGATATTTGATGGCAGTGGGAACCTGCATCAATATATTGTACATTTCAGAGCTGGCTATTGCAATGCCAGTGGCAATGATGCACTCTTGTTCAAACTCTTTCTTAGCAGGGGTTGCATTTGATTGGTATGCCGAACTTCCCAATGGTTCAGTTGGGACTTTTGCTGAGTGGAGCACCTCTTTATCAAGAATTTTGTTGGAGCTCATCAAAGAGTGGTTATAGGTGACCTTATTGTAATAAAGCAAGTTTTCAATGAGTCCCTTATTGATTATATTCTTAGGTGGGGTAGCCTAAGCATGAAATACGAGCCGCAGCTATCCAAACAACATGCCATTGAGATTCTTCTCAAGAAAATTTTGTGGGCTCTAAAAATTTATCACCGACCTCTCTAATGAAGAGAGTGATTTAAAGTGATGGTGAAATTTTTAGAAGGCCGATGGAATAGAAGATAAGCCACTACCCAGAGATTTCAACCTCATTTTGTGAGGACTTTAGATCGGTTCCAGGTTTCCTATAGGAACAAGAACCTATAGTTAATTACCCCTCTTAATACTGAGAGAGAACTTTTGATTAAGGCTAATCATTAGATCGGTTAGTGTGTAGCATATATTAGCAACATGTGAAGTTTTAAAATTTATAATTTATGAAATTCATTATATTTAACTTAAAGAGGATGGTTGGAAGAATGAAGAAGCGCCTGATCTAGATCACATGGTTCCGTCATCCCGGGATGTCGTGGTCCCTAGTCTACTTACAGAGGAGATAGTCGACCCAACCTAACCGAAGGATCCTTGCCAGTAACACTTGGGTTACATCATCCAAGGTATCCTTGTAGACCTGAGGTGGTGTTTCTCAAATGAGACAAACTTAAGTCTACCATAACTAACAGAGGGTTTTTTTTGCCCTATTAGGTGCACCCTATGATTCACATCTCAAAGGGCAGAGCCATTAGGGAGCATATGGGCTATAGTCATGACCGTAATATAATAGTGTCATTTTATGACAACCACCCAGTCAGAGAACTCTGGTCATAACTGTATCATGTTGAGCCTACTAACCAAGCCACGCAGTCAGAGGACATGGGCCACATCCTTACTAGCATGAGATTTTTTGAGAGTAAACATAATTGCGTACTTGATTTGACTTTGGCTCCTTTGTGAGCTAGGGTTTTCTTAATTTGTCATCTCCGATAAACTATTGTGGAAGGTGGATTGAATGGAGTTTGCTTTAAGCTTTTTGATTGAATTTCATTTAGACATTTGTAGCTTAACGATATTTTAAATTTGGCATTTAGATTGATATTCAATCTAAGTTAATTTATTTGAAATTATAATCATATTTTTATTGAAGTATCCCTCCGGTTAAAATTTTCATTTAATATGGTCATCATCGGGGTGGTTAATTGATTGAATTAAATATATTTGAGAACTTTAGATCTTATCAACTCTGTTTAGCTTCTAATAGAGGATCCGATCTACTCTCACATGATAGAATTAGCTTCTCAGATATTTTACTAAGTTTTTTATTTTTTTATTTTTTATTTAGATAGTTGATTTTTTTTTAGTTTTGTTAACTCAAACCTAGTCCTAAGACTAAACTGGGAAGCAACCTGGGCAACATCCTCAAACACTAAATTTAAGCATTCAACATAGTGTCGGGGCCCATTCGGGTGTTTAAATCATTTAATTTAATGCTTTAGATCTTGTTGACTCTATCAATATAATAATAGAGGATGAGACCTAGATTTATATTTTGAGAATTTTAGATTTGAGGATATTAAATATAAATATCTTAGATATTTATAATAATAATGATTACCCATCCAGTTGATATCTTTGATCAACTAAGTTATCATTGGGGAGTTAGAGATGGTCGTTACACTGCCAAATAACAAAATAGAATTAACTTCTCAGAGATTTTCTCAGGCAGAGAAAGCTTTAAAAACATCATTAAGTTTTGTTAACCTGGACCTAGTCCATAGACCCAACCAGGAATCAACCCGTGTGACATCCTCAGACACTAAGTTTAAGCATTCAGCATCATGTTGGGGCCCATGCGGGTGGTCATTTAAAGTATTTATACTAATTTAGAAATATCAAATTGAATTGAAGATTATTTTATATTTTGTACAAGAATTCATCTCTTACAAATAATTGCATAAGTTTTGAAACACTTGAATTGAGTAATAGTTGCTCCATAAATTATGCAAAATAAATATATTTGAAGTTTATTTAGAATTTAAGCCAACGCCTTCTGTCTGCTTCTAATTTTAAGTTGCAGATTTGGTGGTGTAAGATATTTTTAAATCTTATTCAATTATTTATGTTAATATTCATTTGTTTGCATTTGGTTCATAGCTCATTGAGTTCTTTAAGTTTCAATGAAACTTAGTTGTGAACGTTAAGAAGCTTATAGACTCATTCTTATTTAAAGACTTTTAGAATTTTTTTGTGAGTAGGTTTGGATTTGATTCATCATTTTTTATTTAAGTTTAATTTAAGCTTATGAGTACTCTTATTTAATCATATTTAAGCTCTGTGTCAATCTAAATTTTAACCTCCCAAAGATAGTCCCCATAAGACCGCCGGAGTCTATTTAGCCTTCCCAAAGCTATCCATAATGTCAATGTCTTGCGACGTGGCTTAGTCTTCTCTTAGCTTTTACAAGCATAATGGTGGTCTTTAAACACCATAAAATGAGCATATATGTAGGTTTATTCTTTAATTTATCATTTTCAAATAAGTTCAATTTAAGCTTGTCAATACTTTTATTTATTCTTGTTTGGGTCTCCTGTCAGTCCAAATTTTGATAGCCTCCCGATGTCATCCCCGCGTAAGGGATGCTTCGGGAGTCTATTCAACCTTCCCACTAGCTCTACTGAGTATAACGGTTAGTGTCTTGCGACACTGCGGTCTTAGTTTTCTACCTGTTAGCTCTACTGAGCATAATAGAGACTTCAAACACCTATAATTTTAATCTAGATTTTAATTTTCAGCTTATAGTTCATTTTGTATTAAATTAATTATGCCGGGTTTGAATTTTGGCACCTCGGCATCTTCTCACATATCCTGGGACTATTGATCTTCCCATCACTCAAAGCATGATCTGTGTTTATGACACTACAACGTTCTTCTAGCTCTCGAGCATAACAGGGTCTTCAAACAGCTACAAAAAAGAGCATATTTATTGGTTTATTATTTAATTTATCATTTTTAAATAAGTTCAATTTAAGCTTGTCAACACTTTTATTTGTTCTTGTTTAGGTCTCCCATCAATCCAAATTTGACATCCTCCTAGCTTCATCCCCACATAGGGGCATCGAGACTATTTTTCTTTTCTCATTAGCTCTATAATAGGGCGCGGTCTTGTGACACTATGTACATGGTCTTCTACTTGTTATCTCTACTGAGCATAACGGGGTCTTTAAGTACCATCATTTTCTTCTCTATTTCATACTATGCACCTTCGTACTCCTCCAAGACCGCTTTTGTTTGAGTAGCACTTAGCTTAATAGCCCATCTTGTCTTCTGTAAGTTTTTTTTTGTCTCCAACTATTTCATTCAGGTAAATAATAAAATCTCTATAACCAACAACAGCAGGGGCACAAACCATGAATTTCTATGTCAATTGCTTGATCTTACCAGTCGTCAGATGTTTCTGGAAATCCTCAAAGTTCAGTAAAGGAAGCTCGGGTATGTCCCTCTCAAACTCCTCCTCCTTGGACTAGTTCTCTCTAAATACCTCCACGGGAATGTAAAGCTTGCCCTTGAAATCCATGAGAATTTCCTTGAGATAAACCTAGATCTAAGACTGACTTTCATGCTTCCCAGTGCCTCACGTCCATTCTTCCTACTACTCCCATAACAATCACCAAGAAATTGATTAACAAGATGAAGAATTTTCAAGCTAGGAGGTTTCATCCCCGCTTGTCCTTAGCATGAGAAATCTCTCACCATGAGAAACTGGCTCCACTTGTGTTGGGTTTTATTTTGAACCTTGGATGTAAAGTCATCCTTGCCACCGATTCTGGGTCAAGTAACATAGGGTGCAAGAGGAGCAGCGGATAGTAGCTTCAACCTAAGTAGGAGAGAATTTGGTAGTAGCTTCATGTTATTTTAAGTAGGAAAAGAACTCATGAGGGGTACCGTGGATGAGAACAGGAGGCTTCCTACACTCATGGATGCGGAGAGAAAAAAAGGAGAAGCTCGAGAAAAATGAGTGCCCTTCGACTGGAGTGAACGACTGGGGTATATGTGAGTTTCAAGGTTCAATCAAGGAGAAAGAACGGGAGTGGTGTGAGGTTTGTTGGTCGATCGATGTGTAGCAAGAATAGAGCTGAGAGAGAGGAATTCTACTACCTTTTTTTTTCCCGTAGTAGAGACGAAAAGATCATCCCTTTTTGGTAAGGTTTCCCTCGGCTGTCCCTTATCCTTTCGGCTTGCAATAAGGATAAGGTAGTGAGGTGATAAGGAAAGGGCGATGTGGCAGCCTATAATTGGTCAAATTAGAGGTGGAGGCATGGGAGTGGGCGGCTGCAAGTTTCAAGAAAATTAAGAGATAATTAGATGGATTTACCTCTAAATGCATGCTAATTTTGATGAAATTTTAAGCACAATAACCTAAGTCAAATTGATGTCTATTCTAGGTAATTTTGATATTCCGGATGCAATGGTATCGTCCATTTTGTGAAGGAAGGTCATTTGAGCAACTTCAGGATTGAATTGGATCACTTTCAGTTCAAAAATATGCATTATTACTTCCGACCACTCGACGTTCATGCAGACTCATTTTAATTAAGAGTGGACAGTCACATTTGATATTATTTTGATATTTTAAAGCTAATGGCATGATCAGTTTCATGAACGGAGGTCGTTTGATCATCGCCAGTTTTCCATGATATGCGCCGACATTGATAGCCGCTAATTGATTGCTATATTTTGTAATATTTATATTCTAATCAATTTTAACATTATGAATGTGACGACAAAGCTTGTTCGCCAATCGGAGGTCATTTCGAGCATTTTTGGTGACATCCAGTGCATTTTGAGCCCCGATTTATGCACTGTGAAGTCCGTCGAATTCAATTTGTAGGCTTGACTTTGACTTGTGGCACATATATGGAGGTCAAAAATGCACCCCAACAAATGTGATTCTTTCATGGAGCGAGTCACGAATTGAAAACAAGTTGACGCTTTGGGCTGGCTATGAGTCTTGGATCACTTCGCTTTCCACTTTGATGGGTTCACTGAAGAGCTTCTTCTTTTGTGTTTCACAGATTTAGATTTCCTCCAACCAGCTTCTTGCTGACGGTTGATAGAGGAATTAGTTTGTTTGCTTTGAGATTTGAAATTCTTTCTGTCCTAGCTTTAAGCTTGATGAACTTTGATGAAGGATTGACCTGATTTATCTATATTGACTTGTCAGGAAGTGTATGTATGCCCTAAGTCCTGTTCTTGCTACTTTAACAGACTCGTTGAAGGGTGCATACAGTTGACCCACTTCCCCATATTAAGTCAATGTTGAGTTATCAGCCTAGCAATGTGTGCTTTAACACACTGAATAACCATGAAATTCCTTTAGTTCGGCCATTGCCTTTGTGTGAACTATGGAATCGCTTCCTTGGTCCTGCGCTTTCAACTTTTGCGAACTTGATGAGGGAGTTAGCTTTGATTTGTGCTTTGTGCTTGATCAGATCATTTGAAAGAGATTGAAATATCACATTACGGGTAATATATAGATTGATTTGAAGTAGCTCTGAATTTAAAGTTTCCTTAGATTGTATTGGTCCATCAATCAAGCAAAAGATCTCTTATATTTTGGTTACTTATAGTCACTAAGATGGAACTTATTTGAGATTGAACAGCTATCATCATTATACTGATGAGCAGTGACTTTTTCACTGTGACCTTTTCTTGCGGCTTGTTGAGTGAGGAGAGCGTCAACAACTCGGCCATTTATAGGCTTATTAAGTTAGACCATTAGAACATACTCGAGTCTTTGACTTAAGCTGTGATGGGTTGGTGATTTGGTCATCGGACTAATGAACGGGGGCTCTTTCACTGCGGCCTTTTCTTGTGGCTTGTTGAATGAGGAGAGCGTAACTCGGCCATTTATGGGCTTGTTGAGTCCGACCTTTAGAACTCATCCGAGTCTTAGACTTGAATATGTAGAGGTTGATGTTTTTTGACTTAATTGATTGAAGCTTCCAACATTGGGAGCTCTTCTAACTAAATCTTTGATATTTGATGAATCTTGGAGATAAACTTTTGATATTTAAAGCTATCTTTTTGTGCACATAAATAGATTCTTTTTGCTATTGCAAGAGTCTGCAATTTTAATAATAACAGTTATAGATAAATTCAGGGATCTCGGCATAAAGCTCGATGTCAACCTGAATATATACAAGAAGACCCCTTATTTCATAGGAGAAGGTTGAACAATCTTGATCATTAATAAAAAGGGCTCCTATCTAATAGGGGGATTGCAGATTAGTTTAGAAATACATTACAAAGCTTGATTTCCTTTGCTGAAAAATAAACATCATTTGCCTTTTAATCATAATATGTATATATATACGAGCTCGGCTTAAAGCATGATCTTGACTTAGATAAATATATAAAAATACCCCTATCTAACAGGGGGCTTTGCAGTAACTGTTGAGATAATTTGGAATGTCTTTGGTCTTATGTTTTGTTCTCTCAAACTTGTTGAAGACTTCCTCTAAGAGTTTGAAGTTTTCATTTTTCTCCTATCCTGACTTTGTGCCTTGGTGGACTTAATGGAGTTAATGATTTATTGTTGAGAGGAGAACATCTTCTATCCTATGCTTTGTGCATTGACTTTGTTGAAGATTGAATCTCAAAATTTTAAATTTTGGATTTTTCTCCTGTCCTGGCTTTGTGCCTCAGTGGACTTGATGGAGTTGATGACTTATTGGTGAGATGAGAACATCTTCTATCATGTGCTATGTTTGGACGGACTTGTTGAAGATTCAATCTTAAAACTTGATATTTGTATTTTCCTCCTATCCTGGCTTCGTGCCTCAATGGACTTGATGGAGTTGATGACTTGTTGGTGAGATGAGAACATCTTTGATCCTATGCATGGTGCTTTGATGGACTTATTGAAGACTTCATCTCAGAGATTTATATCTTGTATTTCCTTCTATCCTGGCTTTATCCCTTGACGAATTTGATAGAAAAAAGTCCTGAATTATCTTAAAGACTTGTCAGGTGATACAACATTACCTTTCACCCCAGCTTTCTGCTTTCATGGGCTTATATCTTTTGATGACCTAGCCCTCAGAGCTTGTGTTGGGTCAGTGATAAAGAATCATCAGTCCTGTGCTTTATGCGTAATAGACTTGTTGATGACATCAATCCCTTAGTTTAGCCTTTGGCTTTGTATGAACATTGGGGTGACTTCCTTCCTTGCTTTTGCTTGGTGGACTTCAGGAAGAGTTTCCTTCTTGCTTTACTACTAACTTGTTGAAGGAGTTGACATTTCTCATTTGATATTGATACCCAACTTGGCTTAGTGCTTTATCGAGTGAGGATCTTTTTGTTGGATTTTGAAAAAGTGATCTTACGATCATTAGGGATGATCTCCCAATCTGGGCCACTTGAACTCACCAAGTTGGAGCGATTTGGAGATTTGGATGCTCTTGACTTTGAACTAACAAAGTATAGGGAGCCCTTACTACGGCCTTTGTGGTATATTGAGTAAGCAGAACTGTCAATGACTCGGCCATATTTGGACTTGTTGAGTCCGACCTTATGCACCTACTTGAGTATTAGACTTGAGCAATTGATGGAAGATTTTATCATCAGGCTAATGAGATGGGGGATCACTTACTTTCATCTTTGTGGCATGTTGAGTAAGTAGATATGTCAGCGACTCGGCCATATTTAGGCTTATTGAGTTTGACCTTACACACCTACTTGAGCCCTAGATTTGATGTATGAATGGAAGATGTGTTTCCAACTTGATTTGTTGTAGTTTGTAGACTTGAAAATTTCTCTTTTTGGTCGGTAAGACTTTGAGATTTATGAACTTTGAATACATAATTTGAATATGTATATAAGATCTCAACCTTAGGCATGATTTCAACCCAAATATAATAAAAAGTTCCCCTATTTCATAGGGAAAGCCTAATATTTTGTTATAAAATTTAAGAAATTCTCCCTATTTGACAGGGGAATTTTTTTCTTTATTTTGGAAATGCATTCTATATTACAAGAGAATTTTCAAGAAAAACTTGCACATATGATGACAGTGAGGAATAATTAGTCTTCTCAGCATAATGACCAATTCCCCTTCTTGAAAAGCTCGAGAATGTACTATATGATCGAATGCATTGGACGTCCTCACTTGATAGACTTCTAAATTTTATTGAGCTTGGAGCCTAGCTTTGTCAAGCACATCAAGCTCTTCTATCCATAGATGGACATTCTAATCATGGGTGAGATTATTTTGAATGGCTACTAGGAGTGAAGGTAGTTCAACTTCAATTGGAAACTTATTTCAGCTCCAAATACTAGGCAAAGAAGTGGATTTTGTGGGAGTACAGTCTCGATGTCACATCATTATCCCTTTTAAGGCAATTCACTTTGAGGCTTTAGCCTCCAAATTTGCTTACCTTTTTTCCAGGACCTTTCGACGATGGATTCTTGGACCCGTGATGCAAGTGTCACGCCTCGATGCTCACCGTGCAGGACTTGAATTGGTTGACATCTTGTCAGGGTTGTAGGAGGAGGTCTCTTTGAAGGAGCAACTCTAGCCTCCCTAATGATAGGATTTTCATATTTTGTTTTCATCAGTCCTTTCTTCTTAAGAACTTTAGGGACTTGATGCACTCTTGCATATACAATTTTGAGTTTCCTCACTATAGAAGTTGGAACCTAACATTGTCGGGTCCTGAAGGACTATTTGATTTGACTAGTAGAGATGTTCTACTTTACCTATCATAGGCTGTCAACTTGTTATGGCTTGGAACACTCGATTCTGGTTCCATAGTTAGTTGTACAATTTTTTGCTTGAACAATGATTGTTGAGCACGCAGTTTAGCATTTCTCTTTCTACGCTATTTGTGGGTTAGCTTGCTTCCAAATAAAGAAGCTTCTGCATCACTACTTCTTCTCAAGGCTTCGACCTCCATATTTAGTTTCCATTTTGTCGGGACCTTTCAACGGCAGATTCTCGAACATGCGGTTCAGGTGTGACACCCCGATGTTCACCATGCAGGAATTACTTAGGAAGGTCTTGAGCTCTTACTATCACTGATGGTAGCTTTTGTAGTTGAGCATTTTTGGCTTCTCTAGTAATTAGCCTTTGATATCTTTTATTCATAAGACTTTTCTTTTATTACCTTTAGGACTCTATGTACTCGAGCAGATAGGGTTTAAATTTATTTCTTTTGAAGGGTTGGAGCTAACTATTGTTGAGCCCCAAAAATACTGTTTAACATCACCAGTAGAGCTATTCCTTTTCACCCATCTCAAAATTTTCAAATTTATTGTGAGGGTAAGAATACTCTCTTCTGGTTGTAAGGTTGAATGTGTAATAGATGGCCCAGATGAGAGCTGATGAGCTTGCAACTCAACATTCCTTCTTTCTCTGCTGCCTCAGGGTTAGCTTACTTCTAGATGAAGAAGCTGTTGTGTTATGCCTTCCAGGGAGAATGGTTCAACTAGTAGAGTAGTTGCACTCACTGGCATGATTGAAACTTTCTCCCCAATGATGGTTCTTTCATGACTAACACCTCAGAATAACCCAATCTTTTGAATACAAAGGCTCTCTTTCCTGGAACCTTATTAGTAGTGGTCATTCCAGTTATCCTCCTCCCTTACACAAGTGGGTGTGTACAATATGCATGTACTTTAGGTAGAGGATTACTTATAGTAGCGATGGCTGAGAAGTCTACACTACCAAATTGAATGGTAGCTCTAACATCCTCAGTATTGATTATACTGTCAACCAAAAGGATATTGGCTCTGCGATTTAGCTACATGATGAATGGTGTGCTCTGAAGATCTAACTTGTAAATGAAAGATGGGGATTAATAATCAATAGTTGATGTATCACCCCACACTTTCATAATGCAGATATACAATAGAGCAAATTAATATAGAGAACAAATAAGTTAGTCATAAGATATGGTTGATTTAAATTTAATTTAATTGATGAATTGATTTTAAATTTTAATTTTTATCATATTCCACTGCTACTATAGCTCAAATTTGACTAGCCAAAGATGAAAAGAGAAACCTATCCCCAACGGAGTCGACAAAAATCTATGGGATCCAAAAATTTGCCATCGACTGCTCTGATGAAGAGAGTGATTTAAAGTGCTGGTGAAATTTTTAGAAGGAAGATGGAATAGTAGATAAGACATTACCCAGAGATTTCACCTCATTTTGTGAGAACTTTAGATCTAGTCTAGGTTTCCTATAGGCGCAAGCACCTATAGTTAATTACCCCTCTCAATACTGAGAGAGAACTTTTGATTAAGGCTAGTCATTAGATCGCTTAGTGTGTAGCATATAATTGCAGCATGTGGAGTTTTAAAATATAGAATTTATAAAATTTATAATATTTAATTTAAAGAGGATGGTTGGGGGAATGAAGATGCGCCCGATCTAGATCCCATGGTTCCATCATCCTGGGCTATCATGGTCCCTAGTCTACTTAATCAGAGGAGGTAGTCGATCCAACCTGACCAAAGGATCCTTATCAACAACACATGGGTTATGTCATCCAAGGTATCCTTGTAACTGGGGTGGTGTTTGTCTAAGGAGACAAGCTTAAGTTTACCTTAGCTAATAGAGGGTTTTTTTTTTTGCCCTACTAGGTGCACCCTATGGTTCACATCTCAAAGGGTAAAGCCATTGGGGAGCATACGGGCTATAGTCATGACCATAATATAATGGTGTCATTTAGCGACAACCACCCGATCAGAGGACTCTAGTCATAACTGTATCATATTGAGCCTATTGGCTAAGCCACATAGTCAGAGGACACAAGCCACATCCTTGCTAACATGAGATTGTTTAAGATTAAACATAGTTGTCTACTTGATTTGACTTTGGCTCCTTTGTGAGCTAGAGTTTTCTTAATTTATCATCTCCGACAAATTATTGCAGAAGGTGTATTGAATGGAGTTTTCTTTAAGTTTTTCGATTAAATTTTATTTAGATATTTGTAGCTTAACGATATTTTAAATTTTGCATTTAGATTGATATTCAATCTAAGTTAATTTGTTTTGAAATTATAATCATATTTTTATTGAAGTATCCCCTATGGTTAAAATTTTCATTTAACACGGTCATCATCGGGGTGGTTAATTGATTGAATTAAATATATTTAGAACTTTAGATCCTGTCAACTCTGTTTAGCCCCTAACAAAAGATCAGATCTACTGTCACATGACAGACTTAGCTTCTCAGATATTTTACTAAGTTAAAATTATTATAATAGATTTTTAGGTTTTGTTATCCCAGAATCAGTCCTAAGACTAAATGAGGAAGCAACCCACGCAACATCCTCGGACACTAAATTTAAGCATTGAGCATAGTTTCGGGGCCCATGCGAGTGTTTAAATCATTTAATTTATTGCTTCAGATCTTGTCGACTCTATCAATTTAATAATATAGCATCGAAGATTTATATTTTGAAAATTTTGGATTTGAAGATATTAAATATAAATATCTTATACATTTTTAATAATAATGATTACTCCTCCAGTTGATATCTTCGATCAACTAAGTTATCATTGGGGAGTTTTGAGATGGTCGTTATACTGCCAAATAATAGAATTAGCTTCTCAAAGATTTTCTTAGGCAAAGAAAGCTATAACAATATCATTAGGTTTTGTTAATCCGGATCCACTCCATAGGCCCAACTGGGAATCAACCCGCGCATCATCCTCAGACACTAAGTTTAAGCATTCAACATAGTGTCGGGCCCATGCGGGTGGTCATTTAGAATACTTATACTAATTTGGAAATATCAAATTGAATTGAATATTATTTTATATTTTATACAAAAATTCATCTCTTTCAAATGATTGCATAAGTTCTGAAGCACTTGAATTGAGTGATAGTTGCTCCATAATTTATGCAAAATTAATATATTTGAAGTTTATTTAGAAATTTAACACCTTCACTTCTAATTTTGTGTTGAAATTCTGGTATAAGATATTTTAAATCTTATTCAATTATTTATATTAATATTCATTTGTTTGCATTTGGTTCATAGCTCATTAAGTTCTTTAAGTTTCAATGAAACTTAGCTCATGAACGCTAAGAAGCTTATAGACTCATTCTTATTTAAAGACCTTTAGAATTTTTTTGTGAGTAGGTTTGGCTTCGATTCATCATTTTTCATTTAAGTTTAATTTAACCTTATTAATACTCTTATTTAATCATATTTAAGCTCTATGTCAATCTAAATTTTGGTAGCCTCTCAGTGTAGTCCCCGCATAAGGGCTGCTTCGGGAGTCTATTCAACCTTCCCGCCAGCTCTACTGAGCATAATGGTTAGTGTCTTGCAACACTGCGGCCTTAGTCTTTTACCTGTTAGCTCTACTGAGCATAATATGGTCTTCAAAAACCTACGTAAAAAGAGCATATATGTAAGTTTATTCTTTAATTTATCATTTTCAAATAAGTTCAATTTTAGCTCATCAACATTTTTATTTGTTCTTGTTTGGGTCTCTTGTTACCCAAATTTTAACAGACCTCCCAAGATCATCCCTACATAGAGGTCGCTTGAGTCATTTCCTTCCCGCCATTCTATTGAGTATAATAGTCAGTGTCTTGAGACACTGCGGCCTTAGTCTTCTACTTGTTAGCTCTACTGGGCATAACAGTGTTCAAACACCTATAATTTTAATCTAGATTTTAATTTTAAGCTTCAAGTTTATTTTATATTAAATTAATTAAGTCCTCTATCAGTTTGAATTTTGGCAACCTACCGACGTCTTCTCCACATAGGGGCTGCATCGAAAGACTATTCAACCTTCGCGTCAGCTCTACTGAGCATGATGGTCAGTGTCTTACGATACTATGGTCGTGGTCTTCTTCCAATTAGCTCTACTGAGCATAATAGGGTCTTCAAACACATGCATAAAAAGAGCATATTTATTGGTTTATTATTTAATTTATCATTTTTAAATAAGTTCAATTTAAGCTCATCAACACTTTTATTTATTTTGTTTAGGTCTTCCATCAATCCAAAATTTGACAGCCTCTTAGCATCGTCCCTGCATAGGGGGCTACATCGGAAGTCTATTTGTCCTTCTTGTCAGCTCTACTGAGCATAATGGCCAATGTCTTATGACACTATGGACATGGTCTTCTACCCGTTAGCTCTACTGAGCATAATGATCTTCAAATATCATCATTTTCTTCTCTATCTCATAATGTGCACCTTTGTTCTCCTCCAAACCGCCTGTGTTTGAGTAGCACTTTGCCTAATAGCCCATCTTGTCTTCTATAAGTTTTTTTTGTCTCTAGGTGTTACATTCAGGTCAATAATAAAATCTCTATAACCAACACCAGTAGGGGCACAAACCATGGATTTCTATGTCAATTGCTTGAATCTTACCAACCGTCGATGTTTCGGAAATCCTCAAAAGCTCGGAGGATATGTCCCTCTCAAAATCTTCCTCCTCAAACAAGTTCTCTCTAAATACCTCCTCGGGAATGTAAAGTTGGCCCTTGAATTCCCTAAGAATTTTCTTGAGATAAACCTAGATCTGAGACTGACTTTCTTGCTCCCCAGTGCCATCACATCCATTATTCCTACTACTCCCATAACAATCACTAAGAAATTCCTTAACAAGATTAATAATTTTCAAGCTAGGAGGTTTCCATCCCTCGCTTGTCCCTTAGTGTGAGAAATCTATCACCAAGAGAAATATGGGCTCCACTTGTTGGGATTTTTTTTCAACCTTGGATTTAAAGTCATCCTTGCGCCACCGACACATGGCTAAGTAATGTAGGGGCCGCGGAGAGGACTAGTGGATAGTGGCTTCAACCTAAGTATGAGAGAATTCAGCCATAGCTTCATGATATTTTAAGAAGGAAAACAACTTAGGAGGGGTATCGTGGATGAGAATAGGAGGCTTCTTGCACTCATGGATGCGGAGAGAAAAAAAAGGAGAAGCTCGAGAAAAATGAGTGCCCGACCGAGTGAGCGAATTTTGGGTATATGAAGTTTCAAGGTTAGCAGGAGAAAGAATGGGAGTCATGTGAGGCTTATTACTCGGTCGATGTGTAGCAAGAATAGAGCGAGAGAGAGGAGAGGAATTTTGCTACTTTTTTTTTTTTGGCCCAGTAGAGACAAGATATCATCCCTTTTTGGTAAGGTTTCCCTCAGCTGTCCCTTGTCCTTTCGGCTTACAATAGGGATAAGGTAGTGAGGTGATAAGGAAGGGGTGATGTGGTGGCCTATAATTTGTCAAATTAGAGGTGGAGGCATGGGAGTGGGAGGCTGTAAGTTTCGAGGCAATTAAGAGATAATTGGATGGATTTACCTTGAAATGCATGCTAATTTTGATGAAACTTTAAGCATAACAACCTTAGTCAAATTGGATGTCTATTTTAGGTAATTTTGACATTCTGGATGCAATGGCATAGTCCATTTTGTGAACGAGATCATTTGAGTGAACTTTAGTCGAATTGGGTCACTTTCAGTTCAAAAATGTGCATTATTTTTTTCTACCACTCAACGTTCATGTAAACTCATATGAATTGAGCGCGAACAATCTCATTTGATAGTTTTTGACATTTTAAAGCTAATGGCATGATCAGTTTCATGAACAAAGGTCGTTTGGTCATTGTTGCAGCTTCCTAACTTTGATATGTGCATTGACACATTGATAGCTCGAGTGCTTAATTGATTGCTCATTAAATTTTTCAATATTTATATTCTAAACAATTTCAACATTTTACACAACAATAAAAGTCTGTTCATTGATCGGAGGTCATTCTGATCATTTTTGGTGATGTACACTACATTTTGAGCCCCGATTTGGGCACTATCGCTTCCGAAGTCCGTCGAATTCAATTTGTAGGCTTGACTTTGACTTATGGAACATATATGGAGGTCAACATATTCATGGCCTGATCACCTTCATGCTTAAGGGATTTACCATCCGGACATTTGAGTAACTAATCAACAAGGTGGCTAGCTTGCAAGAGGAAGCCAAAATTTGCCCTTTCCAGACCAATCATCTCGACCCAAGCCATAGAAGTTATTCGAGAAGAATTTAGGGATATTTATGTTAGTGATAGGGAAGCATCTAGCTAGAGTCTAGTATGAGAGACCTCGAGTTCAGCCTCCTTTGCCTCCTCTACCACCACATCCACCATCATATCGACATAGCTGCCATAATGGCCTTTCCCACCACCTCAGCATGATACCCAATGGTGGCATTCCTATCCACCGCCAGGTAGCTATTACCCACCTACTCTTATTAATAGATTAAATAAGCCAAATTTATTCAAGAGGGAGATAGTTAGGAAAATCTTTAAGAATCTCTTAAAGAAACCTGACTTTTAGTTACCATAACCCAAGAGACCGGAAGTGGGCAAGAGTAATGATCCTAACTATTGCCCCTACCACCGCATGATTTATCACATCTTAAAGGATTTTATTACAATTAAGGACTAGCTTGAGTGTAGCTACAAGTTAGGCATCATAGTTATCCATAAAGAATACTTATCATAACAACCTTCAAGTTCTATTAGGATAATTCCTAGGAAAACTTGTGATCCTCTTAAAACAAAAGAAGGTTGGGATATTACCTTATCCCAAACCTCTAAAAAATAGTTATTAAAATAAAGAAACTTTCTTTACAGGTGCCTGAGGTAGCTCAAACCTCCAACATCAAGGAAAGTTTGCAAGTTGCCAAAGACAACTTTGAGGAAGGTGATAGCCCAGCAACAGCAACAACATTAGCAGTCCACATTACTTGCCCAGGATAGTTTAGTAGTGCAACCACCATCCAAGTCTAGCACTCCATCCATAATTATAGCTACTACTTCTTCCTCCACTAGTTCCTTTTCTACCAGTAGGAGCATTATATCAACGGACAAAAGCATTAAATCCCTTATTCACTTACTTTATTATATTTCTATCATGTACCTCCACCTAAAACAAAATCAATGAAGAAAGCTTTCACTTACATCTTGTCCACTTCTGATACTCTAGATTTTATTCCTCTTGAAAGCTATCCAAGTCTTGAAAATAATAATGATAGCTCTAGTCATTCCGATCCACTCTTTTCTAATTCAAAATTAGACTTTTCTTTTCTAAATCAATCGGGTTCACCTATTGAGATTGACTTGGAATCAACTAACTCTGATGATCCCATAAGAGAAGCTGTAGGTATACCTTATGAGAAGGTAGAACTTTCCACAAGTTCATCATTTCAAGAAGTCAAGTCAACCTGCGTAGTGGAAAAGTTCTACCTTCTGGGGTAGCACCTCAAGATAAGGTTAAATAAGTCATTAGTTCTAGTGAATAGATATCCCCTCCACAGGATACTTCACCCATGGATATGCTTGTGGAGGATGAAGTGAAAGTTGATTACAATATTTGGCTTATCTTAGAATTTACTAGCTAAGTTAAGCATATATGATGCCCTTGTCTTATCCAAAGAGATGAGGAAATCTCTTGTCAAGACTCTCCTTGATCTAGAGATATGCTTAACTAAGCTGAACACTACTAAAGAGGAGGCACACAGCTCAAAAGACATCTTAAGAGTTATATTCATTGATGAAGACTTGCTTCTAGGAATGACCAAGCACAACCGCCCTCTTTACATTACAATGGACATTGGCAGATACACATTATTAAGAATTCTAGTTGACCAAGGTGCATCAGTTAACATACTAGTTTAAGAACCCTTGCCTACTTAAGGATCACCATCTCCAAACTCCAAAAGGAGAGGATGATGTTGAGAGGATTCAATGAACAAGAGAGGGTTTTAGGCTCCATAGTGTTGCCATTATAGATAGATGATTGAAAGACTGAAGCCAACTTTCACATCATATACTAGGATACATCTTTCAATACTTTGCTTGGGAGATCATGGATATATGAGAACAACATAGTTTCATCCTCTCTACATCAATGCATGAAGTTCATGAGAGGTGGAATTGAGTACTATATCAAAGGAGATCCCAAACTCTTCATAGTTTGAGGTCAAGATATATGAGGATGCAACCTATTTTCTTTCCTAAAACTAACAAGTCCATTCTCACCAATCTAGTCAAGTTCCCCATGAGGGACAAAAAGAAAGAAAAGAAAAAGAAAAGAAATTAGAAAAAGGAAAAAAAGAAAAATAAAAGAAAAGAAAAGAGAGCGAGACATGGACTCGGAGGAAGATATAGAGCCTGACATTAGATTCCACCCACAGTTCATTACTCTATTCGAACATATGGGTAGGATGACCTGACCTCCACTAAGCAAAGGTAGAGGATAGTTCAGAGGTAGCCCCCAGAGTGGAAAGCCTCCCTATTGGCCACCCAATAGAAGTTATGTCCTAGCCACCAGGAGTACACATGTTATCCACATAGACTTAGAATCAAGCTTAGATGATGAGTCTTATGTGGTTAGCACACCAACCAGCTCTTCTCAGTAGTAGATCCCTTTTGAGGTGACATTTGAGCATGATAATGATAAAGATCGGGTTCCAAAGCAAAGCATAAATGTATCCAAGTTTGCTTATGAGACAATCAGGCATCAGTTGGGAACCTTAGCTCTAACCCCACCTTCCTCACAAAACATTGAGGGTTTGGTAGTTAAGGAAACCCCTAAGTCATCCACAGATGGGAAAACTCAGAGGTTATTTTTGGGAGCATCATTCTTAAGTCAAGAAGCTGATAGGTTATGGGACAACCAAAGCAGACATCCTCAATCAATACCAAGACTAGGATTCAGTATAGTGGGTCCAGTAGATGATGATAATTATTGCCTAGTCATCACCAATCATTTGGAATCTGATAGGTTCTTTTCAAATCATGCTAACTCATATGAGAATGTGTATTTAAAACTTTATATGATCCAAATAACTTTGAAGTCAAGGAAGCACTATCATAGTTCGAAGAGGAGATCAGCTCAAAGAAATCAACTTAGGAAATAAAGATAATCTATGTCTAACATACTTCAGTTCGTTGTTGAGTGATACTAAAATCAATGACTTAGTTAAGCCATTGACTAAGTTTAAGGACTACTTCACATGGAGTACCAAGTGATGCTTTATTTATCTCCTAATATAGTAGTCCACAAACTAACAATAGAGCCTAGTGCTAGCCTTATCAAGCAAGCTCCTAGACGCATGCGATTATACATTGAATAACATATCATTTCTGAAATCAAAAAATCGATTGATACTAGCTTCATTAAAGAAAAAAAATATCCTACTTGGTTGACCAATGTCATTCCAGTTCAGAAAAAAATGGCTAAATCCATATATGCGTCGATTTTAGGGATCTAAATAAGGCATGTCCAAAAGATGAATTTTCGCATCAATCTTGAACGGGTGGTGGACATTTCCTCATCTCTTCTTCTTTCATGGATGGTTCATCTGGTTATAACCAAATAAAGATGGCCCCTAAAGTTGAATGAAACACTGTGTTTCAAACCCCAATAAGAATCTTTTGTTATAGGGTCATGCCTTTTGACCTTAAAAATGTTGGTGCTACATACCAGTGGGCCATGACTCAAATCTTTGATGAACTCATTCATCATCAAGTCGAATATTACATTGATGATCTTGTAGTCAAAAGTAACAAAAAAAGGAAGTCCATCTCTTTAACTTGAGAGTAGTTTTTGAATGATTAAGATAATTTAACCTTAAAATGAATCCCCTAAAGTGTGCATTAGGAGTAGCTTCAGAGAAATTCCTTGGGTTTGTTGTACGATACCGTGGAATAAAAATCTATCTGAAAAAAATCAAAGCGATATTAGAAATGCCACGCCCTAAAAGTCTAACTCAACTCAGATCATTTTAAGGGTAGTTGGCGTATCTAAGACGCTTCATTTCTATCCTATCAAGAAGATGCAAACCATTTTCAGCACTTGTCAAAAAGGATTCCAAGTTCAAGTGGGATGAAAAGTGTCAACATGCCTTCAAGACATCAAGCACTACTTGATGATGCCACCAATTCTAGTAGCCCCTATCCCGAGCAAGCAGCTCATCCTATATATTATAGCATTAGACTCCCTTCATGCTTTGTTGGAACAAACCAATGATGAAGGAAAACAAAATGCACTCTACTATCATAGTTGTCATCTAATTTCTACTGAGGTAAATTATCCACCTATTGAAAAGCATTGCCTAGCTTTGATCTTTGCATCCCAAAAGCTATGACACTACATGCTTTCTCATAAGGTGAACTTGATCTCTAAGATCAATCCACTGTAATATCTCATGATACGAATGACATTATCTAACTAGTTGGCACATTGGTCCATAATTTTGTCATAATTGACATCAGTTTCGTATCCCTTCCTGTGGTGAAAGGACAAACACTAGCAAATTTCTTAGCAGCACACCCACTTCATGCTAAATTCCTGCTTAGTGATGACCTCCCCGATGAATAAATCATGAACTTAAAGGATGCTAGTATTCATCATTGGATATGTATTTTGATGGTGCGGCTTCCTTTCAAAAAGGAGAAGAACCACGATCTACTCTTCCAAGAAAGGTAAAGGCAGGAATAGTTCTTCTAACTCTGGACCACGATGTGATAAGATTTTTATATCATCTCTCTAATCCATGCACCAACAATGAAGTCAATATGAGGCTATGATTGTCGAATCTAGAGTTAACAATTACACTATGCATCCAAAGTATCAACATCTTCAGAGATTCTCAATTAGTTATCGATCAAATTGCTCGATCTTATAAAGTTCTAAAGCCTAAGATCCATCACTACCATAAGTACACTATGGAATGGTTGGCACAAATCCCAAAGGTTACCATCTACAAGATTCTCGAGGAGAGAACGTAGTAGCAGATGCATTAGCCAAGCTTTCCAAAGAGTTGGCATGTCCGGAAGATGAGTCCATACCAATGCTAAGGCATCGAATTCTCCTACTCTACCAGCACGAATCTTCTTGCACGCAACATTGCTATTTTCTATTTTTATTATTTTATGGTTGTAGACATATAATGAAGTAGCTCTCATTTATATATGAGAGCATTTTATTTTGATTAATTATTTGAAAAAGATATTAATTTTTATAAAATATGCTTAAAAATATCATTTTAATGTGGCTCTTTGAAGTCATTTAAGCTAACTTATAAAGAAAATTATATTTTTTTATGTGAATAAAATAATTTATTGAGCACAAAATCAAAATAATATATTATGCACAACTATACCTAAAAGAAGTTAAGATCTATAACTATAAATAATATTTTATCAACAACACTTCTAAGAATATTTGATAGTTTTACTTAACCTAAATTTTAAAATCAAATTAGTTAACACATAACAAATGAAAATTTTCATTCCATTTCCATTTTCTTATTATTATTATCTTTTTATTTTCATTTCCATTTTCAATGGAAAATGAAAATGGAATGGAAAAATGAAAATGGAAATGGAAAAATTAGAAATGGAAATGGAAAATAGAAATGAAAATGGAAATAGAAAATGGAAGACGTTGGGAGGCTGTCAAAATTTTATCTAAGTCCTAGACCTAGAAAAAGAGGGGGGAGAATGAGTATATGTTGTATATGCTTTCTTTCAGGTTTGAAGACCTCGTTATGCTTAGTAGGCTGATGAGATGAACCGACCGTGGTATCAAAGATACCACTGCTACACTGGCATCGAGAAAGCCAAATACATGCAGCCTACCCATGACGCCGAAGTCAAAAAATTTTATATGATTTCTAGACTTAGAAAAAGAGAGGGGAAATCAAATTTGAGTAAAAGAGGGGGAAAATTGAGAATTACTTTGAGGAGTTAATCTTCTTCTTAAAATGATAAATTAAATTATCCTTTGTACCTATAGCTTCAAATAGCCTTCATCGCCATCAGATCTGCAACTCTTTGTACAAGTAGATAGAAGGAGATAATAAATCCAATTCTATAAAAATTATAAGGCATCCTTCAACCAAAAATCAAGGAATTTCATCCTAACTATGATTTTTAAAATAAATGATTTCATTAATTAGATGAAATTAGCTAAGCTATAAACACCCGTTTGTGCCCCGATACTATGCTGAATGCCTAAATTCAAGTGTATGAGGATGATGCACGGGTTGATTTCCAGTTTAGTCTTAAGACTAGGTCCGGGTTAACAAAACCTAAAAACTTATAATAAGAGTTTCAAATTAGTGAAATATATAAAAATTGACTCTGTCAGGTGATAGTAGATCTAATCCTCTGTTAGCAGCTAAACAAAGTTGACAAGATCTAAAGCTTTTAAACATATCCAAATTAACCAATTTTTCAAATCAAATTAAGTAGCAATCTGAAACTGCTTAAATGAAACTCTATCATTAAAAACTTTAACATCTTAGAACTCTGCCTTATTCTAAATAAACCTGCATGGGCCTCGATACTATACTGAATGCCTAAATTCAAGTGTTTGAGGATGCTGGGTTACTTCGTTAGTCTTAGACTGGTCCGTTAACAAAACCTAAAAACCTATAATAAGTGTTTTAAATTAATAAAATGTCTAAAAATCTTATTCTGTCAGGTGACAGTAGATCTAATCCCCTGTTAGTAGCTAAATAGAGTTGACAGGATCTAAAGCTCTTAAACATATTCCAATTAATCAATTGCTCAAATCAAATGGACTCAAATTAAAAATCAATATAAAAAACTATTTAAATGAAATTCTATCATTAAAAACTTAAAATAAACTCAATCTATCCACCTTCCGTAACTATTTATTGAGGGTGACAAATTAAGAAAATTCTAGCTGACAAAGGAGTCAATGTCAAATCAAGTGTTTTGTTATGTTCACTCTCAATAAATCTCACGCCAGTAAGGATGTGGCCTGTGTCCTCTAATTGTGTGGGTTGGCCAGTAAGCTCCACAAATGAAGCAGTTATGACTAGAGTCCTCTGATCGGGTGGTTTGGCCAGTCTGGCTCCATTATATTATGATCACAACTGTAGCCCGTATGCTCCCCAATGGCTCTGCCCTTTGAGTTGTGAATCATAGGGTATACTTGATAGGGAAAATAGCTATCTGTCAGCTAAGGTAGACTCAAGCTTGTCTCCTTAGACAAACACCATCCTAAGTCTACAAGGATTTCTTGGACAACGTAGCCCATGTGTTGCTTATGAGGATCCTTCTGTCAGGTTGAGTTGAGTACCTCCTCTGACTAAGTAGACTAGGGACTACGACTGCCCGGGATGATGGAACCATGGGATCTCAATCGAGCATGTCATCATTCCTCCAACCATCTAGTTTAAGCTAAAATGAAGAATTTCATATCTTAAATTCTGAAACTCTATATGCTGCTACTATACGTTACGCTTTCAGCGATCTAATGACTAGCCTTAATCGAAAGTTCTCTCTCACTTGCTAGGAGGGGTAATTAACTATAGGGGCTTGTGCCTATAGGAAACCTAGAACCAGATCTAAAGTTCTCACCAAATGAGGATGAAATCTTTGGGTAGTGTCTTATCTACTATTCCATCTGCCTTCTAAAAATTACACCGACACATTTATACTACTCTTTTCATTGAAGAGGTCGGTGGCAAAATTTTTAGAGGCCACGAATTTCTAGCGACTCCGTTGGGGACGGTTTCTCTTTCCATCTTCAGTTAGTCAAATTTAAGCTATAGTAGTAGCAGAACATGAACAAAATTAAAATTTAAAATCAATTATCATTGAAATTAAAGTTGAATTAGTCATCTCATTATGACTGATCTGGTTGTTCTCTATATTGATGGATCTTCAGAACACATCGTTCATCATTTAGTCAGGTCGTAGAGTTAATGTTCGTTTGGCTAATGCTGAAATAAATACCAGAGATATTAGAGCTATCATCTAATTTGGTAGTGTAAACTCTCCAACATCCTGACATCGTTCATTATCCGCAGTCAGGTCAGGTCGCAGAGTTAATGTTCGTCTGGCTAATGTTGTAATCAATACCAGAGATACTGAAGCTACCATCCAATTTGGTAGTGTAAACTCTCCAACATCCAGCAAATAACCCTTTACCTTAAGCAGCTGCGTATTATACACACCAACCTGTGCAATGGATGATGGCAATTGGAATGGCCACTACTATTATTTAGGTTTTCAGAGGAGTGCCTTTGCACTTAACAGATTGATTCATTTTGAGGCACCAGCCATAAAGAGAACCTTTACTTGGCAGAAAGTTTCAATCATACCTGTGAATGTGACAACCCTTCCAGTTGAACCTTTAGCACTAAGAAGGTATAATGCTGAAGCTTCCTCTTCTGGAGGAAAATTGAGTAGAGGCCAAAGGAGAAGAAGCACTAAACTATGAGCTCAGTAGTTGATGTTTGAATCACAAGTCATACAATCAACCTTACAATGAGAAGCGAGTAT
This sequence comes from Cymbidium sinense, assembly GCA_021442155.1. Classification (NCBI taxonomy): domain Eukaryota; kingdom Viridiplantae; phylum Streptophyta; class Magnoliopsida; order Asparagales; family Orchidaceae; genus Cymbidium; species Cymbidium sinense. The sequence goes on from CM038226.1 coordinate 4,377,954, forward strand.
TTTACCCCACAATAAATTTGAAAATTTTGAGATGGGTGAAAAGGAATAACTCTACTAGTGATGTTAAATAGTGTTTTGGAGCTTAATAGCAGTCAGCTTCAACCTTTCTGAAGAAACAACATGAAACTCTATCTACTTGAGCACATAGAGTTCTAAAGGTTGGTAAGAAAAAATATCTTATGAAGAACCGGTATCAAATGTCAATTATCAAAGAAGCCAAAAATGCTCCACTATAAAAGCTACAATTAGTGGGTGTAAAAGCTCAAGACCGTTCTAAGTAATATCTACATGGTGAGCATCGGGGTGTGACACTTGGACCACGTGTCCAGAAATCCATTACCGAAAGGTCCCGGTTGAAAGAAAAATAAATATGGAGGTCAAAGCCTCGAGAAGTTGTGACGTAGAAGCTTCTTCATCTGGAAGCAAGTTAACCTAGAGACAGTGGAGAAAGAGAAATGCTAAACTACGTGCTCAACAGTCATGATTCAAGTAGAAAATTGTACAACCAGCTGTGAAACTAGAAGCAAGTGTTACAACCCATAATAAGTTTGATAGCCTAAGATGGGTAAAGCAGAATAACTCTACTGATCAAATTCAATAGTCCTTCTGGACCCGATAACATCAAGTTCCAGCTTCTCCAGTGAGAAAACTCAAAGCTGTATATGCAAGAGTGTATCGAATCCTAAAAGTTACTAAAGAGAAATGACTATTAAAAATAAAATATCAAAGTCCTGTTATCAGGGAGGTTATAGTTGCTCCTCTAATGAGAGCTTCTCCTACAACCCCGACAAGATGTTAACTAACTCAAGTCCCACACGGTGACCATCGAGACGTGACACTTAGACCAAAGGTCCAAGAATCCATCGTTAAAAGGTCCCGACAAATAGGTGAGCAAATTTAGAGGCCAAAATCTCGAAGTGAAATTCCCTTACAAATAGACAACACCATGACATCTATACTGTACTCCCACAAAATTCACTCCTCATGCTAAAGTATTTGGAGCTGAAATAGTCTTGCCACTTGAAGTTGAACTATCTTCGCTTCGAGTAGCCATTCAACACAATCTCACTCAAGATGAGAATGTCTATCTATAGATGTGAGAATTTGATAGACTTGATGAGGTCAGGCACCAAGCTCAACAAAATCTAGAAGTCTACCAAGTGAGGATGTCCAAAGCTTTTGATCATACAGTGCAACCTCAAACATTCCAAAAAGGGGAATTGGTCCTGGTGCAAGAAGACCAATTATTCATAGTAAAAAAATTTGATGGAAAATTTGAGCCTAATTGGGATGGCCCTTGTGTCATTGAAAAAGTGTATCAAGGAGGGGCATACCAACTCATCAACCTAAAGGGTGAAAGACCAATGCCACCAATCAACGGTCGTTACCTGAAAAAGTATTATATATGATAAATACATTCCCAAGGTACAATAGAAATCACCCTACAAGACAGGGAGAATTTTTTAGTATATCTATTTAGGTTGACATCGTGCTTCATGCCGAGATCCCTAAATAAATACACTCTAGATGAAGAACATTTTTGTGAAAATTCTCCTGTTACACATGGGGCATTTTAGATATTCTATACATAGATAAAATCAATGTTGTATGTTAAAATCTTCTTTAGAGTACATCAATCCAAATATGGATGTATTTGTATATTTTCATCCTAAAAATTCTCCTAAATATACTTTAGAATTTCCCCTACAAGACAGGGAGAATTTTTTAGTTTATATTAAGTTTATTTGAGTTGACATCGTGCCATGAGACGAGATCCTCAAATAAACTTTGATTCAAGTTAACATCGAGCATCACACTGAAATCCTTGAATATATCTATTATTATTGCTGTTAAGTTGTGGAGTCTTGCAGGAACAAAAAGAATATATTTCTATGCATCTAAAGATAGCCTTAAATGTCAAGAAAAGTTTATCTCTCAGAGTTGCCAAATTTTGGAGATCAAGTCAGAAGAACTCTCAATTTTGGAAGCTTCAATCAATTAAGTTCAAGAAACATCAACCTTTATATCCTGAAGTCTAGGACACGGATGGGTTCTAAAGGTCGGACTCAACAAGCCCAAATATGGCTGAGTTGCTGATGCTCTCCTCACTCTACAAGCTGCAAGAAAAGGCCACAGTGAAAGAGCCCCCGTTCATGAGTTTGATGACAAAATAAAAAACCCACTATAGATTAAGTCAAATACTCGAGTAGGTTCTAAAGGTCAAACTCAACAAGCCTAAATATGGTCGAGTTGTTCACTCTCTCCTCACTCAACAAGCCGCAAGAAAAGGTCATAGTGAAAAAGCCCTTGCTCATCTGTCCAATGATGATAGTAGTTCAATCTCAAACCAGATCCAGCTTAGTGATTACAGGCAACCAGAATCTAAGAGATCTCTCTACTTGATCGATAGATCAAGGCAGGCTGAGAAAATGCTCAATTCGGGGCTACATCAAATCAATCTATATATTACCTGCAAAGTGATATTTCAATCTATTTTTAAATGATCTGATTAAGCTCAAAGAACATATCAAAGCCTATCTCCTCATCAAGTCCATCAAAGTAGAAAGCACATGACCAAAAGAAGCAATTCCATAGTTCATACAAAGCTGATGGTCAACTAAAGGAATTTTGTGGTTATTCTGTCTATTAAAGCACACGTTCCTAGACTAATAATTCAACATTGACTCGATATAAACCGGAAGGCTGGGTCATCTATATGTACCCTTCAACGAATTTGTCAAAGTAGCAAGCACAAGATTCATGGAGTGCATACACTTCCTGATAAGTCAATATGGACAAATCAGGTCAGTCCTTCATCAAGTCCGTCAAGCACAAAACTAGGACATAATGAATTTCAAATCCTATTAAGCATGGATAAACCAATTCCCCAGTGGAGTCCTTCATCAAAACAAGCAGATTAATTCCTCCATCAAACCCAATCAAGCACGAAGCTAGGGTTCGAGAAAATTCAAATCTGCAATGACATAAAAGAAAGAGATCTTCAACAAAGCCATTGAAGCAGAGTAAATGGTGTAAGAACTCTTATCAATCTGATAAGTCAATTTTGATAAATTAGTCAAGCCCGTCATTTAGCATGTCTTGAATAAGGCAATATACTAATGACAAATTCTGTCAAACCTCCGTAAGCTATTGCAATTGAAGCTAAAATGATCCAAGTTCTGTGGCCAACCCAAATGGTCAGCCAGTTTTCAACAAATGTGACTCACTTCATCCGTGAATCAAATTTGTTGGGGGTCATTTGTTGACCTCCACATATGTGTCATAAATCAAAACAAGCCCACAAGTTAAATTCGATGGACTTCGGAAGCGACAGTGCTCAAATCGGAGTTCAAAATGCATTATACGTCACCAAAAATGATCGAAATGATCTCTGGTCAATGAACGGACTTCGTCGTTGCATTCAAAATGTCAAAATTGATCAAAATATAAATATTACAAAATATAATGATCAATCGATTAAGCACTCGAGCTATCAATGTGTCAACACGTATATCAGAGTCGGGAAGCTACGGTGATGTCCAAATGACCTCGGTTCATAAAATTGATCATGTCGTTAGCTTCAAAACATCAAAATTTATCAAATGAGACTGTCCACACTCAATTCGGGTGAGTCATGCAAATGTCAAATAATTAGAAGTGGTAGCACGCAAATCGATGTTGAAATACCCCAGATATTGCCAAAATCAATCCAAATGACCTCCGATCGATGAATGGACTTCACCATCGCGTTCAAAATGTCAAAATTAGTGAGGATATAAATATTGGATGACTTGATGAGCAACCAATCAAGCGCCGAGTCATCAATATGCACGCATATCGAGGTCAGGAGGCATCGATGCAAGTTAAACGACCTCCGTTCATGAAATTGATCATGTAATTGGCTTAAAAATGCCAAAATCTATCAAATGAGACTGTTCACTCAATTCAGACCAGTCTACACGGAAATTGAGAGGTCGAAAGTGGAGACATGCATTTTTAGCTAAAACCGACTCAATTTGGCGCTGACTCAAATCAAACGGCCTCTGATCACGAAATGGACTATGATGTTGCATTCAGAATATTGAAATAACCTTGAATCAACATACATATTGACCATATAATGATGTCGGCATAAAATTTATTTTAAAATTGATTAATATTTGAAAAATTAATTAAAAAAATCTATTAATTCTCAATAATTCAAATGCATAGCCACTAGACCCGCTCCTCCTTCAAGCTCGGTTCACATGCAACCGCTCCCATGCAGGCTCCTCGTCTTTGTTAGAGCAGTAACTGTTCCCCCCTTTTTCTTTGGTTTTCCCCTCAACCGCAAGAAAGCTGAACTAGGACCTCTCTTTCCCGTTCGTCTCCTTCAAACTGCAAGGGAGAACGGCAGCAAATAATGGCTCTCTCTCTCTCTCTCTCTCTCTTTCTACGAATGCAATGTCGAGTTGAGGGAAGCTATTTGCCATCACCATTGATATCCTACGAAGAGATCTCCGACCTTTCTCATTCGCAAGCAAAAACAGCAAGCCACTCTTGGCTCGGCAAAAATGAGAAAAGGAATGGCAAGCCCTCTAAACTGCAGGATCTTCACGATTTTCCTCATCCAAAACCGCAAGCTCACTGCATGGCACTGTTCCTCTATCATGGACATTGCTGGGTTGGTGGACGTTCCAGAAGAGGACACGCCTCCTTCTATTACCTACTGCCGCTCTTCCCTTGTCCAAACAAAAAATCGCCTCTCTCTCTCTCTCTCTCTCTCTCTCTCTCCGAATGCAATGTCGAGTTGAGGGAAGTTATATGCCATCACCATTGATATCCTATGAAGATATCTCCGACCTTTCTCATTCGCAAGAAAATGGCAAGCAGTCCCCTCTTTTCTGATAACCGCAAGCAGGCGGCAAAGCTCCTTCGTTCAAGCCTCAAACCGCAAGATGCATGCAAGCCGAGGCTCTCTCCCATCTTCATCTCAACATCCACAAAAGTATCCTATTCTAAGGATAGCTTCTTCCTTGACATGGCACAAGAGGACGTGGAGAATGCCCTAGATGTCTTCCTCGAGGATGATCGGATCACGTCCTCGGCACCATCCTCTTCTGGCGGCGAACGATTAACGACGGAGCCCACCGCTGAACAGTACCTTTCCCGTAGCATCTCTTCCAGCCAACTTAACACAGGAGTGCTATAGTTTGTTCCTTGGGCTCCAACAATAGTGACCGCATTGTGGCCGTCGACAGCCTCTACAATTCTTCCGAGGTTGCCATCAAGAGGGTTGCAGAGCTTGCTGGTGACGCGAAGAGGAATCTCGGGTTTGAACAAGTTGATCTTCTGGATAGAGAAGCGTTGAACAAAGTGTTGCATGGAAACATTGAGTCCATGGTGGTATTATATTTTGGAGGAGATGAACATAACAAAAGAAGAGATTCAATACTGCTGTCATTCCAAAATGCGAAGATAACAGTGCTAGAATATGACGATTCATCTCATAAATTGCGCACTAGTTCTATGCATTGTTTTGAAGGGCCAAATTGGCATTACTTGAAAAGAGACAGGGAGTCAATTTCAAGGTGGCCTACTATCAAGGTTGATCCTGTAGATCGGTGTGGTGAAGCACTTTTATATGGACTTCAGATGGTTATTATGAAGGCTGCTCAGGCTGGGCAAGGATTAGTTGTGGTTGATGAGCCTTCAAATTTATGTGCAAGTGTTGATGTTCATATTAAGTCTTCTTACATAATAAATTTACGTCTGTCACATGATGTTGCTATATTTTCATCAAAAATAGGAGAACTCCTGTTGCTTATGTTGGTAAATGATGGAAGAGTTGTGCAAAGGCTTGATCTTATGAAATCTAAAGCTTCAGTGTTGACTCAGCGATTGCAACGGTCGGGTGTTCATTCTTTTTTTTCGAGGGCAATCATTTGGGAGGTAGTCTACTCATACAATGTAGTAGTGGAACTTCGTCATACGAACTAAAGAAGAAGGAAGCAATTCAAATGGCCATACCTTAACTATATCAGTACCTCATAATGAAACGGTGGCTTGCCCGTCAACTTCTGGGAAACTGAAAAGAGTGGTGAATGATAGAAACGAAAACAATATTGTGAATATGAATATATAGATATGCTTGTGTTGCTTGGCAGGTTTGAAGGCCTCGTCATGCTCAGTAGAACACGACAAGATGAAAACCGATTGTGGTGTCGCAAGACGCCACTCGCTACATTCAGCTGGGCATACCGAGCAAGTCAAAACACCTTCAATGTAGTCCCCTACACAGGGATGACGCCGAGAGGCTGTCGAAATTTTGTCTAAGTCCTAGACTTAGAAAAAGAGGGGGGAGAATGAGTATATATTGTATATGCTTTCTTTTAGGTTTGAAGACCTCAATTCAGGTGCAATGAAATAAACCGGTGGTGCAAGATACCACTGTTAAACAGGGCATATATCGAAAGTAAGCCAAAATACTCAATGACCTCATGGGGATGACAGGAGGCTATCAAAATTTTATCGATTTCTAACTTAGAAAAGATAAAATCAAATTTGAGTAAAAGAGGGGGAAAATGAGAATTACTTTGAGGAGTAAATCTTCTTCTTAAAATGATAAATTAAATTAACCTTTGAACCTAGAGCTTCAAAATGCCTTCATCGCCACCGGATTTGCAACTCTTTGTACAAGTAGACAGAAGGCGATAATAAATCCAATTCTATAAAAATCATAAGGCTTTCTTCAACCAAAAATCAAGGAATTTCATCCTAACTATGATTTTCAAAATAAATGATTTCATTAATTAGATGAAATTAGCTAAGCTATAAACACCTGCATGTTCCCCGACACTATGATGAATGCCTAAATTCAAGTGTCTGAGGATGTGGTTGATTCTTTATTCTTAAGGTCAGTCCGATTAACAAAACTTAAAACCTATAATAAGAGTTTTAAATCAGTGAAATATATAAAAACTAATTATGTCAGGTGATAGTAGATCTAATCCTCTATTAGCAGCTAAACAAAGTTGACAAGATCTAAAGATCTTAAATATATCCAAATTAATCAATTTTTCAAATCAAATTAAGTAGTAATCTGAAACTGCTTAAATGAAACTTTATCATTAAAAACTTTAACATCTTAGAACTCTACCTTATTCTAAATAAACCAGCATGGGCCTCAACATTACGTTGATTGCCTAAATTTAAGTGTCTGAGGATGTTGCATGGGTTGCTTCCCGATTTAGTCATAGGGCTGGGTCTGGGTTAACAAAACCTAAAAACTTATAAAAAGAGTTTTAAATTAGTAAAACATCTAAAAAATTGATTCTGTCAGGTGAAAGTAGATCTTATCCTTTATTAGCAGCTAAACTGAGTTGACATGATCTAAAGCTCTTAAACATATTCTAATTATTCAATTGCTCAAATCAAATTGACTCAAATTAAAAATTAATATAAAAAACTATTTAAATAAAATTCTATCATTAAAAACTTAAAATAAACTCAATCTATCCACCTTTCATAACTATTTGTCGGTGGTGACAACCTAAGAAAACTCTAGCTCACAAAGGAGCCAATGTCAAATAAAGTATTCTGCTATGTTCACTCTTAATCAATCTCACGCTAGTAAAAATGTGGCCCGTGTCCTCTGAACTGCGTGGCTTGGCTAGTAGGCTCCACAGATGAAGTAGTTTTGACCAGAGTCCTCTAATCGGGTGATTTGGCTAGTCCAGCTCCATTATATTACGATCACAATTGTAGCCTGTATGCTCCCCAATGGCTCTGCCCTTTGAGTTGTGAATCATAGGGTACACTTGATAGGGCACAGAACCCTTTATCAACTAAGGTAGACTTAAACTTGTCTCTTTAGACAAACACCATCCCAGGTATACAAGGATTTCTGCATAGTGTGTTGATATGAGGATCCTTGAAGTTGGGTTGACTACCTCCTCAGACTAAGTAGACTAGGGATCATGACTGTCCGGGATGATGAAACCATGGGATCTAGATCAGACACGTCATCATTCTCCCAACCATCTGGTTTAAGCTAAAATAAAGAATTTCATATCTAAAATTATGAAAATCTATATGCTGCTACTATACGCTACACTTTTTGCGATCTAACGATTAGCCTTAATCAAAAGTTTTCTCTCACTTACTGGGAGGGGTAATTAACTATAGGGGCTTGTGCCTATAGGAAACCTGGAACCAGATCTAAAGTTCTCACCAAATGAGGATGATATCTCTGGGTAGTGTCTTATCTACTATTCCATCTACCTTCTAAAAATTACATCGACACATTTAAACTACTCTTTTCATCGAAGAGGTTGACGAAATTTTCAGAGCCCACACCTGATTGGTTTCAAATTTTTTAAGGTTGCTTAGGGGGATGACCTCTGTCTCTCCCACTTTTCTTGGAATTTATTGGATGATTAATTAGGAAAATTGATTGAATAAGCTATAATTACCTTTAATTTAATTAATGATTAATTAAGCATGTGAACAATTAATCAACTAATTAATTAGACTAATTTGGCACTGATTAATAATGGGGAGAGTTTAGGAAATGTGATTGGGGCTTTTCCCCTAGTCTTTTCCCTAAGTTCCCTTTACATTTCAAGAGAAAAAAAATTAGAAACTAATTAACTAATTAATTGCTTAATGCGCGGGTTGATTCCCCTAGACTGTTGGACTTATAACAGCCTAGAGTGGCAGCCAACTAACTCCTCCTACATTGTAAAATCATGTGATCAAGTCATATATTTTGCAAGATAGTTAGGTTGTTATTATTTAGAAAGAAATTAAAGTGCTTAAACCCACTCCCAAAGAGACTACAACATGAGTGGTATGAATACTGACTTAATCTAATAAAAATTTTATCAAATTTTATTTGATTTTTAACTCTTCATTTTGACAAAGGCTATATGATTATATATGCCTAAATGCATGAGTTGGTGGAGGAGGTGTTGAGTCGAGTGAGAAGTGTCACCTTCCTCGATCACAGCACCTTCTTGGCTAGTCTGATCCTATTGTAAGGATCCTCGAGTGTCAACCATGTGGACCCTGGTTGTATCATCCAACTTGTCATCCTGGTTGGGATCAAAGTTGACCCTATCCTCATCCTGATCTAAGTGGTCACTATTGAGAATTCCTCTTCTAGAAAAGTAGTTGTTAATATGTCATCTATCAATGGTCTACTATGATTGGCTGAGGTGACAAATACCGACTATTAGGTGGATGCTTTTCTGCCTCAATACAATGTACAATACCTACTATCAAGACTTCCTCAATTGGAGGATCAACTATCTTGGGGACCGTGTCTACATTCACTCCTCTCTCTATCTCTATATGCTACGATGGAGGTGGTGCGATGATGACACTCTTGGGTTGCCACTTCTTCTTAGCCACAACTAATATAGGGGATCGAGCAGGAGAGCTCAATCTCATCTCAATTGGTGGAAAGGATGGAGCTGGATCCTTGGACCGTAGCCGGATCATCAGAGGGGAAGGTCTCACCCCGGATGGGGGCTTCTAAACTTTGGTGAGAGTGGTAGATGCTGATAGCTAAACTAGTGATGTAGACGGTGAAAGGACCGATGTGATGGCAACACCGACTACCTCTCAACTATGGCTAGCTGTTGTGATAAATTGCACTGGTAAGAACAATCTTATTTAAATGATCGCCTAATTAATGACGATCAAAAAAAATTCATCAAGGCGTAGTGCCGATTGCACCGCATACCTCAATTGCCTTCTCCTGCCTACCTTATCAGATACTCAAGCCTCCGTATATCTCTCTCTCTTTCTCTATGGATCTGACCCCTAACACTCCTAGGGATCATGGATCGTAAGTCAATCAAGGTATTGGACTTCGAGCGTATGTAAGCTCTGTCGACCTAGCATTGGACAATCCTAAGTCTAGCATAGGGCCTCATATGCTCCCTAGTCGGTGTCTCATGGTATCATAGTGGTGGAGGGAATCAACGATCCTTAGTAATCCTCCTCTCCATCTGAAGCTAAAAGAGGGTGTAACCTTCTACCACTCAGAAGTGGAGAGGTCTCATGGGGAGAACCCTCCTCAGTTATATGGGAAGCAGCGTCAAGTTCTCTGGTTGCTCGCGCGTGACCCTAAATAATCTTCCAATTTTTGTTGCGATGCTGAGTGCGAGTGAGCAAGGCCAAGCGAGAACTAGTACTTACCTCGATAGTGGAGGAGATTATCTCAAAGGATAAAATAGCCTTCCCCTTTGGGGTGACCAACAAAGAGGTAGCAGCTCTCACTAGAACTATGACATGGGCAACTGAATGGGCAGGTTCTGAAACTGACACTGAACGGGGCGTGGGAACCACTGCGGCCTTCCTCTTCAGTTAGGGAAACTCAAAGTCAGATGGGATATCCAAGCGGATGAGTGGCATTTGTCTCACCACCTCCTCCCTACTAACGGTTGTGAGGACTACCCCCTCATAAGTAATACAGATCCCTTCAAAGCCATGACCAAAATAGATCAGGTTGGTAGCATCAATTGTGGTGAGATTGGCCTGATCTAAGGACAAGTCCACACCAGAAGGGAAAGAGAAGATGAACTTGCTAGGAGTCGTGATCACTATATTGACTAAAGCTGGACTGACTGACTATATTGAAATCACTGTATTTTGTTGAAATATAATTGAGTCAGACTCTTGCATTGATTTTGCATTCAATCATTGACTTCTATACTTTATTTGGAATTTGAACCCACACTTAACAAATTTAGGTTTGCTAAGTGGTGTTCATTGAATTTTGAAGAATTTTGGATATTTGGAGGAGAGACTTTACCATATGATTTTGATTTAGAACCCATACTCAACCAATTTAAGTAGGTTGGGTGGGTTCAAATATTTTGAGATACTTTTAAAGATATTTGTATTCTAAAAATTTTGATTTAGAAAAGTCTTTACTCAGCAAAAATCAGTATGCTAAGAAGAGGTTTTTATTATATGTTCAAAGATTTTGTGAAAGTATCTTTGCTTGTGATGATTGGTTATGTGTGTGATATATGTTGATAGGATTTGAAAGTGGGGCTTCTTACTTAACAAATTTGGTATGTTAAGTAGAGGCCAAATGTGTTTAAAAATGAGGCACTCACTTAACAAATTTGGTATGTTAGGTGAGAGCCAATTATGATTATGATTTGTGTTTTGTTTGCTTATGAAAATGAGACCCCCACTTAACAAATTTGGTATGTTAAGTGGAAGCCAAATGTGATATAATTTGTTGTTTTGAAAGTGAGACTCTTACTTAACAAATTTGGTATGTTAAGTAGGAATGAAATGTGATATGATTTGAAAATGTGATTCTCATTTAACAAATTTGGTGTGTTAAGTAGGAACTAAGTGTGATTATGATTTGTGAAAATGAGGTCATTGCTTAACAAATTTGGTATGTAAGTAGGAGTCAAATGTGATATTATTTGAATAATGAGATTCTCACTTAATAAATTCGATATGTTAAGTGGGAATCAAATGTGATATGTTTTGTGTTTTGAAAATGAGACTCTCACTTAACAAATTTGGTATGTTAAGTGGAAGTCAAATGTGGTTTAATTTATGTTTTGAAATAAGATTCTCACTTAACAAATTTAATTTATTAAGTGGAAGTAAAATTTGATATGATTTACCTTTTTTTTTTGGAAATGAGGCTCTCACTTAACAAATTTTTTATGTTAAGTGGGGGCCAAATGTAAAATGATTTATATTTTGTTTTCTTTTAAAAAGAGGTTGTTACTTAACAAATATAGTATGTTAAGTAGGAGACCAAATGTGATTTAATTTGATTTTTAAATGAGACCCTCACTTAACAAATTTGGTATGTTAAGTGGAAGTCAAAAATGTGATGTGATATACATTTTGTAAATGAGACTTTCACTTAACAAATTTGGTATGTTAAGTGGAGTTAAGTGTAATTATAATTTGTTTTGAAAGAGGAGAAATCTATTTAACAAATTTGGGTATGTTAAATAGAGTTCAATTTATTTTTGTGAATTTTGGAAATGGGACTCTCATTTAACAAATTTGGGAATGTCAAATGGAGTCTAAAATATGTCATGATTCCATGTGTGTGATCTCTTGCTTTTGAAAAGATGGAAACTTCAACTCTAGCATATGTGAAATATGTTAAGTGGAGTTTTAATTTTATGTTATGATTGTATTTAATGATAGGATCTTCATTCAACAAACTTGAACATGTTGAATGAAGGTGGTTATCTTCAAAATTATGCTTTTGAAAAAGAGAGAAACTCCAATTCCACATATGTGACATATGTTAAGTAGAGTTTCAATTTTATGCTATGATTTTAATTGACGATAAGATCTTCATTCAACAAATTTGAGCATGTTGAATAGAGATAATTATTTTCAAAAGATACTTTTGAAAAAAATAATTTTGATTTTTAATTTTGAAAAGAACCTCCATGTAACAATCATAGGGATTGTTAGATGAGGCTAGGTTATATGAATTTTGTGCTTTTTGAAAAATTTCTTATGAATTTTGTGAAAGATATTTTGATATGTGGATTTTAAAAAAAGTGTTTTTTTTTTGGAAAGTGACATTTTACAAAAGAGTTTATTTTCTTAAATATTGAAATGAACCTTGCCTCACCAAGCTAATGGTAAGGAGGTTCTAAATTTTTGTCATCTCCTTTCATTAGCTAATTTTATCTTTCACATATTCGGAAAACCAATAGGGGTTCTAAGACCTACAAGGAGTGAGGTCCTAAAACCTAGAGGATGTTGGCTAATTTTTCTTAAGAATGAAATAAGCTAAGTGCCAATGGAAGGAGAGATAGTCTTGGACTCATATGAAATACAAGTCCACTATAGATGCTTGGAGACAACAATTGTCTACTAGAGATGGAGAGAGGAACCATCCCCAATGAAGTCGCTAGAAAAATCTATGTTGTTTATTTTCAATTTGTATATGGGAGATACCACACAAATCTAAGGGTGTACTTATTGAGGTGATCGAGCACGACATCAAGGAATAGTGCACTATCTCGAAAGATAGAAATCACTACTATATAATGGACCTAATCACCGCTAAGGACTCCTAAGGCATGATGGGACTTCAAATATACCAAAGATTTTCTAATTAACATGGATGAATAAAGTAGGGTTTATATAAACTAGGTTCTAAAGTTCCCTATAGAGGTAAGTCCCCATAGTTAATTACATCCAAAGGAAGGAAACTTTCTTAAGAATACTCTCAATTAAAGTAGACAATTATTGTCTCCAAAGATTTTGAACATAGGACTATCAATAAATTGGCTATGTTTGAAAAATCAAGTGGGATAGATCAAAAAGAGAGACTTATTATTGAAGTCGAAAGGAGATGAGTAGAGGGTGCTCATGATACTAGGAAGCATAGTGAGTATCCTAAACTATCCTATGATTGGGCTTTATATATTTGAAATTGGAGAGATTTATATGTTTGAGTTAAAATTTTATTAGAAAACTAAGACTTGGGCCTCAGATCCTAAATGTAAGGAGCTTTAGCGAGGGCCAAAGCACATCCTAAGTCTAAGGTGAAAATGGGTATATTATTTACCTCCGCAAGATAGGGTAAACCACCTGACTGCTGGACTTATAATCACCTGGAGTGATAGCCAGCTAACTCCTCCAACATTTGAAAACTATGTGGTTTAAGTCATATGATTTGCAATATGTTAAAAAGAAACTAAAGTCCTTAAACCCACTCCCAAAGAGACTAGAGCATGAGTGGTATGAATAATGACTTAGTATAATGCAAATTTTATTAAATTTTATTTGATTTAGACTCTTCATTTTGACAAAGGCTATATGATTTTATATGCCTAAATGCATGATGAAATAGGGTTATTGGATAAATCAGAGAGAAAGAGGTATTTTCCACCATAAGGGAGACCCTCAAAGGTCAAGTCTTTCTATCGTATAAGGATGGAAACCCTCTCTTAGCAAGAATAAAACAAGATGATATGCATAATATAAAGCATAAAACATTTAGCTATAGGGTTTCTAAATATTTTAATTATCTTGATTTAATTCCCAAGCTCTAAATAAGGTTATGAGTTATTTAAAAAATTAATTATGAGTTGTAGTTGGGGTAGAAAAAAATATTTTTTTTCTAAGAGCCTAATCAAATCCAGGACATACATTAAATCATCATACATAAAGAAACTAGGAAAATACATGTCATTTATATTGCATAATTGTAAACAAAGCATTAATCAATTTATAAACCCAACATATAATAGGGAGTGGGTACGTCAGAACCCAAAAGAGAAAATGGGTAGCTGAGCTTTACCCTTATATAACTCAATATATGAAAGAACAATTACAAATTTAAAAATGAATAAATGTTATGGGGGTGGGGGGTCTTTTTATCTCCTTCATTCATATCTCCTTCATTCCTCTTTTGGATTTGCTTACTTCAAAGGCATCATGGGGGCCTCCCACGACAAATACTTCTAGCCTCCGCTCATCCTAATCCCCATACACTAATCCTAATTCCTAATACAAAGTTATATCAAAAATGGGAAAAAGTAAATCTAACTACACCTACAAGGCAAGTGTTAGCTAAACACACCATACAACTCAAGCAATTATATGTATAATTTGGACTTAGCACTATATATATGGGTAACCAAGCCCACCTGTCCTAATTTAGATTATGCTTAGGGATTAAGCAACCTACGAAAGAGAGCATTTATATTTATGTTAAGCACCCTTAAGCACAATATCCTGTAAAAAATATGATTAGGCTAATCACAGCCTAACATCCAGTCTACAAAATATACACCCTAACATCCAGTCTACGAAACATATACCCTAACATCCAGTTTACAATAATACATCACAAAATAAATATATATCAAACCATGCACTACCATAACATAAAGCTAGAAATGATGACTTAATCTAATATGTGTGTATTATGGCTTGTGTGGTATGCTTTAGCTAGGATTTAAAGTTGTCATTCTCTAAGTGTAAAGGGCATTTAATTATAAAGGGTTGATTTCATTTTTAGTGGTTTAATTGATTTATAAATTTTACTTAATATTTCTTTTATTTCACTTGATTACACTAAACAACTAAATGTTATAAAGAGATGGAAAGAGAGGATCATTCTCTTTCATCCTTACCTTAAGTCACATCTAAAACCAATTAATTAAATAATTCTCTTTAGTGAATGTCTTATTATATATTTTAAATTAATCCTAAGTTTAGGTTCACTTTAAATAACCTCATTCAATAAGAAAGGCATCTTAAGATTAGTTAGAATGAATTACTATCACATGATACATGTTTGGTCATTTCTTTCCATCATATATAACATTCATATGACTAACTCCTAAGTAACTATACATGCAATTTATACCTTAGCATACTTAAATGATGAATGTAAGCAAATGTACTTGGAATTGATGTTTCATTTAGTTGAATTATTTTGTCATATTAATTTAATGCTCTATCTAAATTCTTAAACAAAAGCATAAGAAAAGAACTCTAAATCATATGACTAATCAATCCAATCCAACCATTTTAACAAAATATGAATGCATATCTTTTTAATAGAAAGAGAGGGGGATTTCATTCATTAACTAAATACACATTCAAATGTATGAAAGTTTTAAGTGAGTACGTCACCATTGCTTTACACCAAGGGAGTGAGGTAGGAACCTCCTTAGGGCTACTTAAATACATTTGGATGTATAAATAACTATAAGAATAGAAAAACCCATGCAAAAGTAGGATTTGATTTATTTGTATAAATGCATTAAAGTTCTACCTCAATTATAATGTCAAGACATAAGAATGAAATCAAATAGGTATGACACCATTATTCTACACCAGGGGAGTGAGGTAGGAACCTCCTTGAGGCTACTTAAAGTCATGCATCCCCAAATGTCCAGACTAATATACCGATTAACATTTAAACTTATGCAAATTAACATATGAAAGTAAGAAAGAGACTTCACTTCATACACTAAGCTTGTATTCACATGCACCTCCTATGCATATGTAACTAAAGTCACAATATATAAATTATTATTTATTAATAAGCTTATGAAAATATATTTGAGATTTAATGGTGATAATAGGCACACATATTTCTAATTAAGTCAACACATGCAAATTTGACATAAAAGAAATCATTTTATTTAATTAATATTTGAAAGAAATGAATGCATGACTATAAGTGGCATACAACATTTTAACATGATTGAAAGAAATAAAGCAACACAAGCATGTAATTTCAGTCAATCTAACTAATTCTAAGGACAATCACATTAAATAAGCTTATTGAAAATAAACCAAAGTTTCTTAAAGCCATTTTAATCTCATGTTTGATTTTATTTAAGGGATTTAAAAGAGGTTTGGTAATCCTAGTCACATTCCCCATGTGTGAGTTAATTTGATTTAATTAAAAATAATTAAATTGATTGTATGGCTTAATTAGGTTGACGTATAAATTAATTCAATTAATTAAACCCTTACCTATATCACCTTAAGGTAATTAACTAAATAATAATGAGCCAACATGAGATGCAACCATATAGAAAAGTAAATTAGCAATGCTCCTAAGAAATGAAAGGGGTCTAATGCAATTGGCTCATAATTAATAGTTAATTAAGCTTAATGGATTTGTTTAATTACTTTTATGATTTTCTCACACATGTAAGCTAATCATAATTTTATTAAATTTCTTTAGGCTATTAAACATCTGAACTACCCAAGATTGATTAATCAAAGCTAGGAATGAATTATATTTTAAATTAATTTAATAAAGCCATTGATTAGTTAATTAAATCCTTTGATTATATTTTTATTAGGATAATGAAGTTGACTTAGGGAAAGAGATCAAGGAAGAGGCCTCAATCCCAATCCCTAAGTCATTTCAAACAATCAATTAGGCTCTAAAATTATTAGATGCCCTTTTCTTTTAATTAATTAATTAAGTGGCTAATTAATTACTTAAACTTTAATTAATTTGAAATAAATGAAGAGGCTTAATGAAATGGTCATAAAGAGTAAACCTAAACCATTTCCCTAAGACTTTTCACTATTAACAGATGGCAATAAGCTTAATCAGTGGATTAATTTACGGTTCATTTGCTTAATTAATGATGAATTGAATTAAGAGGGTAATTAAGGTTCAATTAACCAATTTCTCTCATTAAGCATCTAATAAATTCTAAGAAAAGTAAGGGAGGTAGAGGTTATCCCCCTAAACATACTTTGAACTTTTGGAGTTAATTAGATGCTTAATCAGAGTAATTAAGCTAATCACCTTTTTAATTAAACTTCAATTAAGATAAAATCACTATTCAAATCACTTAATGACATTTTTGGCAGATTCCCTCTGTAATACCTTTAAAATGAGCCCTCATTTATATTTTTTGGAGTTTTCTACAATTAGTTATGAATTTTGGAAGTTTTAGCCTTAAAAATTAATTAAATAGCCTAATTAAACATTAATCCCATCAACGCTATGTGGCTACTGATGCGGTGCGCTGACACAATGTACTTTCATGTGGTGCCATAGAATTGGTTATTTAAGTTGTTATATCGCGTGACTGAATTAGTCGATGGTGGATGTGCTTTCTTGTGGACAGTTTGAACTCGATGGATGGTCATGATTAAATCCCTAGTTAAGAAGAAAATAGAGGGGATCTAAGCTTGAGTTGATCATGACTGTCAATTCCAATCATGCGGAACAGACAGCCCGTGATCCATCCTCCTATGAGCGATGAACGATGGAGCCCATCTACCATGGATAGTTCGATCCAAACTCACCTGAGATCGAATCCACTCCAAACTAAACCCACACCTTTGTGAGGATCCACAAGAATCCAACAGCTAGGATGGGCTTAAATGTAAGTTTTCTTTAGAAAGAGCCAACACAATTTCTACAATGATCAGTTTTATTGGAATACCTCACGGAGCTTATGGCAGTTCCAATGATTGAGGAAGCTTCACTTGGTAGAAATAAAGCCTTGTTGAGTTGCATGAGCTTTGATTTGAGATGGATTGCTATAGAGAACAAGATCATCACTTTGAGCATTTGGCCTTGATAGAACTTGTGCTTGGAGTGGATTTGGAACTCAAAAAAAGGTTTGAATGGCTTCAACGACAAATAAGGATGGTGTGTGTGAGTTTAATTGAAGTTTGGTTGAGAGATGGATGTTTGAATCAAAGGAGGGATGCCCTATTCCAGTTGCTCACAAGAATGGAGAATTCTGGTGAAGGGAAACTTGACAAGGTTTGGGGAGGCTCTCTGGGATTTCAAAAACACTTGGAAGCTCAGAATTTGAATTGTGACAATTCCTGTGAGAATTGAGGGAGTATATCCCTCAATTGAGCATGATGGATGGACAAGATCTATCCCTAATTTTTAGTTGGTTCACCGTCACCAGCATGTTTGTGGGGTCGCCATCGACTCCACGTGGCACCAGAGTGGAAGATGCTATGGCGACCAAGGAAAGATATGGGGTTGGGGGGTTGAGTTTGATTTGTCCTTTGGGTGCTTGAGTATGAAAGGAGGTGACTTAGTTTACCTTTGGTCCATGGTGAGTCCTAAGCTTGCTTAGGTTGGGCTAGGAAGGCTAGGAACACCTTTTGGCACTTGGATGGCTTACCAAGTGATGGGAGAGTGGACTTTGCTTCTTATGGAAAGAATCCAATGCAAATGAGGTGTGTCCAATAGATTCCCTTGGGTGGGGTCCACTTTGCTTTTGGGATGATTTTGGGCTGACCTGGGGTTAATTTGGACCGGGTTTAGTTAGCCCTTAGGGTCTCATGGGTTGGTTTTTGGTGCTTTGGCTTCATTTGGTCAAATGGATTCAAATGAGTCCATGTTAGGTTGGGTTGACCAATTGGTCAAATTGGATCAAACCAAGGCTTGGGTTAAATTTAAATGATGATTTAGAGAATTTTAGTTCAAGTGGTTTCAATCAATTTGGCTTATGTTTGATTTTGGCTAATTTGGATTCAAATTGGTCAAATGGGATAAGTTGATCAATTTGACCAAATTGGGTTGGGTTAGTGTTGATTCATGTTCAATTGGTTAATTAAAAATGATTATAGGCTTTGGTTTTGTTTGATTTGGGTTTAATTTGTATTTTGGCTAATTGGCCTTTTAGGTCAATTTCGGCTAGGTTGGGTCAAGTTGACCAATTGATAAAATTGGGCTCAATTATGTCTTTGGTCAAGTTCAATAAGTGATTTGGAATGAACTTGAGCCATTGGTTATAATCAATTTGGGCTAAATCATGATTTGACCCATTTTGGCTTTTTAGGCCAATTTGGGCCAACTTAGGTTAAATGGTCAATTGGACTTGGTTTAACTCAATTAAGGGTTTGGTCATGTTTAATCATTGATTATGAATGGGTTTGAATCAATGGTTTCAATCAATTTGGTATATGGTGGGTTTTGGCTAGTTTGGGTTTCATTTGGACTAGAGGTTGACTTGATCAAAAGACCAAGTTGACTTGGTTTGACCCAATTCAAGGTAGTTGATCACGCTAGGATGATTGTTTATCATGATATGAGGTTTGGATGGGCTTGGTTCGATCCAATTTGGGTTGGATTAGAATTTGGCTCAATAAGGTCCTTTATATCACTTTGGGTCAAGTGGACCTAAATGGGTCAATTGATTTAGTTTTAGCTTGATTCAAGTTTTGGTGAACTTATATATGATCCTAAGATTAAAATATAAATCCAACTACAATCAATTTGGATTGTAATGGATTTTGGTTCATTTAAAATTTTCAAGTCAAAAAGGCTAACTTGGGCTTGACTTGGTTTGACTTGAGTTTGGTTTGGTAATTGTAGTTTATATTTATATTTGGGTGAGTGATTGAAGGAATGATTGATTCATGAAGAAATCCATGGGTTTTGAATTGATTTGGGTATCATTTAGCCAATTTCAAGAAATTGGCTAAAAAGGATAAAATTTGAAATTTGATTTGATTTGGGTTTGGTGTTGGCTATTTGGATTTATATTCCATTTATATTTATGAATATAAATGAAGATATAAATGATTCATGAGAGAATCACTTGAGTTTAGAGTGATTTGGAAGCAAATTTAACCAAGTTTAAAGATGTAGGTCAAAGTAGGAATTGATTTAGTTTGATTTAATTTGGTCATTGAGAGGAGTTTCATTTATATTTATGAATATAAATGAAGGAATAATTGATTTATAAAGAAATCAATTGAGTTTGGGTTAATTTGGGTTGAGATTTGATTAAGCTTATGGAGGTAAATCTATATGGCTTAAGAAAGGTCTTGATTTAGTTTGATTTGATTTGACTCATTTGAATTTGGATTTCATTTATATTTTTGAATATAAATGAGGAATGATTTATAAAGAAATCAAGTTTGATTTGATTTAAAGGGGATTTTAGCTAAGCATATGAAGGTGGTTCATATGGCTTAGGAAGGGATTTTGGAATTTGAATTTGATTTTGGGTTCTAGTCATTTGAAGTTGGATTTGATTTGAAATTTGATTTGAGATTAAATGGATATTTTGGAAATCCAATTGAATTGGGGTTGATTTGAATTTAATTAAGACTAAATCCATAAGATAAAATTAAAGGGCGTAGGAAGGGTTTTGGAATTTGAATTTAATCATAGGTTTCAATCATTTGATTGGAATTGATTAATAATTTGAATTTTAATTAGATTTAAGGTTTGATTTGAGGAAGAAAGCATGGGTTGGGTTTAAGGTTATAGGGTAGGCAAGGTTTTCTAAGTCTCTAAGGAATAACCTGCACCCATGGCTAATATTTCTAAGTCTCTAAGCTTAGGTTAAGTGTTCATCTAATCAGTAGAAGTGTCTTAAGACTAAGAAGCTCTTAGTGTCTACAAGAGTTATAGATCTATGATGAGAAAGTTGAGAACTCACTCCAAAATGGAGGTCAATAAAAGGATGCCCAATAGGTGTGGTGTAATTAACGAGGTGCACCGTACTTATTGGTATTGACAAAGATGATCAACAATGCATGAATGATCACAAGCACAAATAGAAATGAACTACCACTAAACTCGAGATGTAGACGAAATCAAGATCTTAGTGCAATGCAACTCAACTTATGCCAAGGGCATAAGAGAGGAAGAAAGGATCCACTGAGGGATCAAGTATATAAACCTTCCACTAGGGAAGCAGGTTCATATTATCCATAGAGGATAAGGCTTTGTGTTGGTTTGATTTGATTTAAGGAGGAAAGATCCACTGGGGATTAGGATTTATAACCCACCTAGGATGAGTGCATGAACCTTCCATTAGCCTATTCATGTTTCCTACAAGATATTATTTAATAAAATAAATATAAATGCTCTCTTTTGCAGGTTGTTTAACCCCTAAGCATAATATAAATTAGGACATGTGGTCTTGGTTACCATTGCACAGGGTGCTAACTCCAAATTATATATATAATTATTTAGGTTGTATAGTGTGTTTAGCTAACACTTATTTTATAGATTTACTTTTCTTATTTTAATATAATTTTACATTAGAAATTAGGATTAATGTTAAGGGGGATCAGGATGAATAGTGCATATAAGGCTTTATCCTGAAAGGCCCTATGATGCCTTTGAAACAAGCACATCCAAATGAAGCAATAAAGGAGATATGAAGAATGAAAATAAAAGACCCCATAGCATTTATTCATTTGTAAATTGCAATTATTCTTTCATATTCTGGGTTGTATAAGGTGAGGCTACCCATTTTCTCTTTGGGTTTACGTGCACCATAGACCGACCTTTTATTCTTTTTGCATTATATTTATAAAATTCTTGATGTTATGTTTAAATTGTGTAATATAAACAACATGCATTTTTTTCTAGTTTCTTTATGAATTATGATTTAATGTGTGGCCTGGATCTGATTAGGCTCTCAGAAAAAAATAATTTTTTTGGGTTGTACGGCGACACCCGATCACACTGACCTTTTATTCTTTTGCATTATATTTATAAAATTCTTGATGTTATGTTTAAATTGTGTAATATAAACAACATGAATTTTTCTAGTTTCTTTATGAATTATGATTTAATGTGTGTCCTGAATCTGATTAGGCTCTTAGAAAAAAATAAATTTTCTACCCCAACTATAACTCATAACTACAGTTTTAAATAACTCATAACCTCACATAAAGCCTAGGCATTAAATCAAAATAATTAAAAGATTTAACAACCCCTTAGCTGAATGTTGTATATTTAACATCATCCATCCACATTGCTTCATTTTTGCTAAGAGAGTTTCCATTCTTGCATGATAGGGGAAGATTTGACCTTTGAGGGTCTCTTTATGGTGGAAAACACCTCTTTCTCTCTGATTTAGCCCATAATCTCATTTCATCATGCATTTAGGAATAAGAAATCATCTAGCCTTTGTCAAAATGAAGAGTCCAAAATCAAATAAAAATTGAAAATATTTACGTTAGACAAAGTCATTACTCATACCACTCATGCTCTAGTCCCTTAGGGAGTGGGTTTAAGGACTTTAGTTTCTTTCTAAATAATAATAACCCAACTATCTTGCAAAATCATATGACTTGTCTACATAATTTAAAGCATAGGAAGAGTTAGCTGGTAGCCATTCTAAGCGATTATAAGTCCAGCAGTCGAGTGGTTTACCCTCTCTTCTAGAGGAAACCTTCTGCTCCTTTTTGCTTAGATTTAGATTGTGCTTTAGCTTTTGCTAAAGTTCCCTAGATTTAAGATCCAAGGTGGCTATTTTCTTCGGGCTACAAGCATAAACTCTCACCTCTCAGGCATTTCTACATCTCATATTATTGGATTATAAGCCCTAGCTTTCTAATAAAATTTTAACTCAAATACATAATTCCTGTCAATTTTGAACATATAAAGCCCAACTATATGGTAGATTGGAATGCTCACTAGGTTTCCTAGTATCATGAGCATTCCCTACTCATATCTTTTGGCTTCAATCTTAAGTCTCTCCTTTTGATCTATCCCATTTGATTTTCCAATATAGCCAATTTATTGATAATCTTATATTTGAAATCTTTGGAGATAATAATTGCCTACTTTAATCAAGAGTATTCCTAAGGAATTCACCTTCTTTAGGATATAATTAGCTGGTGGCTTGCCCCATAGGAAACTTTAGAACCCAGTTTAATATAAACCCTACTTTATCTATCCATATAAAGTAGAGGAAAAATCTTTGGTATATTCAAAGACTCATCATGCCTTAGGAATCCTTATTAGGTGATTAGGTCCATTGAAGGGTGATGCTTTTACCTTTTGAGATAGTACATCATACCTCAATGTATTACCCCATCACTTCAATAAGTATGCCCTCAAATCTTTGTGGTGTCCCCCATATACATATCAAAAATAAACACCATTGATTTTTGCAACTTTGCTAGGGATTGTTCCTCTCTTAATCTTTAGTAAACAATTGTTGACTCCAAGCATCAATAGTTGGCTTACATTTTATATAAGTCCAAGACTATCTTTCTTCCCATTGGCACTTAGCTTATTTCATTCTTATTCAAAGCTAGCCAACATTCTCTAGGTTTTATGATCTCACTTTTGTTGGTCTTGAAGCCCCTATTAGGTTCCTCAATAAGTAAAAGATAAAATTAACTAATGAAAGGAATGACTAAAATTTAGAACCTCTTTACCACTAGCTTGGTGAGGCAAGATTCATCATATACTTAAGAAATAACTTTTTTTTTTGCAAAATGCCACTTTCCAAAAGCACAATTTCAAAATACACATAATAAAAGATTTGCACAAAATTTGTAAGAAGTTTTAAAAAAAGACATAATAATAATTAAACCTCATTTAACAATTCCTATAATTGTCACATGGAGGTTCTTTTAAAATCAAAATCAACATTTTTTTTAAATCCCATATTTTCAAAAGCACTTTTTTGAAACTAGCTATCTCCATTCAACATGCACAAATTTGTTGAATAAAGATTTTATTTTTCAAATGAAATCATGAAATAAAATTGAAACTCCATTTAGCATATTCCATAAGTGCTAGAGTTGGAGTTTCCCTCCTTTCAAAAGCAAGAAATCACACATAAAATGAAGACATATTTGAACTCCATTTGTTATTCTCAAATTTGTCAAATAAGAGTTCCCCTTCTTTTCAAAAATAAAAAAATTGAATTCTATTTAATATACCCCATTTGTTAAATAGAATTCCTCTTTTCCAAAGTTTGAACATCAAAAGACATTTGGACTCCATTTGACATACCCAAATTTGTCAAATGAGAGTCCCATTTTCAAAAATCGCAAAAAATAAATTGAACTCTATTAAACATACCTAAATTTGTTAAATAGATTTCCCTCTTTCAAAAATCATAAATACACTTGACTCCTACTTAACATACCAAATTTATGAAGTAAGAGCCTCACTTTCTAAAATCATAAATACACTAGCTCCTACTTACATACCAAATTTGTTAAGAGCCTCATTTTCAAATTATAATACACATGACTCCTACTTAACATACCAAATTTGTTAAGTAAGAGCCTCATTTTCAAAAATCATAAATACACTTGACTCCTACTTAACATACCTTTACTTAACATGTCAAATTTATTAAGTAAGAGCCTTATTTTCAAATATCATAAATACACTTAGCTACTACTTAACATACCAAATTTGTTAAGTAAGAGCCTCGTTTTCAAATCATAATACACTTGACTCCTACTTAACATTCCAAATTTGTTAAGTAAGAGCCTCATTTTCAAATCATAATACACTTGACTCCTATTTAACATGCCAAA
This sequence comes from Cymbidium sinense, assembly GCA_021442155.1. Classification (NCBI taxonomy): domain Eukaryota; kingdom Viridiplantae; phylum Streptophyta; class Magnoliopsida; order Asparagales; family Orchidaceae; genus Cymbidium; species Cymbidium sinense. Next base: position 4,402,725 of record CM038226.1, read on the forward strand.
TTTGTTAAGTAAGAGCCTCATTTTCAAAAATCATAAATACACTTAGCTCTTACTTAACATACCAAATTTTTAAGTAAGAGCCTCATTTTTAAATCATAATACACTTGACTCCATCTTAACATATTTTTTACAACCTCACTTTCAAATCAAATCAACATATAGCAAACAAATTTGGCCTCCTACTTAACATACCAAATTTGTTAAGTAAGAGCCTCTTTTTCAAATCATAATACACTTGACTCCTACTTAACATCCCAAATTTATTAAGTAAGAGCCTCTTTTTCAAATCATAATACACTTAGCTCCTACTTAACATACCAAATATATTAAGTAAGAGCCTCATTTTCAAATCATAATTCACTTGACTCTATTGTGCTCACTCTTGGAGTGAGCTCTAAATTTCCTTATCATAGATCTAGGACTCTCATAGACACTAAGAGTTCCTTAGTCTTAAGACACTTCTAGTAATTAGGTGAATACTTACATAACCCTGGAGACTTAGAAGAGTTAACCATAAGAATAGATTGTGCCTTAAAGATTTAAGAGGACTTGCCTACCCCATAGTCTAAACCAAATCCTTGTTTTCTTCTTTCAAACCAAACCTCAAATTCAAATTCAAATTCTAAATCCGAATTCCAAAACCAATCCCAAATTCAAAGATTAAAACCCATGATCAAATTCAAACTTCAAATCCCTTCCTAAGCCCTTTGATTTTATCTTATGGACTTAGCATTAACCAAATTCAAATCAAGACCAATTCAATTGACTTTCTCAAATTCAATCTCAACTCAAATTCTAAATCATAAACCAATTCCAAATTCATTGATTGAAATCCATGATTAATCCCAAATTCCAAAATCTCTTCTTAAACCATAAGAACCACCTTCAAATGCTTAGTCAAAAATCCTTCAAACCAACTCAAATTTAGTTGATTTATTTATAAATCAATCATTTATTCATTTATATTCACAAATATAAATAAAGTACAAGTTCAAACCCTTCAAACCAATTCAAAATAAATCAAACCAAATCAAATTCTAATCTTAGCCCTTTTAGCCAAATTATTGAACTTGGCTAAATGATACCCAAAGCAATTCAAAACTCATGGATTCCTTCATAATTCAATCATTCCTACAATCGTTGACCTAAGTATAAACATAAACCACCATTATCAAAACAAATCCAAGCTAACTCAAATCAACCCGAGTCAAACCCAAGTTAACTCTCTTGACTTGAAATTGTCATATGAACTGAAATTTATTTGGCTCCAAACCAATTGTAATTGGATTTATATTTCAATCATAGGCTCATGTGTGAGTTCAACTAAACTTGAATCAAGCCATGATCAAGCCAATTGACCCATTTATGCTCACTTGACCCAAAGTGGCCTAAAAGACCCTTTTGAGCCAAATTCTAATCCAACCCAAATTGGATTAAACTAAATCCATCCAAACCTAGGGTGATCAATTGCCTTAAGTTGGGTCAAACCAAGTCAAACCTAGCCTTTGACCATGTCAACATTTAGCCCAAATGAAACCCAAATGAGCCCAAATCCACCATATATCAAATTGATTGAAACATTTGATTCAAACCCACTCATAATCAATGATTGAACATGACCAAACCAACCAGCCTAATTGGCCATTTGACCTAAGTTGACCCAAATTAGCCAAAAAAGCTAAAATGGGTCAAATCATGATTTGATTCAAATTGATTACAACCAATGGCTCACATTCATCCTAAATTAATTATTGAACTTTACTAAAGTCATAATTGAGCCCAAGTTGACTAATTGGTCAACTTGACCCAACTTAGCCCAATTTGACCTAAATGGTCAAATTAGCCAAAATCAAAATTAATTCTAAATTGAATCAAACCAAAGCATACAATCATTTCCAATTGGCCAACTGGACTTGACTCAACACTCAACCTAGCCGAATTTGGTCAAATTGGTCAACTAGGCCCATTTGACCTATATGAACTCAAATGAACCAAAATTAAATCTAAAGAAAATTGAACCAAACCAATGAAACCAACACACTACAATTGGTCATGTGAACTTGACCCAACCCTTAGTTTGACCCAATTTGACCAATTGGTTAACTTGACCCAACCCAACCCAATTTGACTTAAATAGGTCTAATTAAGCCAAATCAAACCATACAAACTCCAAACCACTTAAAATTTAGGCTAACCCACTTTTGACTCAATCCAAATTTGCCCAAATCAAACCCATAGGAAATGACCATTTTTCCCTTGGGTTTAGGGAATCCTATAAGATAAGACACATGCACATTATGTCATTTTGTCATCCTAGCCATTAGCACCTAATCATAGGTCCACCTAGACACCTTGGTCCATGGCTGACCTGACCTAACAGTGTTGGGTCAGCCATGATCCATGGGGAGGTGAAATTACCTCCCCATCCCCATTGGAGCTTGCAAAATTGCCAAAGATAAGAACCTCCTCCCTTTGTATCCACTCTCACACCATCCTCCACTCAAGGGAAGCCAACTCACATGATTCCCTCTCCAAATCGAGCTCCTATGGTGACCCCTTGATAAAAAAAATTCCAAATTAGCCATGGTCATCCAATCTAAGGAATGAGGGGGTATACCCACAACCCAACCCAATTTAACCTAAATAGGTCAAATTGAGCCAAATCAAACCATACAAACTCCAAACCACTTGAAATTTGAGCTAACCGACTTTTGACCCAGTCCAAATCTGCCCAAATCATACCCATAGCCAAATGACCATTTTGCCCTTGAGTTTAGGGCATCCTATGAGATAAGACACATGCACATTATGTCATTTTCTCATCCTAGCCACTTGACACCTACTCATAGGTCCATCTAGGCACCTTAGACCATGCCTAGCCTGACCCAATAGTGGTTGGGTCAGCCATGATCCATGGGGAGGTGAAATCACCTCCCCATCCCCATTGGAGCTTGCCAAACTGCTAAAGACAAGCACCTCCTTCCTTGGAAGCCACTCTCACACCATCCTCCACTCAAGGAAATCCAACTCACATGATTCCCTACCCAAACTGAGCTCCCATGGTGACCCCTTGATAAAAAATAAATAAAAATCAGCCATGATCGTCCGATCTAAGGAATGAGGGTATATACCCCCCTCCCCTATTCTCACTCAAACTCATAGACTCACCTTCGATTAAACCCTACCAACCCAAGGAGAGGAATCCCATAGCCTTTTCCAAGCTTCCCCAAGTTCCCCAAAATCTCTATTTTTTTAGTTTTGCATGAAACCGAAATAAGGGAGCAAATCAGTGAATCTCATTTCTCCATTTTGTAACCAAAGTACAATTAACTTTGTACACACCTTCCTTGGAGTAAGTAGAGCAAGAAAAAATCATTCCCATGCATTTTGATGGCCGAAGAGTAGAGTTTGACTAAGCTTGAACACCTTCATTTAGCACCTTGGTCTCCTGAGCAAACCACACTAAGTTAAAGCTCGTGCGGCTCAACAAGGCTTCATTTCTACCAAATGAAGCTTCATCAATCTAGAATCCGATCACAAGCTCCGGTGAGGTATTCCATTGAAACTGATCCTTGAATGAAAATGGCTTGGTATTTTGTAAAAGAAATCTTCACATCATGCATTTTCCATTATTGGAAGGTGTGGGATCATTTTCATCTCCATCTGAGCTTGGGTGAGCTCAGATCAAGTGACCATTGATAGACGGTAGCCATCCTTCATCGCCGATAGAAGATAGATCATGAAACATGATTAGGATGAATTGTTTTGATCAAATCACGCTTAGCCCCCTCTATTTAATCCCTCACAACCACGAGTTTGATCTATCCGATCTTAGATTGATGGTCCACAAGATACCATGCGACCATCCGTGTCGATTCAATGTGACAACTTAAATAGTGAATCCCATCACCGCCACATGAAAAGCGCACCGTGTTAGCCGCCACGTGGCCTGACGGGATTAAGACTCTAAATAGGGTTAATTAATTTATTTTTGATCATGAAACTTCTAAATTCATAACTAATTATAAAAAAATCAAAAAAAAAATACAAACTTAGGCTTCTTTTAAATTTAGAGAAGAAGTTAGAAAAATTATCATTGATTGATTTTGAATAATGAATTTAGATTAATTAAGTTTTAATTGGAAATATAATTAACCTAATTACTCCCTAATTAATCTTCTAATTGATCTCCAACTTTCTATGTATGTTTAGGGGGATGACTTCTACCTCCCCTATTTTTTCTCAAATTTTATTTATTTCTTAATTAGGGAAATCAATGGATTAAGTCTAATCACTCTCTTAATATAATTAGTGATAATTAAGAAAATAAACCATAAATTAATTAATCAATTAAGCCTATTAATCTCTATTAATGATGATGAGGTCTAATGAAATGGGTTGGGACTCCTTCCAATCTTTTCCTTAAATCTTCTATAATCCCTTAAGTACTTAATTAATTAATATATTAATTAATTAACAATATTAATCAAAATCTTCATAACCTAAAACCTTGACAATTAATTGAGAAGATTTAGGGATTGAGACTTGGACTCCTTTCTTTACCTCTTTCGCTAAGCCCATCTCACTTTGATTGGTCAAAATTAGTTAGGACTTAATTAACTAATTAATGAACTTAATTAATCTAATTAAACCTAAATTCTCTTTTCAATCTTAGGTAGTTCTTTGGGTGTTCAACAATCCAAAGTAAGAGATAATGAAATTATGGTTAGCTCACATGCGTGAGAAAACTATAAGAGTAATTAGGTGAGCTCCTTAAGCTTAATTAATTAACCATTTATGAGCTAATTGCATTAGGCCCCTTTCATTTCTTAGGAGCATTGCAAATTTAATTTTCATGTGGTTTCATATCATATTAGCTCATTGCTGTTTAATCAATTAACTTAAGGTGATATAGGTAAGGTTTAATTAATTCATTTAATTCATACCTTAACCTAACTAAACCATAAAATCAACTTAATTACATCTTCATTGAACCAAAATTAACTAACACATGAGGAATGTGATTAGGACCAGTAAACCTCTCTCACATTATCTAATTCAAATCAATCATAAAGATGAAATAGCCTTAAAGAATTTTGGCTTTTTATAGCCTTATTTAGTATGATTGTCCGAGAATTAATTAGAATGAATAAAATTGTGTCTTATGTTCATTTACTTCTTTCCCTATCACGCTAAATGTTGCTTGTCATATGTAATCATGCAACCATTTCTTTTAAAATTAACAAAAATGAAATGGTTTCTTTTATGTCAAATTGCATGTGTTGATTTAAGTTAAATATGTGTGGCTATTATCACAACTAAATCAAAAGTTATTTTTCAAAGTGTATGAATAAACTATAACATGTGAAGTGATGGTAATTATAAATATCTATAAGTTTGCATGTGTTGATAATATAGAATATGCAATATGAAGTTCTCTTTCCTTATCTTGCATAGATTCACATAGGATTCACAAATGCATAGTTCATTTGAAAAGAACATAACATTTGCCTAAATCTATTCTTAAGTATCTTCATGTTATGACTTAGGAAGAATTTCATATCATATATGTAAATCATGTAATCAAATCAGTATGATTCTTTGTATAACTTCTTGTTCTTATGTTCCTTTTTTTACATTCACTTGTATTTGAGAAAAGTGGTATATTAGTCTGGACATCCCAAGATTACGAGGCTTTAAGTAGCCCTAATTAGGTCTTGTACCTTACACCCCTAGTGTAAAAAATAATGGCGTCGTACTCACTTAAAACTCTTATACATGTGTATGTGTGATATGACCAATGAATAGGAAATATAAATAAAATGAATCAAAATACAATTTTTGCATAGTTTTTCCTATCCTTATAGTTGCTTATACATCTACATGTATCTGAGAAAGTGGTATATTATTCTGGACATCCCGGGGCTGCGAAGCTTTAAGTAGGTCTTGTACCTTACGCCCCTAGTGTAGAAAATAATGTGCCGTACTCACTTAAAACTTTTATACATGTGAATGTGTATCTAGCTAATGGATGAAAAATCTCTCTTTTCATTAAAAAGGCATGCATTAACAATTCAATCAAATGAAATATTTAAATTCTAACTATGTTTCTTTACATTTATCATTCAAGTATGCTAGAAATCTAAATTGCATGTATAGATTTTCTTAGGGCTTGTTCATATGTATGAAATACATGAGGGAACAAATGAATGAACATGTGTATGTGATAGTAATTCATCCCAATTAATATTAAGATGTCTTTCTTATTGAATAAGTTTGCTTAAAATAAGCCTAAACTTAGGACAAATTAAAATATATAATAAACCATTCACTAAGGGAAATTTGTTAATTAATTTACTTTAGAAGTGATTTAAGATAGAGATGAAAGAGGGATTCCCTCTCGTTCCTCTCTTTATAACACTTAGTTGCACAGTGTAGGCCATATGAAACAAAATAAAATATTAAGTAAAATTTTCAAATTAATTAAATCATTTAAAGATAAATCATCCCTTTATCAATTAAATCCCTCACACTTAGCAAATTATAACTATAAAGCCTAGTTAGGATATGCCACACAAGCTTTAATTCACACACATTAGACTAAGTCATCATTTCTAGCTTTATGTTAGGCCAGTGTATGGTTTGATGTATGCTTGTTTTGTGATATTTATCAGATGATGGATGACATGTTTGATTTTGACATATTTAATCATGTTTTGTGCAGAGGGTTGTGCTTAAGGGTCCGTCATAATAAATGTATAAATACTTTTGGTGTGCAAGTTGCTTAGTCCCCTAAGCATAACTAAAGTTAGGACAGGTAGGCTTGGTTACCCATGTGTAGGTTGCAAAGCCCAAAATTTTCATATAACTTCTTAGGTTGTATGGTGTGTTTCGCTAACATTTATTTTTCATGTGTAGTTAGATTTACTTTCCTTTTTTAATGTAATTTTGCATTAGGATTAGGATGAACGTTATGGGGGGATTAGGATGAACGTTATGGGGGGATTAGGATGAGCATTAGTTATAAGACCAAGTTTTATGTACCATTTGATGCCTTTGGAGCAACCATTCAAATTAAGCAAAAAGGAAGAAAGATCAAATGAAGAAGTCAAATGAAGAAATGAAGAAAGAAGAATGAAGACCCCCATAACATTCATCATTTGTAATTGTAATTATTTTCTTGTAATCCAAGTCGTATAAGGGTAGAGCTCGGCTACCCACATTTCTTTTCGGGTTGTATGGTGGTACCCAATCACATTGGCCTTTTATTCTTTTACGATAGTTATATAAAATTATTTGATGATTTATTTAGCTTCTGCATTAGAAAAATATACATTTTCATAGTTTATTTATGATCGGTGATTGTTGTATGGATTGAATGAGATTAGGCTCTTAGGATAAAAATAAATTTTCTATCCCATTAACAACTCATAATTAAACTTTTAAAATAACTCATAATATCCCATAAAAGCCTAGGTGTTAAATCAAGATAATAAAATATTTAGCAACTCCTTAGATGGATGTTGTATGTTTAATATCATACATAACCATCTTATTTTTCTCTTGTTAAGAGAGGGCTTCCATCTTTGCCAGATAGAATGGGCTTAACCGTAAGAGCTATGATGGAAAAATACCTCTTTCCCTTTTGATCTGGCCCATATCCAATTTCTTATGCATTTAGACATACAAAGTCCCATAGCCTATGTCAAAATAAATAGTCCAAATTAAAATAAATTTGATAAAAATTTGCATTAGATTTAAGTCATTATTAATACCTCATGATCTAGTCTCTAGGGAGTGGGTTTAAGGACTATTGACCTCACTTTTGGAGTTATCTCTCAACTTCCTCATCATAGATCTAGGACTCTTATAGACACTAAGAGTTCCTTAATCTTAAGGCACTTACAATGATTAGGTGAACACTTAACCAACCTAGAGACTTAGAAGAGTTAGCCATAGGAACATGTTGTGCCTTAGGGATTTAGAAAGACTTGCCTACCCTATAGTCAAAACCCAATCATTGATTCATTCTTTCAAACCAAACCTCAAATTCAAATTCAAATTCCAAAATTAAATCCAACTATCCAATGATTGATATCCATCACCAAATTCAAACTCCAAATTCCTTCATAAGCCTTTTGATTTTATCTGATGGACTTAGCCTTAACCAAATCCAAATCAACCCTGATCCAATTGATTTTCTAAATTATCAAATACAATCTCAAATCAAACTTCAAATCATAAATCAATTCCAATTCTCAAATGATTGAAACTCATGATTAACTCCAAAATCCAAAATCTTTCTCTAAGCCATATGAACTACCTTCATATGCTTAGCCAAAACACCTTCAAAATCAACTCAAACTTGGTTGATTTCTCTATAAATCAATCATTCATTCATTTATATTTACAAATATAAATAAAATTCAAACCATGCAAATAAAATTAAAATTAATTAAACCAAATCAAGACCCTTCTTAAGCCATATGGACACACTTCCATAGACCTAATCAAATCTTGATCCAAATAAACCCAAACATGATTGATTTCTTTATAAATCAATCATTCATTCATTTATATTTATAAATATAATGAAAATCACCCTCCAATGACCAAAAAATAAATCAAACCAAATCAAAACCCAAGTTAGCCATTTTTAACCTACATCCCCAAGCTTAATCAAAATTTCTTCGAAATCACTCCAAACTCAAGTGATTTTCTCATGGCCCGTTTATATCTTCATTTATATTCACAAATATAAATGAAATATAAATTCAAATGATCAAAACCAAACTCAAATCAAACCAAATTCCCAATTTAGCCCCTTTTTGCCAATTTCTTGGAATTGGCTAAATGACACCTAAATCTACTCAAAATTCATGGATTTCTTCATGATTCAATCAATCATTCAATCATTGATCCAAATAAAAACATAAACCACCATTATCAAACCAAATACAAGTCAACCCAAATCAAGCCCAAATTAACCCTTTTGACTTGAAATTATCACATGAACCAAAACCCATTTGGATCCAAACCAATTACAATTAGATTTATATTTCAATCTTAAGCTCATATGTGGGTTCAACCAAACTTGAATCAAACCTTGAATCAAACCTTGATCAAGCTAATTTCCTCATTTAGGCTCACTTGATCTAAAGTGACCTAAAAGACCTTTTTGAGCCAAGTTCTAATCCAACCCAAATTATATTGAACTATGCATATCTAAACCTCAATCATGATCAACAATCATCATGGGGTGATCAACCACATTGAATTGGGTCAAATAAAGTCAAACCTAGCTTTTGACCAAAGTCAACATTTAGCTTAAATGAAACCCAAACTAGCCAAAATCTATCATATGCCAAATTGATTGAAACCATTGACTCAAACCCATTCATAATCAATGATTGAACATGATCAAGTCATCAATTGAGCCAACCCAAATTGGCTTTAAAAGCTAAAATGAATCAAGTCATGATTTAATCCAAATTGATTGCAACCAGTGGCTCAAGTTCATTCCAAATCACTTGTTGAACTTGACCAAAGCCATGATTGAGCCAAAGTTGACTAATTGGTCAACTTGACCCAACCTAGCCCAAATTCACGTAAAGGTCAAATTGACCAAAATTCAAATTAATTTCTAATTAAACCAAACCAAAGACTACAATCATTTTCAATCAACTAATTGAACTTGACTCAACACCTAACCCAACCTAATTTGGTCAAATTGGTCAACTTGACTAATTTGACCCTTTTGAATCCAAGTGAGTCAAATTCAAACCTAGGCCAAACAAATCCAAATTAATTGAACCAAAACATCCCAAATCATCATATGAACCTAACCCAAGCCTTGGTTTGACCCAACTTGACCAATTGGTCATCCCAACCCAACCTAGCCCAAATGAACCCATTTTGTCCAAATGAAGCCAAATCACTCCAAACCAACTTATGGGAGCATAGGACTTAGTCAAACCCGACCCAAACATGCCCTACTTCATTTCCAAATTAGTCCAAAAGATAAGTGGACCCCACAAATGGATTATCCATCAAACCATGGGATTTAAACCTTAAAACCATTGGATCCAAGCTAAAGTCAACTTGCCCATCCCTATGATAGCTCATTGGCACTCCATGGAACCTTCTCCTAACCCACCTTGCTAACCTAACTCACCTAGGTCAGCCAAGGACCCTTGAGAGGTGAGTTGACTCACCTCCAACCCAAACCGAGCACCCATTGGATCAAGACCATGGCATCCTTGCACATTGGGTCCATGGAAGCCCCCCATCATTCCCCCCATCCTTAGCGTGCCTCCCTAACTTGATGGAGACAAGTCTGGCTATTGGATGATGGTAAGTCAGTGCAAAATGTGTGCATGAGCCGTTCATCAATGATGGGAAATTGAGGGGTATACCCCATCAATTTGAAGATGATTTCACGCACACATACATCGTGAGCTCTCTTAGGTGAATTCTGATGCCCCTCAAAGTGTTTGCAAGGATCCTCAAGCCCTCCCCATTCAGCATTGCCCATTCCCAAGCAAGGCTAAATAGGGCATCCTAATCCCAAGCAATACTCCCCATTTTGAAATCAAACATCAATTCCTCTTAGCCAAACCGTCACCATACCTATGAACCAACCAATTCCCAAGCTTCAAGCCATGGGAGGATGAGTTCGGGAGCTATCACATGCGTGGATTGGTCAACTCAGCCTCCCACACCAAATCAAGATCAATGCTCCTTAACAAGGCCTCATCTCAACTAGCGAAGCTACCTCCACGTTGCACCGCTGAACATTAGCTTCGATGAGGTAATTCTCAAAATTGTAGCTATAGGGAAATCATGCTTGGTCCTTTATGAAGAAAATTTAAATTTCATACAAAATTGATTGTTGGATGTGTGTGTCTCCCTTCCCCGAAGGTGTGGGAAGAATTTGGAGATAATCCAAGCTAGGGTGAGCTTGGATCGAGCGAGGGAAGATGAGCGACATCCATTTTCCATCACTCACAATGGGATAGATCACGAGCCATGCATCTCGCATAATTGAGATGAACAACTTTGATTAAATCCTGTGGTAGAGCCTCTGATTCTTTTCCTAAACCACAGATCGAATCATGGCCGTCCGATCTTAGATCAGATGTCCCATAGAGAAAGCTCGTTCGCCACGTCAAGGGCAACGCATGGATGTGACTACGTAAATATCCAATCCTATCATGCCATGTGGAAACTGCCCTACGTTAGTCACCATGTGGCATGATGGGATTAAGGCTTTAATTAAAGCTAATTAATTGGTTTTTAATTCTGAAACTTCTTAAAATCATAACTAATTGTAGAAAAATCAAAAAATGCAAACTTAAAGTCATTTTGAAGATATTTCAGAGGAGAATTTAGGAAAATTATAATTAATTGATTTTAAATAGTGATTTTGGCTTAATTAGGGTTTTATCAAAAATCTAATTAGCTTAATTATACCTTAATTAAGCACTCAATTAATCTCAAATTTTCTTTGGATGTTTAGGGGGATGACCACTGCCTCTCCTATTTTTCTAGGATTTTATTGATTTCTTAATTAGGAAAATCATTTGAGTAAGCCCTAATCACTCTCTTAATCCAATTAATCATAATTAAGGAATGCACACTAACTTGATTAATCATTTAAACATAATTATTTTTGTTGAATAGTAAGATCACTTAGGAATGTGATTGGGATACTTTTCCTAATTCATTTCCTAAGTCTTCTTTATTTTTAAAAAAATCAAATTAATTAATGGGTTAATGGAATGATTAATTGATAAATAAGTGATTAATCTTCAAAATAAGGAAATCAAAATCTAATTGAATGTTTACTTGATTTAGGGATTAGGATTGAGGCCTTACCCTTGATCCTTTACCCTAAGTTAATTTCATCATTCAAATTAAAATATAACCAAAAAAATGTTTAATCAATTCATTAAAAACTCAATAAAATTAAAATTAAAATTAAAAATTAATTCATCCACACCTAAGCAACCTTTAATTGATCTTGGGTAGCTCCTTGGGTGTTTAATAACCCAAGGTGAAAGATAATGAAATTATGGTTGGCTCACATGTGTGAGAAAATCATAGAAGTAATTAACTGAGATTTCTTAAGCTTATTTAACTATTAATCATAAGCCAATTGCATTCGGCCCCTTTCATTTTTCAGGAGCATTGCAAATTTACTTTTTATGTGGTTGCATATCATATTGGCTTATTATTAATTAGTTAATTAACTCAAGGTGATATAGGTAAGGGATAATTAATTCATTTAATTCATACCTTAACCTACTCAAAACATAAAATCAACTTAAATATTCTTCATTAAACCAAATTAATTCACACATGGGGAAATGAGTTAGGATTAGCAAACCTCTCTCATATTTCCTAAATCAAATCAAATTCAAAGTTAAAAATGTCTTTTAAAGAATTTTGGTTTATTCTAAATAGTCTTATTTAATATGATTATCCTTGGGAATTAATTAGGAGTGAATGAAATCATGCTTACATTCCTTTATTTCTTTCCAATCATGCTAAATATTGCTTTCCATATGAAATCATGCATTCATGTTTCTTAAAATTAATTAAATAAAATGTTTCCTTTTATGTTAAATTTCATGTGTTGACTTAAATTAAATATGTGTGGTTATTATCACTATTAAATCAAAAGCTATTTTCAAAACCTATAAATCAATTATTATAAATGAAATGATGTTAATTATAAATACCTATAAGCTTGAATGTGATAATAGTATAAGATGTGTAATGTGAAGTTCTCTTTTCCTATCTTAACATGGATCTACATAGGATTTGTAAGTGTATAGTTCATTTGAAAAGAATACAACACTTTTCGAAATCTATTCCTATGCATCTCCATGTTCAGACTTAGGAAGGATTTCATAATACACATGTAAATTATACAACCAAATCAAACATAATTTCTTGCATGATTCCCTACCCATTTGGTTCTTTTTGTACATTCATATCTATTTAAGAAAAGTGGTATTTTAGTCTGGACATCTCGGGGATGTGAGGCTTTCAGTAACCCTAAGTAGGTCTTGTAACTTACGCCCCTGGTATAGAAATAATGGCATTGTACTCACTTAAAACTCTTATACATATGCATGTATGATGTGGCCAATGAATGAGAATCAAAAATCAAATAAATAAAATATAGTTTTTGCTTGGGCTTTCCTATCCTTATAGTTATTCATACGTTTACATGTATCTAAAAAAAGTGGTATATTAGTCTGGACATCCTGGGGCTGCGAGGTTTTAAGTAGCCCTAAGTAGGTCTTGTACCTTACGCCCCTAGTGTAGAAAATAATGGCACCGTACTCACTTAAAATATTTATACATGTGAATGTGTATTTAGCTAATTAATGAAAAATCCCTATTTTCTACATAACAAAGACATGCATTCATAATTCAATCAATAAATGAAACATTTAAATTCAAAATATACTTCTTTGCATTCATCATTAAAGTATGCTAAGATTTACATTGTATGTATAGGTATGCTTAGGATTCTTCATATGCATGATATACATGATGGAAAGAAATAAATGAATGTGTATTATGTGATAATAATCCATCTTAATTAATCTTAAGATACCTTTCTTATTGAATAGGGTTATTTAGAATGAATCTAAACTTAGGTTTAATTAAAACACATAATAAACCATTCACTAAAGGAAACTCATTAATTAACTTACCTTAAAAATGACTTAAGGTAGGGGTAAAAGAGAGACTCTCAATCTCTTTCTTCTCTTTATAACACTTAGTTGCTAAGTGTAGGCTATATGAAACAAAAGAAAATTCTAAGTAAAATCTTAAAATGAATTAAACCACTTAAAGAGAAATCAACCCTTTATAACATAAATCCCTCACACTTAGCAAGTCATAACTCTAAAGCCTAGTTAGGACATACCACACAAGCTCTAACACATGCACATTAAGCTAAGTCACCATTTATAGCTTTATGTTTGGGTGCATGGTTTGATGAATTTTTAGCTTTGTGATATATTATTTTATACTAGATGTTAAGGAGTATGTTTGTAGCCTGAATGTTAGGCCAATATTAGCCTAATCATGTTTTTGTAGGGGGTTGTGCTTAAGGGGCCACTGTAATAAAAATATAAATGCTTTTTTGCTATGCAGGTTGCTTAGCCCATAAACATAGCCCAAGTTAGGACAGGTGGACTTGGTTACCTGTGTGTGGGGTAAATCCCTCACACTTAGCAAGTCATAACTCTAAAGGTTGTATGGTGTGTTTAGCTAACATTTGTTTTGTAGGTGTAGCTAGATTTTCTTTCCTTCCTTTTAATGTAATTTTTGAATTAGGATTAGGATAAGTGTTGTGATTAAAGTCAGCATTGGTTATAAGACCATGTCTTATATACTGTGTGATGCCTTAGGAGCAAACAACATCCCAATCAAACCAAGAGAAAGAAATAAATGGAGCAAAGTAAAGTGAAGAAATGAAAGATGAAGAGTGAAGAATGGAGGATGAAGAATGAAGAACCCCATAACACTTATCATTTCATAATTGTAATTACTCTTTCATTATATTGAGATGTATAATGGTAGAGCTCAGCTACCCACATTTCTTTTTGGGTTGTATGGTACCCGACCACATCAGCCTTTTATTCTTTTGTCATAGCTTTATAAAATTGTTTGATGTTTTATTTAGCTTGTGCATTAGAAATAGCATGCCTTTTCATAGTTTCTTTATGATTGGTGATTGCTATGTGGTCTTGATGTGATTAGGCTCTTAGGATGAAAAATAAATTTTCTATCCCATTAACAACTCAAAACTAAAATTTTAAAATAACTCATAACCTCACATCAAAGCTAGGAACTAAATCAAGATAATAAAATGTTTAGCAACCCCTTAGCTGGATGATTGAAGGTATAATATCATGCATGTCATATTATTCTACTCTTATTAAGAGAGGACTTACATCTATGCCAGAGAATAAAGGCTTAACCTGTAAGATCCTTTGATGGAAAGACACCTCTTTCTCTTTTGATTTGTCCCATAATCAATTTCTCGTGCATTTAGCATACAAAATCTTATAGCCTGTGTTAAAATAAAAAGTCCAAAAATCAAATATAACTTGACAAAATTTGATTTAAGTCATTATTCAAGCCCTTCATGATCTAGTCTCTTAGGGAGTGGGTTTAGGACTTAGTTTCTCATTTAAGTAAATAATAGCTTAACCATCTTGCAAAGCATATGACTTGCCTACATGGATTTAAATCATAGGAGGAGTTAGCTGGCTACCACTCTAGGTGGTAATAAGTCCAATAGCTGGGTGGTTTACTCTCTCTTGTGGAGGTAAAACATATACCCATTTTTACCTTAGATTTAGGTTGTGTTTTGGCCCTCACCAAAGCTTCCAAGATTTAGGAACTGAGATTGCTATTTCTCTTTGCTAGCTATAAGCATAAATCGTCACTTCTTAGATATTTTTACAATCCTATATTATGGAATTATAAGTCCTAGATTTCTAATGAAAATTCATCTCAAATAAATCTCCTCAAAACTCAAATACATGAAGCCAAATCATAGGAAAAATTGGAGTGTTCACTAGACTTCCTAGTATAATGAGTACTCCCTACTCATCTCCCTTGGTATCGATAATAACTCTTCCCTTTTGATCTCTCCCACTTGATTTTCAAAAATACAACCAATCCTTTGATAGTCCTATCTTTGAATTCATTGGAGACAATAATCACCTACTTTAATTAAGAGTATTCTTAAGGGATTCATTTTTCTTAAGATGTAATTAACTATGGAGGCTTTCCTTCATAAGGAACTTAATGAACCTAATTTAAATAAACCCTGCTTTACTTTTCCATGTAAAGTAGGGGAAAAATCTTTGGTATATTCAAAGACTCATTATGCCTTAGGAGTCCTTATTAGGTGATTAGGTCCATTATAGATAGTGACTTCTATCTCTCGAGATAGTACACTATTCCTTAATGTCATACCCAATCATCCTAATAAGTACATCTATGGATCTACATGGTGTCCCCTCACATATACACACAAAGCACACTAATACCCCAAAAATAAACACTATAAGGACTTAGTTTCTTTTATAAATAATAATTGCCTAACCATCTTGAAAACATATGACTTGCCTATATGGTTTTAAATTATAGGAGTTAGCTGGATGCTACTCCAAGCATAATAAGTCCAGCAGTGGGTGGTTTACTCTCTGTTATAGAGGTAAACTGTATGCCCATTTTTGCCTTAGGTTTATGTCATATTTTGGCCCTCACCAAAGATCGCTAGACTTAGGATCCGAGGTTGATGTTTTCCTTTATGGGCTACAAGCATAAATCCTCACCTCTTAGGCATTTCTATAATCTTGTATTATTGAATTATAACTCCAAGATTTCTAATAAAATTTCAACTCAAATAAATAAATCTACTCAATTTCAAATATGTAAAGCCCAACAATAGGATGGATTGGAGTGTTCATTAAGCTTCCTATTATTATGAGCTCCTTACTTATCTTCTTTGGTGTCAGTAATAACTCTCTCCTTTTGATCCATCCCACTTAATTTTCTAAAATACAATCATTATTGATAATCCTATCTTTAAATTCTTTGGAGATAATAATCACCTACATTAATCGAGGGATACTCTTAAGTGATTTACTTTCTTTAAGATATAATTAACTATAGAGGCTTACCTCCATAGGGAATTTAACAAACTCATTTAAATAAACCCTGCTTTACTTTTTCATATAAAGTACGGGAAAAATCTCTGGTATATTCGAAGACCCATCACGCCTTAGGAGTCCTTATTAGGTGATTAGGTCCATTGTAGGGTAGTGACTTCTATCTTTCAAGATAGTATACTATTCCTCAATGTCATACCCGATCACCTCAATAAATACATCCTCAGATCTGTATGGTGTCCCTTCACATATATACACAGGAATGAATCCAAAATAAACACCATAGATTTTTCTGGTGACTCCATTGGGGAGGTTTCCTCTCTCCATCTCTGGTGGATGATTGTTGTCTCCAAGCATCGATAGTGGACTTGCATTTTGTGAGTCTGAGACTATATTTCCTTCATAACTTAGCTTATTTCATTCTTAAGAAAGTTAGCCAAAGATCCTTAGGTTTTAGGACCTTGCTCTGTGTAGGCCTTGAAACGCCTATTGGGCTTCCCAATAGGTAAAAAAAAATTTATCAATGAATAGAGAGATCATAAAAATCCATATCCTCCTTACCACTAGCTTGGTGAGGCAAGGTCCATCAAAAATTTAAGAAAATAAATCCTTTCATAAAATGACACTTTCCAAAAGCACTCTTTCAAACTTCATGTAACAAATAATTTTGCATAAAATTTTCAAAAAACACTAATTCATTTAACCAACCTTCATCTAACAATCCCCATGATTGTTAAATGAAGCTTCTTTTCAAAATCAAGATCAAAATCATATTTCCTAAAAGCACATTTTTGAAAATGACCATATTCATTCAACATGCTTAAAATCATTGAATGAGGAGTCTACTTTCAAATAAAACCACAACATGAGCTTGAAACTTCACTTAATATATATTCCATATGTGTTGAAGTTAAAGTTTCTCTCTCAATCATACATGAAAGCATGACATATCATTGAACTCTATTTAATATACTTGAAATTATTAAATAGATTTCCTTTCTTTCAAAAAATAAATTTAAATTTGGCTTTCACTTAACATATTCAATTTGTTAAGTGAGGGTCTCATTTTCAAAATTTAATTTGATTTTCACTTATCATATTCCATTTGTTAAGTGAGAATCTCACTTCAAAACAAAAATACAAATGTGATTTTTCACTTAACATATTCCATTTGTTAAGTGAGAATCTCACTTTCAAAACATAAATTTGACTTTCACTTAACACACTCAATTTGTTAAGTGAGGGTCTCATTTTCAAAATACAAATTTGATTTTCACTTAACATATTTCATTTGTTAAGTGAGAGTCTCACTTTCAACACACAAATTTGATTTTCACTTAACATATTCAATGCGTTAAGTGATGGCCTCATTTTCATGTCACATTTTACTTCCACTTAACACATCAAATTTGTTAAATGGGATTCCCAATTTTAGAACACAAATCAATCACACTTGGGCTTTCACCTAACATACCAAATTTGTTAAGTGAGAGTCCGATTTTCAATGAAAAGCAAAACATACATATATCACATTTGGCTTTCATTTAACATACCAAATTTGTTAAGTGAAAGTCCCATTTTCAAACATAAATCAAACACATGTGGCTTCTACTTGACATATCAAATTTGTTAAGTAAGAAGCCCCATTTTCAAATCAACATTTCATGCATCACAAGAAAATATTCTATAAGAATTTTAAACACACAATCGCAACCTCTTCTTAGCATACTCAAATTTGCTAAGCAAAGATCTTTCAAATTACCAATATTTTCAAACAAGATACACAAAATACAAACATCTCCAAAAATCTCTCCTCAAATTTTTTGAACCCCACCCAATCTGCCTAAATTGATTGGGTATGGGTTCCAAGTCAAAATCAAATGCGAAAGACTCTCCTCATCACATCTAAATATCTCCACTGAACCCCACTTAACATATTTGAATTGTTGAGTGTGGGTTCAAGACTCCAAATCTATATAATTCTCTTGGGATGAATATTAAAGTAGAAACCTGACTCAGATTATATTTCAACATGTGCGGATACAATTTGCTTAATTTGTTAGTATCCATGGCTTCATAGAAGTTTTTTTTCACTTTCCCCATTGGGATGGATTTGGCCTTGGATCCGGCTAGCCTCCCTGAGATTGACTCCACCCACCTAGTTTTCTTTAGTCATGGATTCAAAGGAGCATGTGTTACTTGTGAGGGGGTGACTCTCACTACCGTTAGCAGGGATGAGGTGGCTGGGAAGCCAATCATCCGCATCAACATACCATCCAATTCTGAGTATCCTTCATTGAAGAGGAAAGCTGCAGTGGTTCCCACACCCTGCTCTTAAATAGTTTCAAAATCTATCCATCCAACTATCTATACCATTACTCTAGCGAGAGTTACTACCTCCTCTTTGGTTACCCTAAAGGGGAAGGCTATCTTAGCTTCAAGATAGTCTCCACCACTTATGAGGTAGGTTTTAGATCCTGCTCTACCTTGTTCACTCATACTCAATGCCAAAATAAAAATTATAAGATTAAGCATGAGCACGAGCGAGCTACCAGAGAGTTTGAGGCTGCATCTCACATAGTCGATGAGGGTTATCCCCGAGAAGTCTCTCCACTTCCAGCTAGCAATAAGTTCTAGCCTCTCTCAGTATCAGACGAAGAGGAAGATTACAGGAGGATTGTAGCTTCTCCTCCATCAGCAGTTTACAATGAGACATTGGGTAGGGAGCACAGGTGGCTCTATACCCGACTTAGGACCATCTTAGGCCAGGTTGGCAGAGCACACAGAAGCTTGGAGTCTGACACCTTATTTGATCGACGATCATTGATCCTTAGGAGTGTTAGGGGTCAAATTGATAGGGAAAGAGCCATGGAGGCTCAAGCATCTACTCATGTAGGCAGGAAGGAAGGTATCTGCGGTAGTCGATACTCGATGGATTTTCCGATCAACCATTCGG
Source organism: Cymbidium sinense (assembly GCA_021442155.1). Lineage (NCBI taxonomy): Eukaryota > Viridiplantae > Streptophyta > Magnoliopsida > Asparagales > Orchidaceae > Cymbidium > Cymbidium sinense. Next base: position 4,422,390 of record CM038226.1, read on the forward strand.
GCCAATCATTTAAAGACCACCCATCTTTACAATGCTCCATTACTCTCATCATCATCCCACTCTCCTCCAGATCAAAGACATCCAGAAAAGAGCCCCATGGCTATGGCCAAAGGTTCCTCCCTCCATTCTACTCATGAGGTGGTCGAGTTCCCTGCTCTACCTCGTGTGGTTGAAGAGTGGCAACCCCACAGTGTTGTGGTCACACCACCACCACCACCATCAAAGCCAATGGTAGCAATAGTTACAGAGGAGGAGGGTGACAATTTTACAGCTCTCATGGTAGTAGATCTCTCCAGGGACATCACCCCACTGATGAGTAGTCATGAGCATATCTCTTCTAGTAAGCACAACCCTCCTAAATATAGCACTCCAGTGATAGACAGTGTTAGATGCATTTTAGTCAATGACCACAGTCCCTCCACCTGAGTATTTGTGCCAACATGATTATATCAGTCCTTGGATGAGATCATAGCCACTTACTTTGCCCGAGAAGAGGAAACTCTTGGGCAGTGATTGCATAGATTCTAAGGATGAGAGGGTAGCATTTGATCCTAATGAAGATGATCTTCTTGAGGATTCGACTGGAGTTCAACACTAGGAGTTTCCTTCAGAGAGATTAGCATAGTCAAGAAGGTGTTGTGGTTGAGAAAGATGATGCCATCCATTCAACCCAACACCTCTGTCAATAGCTTAAATAGAAGGATGATCAGATCAACTAGATGGAGAAGAGGATGGAAGACTTGTTAGCAGCCCTCCATGCACTTCAAAATTAGACCTCAGTCCCACAACATATATCGATAGAGGTAGATCATCCTGAGTTAGCACATGTCCTAGATCAGCCCAAGAGCACTTCTCCAGTAGATCAGGATAGTGGTTTCTTACATAGAAAGGTGATGAACAACACTTCCATGCAAGAAAATATATCAAGCAGTTGGTGGAGTAGCAAGTGAAGGATCTATTGGCACAAGTTTAAGGTGGCTCATCTATTCTAAAGGGTATACCCTACCTGGAGGAATTTGATGGTGTTTAATAACCTAAGGGTTTTGTGCCTCCTTCCTTCAAAATTTTTTATGGCAGTGGGAAACCCTCGCCAACATTTAGCACACTTTAAGGCTAGATGTTGCAATGATAATGGCAGTGATGCACTCTTATTTTGCCTCTTCATCAATAGCTTGGCACGCATCATATTTGATTGGTACACTGAACTACCCAATGCTTCAGTGAAGACATTTGCTGAGTTGAACCACCTCATCATCAAGAGGTTTGCTGGAGTGTAGCAAAGGGTAAATGTGGGCAATCTCATTGTAGCTCAACAACACCCCGGTGAGTCCCTTGTTGATTATATTCTTAGATGTTCAATTTAAGTATGAAATGCGAATCACAGCTATTTCAATAGCATGCCATTGAAATTTTACTCAAGAATATTCATAGCCTGGCCGCCTTCATGCTTAAAGTGTTTACTATTAAGATATTTGAGAAATTAATCAACATGGCGGCTAGTCTACAAGGAGAGGTCAAATAGTTAAAGCTAGGACTAAGAGGAATTTAAGAAGAAGCCAAGCCTAGTCACAATAGTTGATAAGGGGAAGCAACTATGTCGATAGGCCTCGAGCTCCTCATGACCTCTTTTCCACCATCTCAATCATACCAACCACTTGGTTACCACTAGCCTCCACCATCTATAGCGGATCAAGGTATTTAGCGGTACCTCTCAACATCATCAAGTAGATACTCACTCTCTTATATCATTTACCTACTCTTGTCGATAAATTGAATAAAGGTTATTCATTGAAGGAGGTAGTCGAAGATCTTTAAGAATCTCTTTAGAAGCCTAATTTTTTTTTCAAACTAGAGGCCAAGGAAGTGGGCAAGAGTCATGATCCAAACTATTATCCCTACCAGTATGCTAGAACATGTCTTGAAGATTGCTTTACCTTTCAGCATACAAATTGTGCCATTATCATTTTCAGGAATATAATAGAACACCCTCTGGTTAGATAATCCTTGGGGATTTTGATCTTCTTAAGATAGAGGAAGGTTGGGATATCTTCTTGAATCTCAAGGAAATCATCTCAAGATAAAGTTACCCTTGTGTTTGATAAAAACCTCCAACTCAAAAAAGGTTTGTTTGCTACACCTTAAAGGAGGTAGAAGCCCAATGGGCTTTAACCTCCACTTGCAGATAGCATAGTAGCACAATCATCATTGGTCCAACTGTCATTATTAAAATTTCTTGCTTCTCCCTTTGTCTTAAAAAGAGCATTATATCAGTGGACAAATGCACTAAATCCATTACTTTGCTTTCTTTATTAGATTTCTATCATGTACCTCTACCTAGAAGAAATCAATGAAGAAATCTTTCACGTACATCTTTCCACTTATGATACACTAGATTTTATTCCTCTCAAAAACTCTCCAAGTCTACAAAATAATAATAATAACTCTAGTTTTGAACATTTCTCTTCTGATTTAAAAATGGATTTTCCATTCTTGAATCATTCGAATTCACCCATTGAGATTAATTTGGAGTCATCTGACTTCGATGATCCCATAGGAGAAGCTGTAGATAAACCTGATGAGTAGGTAGAACTTCCCACTAAACCATCTCACAAAGTCCAGTCAACCTCAGTGAGTTGCCTCTTTAGCATCTCATGATAAGGGTAAACAAGTCATTGGTTTATGATGAAACCTCCATTCTTATATGGATACATGGAGGATGATAGTTGATTACAATCTCGCTCACACGAGAAAGTTGCGAGCTAAACTAAGCATTATATGATTCCCTTATCTTTTCCAAAGAGATGGGGAGTCATTGATCAAGCCCTTCTTGATCCATATGCTTAGCTGATCACTTTGGAGGCATGTTATTGAAAAGTCCGTGGAGTTACATTCAGATGAAGACCTTCTTTGGGACAGATCAATTCTACATGATGGACATGGTAGATTTAGTGATGTAGAATACCATGAGGATCAAATTAGAGCTCAAGCCCATTTACAAGATCTCAAGCTAAAGCCCAAGAAAATTCAAGAAAGAAGAAGACTTAGCCCATTAGCACCTAAGGCCCATTTTATGATTTCATCTTTTTTATTTATGTAATTTTTAATTTTCTTCTAGAAACTCCATGTTTGAAATTTTGCATTTAAAATTCAAAGCATGACATGTGAGGTGGTTGAATCCACATAAAATAATAGCATGTGAAATGGGTGGATGGCATAAAATAATGAGGCAATTTATTGCTTCACATTAATGTGGCCACCCACCTTTCCCTCCATGTTTTGAATTCTTTTCTTTTGAAAGATGCTTGTAATGGCTATAAATAGCCTCTTATTAGAATGAAGGAGATCTTTTGGCAATTACAAATTTTGAGTTATTCTTGTGGTTTTAGAGCTTGGTGGCCAAACCTTGGCAATCCTTGGTGGGAGCTAGTTATCCAACATATCTTCTTCCTTCACCTCAATACCCACGTTCTCAATCTCATCAAAAGAAAGAACCCACCTATCAAATTTGGTATCGGAAGCACAGGAGCAAATTTGGTCAAAAGTTTGCTTCAACAAAGGGAGCAACTCAAGTGTTGGACTTGTCTTCAAACTTGTGAGTTTTCTTGGACTTGTGAGGTTAATTAATTTTCTTTTATGTGACAGTTTAAATCATATTAGTAGCTTGGAAAGATATATATTGCTTGCAAGTTTATGGTGATAGCATAAAATTTCAATTAGTAAGCTCATTATATATTTTAGCCATTTTCCAATGTGCCTCCCCTCCCCTCAAAAAAAAAAAAATTAAGAGAGTACCTTAGTGAGGTAGTTCATCACCAAAACAACCTAGCCATTAGTGCAAATCAAAATCTAATTACTTGCTTTATTATCTTTGTTATTGTTTATGGTTAATTTTAGAAGTTTCTTTGATTAACTTATGATAACTTGCTTTCTTAAAGAAAAAAAAACTTGATAAATTTGAGCATTTTATTTCATTGCATTAAAAATATATAAAAAAAATATGCATGCATAATAATATAAGTGTGTTAAACTTGGTGATTTTGGAAGCTAAATAGAACTTTGTCAAAAGACCTAAAGCTCTGAGAGCTTGGGATTTAAGTGGTCTTGTAACTCCTCACGAAGTTCTCTTAGCTAAAATTTTGCTTTGATTGCACAATTATATTATACTTATTTATTTTTTCATTTTTTTTTTGGTCCCTTTTCATATATCTTTTTTTCTTCCTTAAAAAAAAAAAAATCTCATGGCACCAAAATCTATCTCTCAAGATCAAGTTGAAAATTTGACTAGATTAGTTGATGCCTTAGATCTTAGGATCCAAGACAATGAACTAAAAACTCAACAAATATTAGAAGAAGTAAGAATCAAATGCAAGAACTTAAACAACAAATGCAAACTCTTATGCATCTACAAAATAATAGAGTACCAACTCCTCCTCCAATACCTACATGCAATAGGGATAGATGAAGAAGATTCATATCCAAACCATAGAAAATCAACCACTTAGAAGACAATCAATTGTTAGAAATGGTGGAAGGGAGAAAATTATTTTAAGACTATAGAAGACTCTAATGATCCATCTCAAAGAGTTAAAGTAGAAGCCCCAACTTATGATGGTATACACGATCCAAATAAATTTCTTAATTGGTTAGTTCAAATGGATGACTTCTTTGATTGGTATAAAATGGATGATTACCAAAGGGTTACTTTTGCTAAAATGAAATTGATAGGGCATGCTAAAATTTATTGGACAAATACTTTAGCTAAAGAACAAAGATTAGGAAGGACAAACCTCACTTGGATAGAAATGAAAGAAATGTTAAGAGCAAAGAATCGTCCAGGCATCATGATAAGAAGCTACATAGCCAATTATTAACTTTGAGATAAGGTAATTATCTTGTAATGATACTTGAACACTTTTGAAGATCTAGTTTCTAGAAATGATTAGCAATAAATTTGTTATTGGACTTAGAAATTAGAAATGAAGTTGAATTATTTGACCCACAATCTTTAGAGGAAGCATTTTATTATGCATTATTAGTTGAACAACAAAATAAATATGCCTCCCTCTCTAAATTAAAGTCAAGTACCTTCCATTTCATCCAATAGATCTCTTAGACCTCATCCAAATGGCCCATCCCTTTGCCTAAAACTTCAATTGAAGGGAGCTCTAAGAACATTAGGAAGTAATATGTTTTAAATGTCATAAAAAAGGTCATATGCAAAATCAATGTAAAGCTCAAATATTATTTTAAGAAGTTGAAAATCCAATAGATGATAATCTAGAAGAAGTTTATGATGACACCCCATATCGATGAAGAATTGGAATTAACATGACCCTCATGTTAATGTGATGAGATGTCTTCGTAATAAAAAATGAGGGTAGAAGATTGGAGGAGAAAGAACATTTTAGCATGTATGTTTTGTGTAATGAAAAGAGATGTAGGTTAGTTATAGATGGAGGGAGTGCTATGAATGTCATTTAACACATACCTTAACTTCAGCCAACCAAAAACCCCACCCCAAACCATTTCATGTTAGTTGGGTAAATCATACATCTCTTCCCATCACCAATTGTTTAGTTCCTATTAAAATAGGAAGCTATGAGGATCAAATTTGGATGTTCTCCCATGGACATTGCTCATATTCTCTTAGACTTTGGCTATATGATATGAATGTTATTCACTATGGTAGGAAAATACTTATGTTTTAAACATAATAATAAGACTATTAAACTCTACCAATAAAGCTAGTAGAAAAACACCCTCCATAACACCACACAAAAATAACGACTTGCAACCTAAGCCTCTATTGAAGAAAATGCCAAACTTCAATTAATTATCATAGAAAATCTATTGTTATTACTATCATTTCGATCCTTATTTTAAAACACCTCTTTCTCCTTTGACCCCAAAGATAGAAATAATAGGTTTTGATGAAAAGAATTTTTTTGATCCATTTCTTCTTCACATATTACATGTAAAAGAAGTCATACCATAATGAGACTCACATAGTGGTCTCTTCTCTTCTTTCGATTTTAAGATATTGCACGATGAGCTTCTAATGAGCTACCTCCCTAAGAGACATTCAACATGCTATTGAGTTCTTACGGTTCTCAACTTCCTAATCTTCCACATTATAGGATGAACCCTACGAGCATGTTGAGATTAAAAGACAAGTTGAGGAATTATTAAGAAAGGGTTTTATTCAAGAGAGTCTTAGCCCTTGTGCGGTCGATTATTAACTCAAAGAAAGATGGAACATGGCAAATGTGTGTTGATAGTCGAGCAATAAATAAAATTACTATCAAATATAGGTTTCTTATTCCCCATTAGATGATATGTTAGATTTAATCTCGAGCAAATTTTTTTCAAAGATTGATCTAAAAGTGGATATCATCAAATTGATTAGATCAGAGATGAGTGGAAGACGGCTTTTAAGACCCGATGGACTTTATGAATGGCTTGTCATGCCCTTTGGACTTTCAAATGCTCCCAGCACATTTATGAGATTAATGAATACTATTCTTAAACCATATATAGGTAAATTTTGGTGATGTATTTTGATGATATTGATTTTTTTGTGAAAATGAACATCTACAACACCTACAAAAGTCTTTGAACTACTTAAACAAGAGAAATTATACATTTTAAAAAAGTGTTTCTTTTGCGAGGTAATCTTTTTTGGCTTTATTATATCCACTTCTTAAACTGATCCTTCTAAAGTGAAAACAATCTTAGATTGGCCACCACCTAAAAGTTTTTGAAGTTAGAAGCTTCCATGGTTTAGCCACTTTTATCGAGATTTATTAATAATTTTAGTACCATTGTTGCTCAATAATGATATACTAAAATTAGATAAATTTATTGGACTTAATGCACAAAAGGCCTTAGAGCAAATTAAAGTTCTTATCACTTCTGCACCAATCCTTAGGCTTCCTGATTTTTCTAAAGCCTTTGAAGTGACATGTGATGCTTCAAGAATTGGGATAGGTGGAATTTTAAGTCAAGAGAATCATCCTATAGCATTCTTTAGTGAAAAGTTAAATGAAGCTAAACAACGATATTCCACTTATGATAGAGAGTTTTATGCTGTAATTCAATCCTTAAGGCATTGGCACTATCTCTTACATAGAGAATTTATACTTAATTGATCACCATGCCTTAAAATTCATTAATACTCAACAAAATTAAGTCATGGCATGCAAAATGGGTTGAATTTTACAAGACTACTCTTTTGTTCTAAAGCATAAGCTGAGAATAAACTTGATGTTTTATCCAGGTAAACCTAATGATTTCTCTTTAGAATTGAGAATCCAGGATTTGATAGAATTAAAGATGATTATATTATATCGACTTTCACCTAATTTATCTTGAACACCTAGATAAACCAATAACTTTACAAGGGACATTCTTGATAACAAATGGATATTTATATAAAGGAAAATAATTATGCATTCCTCGATCTTCTCTTAGAATTCTTTATCAGCTACATGTTGGGGTGTAGTCATTTTGGAAAGGATAAGACCATATGTTTATTAGAAAATAGATTTTATTGGCCTTCATTAAAATGAGATGTTCAAAAATTAGTGGCTCAATGTTTAATTTGTAAATAGGCTAAAACTATCAAATAAAGGTCTGGACAATACATTGCTTTACTTGTTCCTTATAGGCCCTGGGAAGACCTATCAATGAATTTTATTCTAGGATTACCTAGGACAGCTCGAGGACATGATAAATTTTTTGTTGTAGTGGATAGGTTCTCAAAATGGCTCATTTCTTACCTTGTTCAAAACAAATGATGCTTCTTATATAGCCAAATTATTTTTAAGGAAATAGTGCGACTCCATGGTCTCCCTTTAACCATTGTTTAGAGATGTTAAGTTTGTCTCATATTTTGGAAAATATTATGGAAATTATTAGATACCAAATTAAAATTCTCTTACGCCTTTCACCCTGGGATGGACAAACAAGTAGTTAATCATACCTTAGAAATTTGCTTAGATGTTTGGTAGGTAAAAGTTTAGAAATTATTTTTACCAACCTCCAAATTTTATAATAGTACTATGTCTAGAACTACAAAAAAATTACCATTTGAGATAGTCTATGGTCAAAACCCATGACAACCAATAGATGTAGCAAACCTACCATCTCATGTATTTTCTGATGCAGCATTCTCATTTGCTAAAGATTTTCAAAGCCTCCATGAAGATATAAGAAAGCAAATTACTATAAGTAATGATAATTATTCTTCTAAGGCAAATCATAATCGTTCAACGAAAGAATATAAAGAAGGTGATTATGTATTGATTCATTCGAGCATTATCAAAGCTAAATATAAGAAATTACATGCACGAGCTTGTGGTCCATTTAAAATTCTCAAGAAAATTGGAACTAATGCTTATCACCTTGATTTTCTGGATATGTTCATTCATCCAGTTATTAATATTGAAGATATTCTATCATATGAAGGAATTAGAAAACCTCCACTTATTTAACTCTTTAGCAGAGATATAGCATACTTGCGAAGCCCTCTTCCTTTGAAGTTGACTATATTATCACCAGGAAGCACCCATTAATCCAACTTACATCATTTTCTAGTTCTTTGGAAGAATAAGCCACCAGACACATGGTTTGACATGTGATTTGGAGACTTTAGCCCCATAATTAGTAAAGACTTCTTAGATTTCAACTCTGAGAGTTCAATTGAAAAGAGTTGATGTAGAACATCATGAGGATCAACAAATTAGAGCTCAAGACCATTTACAAGATCTCAAGCTAAAGCAAGAAAATTCAAAGAAGAAGACTTATTGCTAAGGCCCATTTTATGATTTCATCTTTTTTTATTTATGTAATTTTTAATTTTCTTCTAGAAACTCCATGTTTGAAATTTTGCATTTAAAATTCAAAGCATGACATGTGAGGTGGTTGAATCCACATAAAATAATAGCATGTGAAATGGGTGGATGGCATAAAATAATGAGGCAATTTATTGCTTCACATTAATGTACCCACCTTTCCTCCATGTTTTGAATTCTTTTCTTTTGAAAGATGCTTGTAATGGCTATAAATAGCCCCTCTTATTAGAATGAAGGAGATCTTTTGGCAATTACAAAATTTTGAGTTATTCTTGTGGTTTAAGAGCTTGGTGGCCAAACCTTGGCAATCCTTGATGGGAGCTAGTTATCCAACATATCCTCTTCCTTCACCTCTAATTCTCTCATTCTCATCAAAAGAAAGAATGCCCACCTCCATCATTTAGACTCTCCAGGGTGTTAGTTGATCTAGGTGCATCAGTGAACATATGAGTCTAAAGACTCTTGCCTACTTAAGGATTGACATCTATGAACTTTGAGGAGATTGGATGATGTTGAGAGGATTTAATAAACAAGGTGAGGGGGCTTTAATCTCTATAGTGTTGCCATTGGAGATAGATGACTGGAGGACAGAAGCCAAGTTATACATAATTTATTTAGATACATCTTTCACTACTTTGATCGATAGGCCTTGGATACATGGAAAAAACATGGTTCCATCCTCTTTACATCAGGCATCAAATTTCAAAGAGGTGGAATTGAGTATTGTGTCAAAGGAGACTTGAAGCCATTCTCAGTTAGAGAGGTCAAGATATGAAGATGCAGCCTACTATCTTTCTCCAAATCAAAAAGTCTATTCTCATGAACTTGGTGAATGTTCAAAAATAAAAGAAAAAGAAACAAAAGAAAAGAAGAAAAAGAAAAAGAAAAAGAAAAAGAAAAAGAAAATGAAAATGAAAATGCAAGTGAGCGAGAATCAGACACCGAGGAAGAAGTAAAGGTAGATATTGGATTCTGCCCATATTCATTCCTCCATACGAGAACATGGGTAGGATGACTCGACCTCCACTAGGTAGAGGTAGAGGCAGATCTAGAGGCAGTTATAGAGGTCGAAGTCCTTCTCCCTATTGGCCATCTAATAGGAGCTATGTCCCGACTCAAAGGAATACCCCTGCTATGCATATAGACTTAGAATCTAGTTTGGTGGATGAGTCTCATATGGTTAGCACACCAACCAACCCCTCTCAATGGGTCCCATTGAAGGTGACATTCAAATGATGAAGACAAGGCCTCCAAGAAAAGCATGAATGTATCTAAATCCTTAATATGTAGAGTAGTCAGACAACAGGTAGGAATTTTTGCTCTAACCTCTCTTTCTTCTCAAAAAGTTGAAGGTTTAGTAGTTAAGGAGCCCCCCCAAGTCATCCACAAATGTCAGGCCAAAGACCTTTTTGTTGGTAGCATCATCCTCAAGTCAAGAAGCTGATGTAGAACTTGAGGATGATTCATATAAAGATTTATTACAATTACCTTTTGATTGGTATTCTCCTTGTGTTCTTAACTTAGAAAAGAAGGGATTAATCCCACATAGTTGGTCTAAACATAAGTCATATTACTTTGAAAGGTTATGGGAAAAGTACAAAGACATCCTCAATCAAGGCGACAATTCCTAGTGGGTCATCCGATGACAACCATTACCTAATCATCACCACTCATTTGGGGTTTGATAGGTTCTTCTCAAATCATGTTAACTCTTATGAGGAGGTATGTTTAAAAATTTTAGATGACCCAAATGAGCTTGAAGTCAAAGAGGCACCACCAGAGTTCGAAGAAGAGATCATATCAACCATCGATGAACTCAAAGAAATCAACTTAGGAATAAAAGAAGATCCTCGCCCGACGTGCATCAGTTCTTTATTAAATAAAGAAGAAACCAATGACTTAGTTAGGCTATTAGCTCAGTTTAAGGACTGCTTTGCATAGAGTTATGATGAAATGCCCAGTTTATCTCCTGACATTATTCTCCAAAAAATAGCAATAGAACCTAATGCTAACCCTATCAAGCAAGCTCCTAGACTCATGCAATTAGACATTGAACAATAGGTCACTTTTGAAATCAAGAAGCTGATCGATGCTGAATTTATCTGGGAAGAAAGATATCCTACTTGGTTGGTCAGTGTCATCCCCATTAAGAAAAATAATGGCCAAATTCACATATACATTGATTTTAGAGATCTAAATAAGGCATGTCCTAAGAATGAATTTTCACTTCCTATACCAGAATTAATGGTGGACATCACCTCATCACATACAGTATTCTCCTTTATGGATGGGTCATCTGGCTACAACCAAATCAAGATGACCCCCAAGGATGAAAGAAACACAATGTTTCAAATTCTGATTGAAATCTATTGTTATAAGGTCATGCCTTTTTGCCTTAAAAATGTCGGTGCTACATACCAGTGGACCATGAATCGGATCTTCAATGAACTTATTCATCATCAAGTTGAATGTTATGTTCATGATCTTGTCAAAAGCAAAGAAAAGGAAGACCATCTCTTTGACTTGATAGTAGTTTTCAAACGGTTAAGATAATTTTACCTTAGAATAAATCCCTTGAAGTGTGCATTTGGAGTAGCTTCAGAAAAATTCTTGGGTTTATTGTCTGACACCGGGGAATAGAGATCAATCCAGAGAAGATGAAGGCTATCTTAGAAAGGCCACCCCCTAAAAGTCTAACTCAACTTAGATCATTCTACGGGTGGTTAGCGTATTTAAGATGCTTCATATCCAACCTATCAAGAACATGCCAGCCATTCTCAGCATTTTTCAAAAAGGACACCAAGTTCAAGTGGGATGACAAGTGTCAGCATGCTTTTGAAGGCATCAAGCACTACCTGATGGTGCCGCCAGGCAACCCATATCCCGGGCAAGCCATTGGTCCTCTACACTGCTGCATTAGATGACTTCCTTGGTGCTTTGTTGGCTCAAATTAATGATGAAGAGAAAGAAAATGCTCTATACTACCTCAGTCATCATCTAATTCTTATTGAAGCAAACTACCCAATTGAAAATTTTCTTAATAATTTGCATCCCAAAAGCTTGACACTACATGCTTTCTAAGGTTAATCGATCTCTAGATCAATCCACTAATATCTCATCACAATATGTTATGATGGTTGGCATGTTGGTCCATGACTTTGTTGTATTTGGCATCACATTCATACCAATCCATGCAGTGAAAGGATAGACACTAGCAGATTTCTTAGTAGCACACCCACTTCCTGTTGATTCCCTGCTTAGTGATGACCTCCCTGATGAACAAATCATGAACTTAGGGAACAATAGCATTCATCACAGAGAGATGTATTTTGATGATACAACTTCCTTTCAAAAAAGAATCACGATCTACTCTTCCAGGAAAGAAAAGGGTAAGAATAGTTCTCTTGTCTCTGGACCGTGATGTGAAGAGATTCTCATATCATATGTTCAACCCATGTACTAATAATGAAGTTGAATATGAGGCTCTGATTGCCGGTCTAGAGTTAGTCATTACATTATGCATCTAGAGTATCAACATCTTCAAGGATTCTCAGCTCATCATCAACCAAATGGTCCTACAAAGTCCTAAAGCCTAAGCTCCATAATTACCACAAGTACACTATAGAGTTATTGACCCAAATCATAGAGGTTACCATCTACAAGATTCATCGAGGAGAGAATGCAGTAGCATATGCATTAGCCAAGCTTGCCAAAATAGATAAATCTTATCCCTTATTGATGCTGAACTCATCGAGAGACTCTCTCTTGAAGGGGAGGTTATCATTACTAAAAAGTACAACGAGTTAGATTGGAGGCAACCATTCATGGATTACCTAAATATAGGAAAACTACCTCAAGAGAAGTCATTAGCACATCAGGTGAAGCGGAGAACCCTTTCCTATGGTCTCGTAGGCGACACCTTGTACAACCTTTTGATCATATATGGTTATGTTGTCTAACAAACATGAAGCTTGTAGGATCATGACCGAGGTACACTCAGGTTTATGCGGAGCATATCAATTCAATCTAAAGATGAAAGCTAAGATCAAGAGATAAGGATACTACTAGCCTTTGATGATCATAACTGTATAAATGTAGCTAGGAGATTCCACCAATGTTTGGTGCACGATGTGGTCCTACATCAACTAGCCAACTTTATACATCCTACATTAGTCTCATGGCCATTTGAGTGTTGGGGTACCGATATAGTGGGTTCGATCAATCCTCCTTCTTCCAAGGGTCATCGGTTCATTCTAGCTGCCACCGATTACTTTTCCAAGTGGGAGGAGGAAATCTTACTTAGAGAGGTCACAACTTAGCATGTGCCTAGTTTTTTAGGATCGTATATAGTTTGGGGTACCTCGATGAATTATATTCAATAATGATACTGCATTCAAGAGCACTAAAATCAATAGCTTTGCCTAAGGACACATCATGATTGGAGATATTCCACCAACTACTATCCAAGGGCAAATGGTCTAGTAGAAGTATTCAATAAAACTCTTATCCAAATACTGAAGAAGACACTCGATGATAAAAAGTGATAATAGCATGAGCAGTTACTTGAAGCCTTGTGGGCTTACCGCACCATAAATAGAACTCCAACTTAATCTACCTTGTTCTCCTTAGTGTATGGGTCTGAAGCCATTCTACCATTAGAAGTCTAACTCCCATCATTAAGTATAACTGCGGGCAGTAAAATCACTACAAAATAGAATGCCAAGCTGCAGTTGGAAAAGCTCGAAGGTTTGGAGGAGAGACGCCTGCATGCAGAACCTAGTTGCACAAAGCCAAAATGATTCAAGCTCAGTTGGTGGTCTTGAGCTTCTCAAGTGAGAGCTTGTATTAGTTCTAAGGAGACCAATTGATGCCCATGAAAAGATGGGAGGCAAGTTTGAACCCACTTGGGAAGGCCCTTTCTCCATAGAAGGCTACTTGGGAGGATCTTATCGTTATAAATTTAAGAGGCTTGCTAATCAATGGGCTCTAAAAGAAATACTATGTTGACCTCACTTTTAGAGTGAGCTCTCTCCATCTTAGACATAGGACTCCTCTAGACACTAAGAGTTCCTTGTCTTAAGACAAGTGATTAGGTGAACACTTAACCTAATCCTAGAGACTTAGGAGAGTTAGCCAGGAATAGGTTATGCCTTAGTGGATGACTTGCCTACCCTATAGCTTAAACCCAATCCATACTTCTCTCCTTCAAACTAATCCAAATCAAATCTTAAATCAATTCCAACTTAATTGATTTTCTCAAATCATAAATCAATTCCAAATCAAATTATTGAAAGCCATGATTGAATTCAAATCCCAAAATTTTTCCAAAGCCCCTTAATTTCATCTTATGGACTTAGCTCAAGCTAAATCCAAATCACTTCAAAACTCAAATGATTTTCTCATAACCTATTTATATTCTCATTTATATTCACAAATCTAAATGAAATATAAATTCAAATAAACAAAATTAATTCAAAACTCAAATCAAAATCCAACTCATACTCTTTCAAGCCATTCCTTGAACTTAGCTAAACCATTCTCAAATCAATCCAAACCCTTGGATTCTCTCTTCAAACAATCACTTCTTCAATCACATGCCCAAATATAATCATAAACTACAATCATCAAACCAAAATCAAACTAACCCAAGTCAAACCCATGTTCATCCTTTTGATTTATAATTATCAAATGAACCAAAAATCCATTTGACTCCAAACCACTTGCAATTGGATTTATATTTCAATCATAAGTCATATGTGAGTTCGACCAAACTTGAATCAAACCTTGATCAAGCCAATTAACCCATTTAGGCTCACTTGACCCAAAGTGACCTACAACACCTTTTTGAGCCAAGTTTTAATCCAACCCAAATTGGATTGAACTAAGCCCATCTAAGCCTCATAATGTGATCAACAATCATCCTAGGATGATCAATCACCGAATTAGGGTATTAGCCTTTGAACAAGTCAACACTTTAAAATGAAACCTAAACAAGTCAAAATTCACTATGCTAAATTGATAGAAACTATCTAATCTAATTGATTGAACATGAGCAAGCCATCAATTGAGACAAACCAAGCCTAATTGGCCACTTGACCTAAGTTGACCCAAATTGACCTAAAAAGTCAAAAAAGAGTCAAATCTTATTCTAAGCCAAATTGATTGCGACCAATGGGTCAAATTCATTTCAAATCACTTGTTGAACTTAACCAAAGCTTCAATTGACCAATTAGACCCAACCTTCTAATTGACCATGAACCCAACTTGACCTAAAAGGTTAAATTAACTTGAAATCAAACCAAATCAAAATTGACTGAAATGAAAGCTTGCAATACATTTCAAATGATCAACTAAGCCTTAAATGACCCAATTGGGTCAAATGGGTCAAATTGGTCAACTTGACCCATTTGACCTAAATGAACCTAAATGAATCTAAACCAAATTATACCAAACCAATGATACCCATAGGCTCCAAATGATCATTTGAACTGGACCTAGTCCATGGTTTGATCCAATTTGACCAATTGGTCAACCTAACTCAATTTGATCCAACTTGACCTAAATAAGTCAAATTGAACCAATTCAAATCAAATGAACTCCAAATCACTTGAAATTTGGCCAACCCATTTTTGAATCAATTCAAATCTTCCCAAATCAAAATCATGGCTAAATGACCATTTTGTCCTTAGGTCAAAGGGTATCCTATGACAAAATTCACTTGAAATTCGGTCATTTCTTTCTCAAGGTCACTTGTCATCCTCCTAGTTGTCCACATGGACACTAAAGAGGGTAGTCAACATGACTCAATGAGCTTAGGTGGGCCATGACTCAAGCCAAGGCCAAACAAACCCCTCCAATGGAAATTGAACACTTGGATCACTAAATGCACTCACCTAGAACATGGGCATCCACTCTCCTTCCCTCTACTACCTAAAATGGCTCACATGGGTTGTTTGGAATCCCAAACTATGAACCCAATCCTTGCCATTGATTAAAAATGGAAAAGCATCCCATTATCATTCGATCCAAGAAGGGGGAGATATACTTCCCCTCATTCCCACTTAAATGACAAGAACTCATTTCCACATAGTTAAGGAGGTTGAGTCAAAGCCTTTTCCAAGACCTTTCCAAGCTCTATTGATTTCCCATTCTTGGTTTCACTCAAAGCCAAAATATGGGAGATCAATCCTGAGCTAAACTCACCCAATTCTCCATCAAAACCAAATTAACCTTGCAAGCACCATCAATGGACTTCGTCGAGCTCAACCAAATCATTTCCCAACTCTCCAAGCCACGAAAGCATTACTTCGATCAAGCCCGATCACCATTGAAGGGAAGCTTGGTCAACTGAGCCATCTACTTCAAATCAAGATCCAATTCCTTCAATAGGGCTTCGTCTCTACTAGACGAAGCTACCTCCTCCGTTGGAAGCATTGGTGATAGCATCCAACGAGGTAATTGCTTGAAACCGTGGCCTTAAGAAAATTTGCGCTTTTCAAAGAAAAGTGTCACCCCATTGGATCTTGATAGTTGGATGTGCATCCCCCTCCTTCCAAAGGTGTGGGATCATTTTGATCCTAATTCGACCTTAGGTGAGCTCAAATTGGATGGGGAGAGACGAATGGTGTTAGTCTCTCATCACTTGCGAAGGAGAAGGATCACATGTTGTCCATTCCGCCTGATTGGAATGGACGACTATTATTAGATCACACTAGATCCCCTTTGATTTAAGCCTAAACGACAGGATTAATCCCGGCCGTCCGATCTTAGAGAAGACGCGTCTGCCACTGGATCACTCAGCAAATGGATGTGATAACTTAAATAACCTATCTCATCGCACCACTTGGAAATCATGCCGCGTCAGCCATCACATGGGCCGATGGGATTAGGGGTTAATTAGGCTTAATTAATTCAATTTTAATGTTGAAACTTTCTAAATTCATAACTAATTATAGAAAAATCTAAAAAATGTAAACTCAGGCTCATTTAAAAGATAATTCATATGAGAATAATAGAAATTTAAAATTAGCTAATTTTGAATAGTGATTTTAACTCAATTTGAGTCTTATTAGAAATGTAATTAAGTTAATTACTCTCTAATTAATCCAGTAATTAACCCTAAACTTTCTGAGATTAATTAGTGGGATGACCTTTGCCTCCCATGATTTTCTTGGAATTTATTACTTGATTAATTAGGGGAATTATTTATTTCATCCTTAATTACTTTCTTAATTAATTAAATGATTAATTAACATGCTAAATAGTGATAAATTCACTAATTAAGCTTATTAATCATCATGAAATAGTGAATGGACTTAAGGAATGAGATTATGATCTCTTTTTTAATCTTTTCCCATATGTTTATTTCATTTGGATAACCACTTAATTAATTTCCAAATTAATTAATGACTTAATCACCTCTTTAATTAGTTCAATTAATCAAACTGAAAAACTAAATCACTCTAGAACTTAATCATTTAATTCTTGGGTAGATTCTTAGGTGTTCAATAACCTAAGAGGATTTCAAAGGAAATTATAATCAAACTATATGTGTAGGATGGTTATGAAAGTACTTAGATAAATGGTTTAGCTTAATTAATCAATAATTATGAGCTAATTGCATTTCTTAGGTGCATTACTGATTTAATTTTCATGTGGTTGCATATCATATGTTGGCTCATAATTACTTGAATAATTATGTTAAAGTTGAATAGGTAAGGGGTAATTAATTTATTTAATTCATACCTTAACCTAAATAAAATATAAAATCAACCTAATTGTTCTAAATTAAACTAAACCAATTCACACATGGGGGAAATGAGTTTGGACCAACAAACCCTTTTCATTTTTTTTAAGTCAAATCAAATTTAAAAATAAAAGTCTCCTTAAAGAATTTTGATTTATTTTAAATAATCTTATTTTATATGATTGTCCTTAGGAAGTAATTAGGGTGAATGAAGTAATGTGCTTACATCCCTCTATTTCTTTCCAAGCATGCTAAATATTGTTTGCCATATAAAATCATGCATTCATTTCTTTTGAAAAATCAATTAAACAAAATGTTTCATTTTATGTCAAATTGCATGTGTTGGCTAAAGTTAAGGATATGAGTGGCTATTATCATATTAAACCAAAAATTATTTTGAAAACCTATAAATCAAAGACTTTGAATGGAGTGATGCTACTTATGAATACTTATAAGCTTGCTTGTGATTATAGCATAAGATGTGTATTATGAAGCTTTCTTCTTCTCTTAACATAGATTTACATAAGACTTGTAAAGTGTATAGTTCATTTGAAAAGAACACAACACTTACTTAAATCTATTCCTATGCATTTCTATGTTATGACTTAAGAAGGATCTTCATATTTACATTTGTAAATTATGCAAACAAATCAAACATAACCTTTTGCATGATTCTTCATCCATTTATTTCTTTCTGTACATTTACATGTATTTATGAAAAGTGGTATATTAATCTGGACATTTCGGGGTTGCGAGGCTTTAAGTTGCCATAAGTAGGTCTTGTACCTTACACCCCTGGTGTAGAAAACAATGGTGTTGTACTCACTTATGTCTTAAATACATATGGATGTGCATCTAGTTAATGGATGAGAAATCCCTCTTTTCTATATAATAAAGACATGCATTCATGAAATAACCAAATATTCAAATCATATCTCTTAGCATCCATCATCAAAGTGTGCTAAAACTTTGCATTGCATGTATAGGTATGCTCATGATTATTTATATGCATGGTATGCATGGTAGAAAGAAATAAATGGGTGTGTGTTATATGGCAGTAATCCACCATAACTAACCCTAAGATGCCTTTCTCATTAAATAGGGCTATTTAAAGCAAATCTAAACTTAGGGTTAATAAAAATACATAATAAAACATTCACTAAAGAAAAAAAATCATTAATGAAGCTATCATAGAAATTACTTAAGGCAGGGATGCAAGAGAAGTTCTCTTCTCTTTTCTTCTCTTCATAACATTTAGTAACTAAGTGTAGGTTCATTCAAACCAAATCAAATCACCAACTAAAATTAACAAATCAACTAAATCACTTGAAATGAAACCACCCTCTAAATTGAAATTTTCACACTTAGAAAATTTCAACCTTAAAGCCTAGTTAAGACATGTCACACAAGCCTTAAATGGCTCACACATTAGGCTAAGTCATAATTTCTAGCTCTATGTTAGGGTGGTGCATGGTTTGATGCCTGATTTTATTTCATGATGTAATGTTTTTAGACTGGATGTTAGGGTGTATGAGCATAGTCTGGATATTAGGTCGATTTTAGCTTAAATATACTTTCTGCAGGGGCTGTGCTTAAGGGGCGTTATAATAAAAAGATAAATGCTTTTTCTATGCAAGTTGCTTATTCCCCTAAGCAAAACCCAAATTAGGACAGGTTGGCTTGGTTACCAATGTGTGGGGTGTTAAGTCCAACTTATTCATATAACTACTTGGGTTGTATGGCATGTTTAGCTAATATCTATTTTGCAGGTTTAGTTAGATTTATCTTTCCCATATTGATGTAAATTTTATAATTAAGATTTGGAATGAATGTTATGGGAAATTAGGTGAATATTGGTTATAAGGCCATGTCTTATATACCATGTGAGCCTTAGAGCAAATTACATCCCAAGCCAAACCAAAAGAAAGAAAGAAATGAAGAAAGAAGAGAAGCTAGTAAAAAAAGCAAATAAAAATAATAATAATAAAGAATGAAGACCACCATAACATGAATTCCTTCTAATTGTAATTATTCATTTGTAATCCGGGTTGCATAAGGATAGAGCTCGGCTACCACATTTCTTTTTGCGTTATGAGGTGGAACTCGACAACATCGGCCTATTATTCTCTTGCACTAATTTTATAAATTGATTGATGTTTTATTTATGATTTTATAATTAAGATGGCATGATTTTCCTAGTTTCTTAATTGTTTGATGGTTGTTGAATGGCATGGATATGATTAGGCTCTTAAGAAAATAAATAAATTTTCTATCCAATTAATCAACTCAAAATTAATCTAAATAACTTATAACCTCACGTAAAGTCAAGGACATAAATCAAGATAATAAAAGATTTAGCAACCCCTTAGTTGAATGTTGTTTGTCTCACATCATGCATAAAGCATATTGCTTCACTCTTGCTAATGGAGGGCTTCCACCTTTGCCAAAGAAAATGGCTTGACCTTTGAGAGCCATGGTGGAAACACACTACCTTCTTTTTTGATTTTGGTCCATAATAAATTTTTTCAAGCATTAGGCATATGAAATCTCATAGCGTGTCAAATAAAATTGTCCAAAAATTAAAATAAAACTTGACAAAGTTTGCATTAGATTTAAATCATTATTCATGCCATTCATGATATAGTCTCTTAAGGAGTGTGTTTAAGGGCTTGGTCTCTTTTGTAAATAAACAATGGCTTAGTCATCTTACAAAGCATAAGACCGGCCTACTTGTATTTAAAATCATAGGAGGAGTTAATTGGCGGCTACCCCCAGGTGGTTGTAAGTTCAACAGTCGGGTGGTTTATCCTCTCTTATGGTGGTAAACCATATATCCATTTTCATCTTAGATTTAGATCATGCCTTGGCCCTTACCAAAGCTCCCTAGATTTAGGATCCAAGGTTGTTGTTTCCCTTTGTGGGCTACAAGCATAAATCCTCACCTCTTAGGCATTTCCACAATCTTATGTTGATGATTATAAGCCCTAGTGCTCTAATAAAATGTCAACTCAAATAATTAACTTTCCTCAAATTTCAAAAATATAAAGCTCAACCATAGGATAGTTTGGGATGCTCACTAGGTTTCTTAGTATCATGAGCATCCTCTACTCATCTCCCTTTGGTTTTGATAATAACTCCCTCCTTTTGATCAATCCCACTTATTTTCTAAAAAATAACCAATTTGTTGATAGTCCTATCTTTGAAATCTTTGGAGACAACGATCATTTACCTTAATCAAGATTATTTTTAAGGAATCTCATTACTTAGGATCTAATTAACTATGGGGGCTTGCCTCCATAGGGAACTTAACGAACCCAATTTAAATAAACCCAACTCTACTTTTCCATGTAAAGTAGGGGAAAGATCTCTAGTACATTCAAAGACCCATTATGCTTAAGAGTCCTTATTAGGTGATTAGGTCCATTGCAGGATGGTGACTTCTATCTCTTGAAAAAGTATATCATTCCTCTATGTCACACCTGATCAACCTAATGAGTACATATGCAGATCTACATGGTGTCCCAACATAACATTTTCATTCAAATGAAATTAAAACACCACATATTATCTATAAATCTTGTTTGAAAATAATCATCAATAAAACTTCTTTTCTTATCAAACTCTATCTCGTATGTGTTAGAAATATCTTTCGCTTGCAAATCTATCATAACGTATTTAGGGTAGGTGTAAGAGAACCCGAACGACATTCTATCCCTCCACAACACAAACATAAACTACAAAAATCCTCCAATTCTATTAGGTTAGGTGTAAGAGAACTCAAGTGACATCCTTTCTTGGTGGAGTCACAATTGCCCCTACGTGCCATTTCATCCATTCTTCTATGTGTGTTTAGGGTAGGTGTAAGAGAACCCAAGCAGCATCCTATTCCTTCTTTTACAACACAAATGAACACATATTTTTTATCTCAAGCTATTTTGATGTGGTACTCACTCATTAGCTGCTTAAGGTCAAAATATGCTATCTTATTAGTGTGTCACCCTAGTGGTCACTTGTCTGAATGTGAGTCCTTGTACTTTCTTCCTAAACTTAAACCAACAAGCACCTTGTCTTGGTAGGACTTCTTGTGCGACCTAAGCTGTTGACTTTGTTTAAGAGGATGTAAGCCTACACGCTTCCTTCTTAGACTAGACATCATGCATTTACTAGGTCGAGTATATTTAAGGTTTAGGTTAAGTCTCCTAGTGGCTCCTTTCCTATTGACTACTTCAAGCTTGGGTTTAGTCCATATATAGGACTCCTCGCAGTAGTCATCCTAGGTCAAATAGTTTCTATCTTGCCAAAGAGAGACTATCCCAATGATCAATTCTACTTTAGAGAGATGTAAGCCTACACACCATCTTCCTAGATTGATTATTGTAAACCAACGAACACCTTAGGTTGGTTAGATTTTATCATGCTGACGGTGACCCACCTAGTGGATACATGACTCTCGGCAAATGTGAGTCCCACACTTTCTCCTTGAGTTATCCATCGAATACTTACAGGCTTTCTTTTATAGGGTTTTGGATAATGCTCCTAGCGACACCTCTCCTGTGGGCACTCTATTTGGATCACGTCCTTAGCCTCATTTGGACGCTACCCCGGTTACTGTTGAATTGGACAGTTCCCTTTTCCTAGTAGCCACCTGTGGTCGGAGAATTTGTCTTGCAGATATGTAGATTCTCCCTTGGTCTAGTAAGTCTAAGATTGGACTAGGTTGATATGAGCACCTTCTTAGTGTGGTCCCTCACAAACCAACATGGTCCATGATAACATAAAAAAAGCAAAATATGTCTTTGCTTGTGGATTAGGAATTTAAGCCCCTAGTGGCCCCTTTCTCAAGCAAGGATCCTATCTTTAGGGTAGTGTTAACAAAACTCCCTATAGGAATTACCTAACTACTTTGAGTTGAGATAAGTCCTTAGGTCGACACTCTCTTAGTAGTCACCCTTAGGTCAGGTTCAACTTATTATGCCACCAATGAGTCACCCTAAAGCCATTTTTTGCTTTGAAAGATATAAGTCTACTATGCATTCTTTCTAGCATGAATGTTAAAAACCGAGTTGGTGCAAGTAATCTAGTGGTTCCTTATGTAGGAGGATGTGAGTCTCCGCGCTTTCTTCCTAACTTGACCTTTGCACACCGAAAGGCACCCCATGGGTTGGTTTATTCTACCTAATGGCTGGTATACTATCTCTTTGGATTTATTAACTTATGACAAGTTTAGGATGATATTAGCCCCCTCTTAGTGGATCCATCGCACATAGAGGGGATTCATCAAATTAAAACAAATGCAATTCAATCAAATGACATTATCCGGACTACTTTCGAACTGATATAAGTCCCCTAGTGGCATTCATTCAGTAGTCGCCCTAGGTTGCTTCCGACAGATCACCCCAGTGGTTCCTTGTGTAGGAAGATGTGAGTCACCGTGCTTTCTTCTTAGCTTGATCATTGTACATCAAAAAGTAACCCCTTAGGTCGGATAGTTCTGCCATGTGGCTGGTGAACCACCCGTTTGGATTGTTAAATCTCAGATAGGCTAACATCGACATGACCCCTTCTTAGTGCATTCCATTGCAAGCCGACAAGGTCCATCTCAAAATTTAAACTTAAAATAGACAATCAACCAACTTCTCCCTAGCGAGACATCAATCATCCCAACCTCCCCAATGGAGTCAATTAAATCCAATTCAAACCTATAATCCCCAATGAGTGCACCCTCAAAAGAGATCTCATCAAATCCTTATCCGGGTGGATAACCTAAACCTGCTTCCCTAGTGGAAGGTTCATGCATCTATCCCTAGTGGGTTATACATTCTAATTCCCGGTGGATACCCAAATCATATCTTGCATTTGAATCCAAACTCATTTATCCCTACTGGATAATCTGAACCTGCTTCCCTAGTAAAAGGTTCACATGCTTGATCCCTTAGTGGATCCCTTCTTCCTTACTTATGGCATCAGTGGAGTTGCACTGCACTAAGATCTTGATTCCTTTTGGATCTCAAGTGTAGGAATAGATTGTTTCTGTTAGTGTTTGTGATCCTTCAGATGTTGTTGATCATCTCGATCACATACGATGTGATCTACCTTGTCACACCTATTAATCCTTTGTTGACCTCACTCATGGAGTGAGCTCTCAACTTTCTTATCATAGATCAAGGACTCTCATAGGCACTAAAAGTTCTTTAGTCTTAAGACACTTCTAGTAATTAGGTGAACACTTAACCTAACCTAGAGACTTAAAGAGTTAATCATAGAATAGGTTGTGCCTTAGAGATTTATGAGGACTTGCTTACCCTATAGCCTAAACCAAATCCTTGCTTTATTCTTTCAAACCAAACCTCAAATTCAAATTCAAGTTCCAAATCTGAATTACAAAACCAATCCCAAATTTAATGATTAAAACCCATTATTAAATTCAAACTTTAAATCCCTTCCTAAGGCCTTTGATTTTATCTTATGAACTTAGCAAATTCAAATCAAGCTCAATTGATTGAATTTTCAATCTCAAATCAAATTTCAAATCATAAATCAATTCCAAATTCAATGATTGAAACCCATGATTAAGCCTAAATTCCAAAATCTCTTCCTAAGTCATATGAACCACCTTCATATGCTTAGTAAAAACTCCTTCAAACCAACTCAAACTTTGATTTCTTTATAAATCAATCATCCATTCATTATTATTCACAAATATAAATGGATTCCAAGTTGAAACCCTTCAAACCAAATCAAATTCCCAATCTTAGCCCTTTTAGCCAAATTCTTGAACTTGGTAAATGATACCCAAACCAATTCAAACTCATGGATTCCTTCATAATTCAATCATTCCTACAATCATTGGCCCAAGTATAAATATAACCACTATCATCTAACCAAATCCAAGCTAACTCAAATCAACCAGAGTCAAACCCAAGTTAACTCTCTTGGCTTAAAATTATCACAAGAACCAAAACCCATTTAGCTCCAAACCAATTATAATTGGATCTATATTTCAATCCTACTCATGTATGAGTTCAACTAAACTTGAATCAAGCCATGATCAAGCCAATTGACCCATTTAGGCTCACTTGACCCAAAGTGGCCTAAAAGTCCCTTTTGAGCCAAGTTCTAATCCAACCAAAATTGGATTAAACTAAATCCATCCAAACCTCACAACATAACCAACAATCACCCTAGGGTGATCAATTGTCTTAAGTTGAGTCAAACCAAGTCAAACATAGCCTTTGACCAAGTCAACAATTAGCCTAAATGAAACCCAAATGAGCCAAAATCCACTATATGCCTAATTGATTGAAACCTTTGATTCAAACCCACTCATAATCAATGATTGAACATGACCAAACCTTCACTTGAGCCAAACAGCCTAATCGGCCATTTGACCCAAGTTGACCCAAATTAGCTTGAAAAGTTAAAATGGGTCAAATCATGATTTAATTCAAATTGATTGTAACCATTGGCTCAAGTTCATCATAAATTGATTATTGAACTTAACCAAAGCCATAATTGAGCCCAAGTTAACCAATTGGTTAACTTGACCCAACTTAGGCTAGTTCCTAAATGGTAAAATTAGCCAAAATACAAATTAATTCCAAATTGAATCAAACCAAAACCTACAATCATTTCTAATTAACCAATTGAACTTAACACCTAACTTAGCCCAATTTGGTTAGTTTGGTCAAATTAGTCAACTTAACCCATTTGACCTATATTCACCCTAATGAACCAAAACCAAATCTAAAGCAAATTGAACCAAATCAACGACACCAACACACTCCAGTCATGTGAACTTAACCCAACCCTTGGTTTGACAAAATTTGACCAACTGTTAAACTTAAGCCAACGCAACCCAATTTGACCTAAATAGGTCAAATTGAGCCAAATCAAACCATACAAACTCCAAACCACTTGAAATTTGGGCTAACCCACTTTTGACCCATTCAAAATCTACCCAAATCAAACCCATAGCCAAATGATCATTTTGCCTTTGGGTTTAGGGCATCTTATGAGATAAGACACTTGCACATTGTGTCATTTTCTCTCCTAACCACTTGGCACCCAATAATAGGTCCACCTAGGCACCTTGGACCATGGATAACCTAACCCAACATTGGTTGGGTCGGCCATGGTCCATGGGGAGGTGAAATCACCTCCCCATCCCCATTAGAGCTTGCCAAATCTCCAAGGACAAGCACTTCCTCCCTTGGCATCCACTCTTACACCATCCTCCACTTAAGGAAGCCAACACACATGATTTCCTGTCCAAATTGAGCTCCCATGGTGACCCCTTGATCAAAAAATTCCAAATCATCCATGGCCATTGTTGACCTCACTTTTGGAGTGAGCTTTCAACTTCTTCATCTTAGATATAGGACTCCTCTAAACACTAAGAGTTCTTTAGTCTTAAAGAACTTCTAGTGCTTAGGTGAACACTTAACCCAACCCTAGAGATTTAGAAAAGTTAGACATAATAATAGGTTATGCCTTAGGGGTATTAGGAAAACTTGCCTACCCTATAGCTTGAACCAAATCCTTACTTCCTTCTTTCAAATCAACTTCAAATCCAAAACCTTCCTAAGCCATTTTGATTTCATCTTATGGACTTAGCTCAAATCAAACCTTGAATCAATTTCAACTTAATTGATACTCTCAAATCTTAAATAAAATTTGAAATCTTTTTTAAGCCCTTTGATTTCATCTTATGGATATAGCTCAAATCAAATTCAAATCACTCCAAATTCAAAAGATTTTCTCATAACCCATTTATATTCTCATTTATATTCATAAACATAAATGAAATATAAATCCAAATAACCAAAACTAAACTTAAAACTCAAGTCCAAATACAAATCCAACTTTAATCCAACTTATACTCTTTATGTCAAATCATTGAACTTAACCAAACCAAATTCAAAAGATTTTCTCATAACCCATTTATGTTCTCATTTATATTTATAAATATAAATTAAATATAAATTCAAATGACCAAAACTAAACT
Organism: Cymbidium sinense; assembly: GCA_021442155.1. NCBI lineage: Eukaryota > Viridiplantae > Streptophyta > Magnoliopsida > Asparagales > Orchidaceae > Cymbidium > Cymbidium sinense. The sequence goes on from CM038226.1 coordinate 4,448,992, forward strand.
CAAAACTCAAATCCAAATCCAACTTAAATCCAACTTATACTCTTTCAAGTCAAATTCTTGAACTTAACCAAACCAAATCACTCCAAATTCGAAAGATTTTCTCATAACCCATTTAAATTCTCATTTATATTCCCAAATATAAATGAAATATAAATTCAAATGACCAAAACTAAATTCAAAACTCAAATCTAAACACAACTTAAATCCAACCTATATACTTTCAAGTCAAATCCTTGTACTTAGCTAAAACACTCTCAAATCCAATCCTTTGGATTTTCTCTTAAATAATCATTCCTTAAATCACAAATCAAATTTAAACATAAACTTCACAAATCAAAATTAAACTAACCCAAGTCAAACCCATATTCACCCTTTTGACTTAAATATGGCAAATGAATCAAAACCCATTTGACTCCAAATCACATGTAATTGGATTTATAACCCAATCATAAGTCTATATGTGAGTTCAACCAAACTTGAATCAAACCTTGATCAAATCAATTGACCCACTTAGGCTCACTTGACCCAAAGAAACCTAAAGCACTTTTTTTAGCCAAATTCTAATCTAACCCAAATTGGATTGAACTAAGCCCATCTAAGCCTCACATTGTGAGCAATAATCATCCTAGGATGATCAATCACTCAAATTGGGTCAAACCAAGTCAAACCTAGCCTATGACCAAGTCAACACTTAGCCTAATGAAACCCAAACTAGCCAAAATCCACCACATGCTAAATTGATTAAAACCATTGATCTAAACTAATTCATAACCAATGATTGAACTTAACCAAACCATCAATTGAGCTAAACCAAGCCTAATTAGCAACTTGACCTAAGCTGATCCAAGTTGACCTAAAAAGTCAAAATGGGTCAAATCTTGATTTAAGCCAAATTGATTACAAACAATGGGTCAAATTCACTAAATCACTTGTTGAACTTGACCAAAGCTTCAATTGGCCAACTAGACCCAACCTAGCCCAATTAACCATGAATCCAACTTGACCTAAAAGGTCAAATCAATATGAAATCAAACCAAACCAAAATTGATTGAAACCAAAGCTTGCAAAATATTTCAAATGATCAACCAAGCCTAAAATAACCCATAACTAAGCCAATTAGGTCAAATGGGTCAAATTAGTCAACTAGACCATTTGACCTAAGTGAACCAAAACTAAATATAAATCAAATTGAACCAACCCAATGATACCCATAGGCTCCAAATGATCATTTGAACTTGACCTAACCTATGGTTTGACCTAATTTGACCAATTGGTCAACTAACCAAATTGACCTAATTTGACCTAAATGGGTCAACCTGAGCCAAATCATATCAAATGAACTCCAAATCACTTGAAATTTGGCCCAACTCATTTTTGAATAATTTCAAATCTGCCCAAATCAAAATCAAGGCCAAATGACCATTTTATCCTTAGGTCAAAGGGTATCCTATGGCCAAATTCACTTGGAATTTGGCCAATTCCTTCTCATGGCCACTTGGCATCTTCTTAGTGGTCCACTTGGATACTAAGGAAGGTGGTGAACATGACCCAATGGGTTTAGGTCATCCATGACCCAACCCAAAGCCAAACTGACCCTTCTAATGTAAATTGTACCCTTAGAATACCTCATACACTCACTTAGCACATGGGCACTCCATCTCTTCCACTCCTCTGCCTAATACAAACTAAATGGAGTGCCTAATAGCCCAAACATACCAATCAATCATAGTAATTGATCAAAAATTACAAAGCAAGCCTCGATCGTTCGATCCAAGTAGGGGGAGATATACTCCCCCTCATTCCAACTCAAACTAGAGACATTGCAGTCAATTGAGCTCTAAGGATCAAAAGTAAGCTCCTCAAAGTTTCCCAAAGCCATTTCTAAGCCCTCTGAATTTCTCCTTCTCGATTTTCTTTAAAGCCAAAATAGGGGAGGCATAAGGAAATTCCAACTTACTCAATTCTCCACCAAACCCAAATTCACTTTGCAAGCACCATTAAGGGACCTAATCGAGCTAACCCAAAGAGTTTCCCAAGTCTCCAAGCCATGGGAAGGGGAAGTTGATTTCCATTGAAGGGGAGCTTGATCAACCAGGACATCCACTTTAAATCAAGGCTTGATACTTTCAACAAGGCTTCGTCTCTACTATACGAAGTTACCTCCTCCATTGGAAGCGCCGGTGATAGCCTCCGGTGAGGTATTGTTCAAAATCGATCCTAGTTTAAAAAATTCTTGGTCCTTTGTTAAGGGAATTGTAATCCCATTAGATCTTAGTTGTTGGATCTATTGCTTGTGCTCTTTCGAAGGTGTGGAGTAAATTTTAGCCTAATTTGAGCTTAAGTGAGCTCATATCAAGTGGTGGAGGATGGACGACCTTCATCTTCCGCAGCTTAGGCAGGGATGAATCATGAGTTATCCATCTTGCATGTTTTGGATGGCTGGCCTTGATTTAATCACGTTAGATCTCTAATTTAAATTCTTTAGAACCACAAGATTAATCTTGGCTGTCTGATCCTTGATCGGACATTCCAGAAGAAAGCGCATCTCACCGCCAACTGATGTGGCGTGCGATGTGATAACTTAAATAATCAATCACACCATCGCCACATGGAAAGGATGTTAGCATGGCAATGATTAGTTAATTAGCTATTTTAATTATCCATTAATCACAAAAACTTCATAAAATTATAAATAAATATAGAAAAATCCAAAAAATATAAATGAGGGCTCATTTTAAAAGTAATGCAGAGGGAAATCTAATAAAATTATTTCTAATTGATTTTAAATAGTGAATTTTCTTAATTAGGATTTAATTAAAATTTAATCACATTAATTACTCCCTAATTACTTAATTAATTAATTTCAAATTTCTCAAACATGTTTAGTGGGATGACTTCTAGCTCCCTTAATTTTCTTGGAATTTATTAATGAGTTAATTAGAAAAATTAATTAATTACCCCCTTAATTTAATTAAGAGTAATTAAGCATATGAATAGTAATTTAATCTCTTAATTGAGATAATTAAACATTACTTAAGTAAGGAGGAGGTTTCTGGAATGTGTTTAGGATATTTTCCCTAAGTTATTCTCTAAACCCCCTTTCTTCCTTAATCCAAGCATGGATTAATAATTAATGATCTACTTAATTAGTCTAATCAAACTTTCAAAACCAATCTGAAGTTAATCAATCTCTTGTTGGGTAGATCCTTAGGTGTTCAAAAGCCTAAGGTAAGTTTGAGAAAATCATATCCAACTCACATGTGTGGGAAGGTTATGAAAGTACTTAATGAAAACCCTTTAGCTTAATTAATCAATAATGGTGAGCCAATTGCATTAAGCCCCTTATTTCTTAGGTGCATTATTGATTTAAATTACATGTGATTGCATATCATAGGTTGGCTCATAATTGTTTGATTAATTATGTTAAAGTGGTGTAGGTAAGGGGTAATTAATGGATCTAATTCACACCTTAACCTAAAAAAATATAAAATCAACCTAATTGTTCTAAAATTAAACTAAATCAATTCACACATGGGGAAATGGGTTAGGACCAGCAAATTTTTTCATATTTCCTAAATCAATTCAAATTCAAAAATAAAAATCTCTTTGAAGTCATATGTTTACATCACTTTATTTCTTTCCAAGCATGTTAAATGTTGTTTGCCATATGAAATCATGCATTCATTTCTTTTAAAAAAATCAATTAAATAAAATATTTCCTTTTATGTCAAATTGCATGTGTTGGCTAAATTTAAGAATATGAGTGGCTATTATCACTATTAAACCAAAAAATATTTTCAATACTTATAAAATCAAAGATTATAAATGAGGTGATGTACTTATAAGCTTGTATGTGATTATAGCATAAGATGTGTTTTATGTGATTTTCTTCTATTCTCTTAACATAGACTTGTATAGGATTTGCAAAGTGTATAGTTCATTTGAAAAGAACATAACACTTGTTTAAATCTATTCCTATACACTTCTATGTTATGACTTAAGAATGATCCTCACATTACACATGTAAATTATACAACCAAGTCAAATAAAAATTCTTTTTCATGATTCTTCATCTATTTATTTCTTTTTGTACATGCACATGTATTTAAGAAAAATAGTATATTAGTCTGGACATCCCAGGGTCGTGAGGCTTTAAGTAGTTCCAAGTATGTCTTGTACCTTACACCTCTGGTGTAAAAATAATGGCGTCGTACTCACTTATGTCTTCTATAAATGTAGATGTGCATTTGATTAATGGATAAAAGAGCCCCTTTTTTCTACTTAATAAAAAATATGCATTCATGGAATATCCAAATTTTCTTAAACAACATCTCTTTGCATTCATCATTTAGGTGTGCTAAGATTTGCATTGTATGTATAGATATGTTTAGGATTATTCATATGCATGATATACATGGTGGAAAGAAATAAATGGTTGTGTGTTATGTGATAGTAATTCACCTTAATTAATCCTAAGATGCCTTTCTTATTGAATAGGTTTATTTAGAGAAAATATAAACTTAGGGTTAATTAAAACACATAATAAAATATTCACTAAAGAAAAATCATTAATGAATCTACCTTAGAAATTACTTAAGGTAGGGATGAAAGATAAGTTCTCTTCTCTTTGCTTCCCTTTATAATATTTAGTATCTAAATGTAGGTTCATTCAAGCCAAAACAAATCATCAAATAAAATTAATAAATCAACTAAATCACTTAAATGAATCCACCCTCTAAGTTGAATCCTTCACACTTAAAAAATTTCAATTTTAAAGCCTAGCTAAGACATGCCACCCAAGCCTTAAATGGCACGCACATTATGCTAAGTCGCCATTTCAAGCTCTATGTCATGGCGGTGCATGGTTTGATGCCTAATTTTATTTTGTGATGTAATGTTTTTAGACTAGATGTTAGGGTGTATGTGCATAGACTGTATAATTAGATGATTTTAGTCTAATCATGTCTTCTACAGGGATTGTGCTTAAGGGGCACTGCAATAAAAATATAAAAAATGTTTTTGCTATACAGGTGGCTTACACCCTAAGCATGATCCAAACTAGGACAAGTGGACTTGGTTACCCATGTGTGGGGTGCTAAGTCCAAATTATTCTATAACTGCTTGGGTTGTGTGGTATGCTTATCCAATCTTTATTTTGGTTTTAGATTTATCTTTCCTTTTTTAATGTAAATTTGTAATTGATTTGGAATGAATGTTATGGGGAATTAAGGTGAACATTGGTCATAAGACCATGTCTTATGTACCATGTGAAGCCTTGGAGCAAGCCACATCTCAAGTCAAATCAAAAGAAGAAAGAAGTGAAGAAAGGAATGAAATGAATAAAGGAAGAAAAGATGAAAAGAAGAATGGAGAATGAAGACCCCCATAACATGAATTCCTTCTAAATTGTAATTATTCATTTGTAATTTGGGTTGTATAAGAGTGGAGCTCGGCTACCCATTTTCTTTTTCAGGTTTCTGTGGTGGAACCCGACCACATCGGCCTATTATTCTTTTATGATAATTTAATAAATTGATTGATGATTTGTTTATGATTGCGCAATTAGGATGGCATGATCTTCCTAGTTTCTTCATTATTTGATGAATGGCCTGGATGAGATTAGGCTCTTAGGGAAAAATAAATTTTTTTATCCAATTAATCAATCAAAATTAAATTAAATAACTCATAACCTCATCTAAAACCTAGGACATAAATCTAGATAATAAAAATTTTAGCAACCCCTTAGTTAGATGTTGTATGTGTCACATCATGCATAAAATCATATTGCTTCACTCTTGTTAATGGAGAGCTTCCACCTTTATTAGAGAAAATGGCTTGACTTTTAAGAGCCATGATGGAAACACACCTCCTTTCTAATTTTGTCCCATAATCAATATTCTCATGCATTAGGCATATGAAATCCCATATCATATGTCAAATAAAATGTCCAAAAATTAAAATAAAACTTAACAAAATTTGCATTAGATTTAAGTCATTATTCATGCCCTTGATGATCTAGTCTCTTAGAGAGTGTGTTTAAGGACTTAGTCTCTTTTCTAAATAAACAACAGCCTAGCTATCTTGCAAAGCATAAGATTTGCCTACATGTATTTAAAATCATATGAGGAGTTAGTTCGCGGTCACCCCCAGGCACTTGTAAGTCCAACAGTTAGGTCATTTATCCTCTCTTGTGAAGGTAAACTATATACCCATGTTTGTCTTAGATTTAAGTCATGCTTTAACCCTCACCAAAGCTCCCTAGATCCGAGGTTATTTCCCTTGCACTACAAGCATAAATCCTCTGTGGCATTTCCATTATCTTATGGAATTATAAGTCCCTAGATTTTAATAAAAAAATTCAACTCAAACATATAATCCTCTTCAAATTTCAAAAATATAAAGCCTAACCATAGGATAGTTTGGAATGCTTATTAGGTTTTTAAGCATCATAAGCATCCCCTACTCATCTCCATTTGGTTTCGATAATAACTCCCTCATTTTGATAAATCCCACTTGATTTTTTAAAAAATAACCAATTTATTGATAGTTCTATCCTTAAAATCTTTGGAGACAATGATCATTTAATTTAATCAAGAGTATTCTTAAGGAATCTCAGTCCTTAAGATGTAATTAACTATGGGGGCTTACCTCCATAGGACACTTAACGAACCCGATTTAAAATAAACCCTACATTACTTTTCCATGTAATGTAGGGAAAAGATCTCTGGTAAATTTGAAGACCCATTGTCTTTAGGAGGCCTTATTAGGTGATTAGGTCTATTATAGGATGGTGACTTCTATCTCTTGAGATAGTACATCATTCCTTAATGTCGCACCCGATCACCCTAATAAGAACTTCTGTGGATCTACATGGTGTCCAACATATCAAAATTTTATATTTTCAAATTCCCCAAGCATTTGAGCAAAATAAAACACCATATTTTTTTGGGACTCCAATGGGGATGGTTCCTCTCTCCAACTTTGGTAAATGATCGTTGTCTCCAAGTATTGATAGTGGATTTATATTTCAATATGAATCCAAGATTATCCTTCTTTTTCATTGGCACTTAGTTTATTTCATTCTTTAGCTAAGCTTGCTAACATCATTTATGTTTTAGGACCTCACTCCATGTAGGTCTTAAAACCCCTATTGGGTCTCCCAATAAGTGAAAATAAAATTTAATAAAAATAGATTACTAAAAACCTTGTTGAGCCTCCTTACCATTTCTATTAAGGTAAGGTTCATTCCAAAATAAAAAATAAATAAATAAATAAATCCTTATAAAAACATCACTCTTCAAAAGAACTTTTCCAAAATGCACATAATAAAATACTTGCACAAAAATTTTCATAACTCAACCTTATCTAACAATCTTCAAGATTGTTATATGCAGGATCGTTTCAAAATATCAAAAGTTAAGAATCATCTTTCAAAAAGCACCAATGAACATCCTCATTCAATATACCCAAATTTATTGAATGAAGATTTCTTTTCCAAACAAAATAAAAATCATCTTTCAAAAGCACATATGAACATCCTCACTCAATATATCCAAAGTTATTGAATGAAGATTTCATTTCTAAACAAAATCAAAAAAATCATTTTTTTTTCAAAAAAAGCACATATGTACATCCACATTCAATATACCTATATTTATTGAATGGTGATTTCATTTCTAAACAAAATCAAAAATCATTTTTTCAAAAAGCACATATTTGAAAATGAACACCCTCATTCAATATACCCAAATTTATTGAATGAAGATTTCATTTCCAAATAGAATCATATGATAACATTGAAATTCCATTTCAACATTTCTCACATATGTTGAAGTTGAAATTTCTTTCTTTTCAAAAAGAACAAATTTGAAAATAAGCCTCTTCATTCAATATATCTAAATATGTTAGATGGAGGTTATTTTCAAATAAAATGACACCATTGGAAATTCCACTCAACACATCCCATATGTGTTAAGTTAGAATTTCCTTCTTTTCAAAACTAATATTCACACACAAAAATTTCATCTTTGAAAAATAAAACATAGTTGACTCCCATTTGACATACCTAAATTTGTCAAATGAGAGTTCCATTTTTCAAAATAAATTTGGATTTTTATTTAGCATACCCAAATTTTCTAGGTAAAGATTCTCTTTTCAAAATAAAAAATCAAACACATTTGGATCCTTTATTTAGCATACCCAAATTTGCTAAGTGAAGATCCTCTTTTCAAAATAAAAAATAAAACACATTTGGATTCTTTATTTAGCATGCCCAAATTTTCTAAGTAAAGATCCTCTTTTCAAAATCAAAAATAAAACACATTTGGATTCTTTATTTAACATACCCAAATTTGCTAAGTAAAGATCCTCTTTTCAAAATTAAAAATAAAATACATTTGGATTCTTTATTTAGCATACCCAAATTTGCTAAGTAAAGATCCTCTTTTCAAAATCATAAAAATAAAACACATTTGGATTCTTTATTTAGCATACCCAAATTTTCTAAGTAAAGATCCTCTTTTTAAAATCATAAAAATCAAACACACTTAGATCCTTTATTTAGCATACCCAAATTTGCTAAGTAAAGATCCTCTTTCAAACTCACAAAAGTCAAACACACTTGGACCCTTTATATAGCATACCCAAATTTGCTAAGTAAAAAATTCTCTTTTCACAATCATAAAAATCAAACACACTTGGATCCTTTATTTAGCATACCCAAATTTGCCAAATAAAAATCATCTTTTCACAATCATAAAAATCAAACACATTTGGATCCTTTATTTAGCATACCCAAATTTTCTAAGTAAAGATCCTCTTTTAAAAATCAAAAATCAAACACATTTGGATCCTTTACTTAGCATACCCAAATCTGCTAAATAAAGATCCTCTTTTCAAAATCAAAAATCAAACACATTTGGATCCTTTATTTAGCATACCCAAATTTTCTAAGTAAAGATCCTCTTTTCAAAATCACAAAAATCAAACACAATTGGATTCTTTATTTAGCATACCCAAATTTGCAAAGTAAAAATCATCTTTTCAAAATGAAAAATCAAATACATTTGGATTCTTTATTTAGCATACCCAAATTTGCTAAGTAAAGATTTTCTTTTCAAAAACACAAAAATCAAGCACATTTGGATTATTCATTTAGCATACCCAAATTTTCTAAGCAAAGACCTTCTTTTCAAAAATCAAAACAAAAGAAAACCTTTAGACTTTATTTAGCATACACAAATTTGCCAAGTAAAGATTCCATTTCCAAACTCGCACATGATTCACATCATTGGGAAACATGCAAAAGAAAAAAATTGTTTTCAAATAACTCATTCAGCATACCCAAATTTGCTAAACAAGCAATCCCAAACAAAATCAATTGACCCTTTATTCTAACATACTCAAATTTATTAAATAAAGGGTCCTAAAAAATAAAAAATCAAATTCAAATATGAACTAATGGAAGCATCAAAAATCTTTTCAAAATATTTGAACCCATTTCCAACATACACAAATTTGTTGAAAATGGATTCTAAATTCAAAATATCTTCTCTAACTCTAAATTCCTAATCTCTCTCCTAAAATGAGTACCACTTAACATATTCAAATTGTTGAGTGTGGGTTTGAATTATAAATCAAAAATTCAAAAAGTCAATAAAATATCAAAGTAGAAAATCTAATTTGAGTTTCTTTTCAAAAATTGTAGAATTTCAACACAGTTTCAATCAGTTTTTCTCAAGTTTAGTTCAGTATTAATGGATGCTCAGAAGTATGTCTTCATTTTCCCCTTTAGGATGGATTTGGCCTTGGATTAGGCTAGCCTCCCACAGGCTGACTTTTCCCATCTCATTCACTTTGGCTGAGGATTCGAGGGGGCTAGCATCACTTGTGAGGGGGTAACCCTCACACCTTTAGTAGGAGTGTGGTGACTGGGTAGAAGTGAGTTGTGGTGAATTTTACATTCCATGCCTTCATCTATCCCTTTGGAAAGAGGATAAATGAAAACAAAAATATAACACCTTGTTGGGACACCACATAGATCTGTAAATATTCTTATTAGGGTGATCAGGTACAACATTGAGAAAGGTGTACTATCTCAAAAGATAGAAGTCACCACCCTATAATGGACCTAATCACCTGAATAAGGACTCCTAAGGACTATAGGTTTTCGTATGTAGAATCTTCCCTACTTTACATGAAAAATAAAGGGTTTATTTTAAAAGTTCGTTAAGTTCTCATGGAGGCAAGCTTCAATTACATTCTAAGGAACGATTCCTTAGGAATACTCTCGATTAAGGTAAATGATCATTGTCTCCAAAGATTTCAAAAGATAAGACTATCAACCAATTGGTTTATTTTTGGAAGATCAAGTGGGATTGATCAAGAAAAGGGAGTTATTATCAAAGCCAAAAGAAGATCAGTATGGGATGCTTATGATACTAGGAAACCTAATAAGCATCCCAAACTATCCTATAGTTGGGCTTTATATTTTTGAAGTTTAAAAGGAATTATTTATTTTGAGTTAAATTTTTAAATTTAGTTTTAGTTTGATGATTAAATTTTATGTTTATATTTAGATTCATGATTGAAGGATTGGCTAAATCATGAATAAAATCAAGGGTTTGGCTTGATTTGAGTTTGATTTGGCTAAGTTCAAGAATTTGACTTGAAAGGCTTAGGTTGAATTTTGGTTAAATTTTGATTTGAGTTTTAAATTTAGTTTTGGTTTGATGATTAAAGTTTATGTTTATATTTGGATTCATGATTGAAGGACTAACTAAATCATGAAGAAAAATCAAGGGTTTGGCTTGATTTAAGTTTTATTTGGCTAAGTTCAAGAATTTGACTTAAAAGGCTTTGGTTGAATTTTGGTTAAGTTTAGATTTAAGTTTTAAATTTAGTTTTGGTTATTTGAATTTATATTTCATTTATATTTGTGAATATAAATTACAATATAAATGGGTTATGAGAAAATTTCTTGAATTTGAAGTGATTTGTATTTGATTTGAGATAAGTCCATAAGATGGGATCAAAGTGACTTAAGAAAGATTTTAGAATTTGGAATTCAATCATGGGTTGCATCATTTGGAATTGATTCATGATTCGAGAAAATTCATTGGAATTGATTTGGGGTTTATTTTGGAATTAAAGTTGATTTAAGTTCAAGGTTAATTTGAATTTGGAGTTTGACTTGAAAGATGAAAGTGAGGATCTGGTTCAAGCTATAAGGTAGGCAAATTTTCCTAACACCCCTAAGGCATGATCTATTCTAATGGCTAACTCTTCTAAGTCTCTAGGGTTAGGTCAAGTGTTCACCTAATCACTAGAAGCGTATTAAGACTAAGGAACTCTTAATATCTAAGAGGATTCCTATGTCTAAGATGGAGAGGTTGAGAGCTCATTCTAAAAATGAGGTCAATAAAGGACACCCAATAGGTGTGGTGTGACTAACAAGGCATACCACACATATTGGTGTTGATTGAAATGATTAACAATATCGAACGATCACAAGCACTAATAGAAATGATCTACTTCCAACTCATGGTGTAAAAGGAATCAAGAGCTTAATGCAAGGTGACTCCACTCATGTCAAAGACATAAGAGAGTGAAGGAGGAATCCACTAGGGATAGAGAATGTGAACCTTCCACTAGGGCAAGAGGTTTAAGTCATCCACAAGGGGATGAGAGGTTTCATTTGATTTGAGTCTCATTGGGGAAAAATTGATTTGATTTGTTTGATTATTTAGTTGTGTTTGTATTGATTTATTTGATTATTTAGTTTGACTCCACTGAGGGAGAAGGGTTGAGATTGTTTCAGATTTTTAGATTTTTTATTTTGAGATGGACCTTGTTGATTTATGATGGATTGCACTGAGTAGGGGCTATAGAGGCCTTGGCCTAACTCAGATTTACCAATCCAAAGTTGTAGTCTACCTAACACCTAGACGCCAAAAGAATACTAGAAGAAAGCATAGTACATACATCCTCCAAAGTAAGGATCTGGGTGATCCATTGATGAGAATGGATCAAACCCAACCTAGACTATTGAGTGGATGATGGGGGGACTCAAATCAACTCAAAGATAGTTTAATTTCATTATTTTAATTTGTTTTGATGGATCCCATCACAGGATGACTAGTAAAGGAGGCTTTAGTCTAACACATATTTACCAATCCAAAGGGAGTAGTCTACCAACCACATAGTAGGACTATCCAACCAAAGGGGTTCCTTTAGGTTTGCAATGGTCAAGTTAGGAAGAAAGCGTGGGGACTCACATCTTCCAAAATAAGGAACCACTAGGGTGATCGATTGTTAGGCAATAAATCGAACCCGACCTATGGCTGACTATTGAGTGAATGTCACTGGGGGATTTAGATCAACTCAAAGATAATCAAGGTTAATTTCATTTATTTTAATTTATTTTTGATGAATTATTGCTTTGTGATGGATCACATTGAGAAGGAACTTATATCAATCTAGACCTATCCCATATTTACTAAACCAAAGAGAGTAGATTCCCACGAGGGGAGAACTATGCAACCAAAGGAGTGCCTTTCGATTTGCAATGGTCAATTCAGGGAAATAAAGTATGAGGACTCACATCTTCCACTATAAAATACCACTAAGGTGATCGATTGCTTTGGGAAAAAAATCAAACCCGACCTATGGTTGCCCATCGATTTGTGATAATCATGCTAGAAAGAATGCATCGTAGGCTTACATCTTCCAAAGTGAAATGACTATCGGGGCAACCTGTCTGCGGTAAAATAAATTGAACCCGACCTAAGGGTGACTAGGGAGAGAGTGTCGACCCAAGAACTTCTCTTAACTCAGGTAGTCACGCAATTTCTATAGGGAGTTCTGTTGATATTGCCCTAAAGATAAGATGCATGCTTGGAAAAAGGGGCCCTTTGGGGGCTTGAATTCCTAATCCACAAGTGAATATTTATTTATTTATTTAGTTTTTTATCGTGGACCCTATTAGTTTATGAGGGATCATACTAAGAAGGAGATTATATCAGCCTAGACCTATCTTAGATTTATTGAACCAAGGGAGAATTTGTGCATCCGCTTAATAGATTCTCCAACCATAGGGGTGGCTACTAGGAAAGGTGGATTGTCCAATCCAAAAGTAACATGGGTGGTGTCTAAATGGGGCTGTAAAGGACATGATCCAAATAGAGTGCTTGCAGGGGATGGGGCCACTAAAGGATTGATCCAAGACATTGGATAAGATGATATGACTGAATCATATATCAAATAGGTATTCAATGGCCAACTCAAGGAGAATTCTTGGGAACTCGTATCTTCCAAGAGCAGTGCATCCACTGGATAAGTCATTGTCAGCATAACAAACATAAACTAACCTATGGTGTCCGTTTATTTGTGACAATCAGCCTAGGAAAAAAGGTCAAGGACTCACTTCCTCTCATTGTAGAATTGATTGTCAGGATAGTCTATCTTTGACTCAATAAGTGCCATCTGACTTAGGATGATTGTTGAGTGAATACCTCTAGAGGACTTACATCAACTCAAATATAGTCAAGAGGAAAGGAGCCTCTAGGGGACTTATCCTAAACCTTAAATATACTCAGTACATGGTGATTAGTTCAAGAAAAAAGCACGGGGACTCACATCTTCTTAAACAGGATCAACATGAGGTAGCTTACTGGCTGAGCAGTGAAGACTACCAAACTAACAAGGCCCTCATTGGTTTGCAATAGTCGAGTTAGGAAGAAAGCACGGGGACTCACATCTTTCAAAATAAAGAACCATTGGGTGTCATACTATTGAGGTAGCATGTAAACCAGACCTAGAGCGGCTAATGAGTGAGTGTCATAGGGGTTTTGCTCCCACATCAAAATAACCCGAGAAAAAAGATTTGTGTCTATTTTTGTGCTTGTGCTAAAGGGAATAGGATGTCACTTGGGTTCTCTCACACCTACCCTAAACACATTGGGGAATTGGATGAAATGGTGCCATGGATGGCAACTGGGATTCCCACCAAGAAAGGATGTTGCTTGGGTTCTCTTACACCTAACTTAGTAGTGCTAATAGGATGCCTCTTGGGTTCTCTCACACCTATTCTAGTAGCACCGAGGAATTATGTTTGATTGTGTTTGTGTTGTGAAAGAGGGATAGGATACCTCTTGGGTTCTCTTACACCTATCCTAAATACGTCATGGAGGATTCGTAAAACAAGCAAATAACACTTCGAATGAAGAGAAGATTTTTGAAGAATTGGAATGAACTTGTTCTTTTGATGATAATTATTTTGAAACAAATTTTCATGGGTAATATTTCTTCAAATAGAGGCCATTAATTGGAAGTATCAGGTGTTACCCTTTACAATCAATGAGCTGATAAGATCCTCTTTGGTAGGCCTTCTCTATGACATAGGGGTCTTCCCAAGTGGGTTCAAACTTGTCTCCCATCTTTTGATGTGCAATAATTAGTCTCCTTAGGACTAATACAAGTTCTCCTACTTGAAAAGACCTAGGGTGGACCAGCTTGTTATGTGCTTGAATCATTTTAGCTTTGTATAACTTGAGGTTCTGGCACGCCCATATGCGTCTCTCCTCTAAACCATCGAGCTCTTCTAACCGCAACTTTGCATTCTATTTTGTAGTGATTCTGCCACCCAATGCTATTCTTAGTGATGGGAGTTAAACTTCTAAGGTTAGACCGACTTCAAACCTATACACTAAGGAAAATGGAGTAGATTGAGTTGGAGTTCTATATAGGTGTGGAAGGCCCACAAGGCTTCAATCATCTGCTCATGCTGTTTGTTGTTAAGTGTCTTCTTTAGTATTTGGATGAGAGTTTTTAATTATGCTAGGCCATTTGCGGGTAGTAGATGGTGGAGTATCTCCAATCTATACCGTGTATTCTCAAAGTCATGATCTTGGTGGTTTTGAATGCGATTATCGATATAATTCCGAGGCACATCCTATATATATGGTTCAAAAAAACTAAAGCATGCTGAGTTGTGACCTCTTGAGTTGATTGCTTACCCACTTGGAAAAGTAGTCATGCACGATGAACCAGTGACCCTTAGAAGAAGAGGATCGAGGACCTAATAATGTTGGTACCCAACACTCAAATGGCCATGAAGCCAATGTAGATGTAGAATGTTGGGCGTTGATGTAAGATCACACCATATACGACATATGGCATCCCTAGCCATGTTCATACATATAATCATCGGGCCAGAGTATCCCGCCTCTTGCTGCTTTCATCTTTGATTGATTGAAGCCCGCATAACTTGAATGTACCTCAGTCATAATCCTATGGGCTTCATGTTTGTCTAAATAATGTGACCACATTTGATCGAAAGATCGTCGATACAAGGTGCCATCCATAAGAGAATAGGAGAGAGCTCACTATTTCACCTGATGGGCTTGTGACTTCCCTTGTGGTAGTTTGCCGGTGTTCAAATAATATATGAACAGTTGCCTCCAATGCATCTCCTCATCCTTTTTAGTAGTGGTAACCTCCCATTCAAGAGAAAGTCTCTCGACGAGTTCAACGTTAATAAGGGGTAGGACTTATCTTTTTTGGACCCTCATTGGAATAGACTCATCTTCTAGATATGTCAATTCTTTGGCAAGTTTGGCCAAAGCATTTGCTATTGCGTTCTCTCCTCAAGGGACCTTGTACATGGTGACCTCAGGGATTTGAGCCAACATCTTCATGGTATACTCGTAGTAATGACGAAGCTTGGGTTTGAGAACCTTGTAGGACCCAACAATCTGGTTGATGACCAGTTGAGAATCCCCATAGATGTTGATGCTCTTGACACACACTATAAGGGCTAACTCTAGACCAACAATCAAAGCCTCATACTCAGCTTCATTTTTTGTGTATGGATTGAAAAGATAGTATGAGAATCTCATCACATTGTGGTCTGGAGTTAAGATGACTATTCCTACCCCTGCCTTTCCTGGAAGAGTAGATCGTGGTGCTTCAACTTTATGAAAGGAAGCCGCACCATCAAAATACATCTCCAAATGGTGATTTTCAACCTCCCCTAAGTTCATGATTTATTCATCGGAGATCATCACTAAGCAGAGTTAGCAGAAAGTGGGTGTGATGCTAAGAAATTTGCTAGTGCTTGTCCTTTCACCACATGGAGGGGTATGAATGTGATATCGAACTGTAAGAGAACCGTGGAACAATGTGCCAAACATCCAGAAAGTGTTGGCCGTGTCATGAGATACTACAATTGATTGATTCTAAAATCAAGTTCACCTTATGAGAATGCATATAGTGTTGTAGCTTTTGAGATGCAAAGATTAAAGCTAGGCAATATTTCTCAATAGATGAGTAATTAGCTTCAGTAGGGATCAGATGATGGCTAAGGTAATAGAGAGCATTCTCCTCCCCTTCATCATTAGCTTGGGCCAACAAAGTGCCAAGGGAGTCTTCCAATGTAGCCGCATAGAGGATCAATAGCCTGCCCAAGATACAAAACTAGCAATTTCACCATACGCTTGATATCTTTGGCATGCACTTTATCATTCTACTTGAACTTGGCATCCTTTTTGACAATTGCTGAAAATGGCTTGCATTTCCTTGATTGGTTGGTGATAAAGCATCTTAGATACGCTAACAGCCCTTGGAAAGATCTAAGTTGAGTTAGACTTTTAGGGGGTATCATTTCTAAGATAGCTTTGTTCTTTTCTAGATCTATCTCTATTCCCTAGTGTCACATAACAAAACCAAGGAATTTTCTTGAAGCTACTCTAATGCACACGTCAAAGGATTCAATTTGAGGTTGTATCATCTTAACCATTCAAAAACCACTCTCAAGTCAGAGAGATAGTCTTCCTTTTCTCTACTCTTGACTACTGGATCATCAACATAGCATTCAACTTGATGATGAAAGAGTTCGTTAAAGATCTGAGTCATGTCTCGTTGGTATGTAGCACTAGCATTTTTAAGGCCGAAAGGCATAACCTTATAGCAATAGATTCTGAACAGGGTTTTAAAAGTAGTGTTTCTTTCATCCTCGAGGGACATCTTGATTTGGTTGTAGCTAGATGACCCATCCATAAAGGAGAATATTGTATGAGTTAAGGAGATGCCCATTATTAATTCTGGTATTGGAAGAGGAAACTCATCCTTAGGACATGCCTTGTTTAAGTCCCTAAAATCAACGCATATGCAAATTTGGTCATTCTTCTTCTTAACTGAGATGACACTGGCAAACTAGGTAGGGTATTTTTCTTCCCTGATGATACAAATGTCGATTAGTTTTTTTACTTCAAAAATAACATGTTGTTCAATTTCTAATCGCATGCGTCTAGGAACTTATTTGATAGGGTTGGCATTATGATCTATTGCTAGTTTATGGACTTCTACGTTAGGAAATAATCTAGGAATCTCTTCATAACTCCATGAAAAGTAGTTCTTAAACTCAGTCAATAGCCTAACTAAGTCATTAGTTTCTTCTTCATTTAGCAACGAAATGATGTATGATGAGCGTGGATTTTCTTCAGTCCTGAGATTGATTTCTTTAAGCTTATTAATTATTGAATGGATCTTCTATTCAAATTTTGGTGGTGCATCATTGATTTGGAGATCATTTGGGTCATCTGAAGTTTTTAAATATACATCCTCATAAGAGTTAGTGGGTGAAAAGAACTATCACTCATGATTGGTAATAAGGAGTAATCATCATTGTGACCCATGACAAATCCTAGTCCGATCTTGATTGTGCATCCACCGATTATTCCATAGCTTTTTAAAGTATTCACTGTTCTGACATTTATAAAGACTTAAACCCTTCTTTTAAAGATTCACAAGGACCAATCAAAAGGTAATTGATTATTTATATGAATTATCCTCAAGTTCTACATCAACTTTAGACTTGAGGATGATGATCCCAATATGAATCTCTTCGGCTTTGCATCAATCAAAGACTTTGGGGCTTTCTTAACTATTAAACCTTCAGGTTTTTGAGATGAAAGTGAGGTTAGTGCTAAAGTTCCCAACTACTGTCTGATAGTTTTACATAAGCTTGATTCGAATACATTCATGCTTTGTCTGGAGGCTTGGTCTTCATCATTGTCTGGCTTAAGTGTCACCTCTAATGAAACTTGTTGAGAGGGGTTGGTTAGTATGTTAATCACATGAGACTCATCCTGAGTGGATTCCAAGTCTATGTAAATAGTGGGTACTATGAATAAGAATATAACTGTTGGTCACAAAGTCTTCCATGGATTACCTCTATTTCTACCTATGCCTCTACTTGGTAGAGGTCGAGTCATCCTACCCACATGTCCATATGATGGGATGAATTGGGGTGGAATGTGATATGCAGCTCTACTTCTTCTTCCTCAATGCCCTTTTCTCGTTCTCTTGAACTTTCATTTTTCTTTTCTCTTTCTTTTTTCCTTTTCTCTTTTTTTTTTCTTCTTTTTCTTTTTCTTTTTAGTTTTGATCAAGTTCATGAGGAAAGTTGTTTTGAGGAGGATAGTAGGTCACATCCTTATATATCTCAACCTCTCTGACTGAAAATGAATTTTCATCACCTTTGACACTATATTCAATTCCATCCTTTATGAACTTGATGCACTGATGGAGGGAGAATGATATCATTTTGTTTTCATGTATCCAAGGCCTACTGAGCAAAGCAGTGAACAAAGTATTCGAATCAATTATGTAAAACTTGACTTTAGTCTTTCATTCACCTATCTCCAAAGGTAATATTATGGAACCTAAAGCCCTCTCTCACCTCATTGAATCCTCTCAACATCATTCACTCCTGAGTGTGGAGATGTTGATCCTCAAATAGGCAATTTTAGACTCATAACATTCACATGCACGGATCAACAAGAACCCTAGAAAGTCAATCCCCATGTCCACTATAATGTAGAGGGAACATTCCATGTCCCCAAGGAGAAGGTCTTCATTTGTGAAAGTGACTCCTTAGGCTTCTCTAGAATAATGTGCCTCTTCTCCAACAGCGGTCAGCTGAGCTAAACATATTTCAGGATTACGAAAGGCATTGATTAACGACTCCCTCATCTCTTTAAATAAGACAAGGGCATCATATATGCTTAGCTTATATTTCAAATACATGGAATTTTCTCACCACTCATTTATATTCTCATTTATATTCACATATATGAATGAAATATAAATTCAAATCAATCAAATAAAATCTAAAAATCAAATTCCAAGTTCAAAAATCTTTCTTAAGTCCTTATTTCCCTCTTAAGGACTTAGCATAAATCATGACCAAATCAAATCAAATCCTTGAAATTTTCTCATAACCCATTTATCTTCTCATTTATATTCACATAAATAAATGTAATATAAATATAAATCAATCAAATCTAAGTCCAAAATTCAAATTCCAAATCTTTCCTAAATCCTTAATATCCCTCTTAAGTACTTAGCCTAGATCATGATCAAATCATTCCGAATTCATGAAATTTTCTCATAATCCATTTATATTCTTATTTATATTCACATATATAAATGAAATATAAATTCAAACAGTCAAAACCACTTCCAAAAATCAAACTCAAATACATTCAAAATCCAACCTAAGCCTTTCAAGTCAAAATCTTGAACTTAGCAAATCAACTTCAAATCAAGTCAAACTCTTGATTTTCCTTCATGATTCAATCAACCTTACAATCATGAACCCAAAAATAAAATACAAACTTCAATCACTTAACCAAAATCAATTCAAAAAATCAAACCCCAAATCCATTCATATTCTTCTTTTGAATATGAAATTGTTAAATGAATCAAAAACTATTTGTTTTCAAACCACTTGCAAATGGATTTATATTTCAATCATAAGTCCATACACAAGTTCAATCAAACTCAAATCAAGCTTTGACCAAGCCACTTGACCCAAAGTGACCTAAAGTACCCTTATGAGCCAAATTTTAATCCTAACCAAATTGGATTGAATCAAACTCACTTATGCCTCTCATTATGATTAACAATCATCATGGGATGATCAATCAATCAAATTGGGTCAAACCAAATCAAACCTAATGGTTGACCAAGTCAACACTTAACCCAACATAGTCAAAATCCACCATAGGCCAAATTGATTGAAACCATTGATCTAAGTTCATTCATGAACTATGTTTGAACTTGACCAAGTCAACATTTGAGCCTAACCTAGACCAATTGGCCACTTGACCCAAGTTGACCCAACTTTACCTAAAAAGTCAAAATGTGTCAAAACTTGATCTAGGACAAATTGATTTAAACCAATGGGTCAAGTTCATTCTAAATCACTTGTTGAACTTGACCAAATCCTCAATTGGCCAACTAGACCTAACCTAGCCCAATTGACTTTGAACCCAATTTGACCTAAAGGGTCATGTTGAGCCAAATTCAAACTTAACCAAAATTGATTGGAAACAAAGATACCAATCCAGTTCATATGACTAACCAAACCTAAACCTACCAATGACCTCGCTCAAATAGGTCAAATGGGTCAAATTGGTCAACTTGACCCATTTGACATAAATGAAGTCATATGAACCAAATTCAAACCTAAACCAAATTGAATCAAACCAAAGGCACCAAAATATTTCAAATGGTCATATGAACTTGACCCAACCTTGGTTTGACCCAATTTGACCAATTAGTCAACTTGACCCAAGTTGACCCATTTTGACCTAAATGGGTCAACATGAGCCAAATCATACCAAATGAACTCCAAATCCAATGAAACTTGGCCAAACCTATTTTCTCAACATACCAAACATATCCAAATTCAAAAATTAGCCAAATGGCCATTCTACCCCTAGGCCAAAGAACAAATTTTGGACAAATCCATGGGGAATCTGGTCAATTCCTTTTCACATCTACTTGATACTTTCCTAATAGGTCAAGTAAACCCTATGGAGGGTGTTGCACCCATCCCAATGGGTTTGGGTTAGCCCAATTTGACATAAGGCCAAAATAGAGCACATGGCTCAAATCCATATGGAAATCATGCTCCTACCCAATTTAAAGCACATGGGAGGTTACCACTCCACTCCCTAGCCCAAACCGACCATGCAAACTTCTAATAGCTCAAACAACCCTTTCAATCTTGGCAATTGGATCAAAATGGAAAACCATGCTTCGACCGTATAATTGCCATAAGGAGAGATATACTCCCCCTAATTCCACTTGAATTCAATAGAGGCAAATTCAATTGACTATTAGAGACTTATATGAACCATTATTGAGTGATCCTAATCTCTAGAGGGATTTGAAATTCTTGTTTTCCTGGTAAGGGACCTCCATTGATTGTAAACTTCCTCCATACTATAATTCAACCAAATTGCCTTTGCACACTCCACCAGAGGGCCAAGTTGAGCTTGTCTAGGCTCTCTCAAGTTCTAAAGGCAAGGGGAGGTCTAATTACATCAAAACTATAAGGGAGCTAAGGAGGGGTTGGTCCATCGAGCAATCTACTCAACCTCAGGAGCTAATACTTCCACCACAACTTTGTCTTAACCAGACGAAGCTCCTCTAAGGGAATCGAGCACCGGTGAGGTTAAACATTTTCTGAACACTAAACTCCATGTGTGTTGGTCCATTGTGAAAGAAAGTTTAATGGCATGAAATTTCAACTGTTAGGTGAGATCTTCATTAGGGTTAGATGGTGTGTGCAAAGTTTCATCCCAATTCGAGCTTGATCGAGCTCGGATCTTCCCTTTGAAAGTGGATGATCTCCATTATTTCTCAGGGAAGAATAGAGCTGATCTCTGGCCGTCCATCTACTCATTTTGGATGGATGATCAAGATTAAACACACATTTTATATCCTATTTCATCCCTTTGAACCATGGGTTATTTCTTGGTCGTTCGATCCTTGATCGAATGGATCAAATCAAACATAGCGCCGCCACGCATGCCGCGGATAGATGGTTGCTCGTTACTTGATGCGTGTAAAGTGCATCTAACTCAGCCATTATGTAACTCGCCATTGGATTAAGATTAATTAGGTTTTAAATAATTTTAATTAACCCTATAAATTTAAAAAATTCATATCTCTATAAAAAAATAAAAAAAATATGAGGTAAATTGCCCCTAAAAGATAATTCAATCTAGAATATTCTAAAATTGGTATTAATGGATTTTGAATTGTATCTTTCTCTGATTTTGGGTTTTATTTAAATTTTTAATTTATTAATTACTCCTAATTAATCAAATGATTAGTTCCAAACTTCTTGGGTATATTTTGGGGATGACTTCTACCTCCCCTAATTTTCTTTGGATTTATTGGTTGCTTAATTGGGAGAATTGCTAATTCATTTCCTAATTACCCCTTTTATGTAATTAAGAATAATTAAGGGTTTGATTAGTGTTTAGTCCCTTATTAAAGTTGATTAAGGTTTGATCCAGTGAATAGGAGGTTTAGGAAATAATTTTGGGGCATTTCCCAAAAGCTATTCTTTAAACCCCATTTTCTTTTCTTAATATTCTCTTAATTAAGGGTTAATTCACTAATTACTCTCTTAATAAATTTCTTAAATTCTAAAACTTTTCAAAACTTAATTAATCTACTTTGGGTAGATGCTTAGGTGTTCAAGAGCCTAAGTCCAATTAAGAAAATCAAAACTCAACTCATATGTGTGAGGGGTGGTTTGAAATTACATAAGTTAAACCCCTTAGCTTAATTAATCATTAATCATGAGCCAAATTGCATTAGGCCCCTTTCTTCCTAGGTGCATTGCAAATTTAAATTTCTTGTGAGGTTTTATGTCATCTCATTGGCTCATAATTATTTGATTAGTATGCTAAGTTGGTGTAGGTAAGGATTAATTAACATGCTTAATTCATACCTTAACCTAATCAAAATCTAAAGTGAATCTAATCATCTAAAAATTGAACAAAAATATCAAACACATGTGGGAATGGTTAGGAACTATAAACTTAACTCACATTTTCAAAATTAAATCAAACTCAAAATTCAAATAAAAATTACATTAAACAAACTTTGATTTACTTTAAGCTTTCTTATTTCATAAGATTGTCTTTAGGATTTAATTAAAGTGAATGTATTTACATGTTTTTCTTCCCAAACATGCTAAATATGTGTGTCATATGGTTTCATGCATCCATGCTTTCAAAATCAAGTTTAAAATGAAAATGTTTCCTTGATGTCAAATTGCATGTTTTGGCTAAAGTTGAAATATGTGTGGCTATTATCACTATTAAATCCAAATTATTTTCAAAATATATGAATCAATTATCAAATCTAAAAGTGTGTTACTTATATTTTAATTATAAGTTTGCATGTGAGTAAAATATAAAGATATGCTTAGTGTAAGTTTTTTTTCTCTTCTCTTTTAGTATAATTTTGAATAGGATTTGACAAGGTGTATGGTTCATTTTAAAAGAACCTAACACTTGCCTAATTCCATATCCTATTCATTCATATACTATCACTTAAGAGGGATACATATGCTTGCAAATATAAATTGCATAAACAAAAATAATTCAACTAACACCAACTTTTGCATTCTTTCTTTTCCATTCATTTCTTTTGTACACATGCTTATATTTAAGAAAAGTGGAATATTAGTCTGGACAACCTAGAGGTTGCGAGACTTTAAGTAGCCCTAAGTAGATCTTGTACCTTACACCTCTGGTTAACAATGGCGATGTCAACTTATGCCTTTCATACATTCATATGTGCATGTGAAAATTGGATAAGAAACCCCTTTTCTACTTAATGAAAATCGTGCATCATAAGCATTCAAATTTTCTTAAGTAAACATTACATAGCATGCAACATAAAGTGTGCTAAATATTCCCATTTGGTATGTATAGATATGCTTAGGATCTATTCATATGCATGTTATACATGTTGGGAAAGAAATGAAGTGATGTGTATTTTGTGAATTTAATTCATTTTACTTAATTTTAAAATGCTTTCTTTTTGAATAGGTTTATTTAGAGTTCATCTAAACTAAAGATTAATTAAAACACTTAATTAAAACATTCACTAAACAAAACTAAAATATGAATCTACTTTAGAAATTACTTAGGTTAGAGAAGGAAAGAGAAGTTCTCTTCTCTTTCCCTTTATTTATAACTTAGTAATTAATTGTAGGATTCACTTGAACCTAATCAAAACATAAAATCAAATCAACCCAAAATAACTAAACAATTTAAATGAAACCCTTCTCTAAGTTGAACATGCTTCACAGTTAAAAAATTCTAACTTAAAGCCATAGCTAAGCATACCATACAAACTTCCAAAGCACACAAGAAAGTCACTACTTCTAGCTTTAGGTTAGGGTGCATGGTTTGATTTGCTTTATTTTGTGATATATGTTTTAACTGGATGTTAGGGTATATGCTCGTAGAATGAATGGTAGGGTGATCTTAGTCTAACCATTATTTTCTACAAGGGATTGTGCTTAAGGGGCGCTATAATAAATAAAAATATAAATGCTTTTGCTATGTAGGTGCTTATACCCCTAAGCATAATCCAGTAAGCCAGGTGGACTTAGTCACCCATGTGTGGGGTGATAAGTCTAATATACATGCTTGAGATTTGGTGGTTTGTTTAGCTAACCTTTGTTTTACATGTGTTAGCTAGATTTACTTTTCCTTTTCATGTAATTTTTACAATTAGGATTTTGGAATATTTGTTATGGGGATTAGGATGAGCATTGATCATAAGATCTCATCTTATGCACCATGTGAAGCCTTTGGAGCATCCACCTTCCAACCATCCAAAAGAAGGAACCAAAGAAGAAAGAAGAAAAGAAAAATGAAGAAATGAAGCTTGAAGACCCCCATAACAATGAATTCCTTGCTTAATTGTATTTAATTCATTTGTAATCTAGGTTGTATAAGGGTAGAGCTCGGCTACCCAATTTGTTTTTGGGTTTGTGCGGTGGTGCCGAACCATAACAGGCCTCTTATTCTTTTTTGCTTAGCTTTATAAATTGATTGATGATTTATTTAGCTTGTGCATTAAGTGGCATCTTTTTTCTAGTTTATTTCTTGCTTTATGTATGGTCTGGATGACGATTAGGCTCTTAGGAAAAAATAAATTTTCTACCAAACTTAACAATTCAAAATAAAAATAAAAAACTCATAACCTCACCTAAAGCTTAGGCTTAAATCAAGATAAAAGAATTAGCAACCCTTAGCTAAATGAGTACTTCTTTTATAACATCATGCATAAATGCATCTTATTTCACTCATGATTGGAGGGCTTCCACCTTAGCTAGAGAAATATAGCTTGACCTCTGAGAGCCATGGTAGAAACACACCTCCTCCCTTCTCACTGATTTTGGTCAATAACCTTATTTCACATGCATTGGTGTATATGAATCCTATTAGCCTGAGTCAAAATGATTGTCCAAAAATAAAAATAAAAATTAAATTTGAATTGCATTAGATTTAGGATATTTGAAGCATACCCTTACATGATCTGGTCTCTTTAGGGAGTGAGTTTAAGGACTTAGTCTCTTTCTAAATAAATAATAGCCAAGCTATCTTGCATAAAGCATATGACTTGCCTACATGAATTTAAAATCCTAGAAGGAGTTAGTTGGCAGCCACCCCCAGGTTATTGTAAGTCCAAGCAGTCAAGTGGTGCCCTCTCTTGTGGAGGCAAACCGAATACCCATTTTTTTCTTAGATTTAGTCTACCTTTGTCAAAGATCCCTAGATTTAAGTTTTGAGGTTGCTTCTCCCCTTTGTGGGCCATAAGCATAAATCCTCACCTCTTAGGCATTTTGATAACCTTGTATTATGGAATAATAAGCCCTAAGATTCTAATGAAAAATTCAACTTAAACAAATTTAATCAATTTCAAAAATGTAAAGCCCAATCATTGGATAGTTTGAGATGCTCGCTAAGTTTCTAACATCATGAGCATCTCACTTATCTTCATTTGGCTTTGATAATAACTCCCTATCAATCCCATTTGATCTCCAAAAATGAACTAATCGATAGATAGTCCTTTCATATTGAAATCTTTAGAGACAACGATCATTTTCTTAATCGAGAGTTTTCCTAAAGAATCCCCATTTTTTAGGATGTAATTAACTTTAAGGGACTTCCACTTGTATGGAACTTAACGAACCCAATTTAAAATAAACTCTACTTTACTTTTCCATGTAAAGTAGGGGAAGAATCTCTAGTATAGCTCAAGACCCAACATGTCCTTAGGAGTCCTTATTTTGGTGATTTGGTCATTATAGGGTGGTGACTTCTATCTTGCGAGATAGTACATCTCTCCTCAATGTCATACTCAATCACCTTAATAAGTATATATGCGGATCTACGTTGCATCCTAACAAGATAAATTCATTCACCCACTCATATATACTCTTTCCTTTCTCTCTTTTTCTATATATATTATTCTTGTTTTCATTTATTCCTTCAAAAGGGGATGGATGAGGGCAAGAATATAATAGGATAATGAGAGAGATGTGTGATATATGTGTGTGTGTGAAGGGAATTTTTCACCACACTATTCCTTTAGGATCACTATAACATTGATCTTGAAGCTATGTTCAAGCCAGTCCTTGAATGTAAAGCAATCCTCCAAAACATGACCTAGGATGCGATGGTAGGGGCAAAAGTAAGGATCATTGCTCTTGCCCACTTTCTCCGGCCTTTTAGGCTTAGGTAGGTAGAAATCAGGTTTCTTTAAGAGATTTTTAAAGATCTTCCTGATTACCTCCCTCTTAAATGAATATGGTTTGTTTAGTTTATTCATAAGAGTAGGTAGACCATAGTTACCTGGCGGCGGGTATGTGTACCACTGCTACTGTGGATATGGCTAAGGAGGAGGTGGTATAGTCTGCAGAGGCTATTGTGGTTGCTAGTAGGGCTACCTCGATGGTGGTAGAGGAGGTAGAAGTGATGGATATGGAGCTCACAATCTCTCATATTACTCCTTGGCCAACTGTTTCCCCTTATCTACTACTATCACTGCCCCTGGTTTCTTCTCATAGGCTTTCTATGGCTTTGGCTTTGTAGATTGATCCAGAAAAGGCAATTGTTTGGCTTCCCACCTTGTCGATTAAATTCTCAAATATTTTGATGGTGAAACCTTTAAGCATGAAGATGACCGGGCCATAGATATTCTTAAGCAGAATCTCAATGGCATCCTATGTTAGACAATTGTGGTTTGCATTTCATACTCAAATTATACCATATGAGAATGTAATCAATGAGGGACTCACCATGGTGTTGTTAGCCACAACGAGATCACCTATAGTCACCCTCTACTGAGCTTCAACAAACCTCTTAATGAAGAGTTGCTCCAACTCAGAAAAAGTCTTTATTAAACTGTTGGGGAGTTCAATGTACCAATCGAGGCTAACCAATAGTAGGATCACCGTCATGAATAAAAATGCATCCAACCTCTATTATTATGGAGAGCTAACCCTATGAGGGCTACGCTTGCTGGAAGAAAGATGCTCCTGGCTATCACTTGATTGAGATGGAGTGGTACTCCTAGAAGGATCTATGACCATGGGGGTGACTGAATTGCCTCCTCCTCCCTCTACTACTGTAATCTTCATGGTCTATTAAGGTGGTGGTGGTGACTAGATGACTATGATACTTTGAGGTCGACATTCCTTCTACACCACAACTGGGTAGAAGGTCGAAAGGAGAGCTCTACCTCACCATAGTAGGCGGCGTAGTTGGAACAAGATCTTTGGCTATAGTCAGATCACCAGTGGGGCCCTCTTCTCCCTGAATGCAGCTTTCATGGACTTTGATGGAATAGTAGATGTTGGAACATGTATCAAAGATGGTGGAGGGGGATAGAGTGGTGTGGTGGAGGCACCACCAACTCTCTCTGAATAGGAGCTCCTCTCCTATGATGGGTAGTCCCCATGAGCAAGATCCGTCGATGATCGATCTTTGGTAGCTCACCATTTGGAAATTCCAAGTAAGGCTACCACTATCAAATATACCTCCGCCCTGTTAGTAACATGAACTGATGTATGGACCTCTCTAGCCCTCTCTTGCCTAATCTGTCTACCATATAATGGGGGATAATTGATCTCAGATCAAATTGAGCCCAAGACTCTGATCATCTGTAGGCTCCATCAACTCCATGAAGAACTATCCTTAGGTCATGTATGACCTCCTCTTCTCATTGACACAAGTCTGAAAATAAACTACTGGTAGAGGTGAAGCTGAAATCCTCCTAACATCCTCTTTATCAGAACTAGAGTGGGGGTGAAACCTGTTCTCTGTACTGAGAGGAGACACTACCCTAGGTGACTCCTCCACAATAGTCTGAGACACTGCCTCCAACTATCTCACTATGCAAGTGTGAAATCGCTTGATCATGTGGTTCTTATTTCTATGCTGAGTCCTGGTAGGTCGAGCAGTATAGGAACTAGACCCAATCTCGAAAGCAGAGGAGACAATCTCTGGAATCAAGGGAGCCTTCACCTTGGAAGGTGCCAAGGAGTGGGTGCTAGCCCTAACTAGGGTAGCAAGGTGAAAAATAGGGCACACTGCTGGCACTATTACTGCTACAATGAGAACTACCACAGCCTTCCTCTTCAATGAGGGCATCTCACGATGAACTCAACGGATGATGGCTCTACCAATCACTACGCTCCTACTAATAGTTATGAGGGTGGTCCCCTCACATGTAATCCAAGCCCCTTCAAAGCCTCAGCCAAAGTGGATGAGGTGGGCATAATCAGAGCATGAGAGGTTGGATTAATCCAAGGCCAGATCCATCCCATGAGGAAATGTGAGACATGCTTTTGTGCTGCCATTGGTAATTGAGCTAACTGAACTAAAAAACTAAAACTAAAATTGACTGTTGCTGACTGAAAGTCTACAATGTTGAAAAATAAACTTGAATCAGATTTCTATTTTATTACTTTTTTGAATTTGATTTAGAATTTGAACCCACACTCAACAACCTAAAAGTGTTAAGTGGGCTCAAATGAATTTAGAAGAGAGATTTTGGAATTGATTGGAAAAGAGATTTTTGAATGTGGAATCCATTTTCAATAAATTTATGTATGTTGAAAATGGGTTCAAATATTTTGAATTTTGATCTTCCAAAGGTTCATATTTGAATTTGATTTTTGAGTTTGATGACCCTTCATTTAACAAATTTGAGTATGTTAAAGTAAAGGGTCAATTGATTTGATTGATTTATAATTTTTGGAATTTACTCACTTAGCAAATTTATGTATGCTAGGTGAGGTGTTTGAAAACAATTTCTTCTTTTATTTGCGTATTTTTTTGAATCATGTGTGAATTTAAAAAAAAGGAATATTCACTTAGCAAATTTAAGTATGTAAATTCAGAATCCAAGTGTTATGTTGTTAATTGAAAAGAGGATCTCTACTTAGAAAATTTAGGTATGATAAATAAAGAATCCATGTGTTTTATGTTTTAATGAATTTGAAAAGAGGATTCTAAGAAAATTTAGGTATGCTAAGGGAGTCCAAATGTGTTTCATATTTTTGTGATTTGAAAAGTGGATTCTTAGCAAATTTAAGTATGCTAAGAAAATCCAAATGTGTTTTGATTTTGAGATATGAAAAGAGGATTCTTAGCAAATTTAATTATGCTAAGAAAATCCAAATGTGTTTTGATTTTTGATGTTTTGATTTTGAAAAGGGTATTTCTACTTAGTAAATTTAGCTATACTAAATGAAATCCAAGTGTGTTTTATGTTTTGATGATTTTGAAAAGTGAATCTTCACTTAGCAAATTTCAGTATGCCAAATGAAAGATCCAAATGTTGAATTCAATTTTTTGATTTTGAAAAGTGGATCTTCATTTAGCATTTTGGGTATGCTAAATGAAAGATCCAAATGTTGTTTGAATTTTTTATTTTGAAAAGTAGATCTTCACTTAGCAAATTTGAGTATGCTAAATGAAAGATCCAAATATTGTTTCAAATTTTTGTGATTTTTATTTTGAAAAGTGAATCTTCACATAGTAAATTTGGGTATGCTAAATAAAAGATCCAAATATTGTTTTAAATTTTTGAAAAGATGTTTATTGGTTTTTTTCATGAAAATGAAATATTCATTCAATAAATTGAATGAGGATGTTCATTTGTTCTTTTGGAAACATGATTTTGAAATTTATTTTGAAAATGAAATCTTCACAAAATGAAGATGTTCATTTGTGCTTTTAGAAAACATGATTTTGAGTTTTATTTTGAAAATGAAATCTTCATCAAAATAAATTGAGTGAAGATGTTTGTTTGTGCTTTTGTAAAATATGATTGTTGGATTTTAATTTTAAAAGTGAAATTCTCATTCAATAAATTGAATAAAAAAGTTCGCTTGTTCTTTTAAAAGGATGATTATGGATTTTATTTTTGAAAATGAAATCTTCATCAAAGTGAATTGAGTGAAGATGTTCACTTATATTTTTGGAAAATATGATTGTTGATTTTAATTTTGGAATGTTCCAACATATAACAATCATGAAGATTATTAGATGAGGGCGATTTAGCAAAAATTTTTTGCAAACATTTTATTATGTGCAATTTGAAAAAGTGCTTTTTCAAAATTGATGTTTTTATAAAGGATTAATTCTTCTTTATTTTGGGATGAACCTTATCTTACCATAGAAATGGTAAGAAGGAAGTCTTTAGTTATTTCTCTTTTATTAAATTTTTGTTTCCACCTATTGGGAAACCCAATAGGAGTTTTAAGACCTACACGGAATGAGGTCCTAAAATCTAAAGGATGCTGGCTAGCTTAGCTTAAAGATGAAATAAACTATGTGCCAACAGAAAAGAAAGATAGTCTTAGGTTTATACAAAGTGCAAACCCACTGTCTATACATGGAGACAATGATCATTTATGAAAGATGGAGAGAAGAACCTTCCCTAGAGAGTCGCCAGAAAAATCTATGGTGAAATTTTACTTTCCATGCCTTCATCTATCCCTTTGGAAAGAGGATAAATGAAAACAGAGATATAACACCTTGTTGGGACACCACATAGATCTACAGATGTTCTTATTAGGGTGATTGGGTATGACATTGAGGAAAGGTATATTATCTCAAAAAATAGAAGTCACCACCCTATAATGGACCTGGTCACCTGAATAAGGACTCCTAAAGAATATGGGTCTTCGTATGTACCAGATATACTTCCCTTACTTTACATTGAAAAGTAAAGCAAGGTTTATTTTAAACTAGGTTCATTAAGTTTTCTATGGAGGTAAGCTCCCAGAGTTAATTACATTCTAAGAAACAGGATTCGTTAAGAATACTCTTGATTAAGTTAAATGATTGTTCTCTCCAAAGATTTCAAAAGATAGAACTATTAATCAATTAGTTTATTTTTGGAAGATCAAGTAGGATTGATCAAGAAGAGGAGTTATTATCAAAGCCAAATGAAGATCATTAGGGGACGCTTATGATACTTGGAAACCTAGTAAGTATCCCAAATTATCCTATAGTTGGGCTTTATATTTTTGAAGTTTGAAGGGAATTATTTATTTTGAGTTAAATTTTGGTTGAATTTGGGTATGATTTTTGAATTTAGTTTTGGTTTGATGATTAAATTTTATATTTATATTTGGATTCATGATTGAAGGATTGATTGAATCATGAAAAAAAAATCAAGGGTTTGGCTTGATTTGAGTTTGATTTGGCTAAGTTCAAGAATTTGACTTGAAAGGCTTAGGTTGAATTTTAGTTGAATTTGGATTTGAGTTTTGAATTTATTTTTGGTTTGATGATTGAAATTTATGTTTATATTTGGATTCATGATTGAAGGATTGACTCTATCATGTAGAAAAATTAAGGGTTTGGCTTGATTTGACTTTGATTTGGCTAAGTTCAAGAATTTGACTTAAAAGGCTTAGGTTGAATTTTGGTTGAGTTTGGATTTGAGTTTTAAATTTACTTTTGGCTACTTGAATTTATATTTCATTTATATTTATAAATATAAATGAGAATATAAATGGGTTATGAGAAAATTCCTTGAATTTGAAGTGATTTGAATTTGATTTGAGCTAAGTCCATAAAATGGGATCAAAGTGACATATGAAAGATTTTAGAATTTGGAATTCAATCATGGGTTTTGATCATTTAGAATTGATTCATGATTTGAGAATATTTATTGGAATTTATTTGGGATTTTTTTTGGAATTGAAGTTGATTTAAGTTCAAGGTTGATTTGAATTTGGAGTTTGACTTGAAAGAAGCAAGTGAGGATTTGGTTCAAGCTTTAGGGTAGGCAAATTTTCATAACACCCCTAAAGCATGACCCATTCATATGGCTAACTCTTCTAAGTCTCTAGGGTTAGGTCAAGTGTTCACCTAATCACTAGAAGTGTATTAAGATTAAGGAACTCTTAGTATCTAAGAGGAGTCCTATGTCTAAGATGGAGGGGCTGAGAGCTCATTCTAAAAATGAGGTCAACAGCAGTCATCCATGTTGAGATGCCTTCAGACTCTGAATTTCCCTCATTGAAGAGAAAGGTTGTAGCAGTTCTCATAGCAGTTGCAATTTTAGTGCCCATGCCTTCAATTGTTCCCATTACTACCCCAGCACAGGCTAGTACCCACTCACTGGCTTCTTCTAAGGGGAAGGCCACTCTAGCTTCAGGGATAGTTTCCCCCACAATTGAGATAGGGTCTAGTTCCCGCACTACTCCTCCTGCAGAACTCAGCACCGCAACAGATGTCATAAAAGCAAGCAGCATCATGTGCGCATAGCCAAGGAGATGGAGGCAGTCTCTCAGTTTGCAGTAAAGGAGTCACCAAGGATAGTTTCTCCTGATTACATAGAATAAGTTTCTTCCTCTTTAACATTTTAATAAATGCAGTGATTTTAGCACAGTTAGTATTTTCAGCCTTCAGTCAGCGCAGTTATTATGGCTTCTAGAAAGTTTATCTTCTCCTTCCCCTCTGGTGTGGATCTGGCCTTAGAACAGGCCAATCTCACCATGACTATTGCCACACATTTGATTTATTTTGGCCATGGTTTTGAGGGAGTACAAGTTACTTATGGGGGGATAGTCCTCACAGCAGTTAGTAGGGAGGAGGTGTGGGACAGATGCCACTCATCCGCTTTAATATTCTGTCTGACTCCAAGTTCCCCTCATTGAAGAGGAAGGCTATCGTGGTTTGCACATCGCTCAGTTAGTGTGTTAGTACAAACCTGCGAGTTCGGGCCAGTTGCCCTGCCATAGCTCTAGTCAAAGCTACAACCTCCTCTTTGGTCACCCCAAAGTGGAAGGCTATCTTGGCCTTTGAGATAGTCTCGACTACCTTCGAGGTAGGTTCTAGCTCTCACCCTGCTTTGCTCACCCACACCCAATGCTGCAATAAAAATAAAGGTCAAGCAAGACCACGAGTGAGTAGTTAGGGAGATAAATGTTGCCTCCCACATCATTGAGGATGGTTCTCCTCATTAGACCCCTTCACTCTTGAGTGGTAGTAGGTTTCACCCCCTCTCGACCTCAGATGGAAAGGAGGATTATAAGAGGATCACTGCATTGCCTCCCCCACCAGCACACTTTGAGAAAGTAGCTAGAGAGTGTAAGAGGCCCTATGCCAGTCTTAGGACTGTTCTTCACTAGGTTGGTAGATCTTACTGACACTCAGAGTATGGTACATTATTTGACTTGAGATCTATGATCCCTAGGAGCCTTAGGGGGGTGGAGGGGAGAGGCTGGAGGTCACCAAGCGGGCAAGAGAGAAAGACGGAGGTACATGAGGCAATCGACAGCCTCTGCCCCGATGGATTTCCCTGATCGTCACTCTGTCAGGGCTGATCATTTAGACATTATTATTCTTACTGGCACTATTTTATGTAGGAGGAGATCTCCAATTGAGAGGCAGTTGGTATTGTCATCACACAGCTCCACTCACCGTCCACCATCATCTGTTCAGCTTACAGCATCCACCACTCCCACCAAGATTCAAAAGCCCCCATCCAGGGAAAGATCATCCCCACTAGTGATCTGCCTATGGGACAAAGATCTCACTCCATCCACTCCACCTATTAAGGAGCGGTCAAGCTCCCCTACTTGACCCTCTACCTCAACTATGGTTAGAAAAGAGTGGAGACCCAAGAGTATCATGGTCCCATCACCACCACAGTAGATAGGGGGAGGGGGGTCATATACATACTCCCCATGATAGTTGATCGTCCCATTCAGGAAGTCTTGTTGGTAGGCAGCATCCAGTGAATAAAGTCAGAGGAGAATAGTCTTACGGACATGTGTTAGTGAGTGTTAATGCCGGTCTAGCCAGGCATAGTAGATCGGTCTCTGATGACATTTTAAAAACTACTTTGCTGAGAAGAGACAAATTCTTGAGAGTGACCATTTAGATCTGGAGAAGGATAGAGTCTGCTTTGATCCTGATGAGGATGACATGTTGCACAACACAGTCGAGGTCCACATGGTTGATACACATGGGTCCGTACAGCGAGATTAGCTTAGATAGGAAGGTGATGTGCTCGAGGAAGGTGGCACTTCTCACTCGACTCAGCACCTCCTCCACCAACTCAGGTAGAAGGATGCTCTCTTTAATAGGATGGAGAGGAAAGTAGAGGAGTTGATGGCAGTAGTTCTAGCATTACAGACCTCAACCACACTTTCAAAGCTTTCTCTTATGGCAGCTGACAGACCAAAGTTGGTGCATATTTTAGACTATCCTAGGTGCACTCCCATAGAGGATGATGTTGGTAGCTTGCATAGGAAGGTCATATATGGCACCTCCATGCATGAAAATGATATTGAGCATATGGTAGAGTAACAGGTGAGGGAAGCAATGATGCAAGCAAGGGTGAGCTCATCCATTCCAAAGGGTAGACCATCCCCAGAGGAATTTGATGTAGTTCAACACCCCAAGGGTTTTGTGTTACCTTTCTTCAAGATCTTTGATGGTAGTGGAAACCCGCATCAACATATTGCACACTTTAGGGCCAGATGTTGTAATGCCGGTGGCACTGACACACTTTTGTTAATACTTTTTGTCAGTAGCCTAGTAGGGATTACATTTAATTAGTATGCCAAACTGATCAATAGTTTGGTGAGGACTTTTGAGTTAAAGCACCTCTTCATTAAGAGGTTTGCTAGAGCTCAGCAAAGAGTGACTATAGCTGACCTCAATGTAGCGAAGTAGAATCCCAATGAGTCCCTTATTGATTATATTCTCAGATGGCACAACCTGATCATGAAATGTGAACCACATCTCTAAACTCCAAAAAAGAGATAATTATATTAAGAGGATCAATGAATAAGGTGAGAGGGCCTTAGGCTCCATAGTGTTTCCATTGCAGATAGATGGTTGGAAGACTAAAGCCAAGTTTCATATCATATACATCTTTCAATGCTTTGCTTGAGAGACATGAAAGTAATGCAGTTCCATCCTCTCTACATCAGTGTATGAAGTTCATGAGATATGGCATTGAGTACTGTGTCAAAGGAGATCTCAAATCAATTACAGTTCATGAGGTCGGGATATATGAGGATGCAGCCTATTTTATTCCCTAAAACTAACACGTCCATTCTCGTGATCTTATTCAAGATCCCCATGAGGGATAATAAGAAAGAAAAGAAAAAATAAAAAGAAAAAAATAAAAGAGAGTGAGACATGGACTTAGGGGAAGATATAGAGCCTGACATTAGATTCCACTCACAATTACTCCATTCAAACATATGGGTAGGATGACCTGACCTCCACCAAGCAGAGGAAAAAGATAGTTCAGAGGCAGCCCCAAGGTGGAAAGCCTCCATATTGGCCACCCAATATGAGGTATGTTCCAGCTACTAGGTACACCTACTATCCACATAGACTTAGAATCTAGTTCAGAAGATGAGTCATATGTGCTTAGCACACGCCTCTTCTCAACAGCAGATCCCTTTTGAGGTGACACTTGAGTAAGATAGTCTTGAAGACTAGGCTCCAAAGCAACGCATAAATATATTCAAGTTTGTATATGAAATAGTCAGGCATCAGTTGGGAACCTTGACTCTAACCCCACTTTCTTCATAAAAAGTTAAGGGTTTGGTAGTTAAGTAATCCCTAAGTCATCCACAGATGGGAAGATTCAGAGATTCTTTTTGGGAGCATCATCCTCAAGTTAGGAAGCTGCTATAGAATTTGAGGATGATTCATATAAAATTTAATACAATTTATTTTTAATTGGTACTTGCCTTATGTTCTTAATCTAGCAAAGAAGGGATTAATCTCACATAGTTGCTCTAAACACAGGTCAGACTACTTTGAAAGGTTATGAGACAACCAAAGCATATATCCTCAATCAAGATCAGGACTAAGATTATGTACATCGGGTCCAATCGATGATGATGATTATTTACTTTCATCACCAATCATTTAGAATCTGATAGGTTTTTTTCAAATCTTGCTAACTCATATGAAGAGGTGTGTTTAGAAACTTTAAATGATCCAAATGACTTTGAAGTCAAAGATCCACCACCAGGTTCGAAGAGGAGATCAGACCAACCATCAACGACCTTAAAAAAATCAACTTATGAACTAAAGACAACAATATCTAACATACATCAGTTCTTTATTAAATAATATTGAAACCAATGACTTAGTTAAGCTGTTGACTTAGTTTAAGGATTGTTTCACATGGATTTATGAAGAGATGCCCAATTTATCTCCCGTGCAGTAGTACACAAACTAGCAATAGAGCCTAGTGCTAACCCTATCAAGCAAGCTCCTAAATGCATATGATTAGACATTGAATAAGGTTATTTCTAAAGTAAAAAAATTGATAGATGCTAGCTTCATCAAGGAAGAAAGATATCCTACCTGGCTGGCGAGTTTCATCCTAGTTAAGAAAATGAATGGCCAAATTTGCATATGCGTCAATTTTTGGGATCTAAATAAGGCATGTCCAAAAGATGAATTTCCACTACCAATAAAATTGATGGTGGACATTACCTCTTCTCATGCAGTCTTCTCTTTCATGCTCATATGGATATAATCAAATAAAGATGGCACCCGAGGATGAAAGAAATACTGCTTTTTGAACCCCAATATGGATCTTTTGTTATAGGTTAATGCATTTCGGCCTTAAAAATTTTGGTGTTACCTACCAGCGGGCCATGAATCAAATCTTCAATGAACTAATTCATAATCAGGTCGAATGTTATGACCTCATACTCAAAATTAAAGAAAAGGAAGACCATCTCTTTAACTTGAGAGTAGTTTTCAAACAGTTAAGATAATTTAACCTTAAAATGAATCCCCTGAAGTGTGCATTTGGAGTAGCTTCTAAGAAATTTCATTGGTTTATTGTCCAACACTGTGGAATAGAAATCGATCCGAAGAAGATCAAGGCGATATTAGAAATGCAACCCCCTAAAAGTCTAACTCAGCTTAGATCATTCCAAGGGTGACTGGCATATCTAAGATGCTTTATTTCCAACTTGTTAAGAAGATGCTAATCATTTTCAGCACTTATAAAAAAGGATGCCAAGTTCAAGTGGGACGATAAGTGTAAACATGCCTTCGAAGACATCAAGCACTACCTGATGACGCCAAGTTCTAGCAGTCTCTATCTCAGGTAAGCTAATAATACTATATATGGCTACATTAGATGACTCCCATGGCACTTTGTTGGCCCAAACCAATGATGAAGGGAAAGAGAATGCGCTCTACTATCTCAGCCATCATCTAATCCCCATTGAAGCAAATTATCCACCTATTGAAAAGCACTGCCTAGCTTTAATCTTTGCATCCTAAAAGCTATGACATTACATGCTTTCTCATAAGGTGAATTTGATCTCTAGGATTAATTCGCTGCAACATCTCATGACACAGTCGATGCTATTTGGATGGTTGGCATGTTGGTCCATTATTTTGTTTTGACATTATATTTGTACCCCTCATGCCATAAAAGGACAAGCACTAACAATTATTAGTAGCACACCCACTTTCTACTAGTTCCCTGCTTAGTGATGACCTCCCGATGAACAAATCATGAATTAGGGGATGCTAGCATTCGCCACTGAGAGTTGTACTTTGATGGTGTGGCTTCCTCTCAAAAGGGAGAATAACCACGATCAACTCTTCCAGGGAATGCAGAGGGTAGAAATAATCCTCCTAACTTTGGACCACGATGTGATGAGATTCTCATATCATCTATCTAATCCATGCACTAACAATAAAGCTGAATATAAGGCTCTGATTTCTGGTCTGGAGTTAATCATTATGCTATGCATCTAGGATATCAACATCTTCGAGGATTCTCAATTAGTCATCAACCAAATCATTGGGCCTTAAAGTTCTATATACTAAGCTCCATCACTACCACAAGGACACTATAGAGTTGTTGGCCCAAATCATATGGATACCATTTACAAGATTCCTCAAGGGGAGAATGCCGTAGCAGATGCTTTAGCCAAGCTTTCCAAAGAGTTAGCATGTCCGGAAGATGAGTCCATACTAATAAGGGTCCAAAATAGACAAGTCTTATCCCTTATTGATGTCGACCTCACTTTGGAAGTGAGTTCTCAACTTTCTCATCATAGATCTAAAACTTTTATAGACACTAAGAGCTCCTTAGTCTTAAGACACTTCTAGTGATTAGGTGAATAGTTAAACTAAGCTTAGAGACTTAGAACAATTAGCTACAAGAATAGGTTGTGCCCTAGGGTACTTAGGAAGACTTGCCTACCCTATAGTTTGAACCCAATCCATGCTTTCATTTTCAAACCAAACCTCAAATTCATACCAAACCCAAACTAAATTTTCAAGACTCATAATCAATCTCATGATCAAATTCAAGCTCAAAATTTCTCCATAAAACCTCATGATTGAATTCCTTAGCCTTAACCTTCTAATCAAAATTTAAATCAATCCTAATTCAATTAATTTCTCAAAGATCAAATCAATTTTAAATTATTTATAAAATTAAATCAAATCTAAATCCAAACTCAATTCGAAATAATTAGAAAAAAAAAATCAACTCCAAGGTTCCAAAATTCCTACCTAAGCCTTATGACCTACTCTCATAAATTTAGCCAAATCTCCATCCAAATTATACCAAACTTGATTTGTGTCTTTATAAATCAATTATTCCTTCATTTATATTCATAAATATAAATTAAATCCATATTCAAATGATTAAAACCATATCAAACTAAATTAAATCAAGCCAAATCCCTTCTTAAGCCTTTTGACCTACCTCTATAAGCTTAATCAAATATTAACCTAAATCAGCCCAAAATCAATTGGTTTATTTATAAATTAATTATTCCGTCATTTATATTCATAAATATAAATCAGACCCACCTTCTAACATAAATATAAATCAAACTAAATTGATTTCCTCTTTAGCCCTTTTGACCTACCTCCATGAGCATAGTCAAATTTGCTTCCAAATCACTCCAAACTCAAGTGATTTTCTCATGAATCATTTATATTTTTATTTATATCTCTAAATATAAATGAAATATAAATTCAAATAGCCAAAACCAAATTCAAAATTAAACCAAAACCCAATTTATACCCTTTAAGCCAATTTCTTGGACATAATCAAAACCCACCTAAACTAAGTTAAAATCAATAATTTTCTCTTGAATCAACCATTCCTTCAATCATCTAGCCAAATACTAATAAAACCTACAATCATCAAACCAAACTCAAGTCAACTCAAGTCATGCCCAAGTTAGTCCTTTGACTTGAAAACTTCAAATGAGCCAAAATCCATTTGGACTTCAAATTAATTACAATTGGATTTATATTTCAATCCTAGGCTCATATGTGAGTTCAACTAAATTTGAATCAAGCCAAAACTAAACTAATTGACCCATTTAGGTCCACTTGACCTAATGTCCTAAAGGACCTTTTTGAGCAAAGTTCTAATCCAACCCAAATTGGATCCATATATTATGATCAATAATCATCCAAGGATGACCAATCACCTTAAATTGGGTAAAACCAAGTCAACCTTCACCATACACAAATTTATTAAAATCATTGATTCAAACCAACTCATGATCAATGATTGAACATGACTTGACCCTCAATCGAGCCAAACTAAACCTAATTGTCCATTTGACCCAAGTTGACCCAAATTGGCCTAAAAAGCCAAAAATAGATCAAATCATGACCTAACCCAAATTAATTACAGCCAATGACTCAAGTTCATTCCAAATCATTTATTGAACTTGACCAAAGCCATTATTGAGCCCAATTTGAGCAAATTGGTCAACTTGACCCAACCTAGCCCAAATTGACCTAAAAGGTCAAATTGGACAAAATATAAATTAAACCCAAATTGATTCAAACCAAAACCTACAATCATTTTCAATTAACCAATTGAACATGAACCAACACCTAACCCAATCCAATTTGGTCAAATTGGTCAAATTGGTCAACTTAGCCCATTTGACCTATATCAATCCAAGTGTGCCAAAATCAAACCTAAGCCAAATTGATTGAAACCACTTGAACTAAAACTCTTCAAATCATCATTGAACCTAACCCAAGCCTTGGTTTGACCCAAATTGACCAATTGATCAACCCAACCCAACATGAACTCGTCTGAAACCATTTGACCAAATGAAGCCAAAACCCATAAAACTAACCCATGGGACTTTGGTGGCTGACCAAACCTAACCCAAAATAACCCTAGGAAAGCCCAAAGTCAGTTCAAAACCTAAGTGGGCCCCATCCAAGCCATAATCCATTGGTTAAGCCCTCTTCACAATAGATTCTACCAATAAATGGCAAAGTTGACTCTCTCATCACCTTGGCAGCCCTCACTCACCCAAATGAGGGTTCACCTAACCCAGCTAGGTCACCTAACCCATGCTAGGTTATGCAAGTGAGTTAACTCACCCATACCCAAAGCACCCAAGGGATCAAGCCAAAGAGATCCCCTCGAGCCACCTCCCATGAATTCATCCAACCCAATCGAGCCACATGGACCCGAGTGAGACCCCTACGATGCTATAACAGCAGCTGGCTGACAAAAAAATGGGAGTCCATCCAGTCCATCCAACTTAGTAAATCAGTGGGTATACCCCCTCAATTTGAATGAGATTTGCATCAATTAACTTTGTGCGATCTTCCAAACATAATTCCAAGCTTTCTTGTGAGTTCTAGAGCAATTCCAAACTTCCCACCTTTGACATCCCCTCTTCTCGTGTGAAGCCGAAATAGGGGAGGCAATCTTTGATCCAAGCTCCCTCAATTCACCACCAAAGATTAATTACTTGTTCCTACACCAACTCAATACCTCGACGAGGCTACTTGAAGCTTCCCCAGAGTTCCAAACCTATCAAAGCAAAAAGTTTAATCGAAGCTAAAGCTCCAAAATACCATTTTTGGCCAACCGAGTGAACCGAGGGGAATTGGCTTGATTGATTCTCAACAGGGTCTCATCTCCACTAGACGAAGCAACCTCCGTCGATCCCACCATCGGTCTTAAGCTCCAATGAGGTAATTCTTCAAAAATGAAGATATAAAAAAATTTGGTTGGTCCTTTATGAAGGAAATTTATGTTTGAGCTCAACCTAGCCATTCGATCCTTATGAATCCTTCACGCGACGGTGTGGGTTGAGTTTGGAGTGAATCTTTGGATGATGACAATGGAAGGGCTCCATTGTTCATCAAAGGTAGAAAGAAGGATCACGGGCCATCCATTATGCATGATTAGAACGGACAACTCTGATCAAATCATGCAAGATTTCCCTCATTTCTCCCCTTTACGCTGCAAGCTCAATCCACACCATCCGATTGGATGGCGATCTCGACACTTAGAATGTGATAACTTAAATAACCAATCCGCATGCCACATCAGCACCACATGGAAAAGTGCACGCGTCGGCCACGCATTAACAATTAGGTTTATTTAATGTTAAATAATGTATTTTAAGGTTGAAACTTTCATAATTCATAACTAATTATAAAAAAATCCAAAAAATATAAATAATAGCTCATTTTAATGGTATTTTAGAGGAGGCTTTAATAAAAATATTCTTTTTAATTAGTTTTGAACAATAAATAGAGCTTAATTAAGGTTTAATTAAAAACTTAATTAGTTTAATTACTCTTTAATCTCTCAAGTGGTTGATCCTAAAATTTTTGAGATTATTTGAGATGACCTTTGCCTCCTTTAATTTTCTTGGGATTTATTACTTGTTAAATTAAGAGGATTGATTAATTAAGCTCTAATTACTTTCTTAACTTAATTAAGGGATAATTAAGCATAAGAAATAATTGATTAATTATTTGAACTCCCTAATCATTATTGAATAGAAAGGGACTTAGCTAATTGGATCGAGGCCTCCCTCCTAATCTTTTCCCAAAGTTTCCTTCT
Organism: Cymbidium sinense; assembly: GCA_021442155.1. Lineage (NCBI taxonomy): Eukaryota > Viridiplantae > Streptophyta > Magnoliopsida > Asparagales > Orchidaceae > Cymbidium > Cymbidium sinense. Next base: position 4,491,268 of record CM038226.1, read on the forward strand.
CCTCTCAACTAAAAATGGTAATTAATGATTAATTAATTAATTACTGACTTAATTAGCTAAATTAAAATTAAAATCACATCAAATCATGCTTGATCAAGTGGGTGGCTTATGGAATTAGGTTGGGACCTCTTTCCTTACCTTTTTCCCTTAAGCCCATCTCATTTTAAAAGATAATCAATTAACTTTGATAATTAATTAAAGTAGAAATGAATTAATGGATTAATCATTTAATTAAATAAAAAAACAAGTTAAATTTGATTTTTCCTTAATTCATCTTGGGTATAGCTTTAGGTGTTCAAAAACCTAAAGAGGCTTAATGAAATTATGATTAGCTCACATTTTTTATGAGAGTAGTAATTAATAAATGATTATGAGCTAATTGCATTAGGCTCTTTTCATTTCATAAGAGCATCATTGCTAACTTTTCAATTCATTTGCATATTACATTAGCTTATAATCATTTAATCAATTACCTTAAGGTAACATAGATAAGGGTTTAATTAATTGATTTAATCCATGCCTAACTTAATCAATCCATAAAATTAATCTAATTGTTTCTTATTAAATCAAATTAACTCACACATATGGGGAATGGGATTAGGATTAGCAAATCTTTCTCACATCTCTTAAATCAAGTTAAGCATAAAATCAAAAGTGACATTAAGAAACATTGGTTTATTTTAAATGAGCTTATTGATATGATTTCCTTGGGAATTAGTTGGATTCAATGAAATTACATGCTTGTGTCTCTTTATTTCTTTCCAATCATATTAAAATGTTGTATTCCACTTGATTCATGCATTCATTTTTCAAAATTTAAGTAAAAATAAATGATTTCCTTTATGTCAATATTGCATGTGTTGATTCAATTTAATATATGTGTGGCTACTATCATTATTAAATCCAAATCTATTTTTCAAATCTTATAAATAAATAATTATATATATGCTATGAATTCTAGTTATAAATACATAAGAAATGCAAATGATTATAGCTTAAGTGTATGGAGTAAAGTTCTTTCAATATTAGAATTTAAATAAGACTTTACTCCATGTACATAAATCTTGTCAATCAAATAAAATACAACTTTTGCATGGTTAGCTCTCCTTTATTTGTGTATACATTCATATGTATTTGAGAAAAGCAAATAGTTGGTCTGGACACCTCAGGAATATTAGGCTTTAAGTAGCCTCAAGGAGGTCATTTTATTATCTCACTTCCCTGGTTAACAATGGCATATACTAGCTCATGTCTCTTATACATGTGTGTGTGTACTTAATTAAAGAGTGAAAAACCCCTCTTTCTTTTGCCAAAACACATGCATTTGCAATTGTTTAACTGATAGAATTAATAAATCATGTGATTAAAAGCTCTCTTTCTTACATTCATGTATGCAAGCTTACATGTGTTTGAATGCAAATGGGTATATAGTTCAAAAATCCCAGGAATATGAAGCTTTAATTAGCCCTAAGAAGGTCATTTGATTATCTCACTTCCCTGGTTAGTAGTAACACGTACTTATTTAACTTCATTCCAATGTATTTTTATATAAGAATTTAGATAGAGCTTTAAATTAATGTGATGAAAATAATTCAATCAAAATGAAAATATAAACTTTAACTGTACATGTTCATGTTCATCATTTAAATGTGCCAACATATACTGCATGTATAGATATGTTTAGGACTTAGTCATATGCATGCTATATATAATGGAAAGAAATGAACAAACTTGTGTTATGTGATAGTAATTAATTCTAATTAATCTCAAGATGTCTTTCTTATTGAATGAGATTATTTGAAGTGAACCTAAACCTAAGGTTAATTAAAAATATGTAATAATTCACTCACTAAAGAGAATTCATTCAATTAATTTTCTTTAGATGTGACTTAAGGTAGGGATAAAAGAGAGTGATCCTCTCTTTTCTTCTCTTTATAACACTTAGTTGTTAAGTGTAAACCAAGTGAAACAAAGAGAACTTTAAGTAAAACTTGTAAATTAATTAAGTCACTTAAAGTGAAACCATCCTTTATAATTAAATCATTTCATACTTAGAAAATTATAACAAAGCCTAGTTAAGGCATACCACACAAGCCTTAATATTCACACCTTAGAATTAAGTCACTACTTTTATCTTTATGTTAGGGCAATGTATGGAGTGATGTATGTTTGGTTTTTATAATGTATTATTGTAGACTGGATGTTATGGTGTATGCTTCGTAGACTGGATGTTAAATTGTGATTAGCCTAATCATATTTTATGCAAGAGATTATTCTTAAGAGGTTTTTAAAATAAATATAAATACTCTCTCTTGCAGGTTGCTTAGCTCCTAAGTACAATCTAGACTAGGATAGGTGAACTTGGTTACAAATGTCCAAGGTGTTAAGTCCAAATTATTCATATAACTGCTTGGGATGTATGGTCTATTTAGCTAACACTTATTTTGTAGGTGTAGTTAGATTTATTTTTCCTATTTTTAATGTAATTTTTCATTAGAAATTAGGATTAGTGTTATGAGGGATTTGGATGAGCGGTGGCTAGAAGGCTTTATCCTGGGAGGCCCTGTGATGCCTTTGAAGCAAACAAATCCAAATGAATAAATGAAGGAGATATGAAGAATGAAGATAAGAAGACCCCCATAGCATTTATTCATTTGTATAATTTGTAATTATTCTTTTATATATCGAGTTGTATAAGGGTAGAGCTACCATTTTATCTTTTTCAATTTTGGCATATTGCACCTTTTATTATTCTTTTATGTTAGATTTATAAAATTATTTGATGTTTTGTTTACAATTGTGCAATAAAAATGGCATGTCTTTTTCTAGTTTCTTCTTATATGGATATTTAATGTGTATCCTGGATCCAATTAGGCTCTTAGAAAAAATTTAATTTTTCTACCCCAACTATAACTCATAACTAAATTTTTTAAATAACTCATAGCCTCACATAAATCCTAGGCATTAAATCAAGATAATTAAAAGATTTAGAAACCCCGTTGAATATGATTTGCTTAATATCATGCATCCATATTATTTCATTTTACTAAGAGAGGGTTTCCATCCTTGCACGATAGGGGAAGACTTGACCTTTGAGGGTCTCCTTTGTGGTTGAAAATACCTCTTTCTCTCTGATTTTACCAATAACCTCATTTCATTATGCATTTAAACATATAAAAAAAATCTTATGGCCTTTATCAAAATGAAGAGTCCAAAATCAAATAAAAATTGAATATTTGCATTAGACTAAGTCATTGCTCATACCATTCATGCTCTAATCTCTTAGGGAGTGGGTTTAAGGACTTTAATTTCTTTCTAAATAATAATGACCCAACCATCTTACTAAAATTATATGACTTGACCACATGATTTTAAAGTGTAGGAGGAGTTAGCTGGCTACCACTCTTGGTGATTATAAGTCTAGTAGTCAGGTGGTCTACCCTCTCTTATGGAGGTAAACCATATACCCATCTTTGCTTAGATTTAGGATGTACTTTGGCCCTTGCTAAAGCTCCCTAGATTTAGGATCTGAGATTGCTATCTCCCTTAGGCTACAAGAATAAATCCTCACCTCTTTGGTATTTTCACAATCTTATATTGTGGGATTATAAGTCTTAGCTTTCTAATAAATTTCAATTCAAATATATAATTCTCTTCAATCTCAAACATATAAAGCCCAACCATAGGATAAGTTGGAATGCTCATTAGATTTCTAAGTATTATGAGCATTCCCTATTCATCTCCTTTGGCCATAATAAGTCTCTCCTTTTGATCTATCCTGATTGATTTTTTAACATAGTCAATTTATTGATAGTCCTATCTTTAAAATCTTTGGAGGCAATAATTTCTTACTTTACTCAAGAGTATTCCTAAGGAATTCACCTTCCTTAGTATGTAATTAACTATGGGGTTTTGCCCCATAGAACTCTATAACCTGGTTTAATATAAACTTTACTTTATTCATCCATGTAAAGTAGGGGAAAATCTATGATATTTGAAGTCCCATCATGCCTTAAGAGTCCTTATTAGGTGATTAGATCTATTATAGGGTGGTGATGTCTATCTTTCAAGATAGTGCACTAATTCTTTGATGTCATACATGATCACCTCAATAAGAGACTAGAGCATTAGTGTATGAGTAATGACCTAGTTTAATGCAAATCTTATCAAATTTTATTTAATTTTGACTCTTTATTTTGACACATGCCTTAGAATTTTATATGCCTAAATGCATGGTGAAGTTGATTATGGGCCAAATCAAAAGTGAAAGAGGCATTTTCCATCATAAGCTCTCAAAGAAAAAGGTCAAGCCTTTTTCCTATCTAGAAAGATGAAAACCCTCTCTTAGCAAGTGTGAAACAAAATGAGATGCATGATATTAAGCATACAACAACCATCTAAGGGATTGCTAAATATTTTATAATCTTGATTTAATGTCTAGGCTTTAAGTAAGGTTATGAGTTACTTTTAAAAATTTAGTTATGAGTTATGATCGGAGTAAAAAAGTTTATTTTTTCTTAAGAGCCTAAACGCATCCAGGCCACACATTAAAGCATTAATACAGAAAGAAACTATAAGAGGCATGCAATTTCTAATGCATAAGCTAAACAAAATATCAAACAATTTTATAGCTAGCACAAAAGAATAAAAGGTCGGTGAAATCGGGTGCTGTCGTATGACCTGAAAAGAAAAATGAGTAGCTGAACTCTACCCTTATACAACCCAGATAATAAAAGAATAATTTCAAATTATAAATAATAAGTGTAATAGGGGGTCTTCAAGTCTTCATGCTCCCCCATTCTTTCATTTGATTTGCTCCATTTGATTTGGTAGGCTTCTAGGCATCACATGGAACCCTAGGATTAAACCTTTTGGCCAATGTTCATCATTAACCTCCATAGAACTTAACCAAATCCTAATGCATAATTACATTAAAAGAATGGAAAAGTAAATCTAACTATGCTTGCAAAGTAAGTGTTAGCTAAACACACCATGCAACCTAGACAATTATATGAATAATTTGGACTTAACACCATGCACATAGGTAACCAAGTCCACCTGTCCTAATGTAGATTATGCTTAGGTGTTAAGCAACCTACAAAAGAGAGCATTTATATTTATTTTAAGCATCTCTTAAGCATAATCTCCTGTAAAATTATGATTAGGCTAATCACGACCTAACATCCAGTCTACGAAACATACAACCTAACATCCAGTCTACAACAGTACATCACAAAACCAAATGTATACCAAACCATGCACCGTCCTAACATAAAGCTAGAAATTGTGACTTAATTCTAATGTGTTTGTGCATTAAGGCTTGTGTGGTATGTCCTAACTAGGCTTTAGAGTTATAGTTTTCTAAGTGTATAAAGATTCAATTTAAAGGGTGGTTTCACTTTAACTTGTTTAGTTAATTTGCAAGCTTTTACTTAATATTTTTCTTTTATTTCATTTGACATACACAAAATAACTAAGTGTTATAAAGACAAGAAAAGAGAGGATCACTCTCTTTCATCCCTACCTTAAGTCATTTCTAAAGCCAATTAATTAATCAATTCTCCTTAATGAGGCTTATCACATATTTTAATTAGTCATAAGTTTAGCTTCATTTTAAATAAACTCATTCAATAAGAAAGGCATCTTAAGATTAGTTGGAATGAACTACCATCATGTGACTTATGTTTTCTTATTTCTTTCTATCATATATAACATGCATATGGTTAAGTCTAAACATACCTATACATGCAATTTATGTGCATACTTGAATGATGAATGCAAGGAAATGTATTTGGAATTTAGGTTTCATTTTGGTTGAATTATTTTGTCATATTAATTTAAAGCACTATCTAAATTCTTATGCAAAAGCATAAGAAAAGCTTTAAGTTACATGATTAATCAATTCAACCACTTGAACAAAATATGAATGCATGTCTTTTTAATAGAAAAAAGGGTTTTTCATTCATTAGCTAAATACACATTTAAATGTATAAAAGTTTTAAGCAAGTACGCCACCATTGTTCTACACCAGGGGAACGAGATAGGAACCTCCTTGGGTATACTTAAAGTCATGCATCCCTAGAATATCCAGACTAATATACCCACTATTCTTAAATAATATGGATGTATAGACAACTATAAGAACAAAAAACTAAGAAAAAATAGAGTTTGATTTGATTAAACTATGGTTTTCATCCACTAGTTGTATCACACATACACATATATAAAAATTTTAAGTAGGTACGGCGCCATTGTTCTACACCAAGGGAGTGAGGTAGGAACCTTCTTGGGGCTACTTAAAGCTGTGCGTCCCTGGGATGTCTAGACTAATATACCCACTACCTTTATATATATATATATATGATACAACTATAGAAATAAAAATATACAAAAGTTGGATTAAATTTGATTGATTTATTTGTCTAAATGAATTAAAACATCTAAATTTTAATGTCAAAATGCATAAGAATGAAATCAAGCCACATCATTATTCTACACCAAGGAAGATAGGTAGGAACATCTTTAGGGCTACTTAAAGCCGTGCATCCCAGGATGTCCCGACTAATATACCCGCTAACATTTTTATGCAAATCAACATATGAATATTAGAAATAAACTTCACTTCATACACTAAGTTTATATTCACATGCACTTCCTATACATATGTAACTAAGGTCACAACACATATTCTTATTCATTAAGAAGCTTTTGAAAATATGTTTGAGAATTAGTAGTGATAATAGCCACACATATTCTTAATTAAGTCAACACATACAAATTGGCATAAAGAAAATCATTTCTTACTTAATTATTTTTTAAAAAGAATAAATGCATGACTATAAATGGCATACAATACTTTAATATGATTGGAAAGAAATAAAGAAACACAAGCATATAATTTCATTCAATCCAACTAATTTCTAAGGATAATCGCATTAAACAAGCTTATTTAAAATAAACCAAAGTTTGTTAAAGCCACTTTTGATTTCATGTTTGATTTGATTTATGAAATGTGAAAGAGGTTCCTGGTTCTAACCCCATTCCTATGTGTGAGTTAATTTGATTTAATAAAATGCAATTAAGTTGATTTTATGGATTGATTAAGTTAAGCATGGATTAAATCAATTAATTAACCCTTATCTATGTCAATTTAAGGTAATTAGTTAAACAATTATGATCTAAAATAATATGCAACCACATGAAAAAATAAATAGCAATGCTCCTATGAAATGAAAGGGGACTAATACAATTAGCTCATAATTATTAATTAATTAAGCTTAAGGAGCTCACTTAACTACTCTTATGGTTTTCTCACACATCTGAGTTAACCATAATTTCATTGGTTCTCTCTTTAAGTTATTGAACACCTAAAGAGCTACCCAAGAGTTAATTAGAGAAGTAGATTCAATCAAATTAATTAAGTTCATTAATCATCTAATTAAGTTTTAATTACCCTTAATCAATAATATGAAATGGACTTAGGGAAAGAGACAAGGAAGGGAGCTTAAGTATAAATCCCTAAATCCTTTCAATTAGTTAATTAAAGTTTAGGTATCATTTGGATTTTTGATTAATTTTTTTAATTAAATAATTAAGGGGTTTTAATTAATTAATTATTTAAGAGGAATGGAGAAGACTTAAATAAAAGATTGGAGAGGAGTCCCAATCCATTTCCTAAACTTCACCACCATTAATAGAGGTTAATAGACTTAAATGATTGATTAATTATTGTTCATTTACTTAATTATCATTAATTAATATATGAGAGTAATTAAGGCTTAATCCATTAATTTCCTTAGCTAACTATCTAATAAATCCCAAGAAAAATAGGGGAGATAGAGGTCATCCCCTTAAACATCTCTGAAAAATTTGAAATTAATTAGATAATTAATTAGAAAGTAATTAAGCTAATTAAATTTTAAGTAAACCTTAATTAAGTAAAAATTAATGTTCAAAATTAATTAATATTAATTTTAATGAATTTTTCTTTAAAATACCTTTAAAATGAGCCTTCATTTGTATTTTTTTAGATTTTTCTACAATTAGTTATGAATTTTGAAAGTTTTAGCATTAAAAATAGATTAATTAACCTAATTAATCCTCCTAATCCCATCGGTGCCACGTGATTACTGATGTGGTATTATTTCCATGTAGTGTAATAGGATTAATTATTTAAGTTGTCACGTCGAAGGCTAACACGGACGGTGGCGGAACACACTTTTTGTGTGGGTCATCCGATCTATGATCGAACGACCATGATTAAATGCACAATTCTAAAGGGAAAAGAGAGGTTCTATGTGTGATCATATTAGAATAGTTCATTCTAATCATGCAAAATGGATGGTCTGTGATCTGTCTCTTCTTGAGCGGTAAGCAATGAATATCGACTGTCGATTGTTGCTCAATTTGAGCTCACCCGAGCTTGGATGGAGATGAAATTGATCCCACACCTTCGAGAAAGCATAATAAACACATCTAGTGGTGGAAATCACATGAGACACAAGTTTTCTTCACAAAGGACCAACCTATTTTGTGTTAATGATCAATTTTAATGGCATACCTCACAGCACGGGAGTTCCAATGATTGAAACTTTGTTTAGTATATGAAATGTTGAGCATGAGATTTGATTTGGTGTACTTTTGCTCAAAAGACTAACCAACGACATGTAAGCAATTGGTCTTGGTCAAACTCCACACTTCGGCTATCGAGAAGCTTGGAAAATGATTCATTTTGGCTCGTCTAGGTCCAAGGATGGTATGGCAAAATTAATTGCACTTTGGTAGGGAAATGAGGAAATGAGAATCACTAGTTTGCTCCTCTATTTTGGTTTCTCATAAAATTGAGAATGGATATTTTAGGGAGCTCAATAAATGCAAGGGGAGGGCTCTAGGATCTCGTTTCTTGGCTGCTGGGGATGAATCGAGTGTGAGTGTGTGAGTTTGAGTGAGAATGAGGAGGGAGGGGGTATACCCCTCCTTCCTTGGCTTGAACGGTGGTGATGGTTTCAGCTTGGTGGATCAATGGCTGAGATGGGGAGCTTGATTTGGGCAGAGAATCACTCCACTTGGCCTCACATAAGTGTAGGAAGGGTGGGAAGTGGCTGCTAGGGTTGAATCGAGTGTGAGTTTCCTTGGTGGTTTGAAATGCTTCAATGAGAATGGGGATGTGATTTCACCTCCATGAGTCATGTGAAACCAACAACCTTTCAGTCAACCATGGTCCTTGGTGCCAGTGGACCTATGAATGGGTGCCAAGTGGCCAAGGGGAAGAAATTACCAAATATGCATGTGTCTTATCTCATGGGATGCCCTAGATCCAAGGGCAAAGTGGTCATTTGGCTATGGGTTTGGTTTGGGTAGAGTTGAAATTGGTCAAAAGTGGTTTTAGCCCAAATTTCAAGTGGTTTGGAGTTTATTTGATTTAATTTGGCTTGATTTGACCAAGTTAGGTCAAATTGGGTTAAGTTGTGCCAAGTTGACCAATTGGTCAAATTAGCTCAAACCAAGGGTTGGTTCGAGTTCACATAACTATTTGGATTATATGGGTGTCATTGGTTTGGTTTAATTTGCTTCATATTTGATTATGACTTATTCGGGTTCATATAAGTCAAATGGGTCAAGTTGACCAATTTGACCAATTTGACTAAATTAGTTTGGGTTATGTGTTGAGTCATGTTCAATTGTCTAATTGAAATGATTGTAACTTTGGTTTGGTTTAATTTGGAATTAAGTTGGATTTTGGCTAATTTGAACCTTTAGGTCAATTTGGGCTAGGTTAGGTTAGGTTTATCAATTGGTCAAATTGGGCTCAATAATGGCTTTGGTCATGTTTAATAATCAATTTGCAATGAACTTGAACCATTAGTTGCAATCAATTTGGGTTGGATTGTGGTTTGACCTATTTTTAGCTTTTTAGGCCAATTTGGATCAACTTGCCAATTGGACCTAGTTTGGCTCAATTGAGGGTTTGGTCATATTCAATCATTAATTATGAATCGGTTTGAATCAAAAGTTTCAGTCAATTTGGCATATGGTGTGTTTCAGTTAGTTTAGGTTTCATTTGAGCTAATGGTTGACTTAGTCAACTGGCTAGGTTGGCTTGGTTTGACCTAATTCAGGATAATTGATTAACCTGGGATGATTGTTGATTAGAACATGAGGTTTGGATGAGCTCATTTCAATCCAATTTGGGTTGGATCAGAACTAGGCTCAAAAAGATCTTTTAGGTCACTTTGGGTCAAGTAGACCTAAATGGGTCAATTGACTTGATCATGCTTGATTCAAGTTTAGTTGTATTGACAAATGGTTTTGAGATGAAAATATAAATCCAAATGCAAATGGTTTGAACCATATGGATCTTGGTACATATGATAATTTCAAGTCAAAAGGGCTAACTTGGGTTTGATTTGGGTTAGCTTGGATTTGGTTTGATAATTATAGTTTATGTTTATATTTGGAATAATGATTGAAGGAATGATTGAATCATGAAGAAATCCATGGGTTTTGAATTGATTTGGATAGGATTTGACCAAGTTCAAGGAATTGGCTAAAAGGGTATAAATTAGATTTTGGTTTGATTTTGGATTTCATTTTGGCTATTTGAATTTATATTTCATTTATATTTGGGAATATAAATAAAGATATAAAAGACTCATGAGTACATCACTTGAGTTTGGAGTGATTTAAATTAAGTTAAGGCTAAGTCCATAAGATAAAATCATAAGGCTTAGGAAGGGTTTTGGCATTTGGATTTGATCATGGGATTGAATCATTTGACTTGGAATTTGATTTATGATTTAAAGTTTGAATTAACATTTGAATTTGAGGTTTGGTTTGAGAAGGAAAGCATGGGTTTGGGTTTAGGTCATAGGGTAGGCAAGATTCTTAAGTCCCAAAGGGATAACTTATTCTATGGCTAACCCTTCTAAGTCTCTAGGCTTAGATTAAGTGTTCACTTAATCACTAGAAGTGTCTTAATACTAAGAACCTCTTGGTGTCTACAAAATTCCTAGATCTATGATGAAGAAGTTGAGAACTCACTCTAAAAATGAGGTCAACATACCTCAAGAGAAGTCCCTAACACATCAGGTGAAGTAAAGAGCCTTTTCCTGTGACTTGTAGATGGCACCTTGTACTAGCGGTCCTTCGATCATATGTGGTTACATTATTTGGAAAAACATGAAGCCCATAAGATTGTGACTGAGGTACACTCAAGTTTATGTGGAAGCTCATCAATCCGGTCTAAAGATGAAAGCCAAGATCAAGAGACTAGGATACTATAAGCCTTCGATCTCACAGATTGCATGGATGTAGCTAGGAGATGCCACCAATGTTAGGTACACTGTGTAGTCTTACACTAACCACTCAACATTCTACACTCTACATTTGCCTCATGTCCATTTGAGTTCTGGGGTACCTACATAGTGGGTTTAATCGATCCTCCTTCTTCCAAGGGTCATCAATTTATCTTAGTTGTCACCAATTACTTTTCTAAGTGGGCAGAGGTAATCCCACTCTGAGAGGTCACAACTCAGCATATGCTACAATTTTTCAGGAACCATATCATATATAGGCTCAGGGTTCCTCAATGAATATATTTGATAATAGTACTGCATTCAAGAGCACCAAAATTTATAAGTTTTCCCAAAGACACAGTATAGATTCAAGATATTCTACCATCTACTACCCGAGGGCAAACAATTTAGCAAAAGCATTCAACAAAACTCTCATCCAATTATTAAAGAAGACACTCGATGATAACAAGTGATAGTGGCATGAATAGTTGGTTAGCCTTGGGACCTTACCTCACCACACGCAGGACTCTAACTCAATCTATCCTCTTCTCCTTAGTGTATGGGTCTAAAGCAGTCCTACCATTAGAAGTCCAACTCCCATCATTAAGGATAGCGGTGGGTAGCAAGATCACAATGGGGCAGAATGCCAAGTTACGATTAGAAGATCTTGAAGGTTTTGAGGAGAGATGCCTACGAGCATGCTAGAACCTCGAGTTGTACAAGGTCAAATTGATTCAAGCTCACAATAATTTGGTCTATCCTAGAGCTTTTCAAGTATGAAAGCTTATTTTAATTCTAAAGAGACCAATTATTGCCCATCGTAAGATGGGAGGCAAGTTTGAACCTAGTTGGGAAGGCCTTTTTTCCATAAAGAAGGCCTACCAAGGAGGATCTTATCAACTCATAAATCATAAGGGAGAACACTCGATGCTTCCAATCAATGGGCTCTACCTAAAAAAATGTTATTCATAAATCTTGTTGAAAAATAATTATCAATAAAACTTCTTTTCATCTCAAATTCCATCTCTTCTATGTTGAGAAGCATCTTTGCTTGTGAATCTGCCATGATCTATTTAGGGTAGGTGTAAGGAACCCAAGCAACATCCTATCCTTTATCGACACAACACCAAAAAAAATAACACACAAACACATATAAAACAAACACATATCTTATCTCGAGCTACTTTGATGTGAGATAAAGCCCTCAGCAGCACTCACTCATTAGCTACTTTATGTTGGGTTGACATGCTACCTTGCTAGTGTGTCACCCTTGTGGTTCCTTGTTAGGAGGATGTAAGTCTACATTTTCTGACTTGACCATTGCAAATTAATGAGCACCTTGTTAGTTTGGTAGGCCTTATTGCGTGGCCAGTAAGCTATCTCATGTTGACTTTGTTTAAGAGGATGTAAGCCCACATATTTTCTTCTTGAACTAGCCATCATGCACTGACTGGGTTGAGTATATTTGAGGTTTAGGATAAGTCCCCCAATAACTCATTTCCTCCTGACTACTTCAAGTCTGGGTCTAGTCCTCATATGGGACTCCTCACTTAATAGTCACCCTAGGTCAGATAGCATCTGTCCCGCCAATGAAAAACTATCTCGGTGATCATTTTTGTCCATGAAGATGTAAGTCTACAAGCCTTCTTCTCATATTGATCATCGCACACTGAACACCTTAGGTTGGTTGGTTCTCTATGCTAATGGTGACCTACCCAGTGGATACACCACTCATGGTAGATGTATGCCTACAAGTTTTATCCTTGAGTTGGCCACCGTATACCTATAGGCTTTCTTTAACAGGGTCTAGGATAAATCCCCTAGTGTCACTTCCCAAATGGGCACTCTATTTGGATCACATCCTTAGTGACTCCATTTAGACACTACCCAGGTTACTCTTGGATTGGACAGTCTCCTTTTCCTAGTAGCCACTCCTGTGGTTAGAGAACTTGTCTTCTGAGATATGCATTATATATATATATATATATATATATATATATATATATATATATATATATATATATATATATATATATATATATATATATATATATATATATATATATATATATATATATATATATATATATATATTGCTTGTCGATTAGGAGGATGCCCCCAATGGCACCTTTTCCCAAGCAAGCATCATATCTTTAGGACAGCATCAGCAAAACTCCCTAAAGGAATCGACTGACTACTCTTGAGTTGATATAAATCCTTAGTGGCATTCTCTTAGTAGTCACCTTAGGTTGGGTTCAACTTATTGTGCCACCAACAAGTCCCCGGCAATTGTCCTTGCTTTGGAAGATATAATTCTACTATGCATTCTTTCCAGCATGATCATTGCACACCGATGGGCAGCCTTAGGTCAAGTTTAATTTATTATGCTACCAACCGATCACCCTAGTGGTTGCTCCCTACTTTAGAAGATGTAAGTCTACATGCCTTCTTCCTAGCACAATCATTGCATAGCGAAAGGCACCCCTTAGGTTGGTTAGCTCTACCCCATGAAGGATAGACTATCCCTTTGGATTTGTAAATATGAGATAGGCTAAGGCTAATACAACCCCTTCTTAGTGAATCCAACGTACACTGACAAAGTCCATTAAATAAAAAGGATATTTCTGACTATTTTTGAGTTGAGGTAAGTCCCTAGCGGCACTCTCTCAATAGTCACTCTTAGGTTGGTTAGTCCTACCTTGTGGTTGGTAGACTTTTCTTTGGATTTATAAATTTGAGATAGGCCTAGGCTGATATAGCCCCTTCTTGGTTGATCCATCACACACCACTAGGGTCCATATATTAAATCCAAGCAGATACTTCCCCAAGCAAATCGAAGAAATCAATATATTAAATCCAACCTTATTCCCCAATGGATCTGAGCTCATATCTCTAGTAGATATATTGTCAACTCACATTAAACCAAATCATATCCTCTCCTCAATGGAGCCCCATGATCACAAATTAAATCAAATCAAATTCTCATCTCCAAGATAGCTTGAACCTGCTTCCCTAGTGGAAGGTCATATACTTAATCCCCAACAGATTCTCATTCAAATCAATGCAAAATCAATTAGTTTCTTTATAAATCAATTATATATTCATTTATATTCACAAATATAAATGAAACCCACATTCCAATGACCAAAATTAAATCAAACTAAATCAATTTCTTACTTAAACCCTTTTGACCTATCTTCATGAGCTTAGTCAAATTTGCTTTCAAATCAGTCCAAACTCAAGCGATTTTCTCATGAATCATTTATATATTTATTTATATTCCCAAATATAATTGAAATATAAATTCAACTATCCAAAACCAAATCCAAAATCAAATCAAAACCCAATTCAAGCCTTTTAAGCCATTTCCATGGACTTGGTCAAATCCTATCCAAATCAAGTCAAAACTAATAATTTTTCTCTTGAATCAATCATTCCTTCAATCATCTATCCAAATATAAATGAAACCTACAATCATCAAACCAAACTCAAGTCAAGCCCAAGTTAGCCCTGTTAGCTTGAAAACTTCAAATGAGCCAAAATCCATTGGACTCCAAATTGATTGCGGTTGAATTTATATTTCAATCATAGTTCATGTATAAGTTCAACTAAACTTGAATCAAGCCAAAACAAAGCCAATTGACCCATTTAGATCCACTTGACCCAAAGTGGCCTAAAGGACCCTTTTTGAGCCAAGTTCTAATCCAACCCAAATTAGATTGAACCAAGCCTATCCAAGCCTCATATCAAGATCAACAATCACCCTAGGATGATCAATCACCTTGAATTAGGTAAAATCAAGTCAACTCGATCATTTGACCAAGTTAACCCTTAGCCTATATGAAACCCAAATAAGTCAAAATGTATCATACACCAAATTGATTGAAACCATTGATTCACATCAACCCATAATCATTGTTTGAATATGACTTTGCCATCAATTGAGCCAAACCAAACCCAATTGGTCATTTGACCCAAGTTGACCCAAATTTCCCTAATAGGCCAAAATAGGTCAAATCATAATCTCACCAAAATTAATTGAACCAATGGCACCAGTTCATTCCAAATTTATTGTTGAACTTGACCAAAGCTCTAATTTGGTCAATTGGACCCAACCTAACCCAATTGACCAACCTAGCATAAATTGACCTAAAAGGTCAAATTGGCCAAAATCTAAATAAAATCCAAACTGATTCAAACCAAAGCTTGTAATCATCTTTAATCAACCAATTGAACTTGAACCAACATCCAACCCAAGCCAATTTGGCCAATTTGGTCAAATTGGTCAACTTAGCCCATTTGACCTATATGAATCCAAATGAGCCAAAATCAAACCTAGGCCAAATTGATTGAAACCACTTGAATGAAAGCTCTTCAAATCATCATTTGAATCTAACCTAAGCTTTGGTTTGACCCAATTTGATCAATTGGTCAACTAACCCAACATGACCCAAATTGAACCCATATGACCAAATTGAGTCAAAACCCATGAAACCAACCCATGGGACTTTGGGAGCTAACCAAACCTGACTAAACCCATCTTAGGTCAGCTCAAAACCAGACCAAACCCAAAGTGAATCCCCCTTGGATATGCCTCCCCATGTAAGATTTTGACAAAATTGGTAAATCCCACTCTCCCCTCATCCTTGGCAGCCATCAAACACCCAAATGACGCAACACCTAAGCCACCTAGCCCACCCTAAGTGAGCTAGGTCTGCCATGGACCAAAGGGAGGAGAGTTAACTCACCTACCTTATAAGTCGAAGACCTAAGGGACAAGGGAAGAAGCCATTATCCCACATCCCACCTTAAGCCACCTCCCATGCAATCCTCCAACCAAACTGAGCCATGTGGACATGATGGGGACCACTCCGGTGCATTCGATTCACATGTGAGACAATCTCTTCCATCCACCTCAAAAAATTTAGGGATATACCCCATCAATTCAAACCTGATTTAACATGCATTCGATTCGGCTGAGCTCCTAAGAGTGAAATGAAATGCCCTAGCACTTCCCAAAGCATTTCCAAACCTTCCCTACTTTGAAATTCCTCTTCCTGTGCAAAACCAAAATAGGAGAGCACACATCTGATTCCAACTTTTTTATTTCTCAATTAAACTTCAATTCCTCTTACACACACCTTCCACACAAGTTGTCAAAGCTACCCAAGTCATTTCCCAAGCTCCAAAACCGAAGGACGGACTTTGATCAAGACTGAAGCTCCAAACCTTATTGGCCTTTTGAGCAATCTGAGTTGAACCAATCTAATTGCCACTCAATAGGGCCTCATCTCTACTTGATGAAGCTTCCTTAGTGTGTGAACCACTGGTCTTAGCTGGTGAGGTATTTCCATTAAATCTAAGCTTTAGCTTAAAATGGG
Source organism: Cymbidium sinense (assembly GCA_021442155.1). Lineage (NCBI taxonomy): Eukaryota > Viridiplantae > Streptophyta > Magnoliopsida > Asparagales > Orchidaceae > Cymbidium > Cymbidium sinense. The sequence continues at coordinate 4,507,943 of CM038226.1, forward strand.
TTGGTCTTTTGTGAAGAGAATTTGCATGTGAGCCCATCCTGGTTGTTGGATCTTCATGGATCCTTTGTGCAATGGTGTGGGTTGATTTTGGAGTGAATCTGAGCTCGGGTGAGCTTGGATCGAGCGATCCATGGAGGACGAGATCCATCATTCATTGCTCGTAGGAGGAGAGATCATAAGTTATCCATTCTACATGATTGGAATGAATAGCTCTATTCAGATCATGTTAGATCTGCTGTTTAATCTCCCCTTAGCCACAAGTTTGATCATGGTCATCCAATCTTAGATCGACGGCCCACAGGAAAGCGCATCCCGCCGCCATTCGAGTCAATCACGGATGTGACTACTTATATAGCTAATCTCATGGTGTCATGTGAAAAGTGTGATGCATTAGCACACCACATGGCACCGACAGGATTAAGACTTAATCAGGTTATTTAATTACTTTTTAAGGCTAAAACTTTCATAATTCATAACTAATTGTAGAAAAATCTAAAAAAATATCAATGAAGGCTCATTTTAAAGGTATTTTAGAGGGAAATATATTAAAATTATCTTTAATTAATTTTAATAATAATTTTAGCTTAATTAAGGTTTAATTAAAACTAATTAACTTAATTACTCCTTAATTAATCACCTAATTGGTTTGAAATTTTTTAAGGTTGTTAATGACCTCTCCCACATTTTGCTTAGAATTTATTAGATGATTAATTGGAAAAATTTATTGATTAAGCCCTAATTACCTTCCTAATTTAATTAAGGGTTAATTAAGCATGAATAGTAAATTAACTAATTAATTAGACTTATTTGGCACTAATTAACAGTGGGGGAGTTTAGGGAATATGATTAAGGCCTTTTCCTTAGTTTTTTCCCTAAGTTCTCTTTACTTTTCAGAGGAAACTAATTAGTAATTAATTAACTAATTAATTAGCTTAATTAGCTTAATTAAATTTTAAAATGGATCTAGACCTAATTAATTCATGGGTATGTCTTTAGGTGTTCAATAGCTTAAAGAGCTTTAATGAAATTATGGTTAGATCATATGTGTGAGAAAACTATAAAAGTAATTAAGTAAGTTCCTTAAGCTTAATTAATCAATGATTGTGAGCTAATTACATTAGGCCCCTTTCATTTCATAAGAGCATTGTTATTTACTTTTCAATTCATTTGTATATCATATCATTTTTGATTAATTATCTTAAGGTAACATAGGTAAGGGTTTAATTAATTGATTTAATTTATACCTTAACCTAATTAATCCATAAAATCAATTTAATTATTTTTTATTAAATCAAATTAACTCACACATGGAGAATAGGATTTGGATTAGCAAACCTCTTCTCATATTTCTTAAATCAAATTAAACATGAAATTAAAAGTGACATTAAGAAGCTTTAGTTTATTTTAAATGAGTTTATTTAGTATGATTGTCCTTAAGAATTGATTGGATTGAAAGAAATCATGTGCTTATGTTCCTTTATTTCTTTCCAATCATATTAAATGTTGTATGTCACTTGTAGTCATGCATGCATCTTCTTCAAAAAAAAAAACCAATTAAATGAAATAATTTCCTTTATGTCAAGCTTACATGTGTTGATTTAAATTAAAAATATTTTTGTCTATTATCACTATCAAATTAAAAATTATTTTAAAAAGCATATAAGTCAATTATAATATATGGAGTGATGATAATTATAAATATTCATAAGCTTGCATGTGCCTATAGCTTAGAACATGTGATATGGAGTTCTCTTTCTTCAACCTTTATATAAAAGTTTGAATGTTAACAAGTGTATAGTTCATTTGAAAAGGACATAACATTTGTTTAGATTCATTCCTATGTACATCTATGTTAGAACCTAGATAAAACTTTAGCTCACATGTATAAATGATCCAATTAAATCAAATACAACTTTTGCATGATTTTTTCATTATTATAGTTATTTGTACATTCATGTGTATTCATCTAGTCTGGATATTCAGGGATGTAATGCTTTAAGTAACCCCAAGAAAGTCTTTACATCACTCCCCTGATTTAACAATGGCAAAGTATCCACTTAAAACTTTTATACACTTGTATGTGCATTTTGTTAACAAATGAAAATCTTCATTCAATTAAATCAAATACAACTTTTGCATGATTTTTCCATTCTTGTAATTATTTGTACATTCATGTGTACTTAAGAGTAGTGGGCATATCTAGTCTAGATATTTTGGAGATGCAAGGCTTTAAGTAGCCTTAAGGAGGTCCTTACCTCACTCTCCTGGTTTAACAATAGTGAAGCATCCGCTTAATACTTTTATACACTTATATGTGTATTTAGTTAATGAATGAAAATCCCCTTTTCTATTAAGAAAGACATGCATTCATATTTGTTCAAATGATTGAATTGATTGATCGCATGGTTTAAAGCATTCTTTCTTATGTTCATGTGTATAAACTTACATATGTTTGAATGTAATGGGTATATATCCCACGAGGCTTTAGCTAGCTCTAAGGAGGTCATTTGATTACCTCACTTCCCTGCTTAACAATGACACATACTTATTTAATTTCATTTATATGTATTTTTATATAAAAATTTAGATAGAGCTTTAAGTTAATATGATAAAATAATTTAATCAATGGAACATCTAAATTCCAAATGTACATATTTACATCCATCATTTAAGTGTGCTAAGACATATTGTATGCGTAGGTATACTTAGGATTTAATCATATACATATTACATATGATGGAAGGAAATGAATGCACATGTGTCATGTGGTAGTAAGTCATTCAAATTAATCTTAAGATACTTCTCTTATTGAATATGATTATTTAAAGCAAACCTAAATTAATTTAAAATTTGTTATAAGTCATTCATTAAAGAGAACTTATTAATTAATATGTTTTAGAATTGGCTTAGGGTAGGGATGAAAAAGAGCAATTCTCTTTCCTCTCTTCTTTATATAACAAAGTCTAATGATTAAAACTTGCAAATCAATTAAAGCACTTGAAGTGAAACCATCCTTTATAATTAAACCCTTTCATACTTAGAGAATTATAACCTTAATGCTTAGTTAAGGCATACTACACAAGCTCTAATACACACACTTTAGACTAAGTCACTACTTCTAGCTTTATGTTAGGATGGTGCTTGGTATGATGTATGTTTTATTTTGTAATATATTATTTTAGACTCGATGTTAGGGTGTATGCTTCGTAGACTAGATGGTAGGTTGTGATTAGCCTAATCTTTTTTTCTGCAGCAGATTATGCTTAGGGGGTGCTTAAAATAAATATAAATGCTCTTTTTTGCAGGTTACTTAATCCCTAAGCATAATCCAAATTAGGATAGGTGGGCTTAGTTATCCATATGCAGGGTGCTAAGTCAAAATTATATATATAAATGCTTAGTTTGTATGTTGTGTTTAGCTAACACTTATTTTGCATGTGAAGTTAAACTTACTCTTTCTATTTTTAATATAATTTTACATTAGTAATTAGGATTAGTGTTATGGGAGATTACGATTATGCGCAAGGCTTATAAGGCTGGGAGGCCCTGTGATGCCTTTGAAGCAAGCACATCCAAATGAAGAAATAAAGGAGATATGAAGAATGATGATAAGAAGACCCTCATAACATTTATTCATTTGTAAATTATAATTATTCTTTCATATTCTGGGTTGTATAAGGGTAGAGGTCAGCTACCCATTTTCTCTTTTTGAGTTGTACGACAAAGACCTGCATTTTTTATTCTTTTGTGTTAGATTTATAAAATGCTTAATGTTATGATTAAATTGTGCAATAGAAACATGTCTTTTTTTAGTTTTTTTATGAATGATGATTTAATGTGTGGCCTGGGTCTAATTGGGCTCTTAGGAAAAAATTAATTTTTCTACCCCAACTATAACTCACAATCTCACATAAATCCTAGGCATTAAATCAAGATAATTAAAAGATTTAGCTACCCTTTAGGTAAATGTTGTATGTTTAACATCATGCATCCATATTACTTCACTCTTGTTAAGAGAGAGTTCTCATCCTTGCATGATAAGGGAAGATTTGACCTTTAAGGGTCTTCTCTATGGTGAAAAACACCTCTTTCTCTCTAATTTAGCATATAATCTCACTTTATAATGTATTTAGGCAAAAGAAATCCTATGGACTTTGTCAAAATGAAGTGTCCAAAATCCAATAAAAATTAAAAAGATTTACATTAGACTAAGTCATTGCTCATACCACTAATGCTCTAGTCTCTTAGGGAATGGGTTTAAGAACTTCAGTTTCTTTCTAAATAATAATAACCCAACTATCTTGCAAAATCATATGATTATCCTAGATGATTTTAAAGCATAGAAGGAGTTAGCTGGCAGCCACTCCATGTAGTTATAAGTCCAACAGTCGTGTGGTTTACCCTCTCTTGTGGAGGTAAACCTTATGCCCATTTTTTAGATTTAGGTCATGCTTTAGCTCTTGCTAAAGCTCCCTAGATTTAGGATATGAGATGATTATTTTCTGCAGGCTACAAGCATAAGCCTTGACCTCATAAGCATTTTCACAATCTCATTGTTGGATTATAAGCCCTAGTTTTCTAACAAAATTTCAACTCAAATACATAACTCTCATCAATTTCAAGCATATAAAGCCCAACTATAGGGTAGACTGGAATGCTCCTAGGTTTTCTAGTATCATGAGTATTCCCTACTCATCTCCTTTAGCCTCAATAATAAGTCTCTCATTTTGATATATCCCATTTGATTTTTCAATATAGCCAATTTATTAATAGTCTTATCTTTGAAATTTTTAGAGACAATAATTACCTACTTTAATCAAGATTATTCATATGGAATTCACATACCTTAGGATGTAATTAACTATGGGGGCTTGCCCCCATATGGAACTTTAAAACCTAGTTTAATAAAAACCCTACTTTATTCATCCATGTAAAGTAGGAGAAAAATCTCTAATATATTTGAATACCCATCATGCCTTAGGAGTATTTATTAGATAATTAATTCCATTGAAGGGTGATGCATTATTGACCTCCATATGTGTGTCATAAGTCGAGTCAAGTCCACAAATCGAATTTGATGGACTTTGGAGGTGATAGTGCATAAATTGAAGCTCAAAATGCACTGGATTTCACTAAAAATGGTCAAAATGACCTTTGGTCAATGAATGAACTTCTCCATTGCATTTAGAATGTTGAAATTGATCAGAATATAAACATTGCAAAATCTAATGAACAATGAATCGATAATGTGTTGGCGTGCATGTCGAATGGGAAGCTACGATGATATTTGAATGACCTCTGTTCATAAAATTGATTATGTTGTTAGCTTTAAAATATTAAAATCTATCAAATGAGACTATATGTGCTCAATTCAGATGAGTCTGTGCAAATGTCGAGTGATTTGAAGTGACAGCATAAAAATCGAGGCTGAAATGCACAGGACGTCACTGAAATCAACTTAAATGACATCCGATTGATGAACGGACTTCTCCATCATGTTCAGAACATCAAAATTAGTCAGAATAAAAATATTTCATAACTTGATGATCAACCCAAGCGAGTCACCATCCACCTTGCACGATATCGTTACGAGGCACCAATACAAGTCAAATAATCTTCGTTCATAAAATTGACTGAGCCATTGGCTTTGAAATGCTAAGATATATCAAATAAGACTGTTCAAACTCAATTCGGATGAGTCTACACAAAAATTGAGCGATCGAAAGCAATGATGCGCATTTTTAGCTGAAATTGACTCAATTGAGTGCCAACTTGAACTAAATGATCTCTGATCATGAAACAGACTATTCCATTGCATTCAAAATGATGGAATTACCCTAAATTAATATATATATTGACTATGTATATTTATCGGTGCGAAATCCACATTAAAATATTTAATAAATTCAAAATTTATTAAAAAAATACCCAAATTACCCCCATTTCCCTCCTATTTTTAGTTTTCTGAAAAATAAATTTAAAAAAATGAAAAGAACCACTCCCCCCATTTGCCTCAACTACTCCCCCTCATTCTTTCCCATTTCTCCCTCCTGCTCTCTCTCTCCCATCGGAAAGGAAAGAAAGAAAAAAAACAGGTGAATTCTCCTCCCCTCTTTTTCCAATTCTTTTCTCCATTTCACAGAACCCCACCATCGGCGCCAGATACCCACCATCGTCTGACATTTTCGGTCATTCACTCTTGTTACCTCTGAAGCCTGCAGCGATCCCAACCCACTGAACACGCCCCGCCAGCCTGACCCGGCCTGCTGTAAAACTAGCCCTCGGCATTATTACTTGCATGATCCCATCGTCCATCATCCTGTCAATCGACGCGACCCGCATCTCACCTTCCTGATCGCGTGCTTCCGCATCTGTGATCCTGCCTCATATTTTCACACATTGGGTCGCACAAGGTAGCCATTGTGTCTTGTCACTCACCATTCCACATAAAACCCTTGCTTAGCTACCAGTGATTCACGGTAAAAAATTGACAGCTGACAACTCGACATGAACCCGACTTGAAAAATCTGGGTAAAATAGATTTTCGAGTCGGGTTAGTGTCGTAATATATGACATGAATTAATTTGGTCGGTCGAGGTTGAAACCAAGATGACCCAAATAACTCTGATTGTGTGTCAGTCCGAGCAAAGAGTAAGTTGTAAGCCATCCAATCATTTCGACGGCCCAGATAATTCATAAATTCCTTTTGGCTTTAGCCAAAAATGGAAAGCGGCAAGCCCTAATTTCATACTTGCACTTCTCCACTCGCCTCGATCTTCTGATGTATGTGGCCTCCCTGCAAAGGACAAAAGATGAATCCCTCCCAACGTTGTCATCTCAATATCTTCTTTCTCTCGACTCTCCTCACCCTTCTTCTTTCGAATTTTTCTCTCATTCCACATCTAAGGTAATATGTAATCTTTTGTCTTCAGAGAGCCATGATAGATCTAAATCAATCCTTCTCTGTCATTCATGTTTGGTGATCATTTCTTTGTAATTGTATGGATGACCATGTTGTTGTTTAGTGTTTATTGATGATCCAATCCATTAAATATTTTTACATGCTATTTAAGTATTTAAAATGTGGGGGCTTTTTTTAGTTCTTAATTGTGATGCATGTGGGACTTTAAAACGTTGACATGTTGTTTAAGGTTAACGGTTTAGTAGTTTCTTGGTTTATTATTTGAAGTTTTTCAGCTTCTTCTCATTCATGATTATTTATTCAATTATTTGTTTGTATTGCACATATGAATGGACATGTCGAGTAGTGTTTAACATATGCATTTATTCTTGGGAATTCTTGGATTTATTGTAACGGTGTCTTGACCTTGACTCTAAAGTTAAGATGAATATTGTATGAAAATTTGTATCATTTACTTTATATACTCATTTGAATATTATTGTATCATTGAAGTTGAGAATATTTGTAAGAATTTGGAATTAAGGAATTTAGACATTTACTTTAGACATTTACTTTATTTATTCATTTGAATATGTATCTATCATTTACTATCATTTACTTTATCTACTCATTATTTTTAGTAGCACGTGTATTATTTGTAAGTAGCTGTTTACTGATTAGGGTGTAAATGTGTAAAACATGTATAATGTATTATTTATAAATTTCTTATCATCAATTTTTTAATTTAGATGGAGGATTCCACTATAATAATGCTCAAGAAAATGAAGTTTTTTTCATGGGGATATTGGTGAGAATGAAATTCAAACAATTGATGAAGAGACAAGCAATAGACTTGCTAGAAAGAGAAAAATCATTTTATTTGGGGATATTTTGATTTATTACCTATTGGAAATGATGGAAACAAAGATGCAAATGTAAAAAGGAAAACTACATATGTGATAGCAAATTTGGAACCAGCAATTTGAAACGTCACTTACAAACTTGCAAAAAAAGGGATACACGTAATATAGGCCAACTTATTTTGCAAAGTAATTCTTCTTCATCTATTTCCATGTGCAATGCTAAGTTCAACCAACAAGGGTTTGTGACTTGCTTATCGCTTATTATTATGCAAGATTTACCTTTCAATTTTGCATTGAATGGCCTTTTTAGAGCACTTTTATATTATTTGCAACTTGTTTCAAGAAATACTATTAGAAAAGATTGCAAAAAGATGTTCATGAAAGAGAAGGGAAAATCAAACAATGCTACAAACTATCACTAGTCGAGTTTGCTTGATGTCAGATTTATGGACTTCCATCAATACTGATGGATTTATTTTTTTAACAACGCATTTCATTGATAATGCTTGGAAGTTGCAAACAAAATTTTAATTTTAGTTTTATGGCACCTCCGCATGACAGTCTTGCATTATTTTAAGTAATTCAAACTTTTTTATTTGATTGTGAGATTTAAAAAAAAAGATTTTTAGCATTACTTTAGACAATGCTTCAGCTAATAATGTATCTATTGAATTCATGAGAAATCATTTAAATTTGAGAGGTGGCCTACTTTGTAATGGGGAATTCTTTCACATATAATGTTGTGCACATATCATAAATTTGATTGTTCAAGAAAGATTAAAAAATATTGATAGCTCAATATCAAAGGTTCGTGAAAGTATTAAATATGTGAAAGGTTCTCAAGCAAGGAAGCAAAAATTTTTGGAATGTGCTAAACAAAGTTTTATTGATGAAAAGAAGGGATTAAGACAAGATGTTCCTACTAGGTGGAATTCAACTTTTATTATGCTTGATAGTGTTATCTATTACAGGCGTGCTTTTTTGCATCTAGAATTGGGTGACTCAAACTACAAGAGTTGTCCATCAATAATTGAATGGGAAAAAATTATCAGCATATGCAATTTCTTAGCACCTTTTTATGAAATTACATGTATATTTTCTAGCACAAAGTATCCTACAGCAAATCTCTATTTTCCACAAAGATACAAAGCATTAAAGCATGAAAGTTCAAGTGATTACATGTAAAGGATGGCTTTAAATATGCTTTCAAAATTTGAGAAATATTAGTGCGATTTTTGTGTAATACTTGATCAATCCTTGATCCAAGGTACAAATTTAATTTTGTAGAATGGTGCTATAAAAGACTTTATGGAGGTGATTGGGTTAGAGAATTTTCAAATGTGAGAGAGAAGTTATTTTCATTGTTTAGAAATTATTCGAAATCAAGTATGCAAGGTTCATCATTACAAACTTCAGAATTCACTAGAACATCGCAAACTGATAATTCAAGAGCATTAACCTCAACAATTGCAAAATCACAATTTTTGCAAGTACACTTACTTTATTTTAGTCAATTTTTTCAGCTTATGTAGTTAACATTTTATAATATACTTTTATTTTGTTAAGTATTTTAATTCTTTTGATGAAGAAGATAATATGCTGGGAAAATCTGAGCTTGAGCTATACTTAGATGAGCCTAGGATTGATAGAAAAATGGATTTTGACATATAATATTGGAGGTTTCAGGTTGCTGGCTCTGATGTTTTGTGTATACCAATTTTCTTGTTGCATCTAAAAGTGCATTTAGGAATAGTGGGAGGATTCTTGATCAATGAGTGCACTAAAATAAAAAATATTGTTAAAGGTTATATAGAGATAAAGGTTTGAAGCATATTTTTTTAATAAATTTTCATTTAAATCACTTATGTATCTATAATTTGTATAATTGAAGTCTTTCTTTCGTAGATTTAAATGATTTTGAACTTGAAGAAGTCACATGAGATGTTATGAAGTACAATCAAAGTGACAAGGATGATGGTGATATCTCAATTAACATAGTCAACTAGTCTCTTGAGTATTTTTTTAATTTTCATGCAAGAATTTAATGGAGGATTGTTATGATTCAAGAACAGTTTTACATGTTTTAGATTTGGATGATATTTTGCTAAGTTATTTAATCCTTGTTGCAATATTTATGTTTAGTAGTTATTTACAATAGTTAGCTGTTGTTGTTGTCTTTCTATGGTGGTTGTGCTTCTTTTGAACCTTTGTTGGTTATCTGCCTTTTATTGCTTTTTCTTATTGCTGGTTGTAGTTCTGGGTCAACCTTTTTTGTTGTTATGCTTTCCTATTTTTGTTGGTCGAACCTTTATTGATCCTTTTGGATTGGAATTTCTGGTTTCTAGTAGTTGGTAGCTGCCTTTGGCCCACTTGTGTATGACTATTTTGTCTTCTAGTGCTTTGGACTGGCTACAGTTCAGTTGGGTGTTTGGGTTGCCTTTGTTTGGTGCTCATTGGTTGGTTGGTTTGCTGGAGAAGTTTCGGCTGGTCCTAGTTAGGTGTTGTTGTTGCCTTTCTATGGTGGTTGTGCTTCTTTTGAACCTTTGTTGGTTATTTGCCTTTTGTTGGTTTATTTGTACTTTTGGGTCAACCTTTTTTGCTGTTATGGTTTCCTTTTTCTACTGGCCGAAACTTTATTGATCCTTCTGGATTGGAATTTCTAGTTTCTAGTGGTTGATAGCTGCCTTTGGCCCACTTGTGTATGGATATTTTGTCTTATGGTTCTTTGGACTGGCTGCAGCTTAGTGGGGTGTTTGGGTTGCCTTTATTTGGTGCCCATTGGTTGGTTCCAGAAGTTTGATTTTTGGCGGTCCTAGTTTGTTGCCTTGCCTTTCTATGGTTGTGCTTCTTTTGAACCTTTGTTGGTTATCTGCCTTTCCTTGGCTATTGGGGATGCTTGGGTTGTTGGCTCATTATAATGGGCTATTCTCTTTTATGGTTACCGGTTGCCTTTGGCCCCAGTGTATGGTTATTTTGTCTTTTGGTGGACTAGTTTGAACTTTGTGTGCTTGGGTTGCCTTTGTTTGGTGCTCATTGGTTACTTGGTTGGTTGGTTGGTTGGTGAGGTGCTTGGCTATTGATGCATTGATGCTTATCCTTTCTATATTATTTCGGTAGCATTTATGTGATTGTAACCCTTCTTTTTGAAGTTTGGATTTATATTGCTCCTAAAGAATATTTTTGAGCTGACAGCCTCTTGTCAATTTTTTCTGTTTGGTGTTGTTCCTACTTACTAATGGAAGTCGCCGGTGATGTTATTTGTTTGCTCTTCTAATCTTTCCTTTGATTGTCCTTCTATATATATATATATATATATATATATATATATATATATATATATATATATATATATATATATATATATATATATATATATATATATATATATATATATATATATATATATATATATATATATATATATATAATTCTTTCAAGGTGTTTTGCATGAATTTTTTTCTTAGAGTCTTAGAGTCTTGAAGTTCACTTTGAGCTTGCTTGGAGTTGGGAGACTTGAGTTTAAGTTTTTTTTTTTAAATGTTGTTGCTTAGGGTGTATGGGAGAGTTATGGATATAAATTTGATTAGTGTATGGGTTAGAGTTGTGGATGTAATTTTGATTAATTAAATATTATTATTATTTTATTATCATTATTTGTAATATTAATTATTTATAATGTCAAGACCAAAGACTCAAGAGATATTGTGATGTATTATTTATGTTAATTTTATCATAATAACAAGTAAGTTATATGACATTATAAAATCATATTAGAATCTAGAACTATCTCATAAAAAATTATAGAATATCATAAAATTGAGTAATACTATTTAATGTTAAATTTTTTTCTCAATTTGGTTAAATAAATTATTTTAGATTTTTATCATTATTAAGCTTATAGGGTCTGGTTAGAAATTTGAACCCGCTCAATATTCAGTCGGTTTACAAATTTGAACTCGATCAATATTCAGTCGGCCTGGCTTACTGGTTTGGGTCGGGTTTGGTTAAAATTTTGAACTCGCTTTTAAATTCTGCCCAAGTTGTCAGGTCGAAGTTGAGTTCGATCTGCACTGACCCGCAACCCAAAGAAACCCACCCTATTGACCCATCATTACCCCATGCTCAAGACTGACCATATCACGATCTCAGCATGTCCCATCGCCATTATCCCTTCCCCTAATGGCTCACTGCGGCCCCACTCCATGTGACGCTTCGACCAGGACTCCGGCCAAAGAACTCCAACCCATTCCACCCATCCATTCTTGTACTGCTCGCCATCCCTTCAAACCTTCTGTTCCCACTGCAATTACAACCCACTGGGTCTGCTCAGATAATCCACAAATCAATCCTCAAAGCTTGCAACACATCCAAATTTTATCATTTTTCTTCAAAAATCAGGAAGAACATTAAGCTGAATCCTTCCTTTCTCAAGTTTCCTTCGCTTTAACTAACCCGTTTCCACGCATCGAATCAAAAAATATCGTCAAGAGTGAATTCTTCTTTCACGGCACGACTCCTCGCTTTTAGCCCCCATTGTCGTCAGTATAAGATCGCCGTAGAAGCGAATTCTTCCTTCGATGTTCGGTGTCACACCCCTTACTTTGCATTCTCAATTGCATAGCTAACCGCTCCTTTCCCAAGATCGCAAAGACGCGAAACATGTGGGATTTGTGAATGTGAATATATATACTTATGTTTGTTTGCGTTTGAAGATCCTAAATAGCAGCATAGTGTGGTGTCGCGAAGACACCTCTCGCTATGCTTCGAGGGTGCACCGAAGTAAGCCCTGCCAGTTAGATATTGCTCCAGATGATTTTCTAAATTCCAATGACTTAAAAAAAGAGGGGATAATTATATATTGCATTGTATGTATTCTTACAGGTTTGAAGACCTCGTTGTGCTCGAGGCATGATGAGATGAAAATAAACAGAAGGTTTGAAAGACACCACTGTTACACTTAGTGTTAAAACACCCCTTATGCGCTCTATATGGGATGATGAGGTCACATCAAATTTTTTTTTTGACTTAAAAAAGTGAGAAAATAAAATGGGCTAACTTAAGAGGCGCTAAATGGGAAAACATGCAGCTAATTTTAAACTAAAAAAATATCAAATAAGAAAAAGGGGGGAAATTAAAATGATATAAGACATGTATAAAAACAAAATAAAAATAAAAAAGAATGGTGAAAAGCACTTACAAAATTTATCGAAGTAGGATTGAAAGCCCACTGAAGTTCCTAACCACTACCGTTCAAATACCCTAGCTCTAATCTTTCAAGAAAATGGGATGGAATAAGCAACTTCCCTTAGCCTTATTTATAGAAATTGGAAAAAGAATAAAGTGGGGGGAAATCAAATTTAAATAAAAGAGGGGGGAAATCAAATTTAAACAAAAGAGGGGAAAAATTAAATTTAAACAAAAGAGGGGGAAAATTAAATTTAAATAAAAGAGGGAGAAAATCAAACTTAAACTAAAGAGGGGAAAATCAAATTCAAAAGAGGGGAAAATTAAATTTGAACAAAAGAGGGGGAAATCAATTTGAATAAAAGAGGAAAAATCAAACTTAAACAAAAGAGGGGGAAATTAAATTTGAATACAATAGGAGAAAAATCAAATTTAAACAATAGAGGGTGAAAAATGAGAATTACTTTGAGGAGTAAATCTTCTTCTTAAAATGAAAAACTAAGCTGTCCTTTGAATCTATAGCTTCAAAATGCCTTCTTTCGCCACCTGATCAGAACCTTTCAGCAAGGCATGTACATGCACATACTAAATCAAAATCTATAAAAAAATATAGGTCCCTTTAATCAAAAAAAATGAATTTCATCCTAATTATGATTTTCAAGATTTTCAAGATCAATATGTTCATTAATTATACGGAAATTACCTATGTTTATAAATACCTACATGTGCTCTGACATAGAGATTTCATGCAAACTTTATCGTCCAAAAGGTCGAAAGTGTGCTAAAATAGAATTAAATAAAAAATTTGAAATCAACATCATAGTTCAAACACAAAACTACATAAATTCTCAAAAACACCCGCATGTGCCCCGACACTTTGCTGAATGCTTAAATTCAAGTGTATGAGGATCTGTGTGGGTTGCTTCCCAGTTTAGTCTTATGGCTGGGTCCAGGTTAATAAAATGTAAAAACCTATAATAAGAGTCTTAAATCAGTGAAATATCTAAGAAGCTGATTTTGTCAGGTGAGAGTAGATCTAATCCTTTATTAGCAGTTAAATATAGTCGATAGGATCTAAATCTCTTAAACATATTCAAATTAATTAATCTAACAAATCAATTTTCAAATATCAATCTAAAATTGCTCAAATGAAACTCTATCACTAAAAACTTAAACCAAACTCAATCCATCTGCCTTCCGCAACTGTTTGTCGAGGGTGACAAATTATGAAAACTCTAGCTCACAAAGGCATCAATGTCAAATCAAGTGTTTTGTTATATGCACTCTCAATCAATTTCTTGCTAGTAAGGACGTGGCATGTGTCCTCTGACTGTGTGGCTTGGCCAGTAGGCTCCGTAAATAAAGTAATTATGACTAGAGTCCTCTAATTGGGTGATTTGGCTAGTCCGGCTCCATTATATTACGATCATGATCGTAGCCCGTATGCTCCCCAATGGCTCTGCCCTTTGAGTTGTGAATCATAGGGTATACTTGATAGGGCAAACAACCCTCTATTAGCTAAGGTAGACTTAAGATTGTCTCCTTAGACAAACACCACCCCATGTCTATAAGGATTTCTTGGACAACGTAACCCATGTGTTGCTGATGAGGATCCTTCTATCAGGTTGGGTCAACTACCTCCTCTGACTAAGTAGACTAGGGACCGCGACTTCCTGGGATGACGAAACTATGGGATTTAGATCGGGCACCTCATCATTCCCCCAACCATCCAATTTAAGCTAACATGATGAATTTCATATTCTAAATTCTAAAACTCCATATGTTGCTACTATACGCTATGCATTTTATGATTTAATGACTAGCCTTAATCGAAAGTTTTCTCTCACTTATTAGGAGGGGTAATTAACTATAGGGGCTTGCGCCTATAAGAAACTTGGAACCATATCTAAAGTTTTCACCAAATGAGGACAAAATCTCTGGGTAGTGTCTTATCTACTATTCCATCTACCTTCTGAAAATTACACCGATACCTTTTAAACTACTCTTTTCATCGAAGAGGTCGGTGGTGAATTTTTGGATCCCACTTACATCTATCTTTTGTGATAGCTGTCCCGCCGACATATGGTCCACCGTCATTTCATATGACATCGCCATATGGAGTTTACCACAGGTATTCGTTGCCTACTCAAGCTTGGTTGATATACCTCATGTTCTGAGTTATGATGTTATGCACCCATGGAGATGAAAGAGGAGGAGAGGACATCTCATGTGATCGACCACGGTGACCACCATCCCAGTACACTCTTGGTAGCGATGCGATTCCACCATGCAGGCATCAACGATGATAGATGTATTATGTTTTTTTGTACATTTGATGGCATGTATTTGTGACTATTTTTATATTTTTTATGCTTACTCATTCAGCTACTTCTCATTGTGTAATCCTAGTGATGTTTATTGTTTATTTACTTTGGTTAATTCACGTGCGAGGAGAGAAGATTTAAAGTGGAATTACATATAGTTCAAATTTAATTTTAAAACTATTTGTCATATATGTATTTATTATGGTAAAGAGTCAAATGAAAATACATCTAGAGTCAAAATTCACATTACTAGTTTTAATATATTTTGGAAAAGTAAATGTTAGCAAGTGTAAAATAACTTCTTCAAATAAAAGAAATGAGCTGATTATTTTTTAAGAATGAGTAAACCCATTAAAGCTCAATTTATATATAGAATATATTGAGAGTCTTTGATATTACCAAGGAATTATATGTATTCAATAATCCTTGTATTATGACAAAAAATGGGGGCTGTTGCAATAACTTTCACTTTTGTAACTTCAAAATTTATACGTTCGTAAAAACTGTGGCTACCCGGGTGAGATTTGCCAAAAGCTGTCAACATGAAAGTTGTAGAATTTTTTATTATCTTTCCAATGATACCAAGCATGCTGAAATCCAACACCTGATGAGCCTAATATGGCCAAAAAATGGGAGTTATTAACTTAATTTTTTATAAAAAATCATTTATGACCAGGTTACTTGATCGGTACGACTGTGACTAGATTGGTCATATTTTATTAAATTTTTTTTAAGCGGGTTAATTACCTAATTAAGTTATTAATTAGGGCTAATTTAAAAATTAAGCCTTTACTTCACGTGATTCAGTATGGAGAGGAGAGATATGGCTGCTTGTCATTGGCTATGTGGGGCTGCTAAAGTATGGAAAAAAAGAAAACAAATTAATTAATTGCCAAGTGGAAGATTTTTATAACATAACTTTAATTTGATTTATTCTTCATTTTGAATAATTATATTCTCTCTCTTTTTTTTCTTACAACTCGAGTTGTTTAATATAAGTTGATTTAATTCCATCAAATTAATTTATCTAACAAAATGTTTATAATATATATATATTGTTCTACTTATGAATTCAATATATGTGCATGTCATGAATCATGTATAGCAATTTAGTGTTTAGTTAAGTAATTTGTGAATCTCTTCATGTTAGACATATACAATATGAATATTCTTTTTAGCTATCTCCAATGTTTCAAACATATCGGTGTAGTCCATTTCACATTCGGTGTGCTTAGGAAGGTTCGACAATAATCAAAGTCATTTTGACCTGACTCGTTCAACGTTGATTTGTAGTCCATCTCTATTATATTTTCATTTCATTCACCGTGAACCATATAGAGGTCAACAATAGCTAAGCCGAGTTACTAACTCTTGATTAACTTTGCTTATCTTGTATAAGGCCAAAAGTTTAATGGTCTATTTGGAGCTATTTTGCTGTCTGAAAACACAATTGTGAAGTTGTAGTAGGAGAAGCTATTATCTAAAAAATTAGAACATAGTTTCTCGGAGTGCACTTGTAATGCTTTTTCACACTGTGGTTTAATGGTCTTTCTTTGATTTTATACCATTTTGATGTACTTATTATCTAAGTAATATTATTATTGATAAAGCTACAAGTATATTAGTCAGTTACAATAAGCACAATAACTTATCAATCAACACAGTCTTCTATTCATCCTCACCTTTCAGCCTTACCAAGTGCAGCAATCACCACCGTGCATTTGTAACAAACTTCCACTTACTCTTCTATATAAACAGACCACTATACTAGGCCAAGAATAGAGATATACAAGATGTAATACTCTGAGAATAATAATATACTTTTGCATTCATAAGAGTTTCCTTTTCAACTCCTTTTCGATATGCTTCTTTTCACTATTTTCTTCATGGTATTAGAGTTTTAAGCTCTACAACATAGCTCACAGTTTCATTCCTCTCTGTTAATTCCAATGTCAGACTCACAAGATCTGACCACACATTCCTCCCCTTCATTAAAACAAAAGATCTCATCATACCTCCATCCACAAATTTCTTATTACTAATATCAAAACATAGTCAATATACTACATGATAATTATCCCGTATGGAGACTTCAAATCTTACGGTTATTTACAGCAAATGGATTTGAAGGCTTTTAGATGGAACAACCATTTGCCCTTCCAAATAGTCAGCTTCCTCTACTAGAGATCTCAGCATTAACAATGATTATAAGACATGGCAACTCATAGATCAGAACCTAGATGCTGCCATATACTCTTCTATCAACTCATCCATTCTACCATATGTCCTAAATCTCACCACCTATCTTGATATTTGGAAGACTCTTGAGAAATGTCTATAACCCACCAATTGATCTAGAGTTATACAACTCAAAAATGAACTCCACAATATATCCATGAAAGGGAAAACCATGACACAGTACCTCTCCACCATTAAATCCCTAGTAGACAACATTATAGCAGCCGACTCTCATTTGGATATTGAAGACATTATTCTCTACATTCTAAACGGCCTACATCCATAATACCAAGCATTTAAAACTTAAATTAGAACTAACTTCTCACCTATCAGCTTGGATGATCTCTACTCCCTCCTTCTTAGTGAAGAAATCAATATCACCACCGATCAAGCCAAAGAACTACATCAAGGCATTTCAACAGTAGCATTATTATCTACCAGAGGAAGGCCTACAAGTAGCAATCGTGGTAGAGGAGGATTCAACCCAAGAAGAAACTCACCCAGCCAAAATATCAAAACCAACTCACATCTTATCTATCAAATATGCTCCAAACATGTTCACTCAGCCTTCAACTACTGGTATCGATACAACAACAGTTATTCACCTCAAAAATTTGCCCAAAGCGACTCTCTTAGGCGACCAGCAACCCACTTGTGGTGGTATTGGATAGTGGAGCAACATCACATATGATAATAGATCTCAATCAACTGCAATAACCCATATCTTATCAAGGACTTGAATAAGTTCTCATAGGTGATGGCACCTCTTTTTCCATTGCAAGCAATAGTAAAGGACTTCTTCCCACTACAAATCCCACTCGTAATTTTATTCCCAATAATCTCCTACATGTACCCAATATCTCTCTTAATCTTCTCTCCTTTACAAACTTATTTCTGATAATAACTGTAAAATATCCTTTGATGTCACTGGTTTCACTATACAAGACCTCCAAACCAATAAAACCATCCACCACGGCATCAATCGTCATGGCCTCTATCCACTTTCGGTTCAAACACCTCAAGCTCCACCTACAGCACTCCTTACAAGCTCTACCAATGCTTCTTTATGGCACCAGCAGCTGGGTCATCCTCATCAAGCAATTCTCTCCACCATCGCTAAGCAAGACCGCTCCTTATATATTTCTTCTACTTCTTCATTTTGCAATTCAAGTAACATGGCTAAAATCCACAAACACCCTTTCCCGAAACATTCAACTACAAGTTACAAGCTCTTTGAGCTTATTCACTATGATGTTTGGGGTTCAACACCCATTCACTCTATTAATGGATATAAATACTACATCTCATTTATTGATGACTTCTCCAAGCATGTCTAGATATGTCCAATGATCTCTAAATCTAAGATAACTCAAAAAATCATCAATTTTACTCTCATAATAGAAATGATAGCTTAGTAAAATTTGCTTTCAAATCACTCCAAACTCAAGTAATTTTCTCATGAATCATTTATATCTTCATTTATATTCCCAAATATAAATGAAATATAAATTCAAATAGCCAAAACCAAAACCAAAATCAAATCAAAACTCAATTCAAGCCTTTTAAGCTATTTCTTGGACTTGGCCAAATCCTATCCAAATCAAGTCAAAACCAATGAATTTTCTCTTGAATCAATCGTTCCTTCAATCATCTATCCAAATATAAATGAAACCTACAATCATCAAACCAAACTCAAGTCAACCCAAGTCAAGTCCAAGTTAGCCCTTTCAGCTTGAAAACTTCAAATGAGCCAAATCCATTAGACTCCAAATTGATTTCAATTGAATTTATATTTAAATCATAGACTCACGTATAAGTTAAACTAAACTTGAATCAAGCCAAAACCAAGCCAATTGGCTCATTTAGGTTCACTTGACCCAAAGTGGCCTAAAGGACCCTTTTTGAGCTAAGTTTTAATCCAAGCTAAATTGGATTGAACCAAGGCCATCCAACCTCATATCATGATCAATAATCACCCTAGGATGATCAATCACCTTGAATTGGTTAAACCAAGTCAACTTGTCATTTGACTAAGTCAACCCTTAGCCGATATGAAACCCAAACTAGCCAAAACTCATCCTACACTAAATTGATTGAAACCATTTATTCACATAAACCCATAATCAATGTTTGAACATGACTTGACCATCAATTGAACTAAACCAAATCCAATTGGCCATTTAACCCAAGTTGCCCCAAATTGACCTAAAAGGCCAAAATAGGTTAAATGATTATCTAACCCAATTGATTGCAACTAATGGCACAAATTCATTCCAAATTCATTATTGAACTTGACCAAAGCTCCAATTTGGTCAATTGGACCCAACCTAATCCAATTGATCAACCTAGCCCAAATTGACCTAAAAGATCAAATTGACCAAAATATAAATAAAATCCAAATTAATTCAAACAAAAGCCTACAATCATTTTTAATCAACCAATTAAACTTGAACTAACACCCAACCAAAGCCAATTTGGCCAATTTGTTCAAACTGCTCAACTTAGCCCATTTGACCTATATGAATCCAAATGAGCCAAAATCAAACCTAGGCCAAATTGATTGAAACCACTTGAACTAAAGTTCTTCAAATTATCATTTGAACCTAACCCAAGCTTTAGTTTGACCCAATTTGACCAATTGGTCAACTAATCCAATATGACCTAAATTGAACCCATATGACCAAATTGAGCCAAAATCCATGGGACATTGGGAGCTGATCAAACCCGACCCAAACCCATCATACACCCTGAAACTAGCCCAAACCCACAAAGTAAATCTCCCTTGGATATGCCTCATCATGTGGAATTTTGCCAAAATTGATAAAGTCTCTCACCTCATCCTTGGAAGCCATCAAACACCCAAATGAGGCATCACCTAAGCCACCTAGCCCACCCTAAGTGGGTTAGGTCTACCATGGACCAAAGGGAGGTGAGTGAACTCACCTCCCTTACAAGCCAAGGGACAAGGGAAGAAGCCACCAGCCCACATCCCACATCCCACCTTGAGCCACCTCCCATGCATTCTTCCAACAAAATTGAGCCACGTGGACATGGTGGTGACCACTCTTTTGCCCTAGCGGTGGCTGGCCGATCGAAAAATGGGAGACAATCCTGTTCATCCACCTCAACAAATTGAGGGATTCAAACCCAATTTCACATGCATTCGATTCAGCTGAGCTCCCAAGAGTGAAACAAAATTCCCTAGCACTTCCCATAGCATTTCCAAACCTTCTCCACTTGAAATTCCTCTTCTCATGAGAAACCAAAATAGGGGAGCTCACATTTGATTCCAACTTCTTCATTTCTCAACCAAACTTAAATTCTTCTTACACACCTTCCACACACATCGTTGAAGCCACCCAAGTCATTTTCCAAGCTCCAAAGCCAATGAAGGATAGACTTCGATAAAGATCGAAGCTCCAAAGCTTGATACTTGGCCTTCTGAGCAATCTGAGTGGAACCAATCAAATTACTTCTCAATAGGGCCTCATCTCTACTAGATGAATCTTTCTCATGCGTACTAACCATTGATCTTAGCTCCGGTGAAGTATTTCCATTAAATTTGAGCTTTATCTTAAACTAGGTAAGTCTTTTGTGAAGAGAATTTGCATGTGAGCCCATCTAGCCATTGGATCTTCGTGGATCCTTCGCGCGAATGCGTGGGTTAATTTCAGAGTGAATAGCGGGTGAGCTCGGTCGGCGATCCATGGGGATCCGTCATTCATCATTCATAGGAAGAGAGATCATAGGCCATCCGTCCCACATGATTGGAATAAACATCTCTGATCATATCACATTAGATCCGCTATTTAATCCCCCCTTAACCATGGGTTTGATGGGCGTCAATCTTAGATGGATGGCGGCGGAAAGAGCATTCACCATCCCCACCACCCACGGATGTGACTACTTAAATAGTCAATTTCGTGATACCACGTCGAAAGTGCTCTACGTCAACGCGTCACGTGGCACCGGTGGGATTAAGGCTTAATTAGGTTATTTAATTACTTTTTAAGGCTAAAACTTCCATAATTCATAACTCATTGTAGAAAAATCTAAAAAATATAAATGAAGGCTCATTTTAAAGGTATTTCAAAGGGGAATCTATTAAAATTATTAATTAATTTTGAAAAGTAATTTTGGCTTAATTAGGGTTTAATTAAAAACCTAATTAATCTCTAATTAATCAACTAATTAGTTTTAAAATTTTTGAGGTTGCTTAAGGGGATGACCTCTGCCTCCCCCATTTTTATTAGAGTTTATTGGATGTTTAATTAAGAAAATTGATTGATTAAGCCTTAATTATCTTCCTAATTTAATTAAGGATTACTTAAGCATGTGAATAGCAAATCAACTAATTAATTGGACTCATTTGGCACTGATTAATAGTGGGGTGTTTAGGGAATGTGATTGGGTCCTTTTCCCTAGTCTTTTCCCTAAGTTTCTTTTACATTTCAAGAGAAACTAATTAAGAATTAATTAACTAATTAATTACTTAATTAGCTTAATTAAATTTTATAATGGATCTGGACCTAATTAATTCATGGGTAGGTCTTTAGGTGTTCAACAGCCTAAAGAGGTTTAATGAAATTATTATTATCTCACATGTGTGAGAAAATCATAAAAGTAATTAAATAAGTTCCTTAAGCTTAATTAATCAATGATTGTGAGCTAATTGCATTAGGCCCCTTTCATTTCATAGGAGCATTGCTATTTACTTTTCAATTCATTTGCATATCACATTGGCTCATAATCATTTGATTAATTATCTTAAGGTAATATAGATAAGGGTTTAATTAATTGATTTAATTCATGCCTTAACCTAATTAATCCATATAATCAATCTAATTACTTTTCATTAAATCAAATTAACTCACACATGGGGAATGGGATTAGGACTAGCAAACCTCTTCTCATATTTCTTAAATCAAATCAAACATGAAATTAAAAGTGACATTAAGAAACTTTGGTTTATTTTAAATGAGTTTTTTAGTATGTTTGTCCTTAGGAATTGATTGGATTGAATGAAATCATGTGCTTATGTTCCTTTATTTATTTTCAATCATATTAAATGTTGTATGACACTTGTAGTCATGCATGCATCTTTTTCAAAAAAATTAATTAAATGAAATGATTTCCTTTATGTCAAGCTTGCATGTGTTGATTTAAATTTAAAATATATGTGGCTACTATCACTATTAAATTAAAAATTATTTTCAAAAGTCATACAAGCCAATTATAATATATGGAGTGATGACAATTATAAATATTCATAAGTTTGCATGTGTATAGCTTAGAACATGTGATATGGAGTTCTCTTTCTTCAACCTTTATATATTTATATAAAGTTTGAATGTTAACAAGTGTATAGTTCATTTGAAAAGGACATAACATTTATTTAGATTCATTCCTATGTACCTCTATATTAGAACCTAGATAGAACTTTAGCTCACATGTATAAATGATCCAATTAAATCAAATACAACTTTTGCATGATTTTTCCATTCTTGTACTTATTTATATATTCATGTGTATTTAAGAGTAGTGGGTATATCTAGTATAGACATTCTAGGGATGCAAGGCTTTAAAGTAGCCCCAAGGAGGTCTTTACCTCACTCCCCTGGTTTAACAATGGTGAAGTATCTGCTTAAAACTTGTTTACACTTATTTTTTGTGCATTTAGCTAATGAATGAAAATCTTCATTCAATTAAATCAAATACAACTTTTGCATGATTTTTCCATTATTATAATTATTTATACATTCATGTGTATTTAAGAGTAGTGGGTATATTTAATATGGATATTTCGGGGATGCAAGGCTTTAAGTAGCCCCAAAGAGGTCTTTACCTCACTCTCCTGGTTTAACAATGGTGAAGTATCTGCTTAAAACTTTTATACACTTATATGTGCATTTAGCTAATGAATGAAAATCCCCTTTTCTATTAAGAAAGACATGCATTCATTTTTGTTCAAATGATTGAATTGATTGATCACATGGTTTAAAGCCTTTTTCTTATATTCATGTGTATAAACTTACATATGTTTGAATGTAATGGGTATATAGTTTGGACATCTTGGGAACACGAGGCTTTAGCTATCCCCAAGGAGGTCATTTGATTACCTCACTTCTTTGGTTAGCAATGACACATACTTATTTAATTTTATTCCTATATATTTTTATATAAGAATTTAGATAGAGCTTTAAATTAATATGATAAAATAATTCAATCAAATAAAACATCTAAATTCCAAATGTACATGTTTACATCCATCATTTAAGTGTGCTAAGACATATTGTATGTGTAGGTATACTTAGGATTTAATCATATTCATGTTACATATAATGGAAGGAAATGAATGCACATGTGCCATGTGATAGTAATTTATTCCAATTAATCTTAAGATGCCTCTCTTATTGAATATGATTATTTAAAACAAACCTAAACTTAGGATTAATTTAAAATGTGTAATAATCCATTCATTAAAGAAAACTTATTAATTAATATGCTTTAGTAGTGGCTTTTTATTCTTTTCCGTTAGATTTATAAAATGCATAATGTTATGTTTAAATTGTGCAATAGAAATAGCATGCCTTTTTTTAGTTTCTTTATGAATGATGATTTAATGTGTGGCCTTGATCCGATTAGGCTCTTAGAGAAAAATTAATTTTTCTACCCCAACTATAACTCATAACTAAATTTTTAAATAACTTATGACCTCACATAAATCCTAGGCATTAAAACAAGGTAATCAAAAGATTTAGCAACCCCTTAGATTAATGGTCAATGTTTAACAAGCATCCATATTGCTTCACTCTTGCTAATATAAGATTTTCATCTTTACATGATAGAGGAAGACTTGACCTTTGAGGGTCTCTTCTGTGGTGGAAAATACCTCATTCTCTCTGATTTAGCCCATAATCTCATTTATCATGCATTTAGGCATAAGAAATCCTATGACCTTTGTCAAAATGAAGAGTCCAAAATCAAATAAAATTTGAAAAGATTTATGTTAGACTAAGTCATTACTCATACCACTTATGCTCTAGTCTCTTAGGGAGTGGGTTTAAAGACTTTAGTTTCTTTCTAAATAATAATAATTCAACTATCTTGCAAAATTATATGACTTGCCTTCATGGTTTTAAAGCATAGGAGGTTAGGTTGTTTGCCTCTAGGCGTTATAAGTCCAATGGTAGTTTACCCTCTCTTATAGAGGTAAACTTTATGCCCATTTTCTCTTAGATTTAGGTCATGCTCTAGCTCTAGCTAAAGCTCCCTAAATTTAGGATTTGAGGTGGTTGTTTCCTTTGGGCTACAAGCATAAACCCTCACCTCTTATGCATTTCCATAATCTCATATTATTGGATTATAAATCCTAGCTTTCTAATAAAATTTTAACTCAAATATATAATTCCCATCAATTTTAAATATATAAAGCTCAACTATAGGGTAGACTAGAATACTCACTAGGTTTTCAAGTATCATGAGTATTCCTTACTCATCTCTTTCGGCTTCAATAATAAGTCTCTCCTTTTGATCTATCCCATTTGACTTTCCAATATAGCTAATTTATTGATAGTCTTATCTTTATATTTGGAGATAATAATTGCCTACTTTTAGTTTCACCTTTCTTAGAAAATTAACTTGTTCTTGCCCATATGAACTCGATTTAATATAAACCCTATTTTATTCATCCATGTAAAGTAGGGAAAAATTTTTTGGTATATTCGAAGACCCATCATGCCTTAGGAGTCTTTATTAGGTGATTTGGTCCATTGAAGGATGATGTCTCTATCTTTCAAGATAGTACATTATACCTCAATGTGTCTTAAATAAGATAATACTAAAATATTGACTCCACTGATTGTAGACTTATATTTTATATGATTCTAAAACTATATTTCCTTCCATGACACTTAGCTTATTTCATTCTTAAGCAAAGCTAGCCAACATCCTCTAGGTTTTTGGATCTCACTCCTTGTAGTTCTTGAAGCCCCTATTGGGTCCCCCAATAAGTAAAAGGTAAAATTAACTAATTAAAGGAGATGACTAAAATTTAGAACCTCTTTACCACTAGCTTAGTAAGGCAAGGTTTGTCATATATTTAAGAAAATAACCTCTTTTTGCAAAATGCCACTTTCCAAAAGCACTTTTCAAAATTCACATAACAAAAGATTTGCACAAAATTCATAAGAAGTTTAAAAAAACAAAATAATAATCAAACCTCATTCAACAATTCCATAATTGTTATATGGAGGTTCTTTTCAAAATCAAAATCAACAATTTTTTTAAACACCTTCTTTCAAAAGCACTTTTTTAAAAATAGCTATCTCCATTCAACATACCCAAATCTATTGAATAAAAATTCAAATGAAATCATGACATAAAATTGAAACTCCACATAGCATATTCCATATGTGCAAGAGTTGGCATTTCCCTCCTTTCAAAAGAAAGAAATCACACACAAAATCAAGACATATTTGAACTCCATTTGACATACCCAAATTTGTCAAATGAGAGTTCCTTTTCTTTTGGAAAATCAAAATAAATTGAATTCTATTTAATATACCCACATTTGTTAAACATAATTCCTCTTTTCCAAAGTCTTGAACATTAAAATACATTTGAACTCCATTTGACATACCCAAATTTGTCAAATTGGAGTCCCATTTTCAAAAATCATAAAAAATAAAGTGAACTCTATTTAACATAGCTAAATTTATTAAATAGATTTTCCTCTTTCAAAAATCATAAATACACTTGACTCCTACGTAACATGCCAAATTTGTTAAGTAAGAGCCTTATTTTCAAAAATCATAATAGACTTAGCTCCTACTTAACATACCAAATTTGTTAGGTAAGAGCCTCATTTTCAAATCATAATACACTTGACTCCTACTTAACATACCAAATTTGTTAAGTAAGAATCTCATTTTCAAAAATCATAAATACACTTGACTATTACTTAACATACCAAATTTGTTAATTAAGAGCCTCATTTTCAAAGATCATAAATACACTTAGCTCTTACTAAACATACCAAATTTGTTAAGTAAGAGTCTCATTTTCAAAAATCATAAATACACTTAGCTCCTACTTAACATACTAAATTTGTTAAGTAAGAGCCTCATTTTTAAATCATAATACACTTGACTCCTACTTAACATACCAAATTTATTAAGTAAGAGCCTCATTTTTAAAATCACAAATACACTTAGCTCCTACTTAACATACCAAATTTGTTAAGTAAGAGCCTCATTTTCAAATCATAATATACTTGATTCCTACTTAACATACCAAATTTGTTACGTAAGAGCCTCATTTTCAAATCATAATACACTTAACTCCTACTTAACATACCAAATTTATAAAGTAAGAGTCTCACTTTCAAATCAAATCAACACATATCAAACACATTTGGCCTCCTACTTAACATACCAAATTTGTTAAGTAAGTGCCTCTTTTTCAAATCATAATACACTAAACTCCTACTTAACATTCTAAATTTGTTAAGTAAGAGCCTCTTTATCAAATCATAATACACTTAGCTCCTACTTAACATACCAAATCTGTTAAGTAAGAGCCTCATTTTCAATTCATAACACACTTAACTCCCACTTAACATACCAAATCTGTTAAGTAAGAGCCACATTTTCAAATTCATAATACACTTGACTCCTACTTAACATACCAAATTTGTTAAGTAAGAGCCTCATTTTCAAATCAACACATACATAAAACACATTTGGCCTCTACTTAATATACCAAATTTGTTAAGTAAGAAGCCCCACTTTTAAATCAAATCAACATATATCACACAAATAACCAATCATCACAAACAAAGATATTTCTATAAAATTTTCAAACATATAACTGAAAACTTTTTAGTATACCTAAATTTACTAAGTAAATGTTTTTCAAATCAACTTTCAAATAAAATATACAACATATATATTTCTCCAGTCTCTCCAAATATTTGAACCCCGCTCAACCTACTTGAATTGGTTGAGTATGGGTTCTAAATCAAAATCATATGGCTTCCTACGAGTTTGTTTTCTTCTCCCTCTGGTGTGGATCCATCCTTGGATCAAGCTAATCTCACCATGACCACCGCCACACAATTGATTTACTTTGGTCATGATTTTGAGGGAGTCAGTTACTTGTGAGGGGACAACCCTCACAGCTATTAGTTGGGAGGAGGTGGAGGGACAGACACCGCTCATTCATTTGACATTATGTCTGACTCTGAGTTCCCCTCATTGATGATGAAGGATACTGTGGATCCCACACCCCGTTCAATGTGTCGGTACCATGTTTGATGTTGCCTATCATAGCTCGGTGAGACTACCTCCTCTTTGGTCACCCCAAAGGGAAGGCTATCTTGACCTCTGAGATAGTCTCCTCTACCTTTGAGATAGGTTCTAGCTCTCACTTTACTTTGCTCACAAACAGCAAAATAGGAAGCAGGGGCCATGATCGGGGCAGGGGAGATCGATCGCCTCCCACGTCACTGAGGAGGGTTATCCCCGTGAGACCTCTCCACTCTTGAGTGATAGTGGGTTTTACCCCCTCTCAACTTCAATGGAGAGGAGGATTATGGGAGGATTATTGCATCACCTCCCCCACCAACACACTTTAAGACATCAATTAGGGAGTGTAGGAGGCTCTATGCTGATCTTAGGACTATTCTTCCCCAGGTTGGCAAAGCATACAGAAGCTCATAGTCTGGTATATCATTTGACTTAAGATCTATGATATCTAAGAGTGTTAGGGGTCAGATCCACAGGGAGAGAGCCATGGAGGCTTGAGTATTAGCCTGGGAGAGAGAGAGAGAGAGAGAGAGAGAGATGAAGGTATGTAGTGGCCATGCGATTGATTTCCTAATCGTCACCACGATAGATCATTTAGACGTTATTGTTCTTACTGGCACCGTTCGACGTAGGAGGAGATCTCCAGCTGATAAGCAGTCAATGTTGCCATCACACCGCTCCACTCATCATCCACCATCACCCATTCAGCTTGACATCCACCACTCCCACTAAGATTTAGAAGCCCCCATCAAGGAAAGACCATCCCCATTAGTGATCCGATTACGGCCTAAGGATCCCACTCCATTAACTCCACCTGTTGAGGTGAGATCGAGCTCCCTTGCGAGAACTCTACCTCAGTTGTGGTTAGGAAGGAGTGGCAACCCAAGAGTATCATGGTCGCATCACCACAGATAGAGGGAGAGAGGGGGAGAGGAGGGGGACATAGACATAGTCTCCATGACAGTTGATCCTCCCAGTGATGAAGTCTTGTCAATAAGCATCATCCGGTGCATAGAATCATATGAGCACAGTCATATGGACAATCATCATCAAGTGTTTGTCGATCTAGCTAAGCATAGTAGATCAGTCACTAGATGACAATTTAGAGAACTACTTTGCCGAGAAGAGATAGATTCTTGAGAGTGATAATTCATATCAAGAAAAGGATAGAGTCTGCTTTGATCTTGATGAGGATGACATGTTGGACGACATAGTCTGGGTCCACATGGTTGATGCATGAGGGTCCTTACGGTGGGATTAGCTTAGTTAGAAAAGTGTTGTGCTCAAGGAAGGTGACATTTCTCACTCGACTCAGCACCTCCTCCACCAACTCAGGCAGAACGATGATCAAATTGATAAGATGGAGAAGAAAGTAGAGGAGTTAATGGTCATAGTTCTAGCATTGCACTCAGCCCTAATTTCACAGCCTTCTCCTATGGTAGTTGACAAACCAGAGTTGGTGCATACTTTAGATCGTCCTAGGTGCACTCCCGTAGAGGACGATACTGGTAGCTTGCATAGGAAGGTCATATATGGCACCTCTATGCATGAAAATAATATTATGCATATGGTAGAGCAGCAGGTGAGGGAAGCGATGGCGCAAGCTAGGGGGAGCTCATCCATTCCAAAGGGTAGACCATACTCGGAGGAATTTAATGTAGTTCAATACCCCAAAAGTTTTGTGCTGCCTTCCTTCAAGATCATTGATGGCAGTGAGAACGCATTAGCATATTGCACACTTTAGGGTCGGTTGTTGCAATGCCGGTGGTAGTGATGCACTTTTTTTCAAACTTTTGTCATGACCATAGAGGTTACATTTGATTGAATTGAGAACTACTAATAGTTCGGTGAGAGCTTTTGAGTTGGAGCACCTCTTCATCAGATTTTTGGAGCTCATAAATAGTGAATAGGTGTCTTATAGGAATCCAATAGTCTTGATTATATTCTCATGTGACACAACCTGAGCATGAAATGTGAGTTGCACCTGTTCGAACATCATGCCATTGAGATTCTTCTCAAGAATATTCATGGCCCGATCATCTTCATGCTTAAGGGATTTATCATCAGATATTTGAGAAACTAATCAACAAGGATGCTAGCCTGCAAGAGGATGCTAAACACCTGACCTTTCTTGACCAATCATCTCGGCCCAAGCTGTAGAAGGTGTTCGAGAAGAAGTTAGAGATAGTTGTGTTAGTGGATAGAGGGAAGCAACCAGCTAGAGTCTAATATGAGAGACTCCAAGCTCAGTAGCTTCCTTTTCCACCTCCTCTGCCACCACCTAGGCCATCATATCGCCACATGACCATTCACACCACCTCAGCATCATACCCGTAGTAGTACGTATATCCATCGTCAGGTAGCTATTACCCACCTACTCTTGCTGATGGATTGAATAAGCCATATTCATTCAAGAAGGAGGTAGTTATGAAAATCTTTAAGAATCTTTTAAAGAAACCTGACTTTCATTTACTAAAGCCCAAGAGGCCGAAGGAAGTGAACAAGAGTAATGATCCTAATTATTGCCCCTATCATCGCATGATTAGTCATGTCTTAAAGAATTGTATCACTTTTAAGGACTGACTTGAGTGTAGCTACAAGTCAGACACTGTAGTTATCCCTAAGGAATACTTATTAGAACAACCATCTAGTTCTATTAGAGTAATTCTAGGGAATACTTGTGATTCTCTTAAGACAAAAAAGGTTGTGATATTACCTTATCCGGAACCTCTAAAAAAGTTATTTGTAAGATCAAGAAACTCTTTTTGTAGGTGCCTGAGATAGCTCAAACCTCCAATAACAAGGAAGGTTTGCAAGTTGCCAAAGACAACTTGAAGAAGGTGATAGCCCAACAGCAGTAATAGCAGCAGCTCACCTTACTTGCCTAGTATAGCCCAGTAGAGCAACCACCATCGAGTCCAGCACTCCATCCACAATTACATCTACTACTTCTTCCTCTATTAGCTCCTCTTCTATCTGTAGGAGAGTTGTATCAGCGGACAAGGGCATTAAATCCCTTAATCCGCTTACTTTGTTGAATTTCTATCATGTACCTCCACCCAAAAAGAAATCAATGATGAAAGCTTTTACTTACATCTTCCCCACTTCTTATACTCTTGATTTTATTCCTCTTGAAAACTCTCCAAGTTTAGAAAATAATAATAGCTCTAGTCTTTCCGATCCCTTCTCTTCTGATTTAGAATTGGACTTTCCTTTTTTGAATCAATCGAGTTCACCTCCTGAGATTGACTTGGAGTCAACTGGAGGATCTCACAGGAGAAGCTGTAGGTAGACCTGATGAGAAAGTAGAACTTTCCACAAGTTTATCATTTCAAGAAGTCATTGAAGTCAGCCTGCGCAGTGGTAAAGTTCTACCTCCTAGGGTAGCACCTCAGGATAAGGGTAAATCAAGTCATTTATTCCAGTGAGCAATAGTCCCTCCACAGTATCTTTGTACTGATCCCTCATTGCATTTCAATTTTCATATTTTGTTTTTCAATATTGATGTGGGACTCATGAAAAGACTTTTACTTAATGCAAATGTAATCATTCTAAAGCTTGTTTCCTATATATTCTCAGGATAAATAATATGTGAGGATTGGGCCATTAGTTACTCCTTGAAAGCATAATGCAAAAATTCTCTTTTTCTTCTCTCTTACTATGTACCTGCATCGACCTGCACTATATCTATATATATATATATATATATATATATATATATATATATATATATATATATATATATATATATATATATATATATATATAGTACTGTTTCACAATGCATCACGATGTACAAAAAATATCAAATACTTCAGAGAATTATAAAATAATACACTCATATGGTATATATGCTACGAAAAATTACATGCGTATGATTCAACAAATATTCAACGTAGTGTGGAATGCAATTCCAGACTCTCGAAGTCTGCATGATTCATACTGTTTCATTTCACAGGTCACAAGAAGAATTCACCAACTTGGAGTCTTTAATGGCTGCTTGCTGCTCCGGTTATGGGCCATTTTAAAACATGCCCAATTTCTAGCCTATTAGATATTCTGCGTGGCGTGTATGAACTGTAAATGATGGAACGGACTCCTTCTTGATGACATTTTCAGTATTTTTGCATAGTTTCCAGAAAAAAAGGACAAGCTTTTTAGTTCTTCATTTCTTCAAAGGGAAAAACAAAAGATACATTGCACCAAATTTAATAATTTTGTATAGTATGCTTGTATTATGAACTATATCTAGCGTATGAATCTTTTGCCAAAGAGCCCAATTACATTTTTTTTAATAATATTAAAAATGGAAAATTATCACTAATCTGGCATAATTTAATTGATTAATAAGTTTAAAAGTGTATTCTTTGTGAGCTTGTATGACGCTTATATTGGCTAGTTATTTGTGTGCAGACTTGATTGCTCGTGACTATAGGTTCATTTCGACACAAGTTCTTGGCGAACCAAGAAACACTTATAATCTTTCTGCTGCATTGAGCATCTAAAATTAGGGGAAACACCTCCCTTTTCGTAATTATTATTGGTGAAATTATATTAATCTAGTACTCTGAACACCGTGTATATCATTAACAAAGTTATACAAATATGTGACCAACATACAGAGATATAAAGCTTCCAGGTTTTGCATATTATAGTCTGTAAGAGCATGCGGCCTTAATTTGCTCATATTAACATTAACATCACATCATGCAATGAGTTTGTGAATGTTCACTAATTAGCATACACATTTAGTGTTAAAATTTTAATTATTAATTTTATCATACTTTTAAAATGCTATTTAAATTATCTCCTAAGTCACATTTTTATCATTAATTAATCATACTTCTTGAAAACGTATGATTATTATTTATAATACTAAAATTATAGCTTGCTCAGTCTGGAATTGAATTTATCATAAAAAAGTATAAAATGTGCATGTGCACATATAAGCTGTCATAATATATACATGTAGAAATCTAACTATAAATAGTTTGTCAATGCATTCATGTCAATGTCAAATTTAATTTATGCATGACGCTTACCTACTCATATTGAGCAACCAAATTACTGACTACTGTACCTTTTTTTTTTTACAGGGAAGAGAAAAGAGCACTTATTATTTCAAGTTGGTCTATTATTAAAGAGTATTGCCACGCTCTCAAATAAATCTACATAAAAAGCAAAATAGTTCATTAACCAATAAATTGAGACTGAGTGCGATAAACTTTACTTGAGAAATATATGATTTATCCATATAAACAAAGAAGATTTCAATTCATTTGTTTATTTTTGTTATGTGAATTTGGTTATGAAATTAAGCTCTTTTTTTTTTTGGGGTTATGAAATTATGCTTCACTCATTAGTCATTATTAAATCAGGGTTTTATTTTTGAGAAATCTGAGAAAGGAAGAAATGTAAAGTAGTACTACTTTCTTTTTTAACGAATCCTACGAAGATTTGGTGCCTTTAAAAAAAATCCTTCGGAGATTTGATGCAACTTTTTCAAGAAAACAAAAAGATTCTGCACTGAGCTAGTTTGCTTTATGAACATCACAGCCTTTTTACATCCTCCCCGGAGCTACCCTTCCTCAATTTACACAAACATACAGAGACAAACTGATAGAGATAGAGAGAGAGAGAGAGAGAGAGAGAGGTGAGATTGGCCGACTTGTGACCAGCGGTAAATAATATCAGAACAAAATTAAAGCACAGACGTTTTTGAGGAGATTCACACAGCACAAATAAACTCCTAGTGGATTGTGGACGTACGCTGTGGCTCTTTCTAGTGGTCAGCAAACCAAGGAGAAGATCGTTGAAATACCAAATTCTCTTATTACATAGAAGAATTACTGTAGCCTGCCTGCAATCAAAACAGATGTAAACGAACAAAAAATATGTGCAAATTTGCCGCAACAAATAATTGGATCGATTTGATCTCCATCCTCAAGTGGCCATCTTAAATAGGTTATATGTGATTTAAGATTTATCCTCATACATACACACATACATGATTATACTAATTTAATCATATAGTTTATTTTATGATTATAGGTTGACATGAAAATTTTTAAATACTAAAAATAGAATGACCAGTAGAAAATATTTTATTTATTTTTTGAATATGCTCATATGATATATCATTTAAATATTTCATGGAATAGATATTCTATAATTTATTTTGATCGGAGGGCCAGCTCATTGCACCTTTGAAAAGGAGGGTAACCTCTTTGTACATATTAAATCTTAAATTTTGGTTACGGTATTTTTTTTTAATTATGGTTACAAGTATCAGCTTCGGTAATACATGAGATCTTGTAGTTATAATTTTCTTGTGATTGAAAATTTAAATAAGGAATTTTATAAAGATCTGACTGAATGTTTATATTTACTAAAAACTATTTACCTACATATATCAGCTCACGTCAATTCAATTGGACTGATACAACGATACAAATCAAAGAAAAATACACCTCGGGTCAGAAACTAGTTGAAATGATCTTCGATCAAAATATATATATTGCATAATTCAACGGTCGACCGATCAAAAAGGAAATCCGTTGATATTTCACGCGAATCGAGGTCGAAGTCGCGACGATGCACAAACGACGCTCGCAAAATTGATCACGCGTTAGTCAAAACATCAAAACCTATCAAATGAGATTGTCATAAGCCGGACGAGTCCGAGCTTAATATCCGGCAAATAAAAGTGACGACGACAACTTTAATCAAAATCAATTTCTACACGCCGACTTTAATTAAACAACCTGCGATTGTGAAACGAATTATGTTATTGAATCCGGAACATCAAATTTACCTAGAAACGGTACTCATATTATGTGGGTTTAATTTCGGTAAGATTCACAAGAATTTGACGTGATACCATAAATCAAACATCCAATTTAATTAAACAAAGTTCGATTTAATTTTAATAATTAAATCAGAATTTTCATATGAATAGGAATTATTGATCAGATTAAATATTTTTCATAAATACTCCTCAATTACATTCAAAAATTTCATTCAAAATTTTCAAAATCCCGCCTAATTTTATATGGGAATTCATTAATCAGCAATTAAGATCATTAATCAAGAGGCTCTTCTTCTCCTGGAAGGAATTCAAAAAAACGGGGATCCGAATTTCCCTCCCAAGGTAAAAAAACCCACAGCGGCATTCTTCCCAGTGGGATTTTCTCGAGCGACGATTTTCGATCGTCCGCCTGGGATTCATTCCGATTCCTCAATCCCGTGACTCTCCCGTTCAGCCCTCTCTCATCCATCTTCCATAGGTAATTTCGCATCTCTCATCTCCTCCGTTCTGCCCTCCCGTCCGCTCAAGCAAGCCCCTCGCTCCCTCCTTTTCTCCCGCTGTTCCTTCCTCCCGGTTGAAGTCGAACGAACCCTTCACGTGCTTCTGCTGTCTAAATCCTGTTAAATCCTGCTCAAATCCTTCCCTCCCAGCCGATGCGCCATATAGTCCACGCCTCCTCCTCACTCGTCCTCCGTATCCTGCCATCATTATTTCCATCTATCGACCACGGCATACAATCTTTCTCTCGCTGCCCCACCAATGACTCCTTTCTCCCCACCGTCGATCAATACGACCTCGCCGCAGACATCCAATCCTCGCTCGCCTTGGCTGCCAGCAACTTCCTTGATCCCCTTCTCTGCAATAACCTACACGCCCTTCCATGACATGATGGATTATCCCTCCTTCTCTTCTTTCCAACTGGAGATATTACCAATGAGATTGGATTCCTATTGCTTCGCTTCAATGATGAATGCTTGAAATCGGAGGTTGTGGTTGATCTCAGTGGGGATATTTTCAGCCAGAAGGAGGGACTGAAACATCCTTGGCACCGGATACTCAAGTTGTCGGCTATTTCTTCTCAAGCGGATTCTTCTTCACCAACTGGTAATTCTATCATGGAGGGCTTTTTGATGGCTACCATGTTGTATTCGATGAATTGGTTTAGGGTTGAAACACAAAGTGTACTGTACCGATTGTACTGTAATAATTACTATAGATCCGAAATATAATATTTTTTTATTCCGTCTGCTACAGTACTCGTAACACCAACCTCCCATTCATCCAAACCTTCCCATAATCTATATTCACTTGCCGTAATCAAGAGACAACTCTAACATCAGGTAGTGTGGGCTCCAAAAATTTTTCATCGATCTCTCACATTAAAGAGAGTATGATTTAAGTGCCGGTGAAATTTTCAGAAGGCAAATAAAATAATAGATAAGACACTACCCAGAGATTTCACCCTCATTTTGAGAGGATTTTAGATCTAGTTCCAAGTTTTCTATATGCCCAAGCACCTATAGTTAATTATCCCTCTCGATGCTGAGAGAGAACTTTCGATTAAGGTTAGTAATTAGATCACTGAATACGTAGTGTGTATAGTAGCAGCATGTGGAGTTTTTAGAACTTAGAATTTATGAAATTCATCATTTTAACTTAAAGTGGATGGTTGGGAATGATGCATCTTGGGATATCTGTATCCCGCTATCATGCCCCAGTCTACTTAGGAGGAGAATGACCCAACTTGGGAAGGATCCTTGTCACGGCATGCATTACACCGCCCAAGAAACCCTTGTAGATCAGTGGTGGTGTTTGTAAGGAGACAAGAAGTCTACCTACCGACAAAGGGCTTTTCCTATCGTATACTATGTGATTCACATCTCAAGAGTATCAGAGCATGGTATATTTTGATGGTAAGTATCCTCTCTTGTTGAAATCTTAATTCAACATAGCCATCGTCGACATGGATGTATTATTTGATCATTTAATTTATTATTTCAAATCCTCTCAATTTTATTAGTTTAATAATAGAAGATTAGATCTACTGTCAAATGACAAAATTAGCTTCTCAGATATTTTATTAAGTGAAGATTTTTATAATATTATTATTGGATTTTTAGCTTTTGTTAACCCGGACCCGGTCCTAAGACCAAACTGAGAAGCAACCCGCGCAACATCCTCAAACACTAAATTTAAGCATTCAGCGTAGTGTCGGGGCCCATGTGGGTATATTTAAAATGCTTGCATAACTTTAAGGCATTGAATTTAAGTTTTAATTATACTTTATAATATGTGTAAGAGTTCAATTGAAACCTTAATTAACGTCTTCTATTCGCTTATATGATGTGTTATGAATCTAGTGGCATATGAGAAGCAAAATTAGATTCATATTTGCACTCAAAAGATTGTATCTTTGCTTGCATTTTATTTATTCACGTAATTCTTAAACTTTAATGGTTGACTTATGCTCATTAAAGACCTATTAGATTTTTGCAAATTCAACATTCAAATTTGATATTCGCTCATACGAGTTATTATACTTCCTTTAAGCAAGCATATTTGAATTCAAGCTTCTTTTGAATATAAGTCGATCATTCAGTAAGAAGTCTCGATCATGCTTGCTAATAGGCTTTTTTAGTTATAGTGAAAACCTCTTATGAATTTCATTTGATTTTCACTTTAGTTTGAAAACAACACTCAACAAATCCAATGTGCTTTAATTTTGTGTCCATTTACTACCTTCCTCAATTCATTTTAAAATAAGCATTACAATGTAAGAAGGCATACTCTTTGTAAATCCCACTCTAAAGTGTTATTTGGGCTCTACCTCATTGAAAATTACCCTTCTCGCTTCATTCAACCTTCCTATAAGTATGACATGAATTTGCATTGCATTTGGCTTATTCTCCTTCCATCATTTTCATACATGATATAACATAAGCCAAAATGTTCAATTAACTCTTCTTGGCCAACTAACCATTATAGTTTGCTATAGCATGTAAATAGATTATCAAGTTTCACCTTCATTCTCCAAGCTTGGTTGTGTTTAATTTAAATCACTTTTAATTCACCAAGAATAAGTTATGATAATCACAATGTTTATTGGAAAGAGAATTCATTGGTGAATACACAAGTCATGTTCTTCATATCCCTTATGTAGGAGCGATCAAAGCCTATTTGACTTTATTTTAAATTCCACATGAAGACCAACACATATAACCAAATTTCAAATTTATTGCAAGTCTCTTATGCATTTGGAGTTAGCTTCAAGCCTCACTTGTATTCTAGTAGAACAATCCCCTTTATTTCAATATATAAAGGAATAGACTCAAACATTCATTTGGCTATAAACTAAGTGAATGAATGAATGAATATCTTTACTTAATTTATTCTCATATGATAATAATACTTGTTATGCCGATTCATTTTTGATTTTATAAATTTTCTTAGGACTTTATATCTTATATTTAACTTAATGTTAAATTAAAATGTTTTGGTTCAAGTCCTTTTGAAGTTCATTGTAATCTTCCCTTTTTTATTTTAATTTGATATTCATCTTTATGTTTGCCTTGTTAGAATTTTCAATTTAATATATTTAAATTTCATTTTAGATTATTATATTTTGGTTTTTTAGATGAATTTTGATTCTTTTCTCTTCTTCTCTTTTTTTTTAAGTCCAAAATTTAATCCTAAATTCAGTAGAATTTTGACAACATTTCGGCATAGGGGTGCAACATCTAACATTTTGGCTCACCCTTCACACCCATGAGCGATAATTGTTTTAAAATACCTTTTTTCATCCCACTCCTGATGAGTGTGATGAGGCCTTCAAACTTACAAAAGAAGCATATACATATACCATATACACATTCACATATTTTTATGCATTCACAATCAGCCATAATGATAAACTCTGCCATCTAAACCAAACCTAGAGGAATGAAGGGAATGGGAAAGTGCTAGAGACTGGGTGGAACCCGTTTGATGATGGATTTCTTTCTCGGTTTCCATCACTTGTAAGGAAGGAAGGAGGGTTGTGGGATTTGAGAAGGAAGCTGGTAATAGATTTAACCTAAATCCTAAAGAATTTGAATATTGTTTCACCGTAAATCCGATTTAGTAAAGCCATTGCGTGTGAATTTACGTTGTTTTAGAGGAAAAGGGAGGATGGGTTGACATTGAGATCATAGTATGACAAGAGAGATGGTGGTGACAGAACTAAACATGGGAAGATCATGAGAAGAGTATTTGAGAACGACATTATGTGAGATGGAAAAGGGAGAGTTGGTGATCAACTAACCTACCAGAAGAGAAAGATCTATGGTTCTTCTTCTGGAAATGAGAAAAGGGAGAGAATGTAAAAGAGGCTGATTTGAAAAAAGAAAGAGGGAGAGGTTTTATGGAGAGAGCTAGGATGAAGTCTTTTCCTGAATGAGAGAATAGAGAGAATGTGGGTTTACTTAGAAGGAGAGGAATTTGGGCAGTCTTTTTTGAAAGATTGCCGGGCTTTCTGAAAAGAGAGGGTTAATTTATAATAAATATATATATTATATATATATATATATATATAATATAACATATTCATGGTCAACAACGAAGGGGATCAAGAAGAATGGTCATTTCAACGCTCACATTTTCTAGGAATCACATTTGATAGAGATATTTGAGTATTTTGAAGGGGATGAATTTCAGTCAGTCCGCCAAAGATATCGATACAATCGTGAAGACGGTTGATTAGATTATAAAAATATTTATATTATGATCAATTTTGATATTCTGAATGCAATGATAAAGTCTGTTCATCAATTGGAGGCCATTTTTATTGATTTTGGTGATATTTGGTGTATCTCAACTCTGATTTGTGAGCTGTTACATCAAAAGTCTGTCGAATTTAGATTTTAAGCTTGACTCGACTGATGTATCATACATAGAGGTCAACAAACACCCCCCAAAAAATGTGATTCGTGTATAGAGCGAGTCGCATTTGTTAAAAACCGGTTGACCCTTTGAGCTGGCCACATATCTTGGATCACTTCATCTTTGATCTCAATAGCTTATGGGGGCTTTGGTAAGATTTATTATTAGTATGATTCCTTATTTTGGACATGCTAAATGACAAGACTGATTGATTTGTCAGGATTGACTTATCGGATGGATAAGAGTTCTTACACCATATGCTCTCTTCTTTAATGGCTTTGTTGAAGATCTTTTTCTTTTATGTCATTACAGATTTGAGTTTCTTCCGACCTTAGCTTTGTGCTTTGGGATTGATAGAGGAATTGGCTTTCTTACTTTGAAATTTGAATTTCCTTTTGTCCTAGTTTTAAGCTTGACAAACTTGATGAAGAATTGACCTGATTTGTCCATATTGATTTGTCAGGAAGTGCACATATGTCTTTAGTCCTAAGCTTGCTGCTTTGATGGACTTGTTGAAGGATGCGTACATATGAGCTAGCCTTCCTGCTTATATTAGGTATATACCATTCATTCATCAGTCTAGTAATATGAGCTTTAATAGACTAAATAACTACAAAATTTCTTTAGTTTGGCCATCAGCTTTGTATGAACTATGGAATTGCATCCTCGATCCTGTGCTTTGTACTTTGATAGACTTGATGGAGAGATTGACTTTGATATGTGCTTTGTACTTGACCGAGATTGATAGATGAATTGATTTGTTTATTTTGAGACTTAAAATTCCTTTTGTCCTAGCTTTAAGCTTAGCAAACTTGATGAAAGATTGACCTGATTTGTCCGTATTGACTTGTCAGCAAGTGTATGTACACCATAAATCTTGTAATTATTGCATTGATGGACTCATTGAAGGTTCATATAGATGACCCAGCCTCCAGACTTATATTGGGTCTATAATGTCGAGTTATCATCCTAGTAATGTGTGCTTTAATAGACTGAATAATTATAAAATTCATTTAATTCGACCATCAGCTTTGTATGAACTATGGAATTGTTTCCTCAATCCTGTGCTTTCTACTTTGATGGACTTGATGAGAAGATTGGCTTTGATCTGTGCTTTATGCTTGATCAAATCATTTGAGAATAGATTGAAATATCACCCTCTAGGTAATATAAAGATTGATTTGAGGCAACTCTGAATTGAGAGTTTCCTCAGATTATTTTGGTCTATCAATCAAGTAGAAAGATATCTTGGGTTCTGGTTGCTTGTAGTCATTAAGCTAGATCTGGTTTGAGATTGAACAGCTATCATCATTGGACTAACGAGCAGGGGTTCTTTCACTGCAGCCTTTTCTTATGGCTTGTTGAGTGTGGAGAGCGTCAACAACTCGGCCATTTATACATTTGTTGAGTTTGACCTTTAGAACTTACTCGAGTTTGACTTAAGCTATGATGGATTGGTGATTTGATCATTGGACTAATGAATCGGGGATCTTTCACTGCAGCCTTTTCTTAGGGCTTGTTGAGTGAGGAGTGCATCAACAACTCAACCATTTGTGGGCTTGTTGAGTTTGACCTTTAGAACCTATTCATATCCTAGACTTTAGGATGTAGAGATTGATGTT
The DNA here is from genome assembly GCA_021442155.1 of Cymbidium sinense. NCBI lineage: Eukaryota > Viridiplantae > Streptophyta > Magnoliopsida > Asparagales > Orchidaceae > Cymbidium > Cymbidium sinense. Next base: position 4,549,107 of record CM038226.1, read on the forward strand.
TTTCCAACTTCATTGATTGAAGCTTCTAAAATTGGGAGTTCTTCTAGCTTGCTCTTCAGAATTTGACAAATCTGGGAGATAAACTTTTGATATTTAGGGCTATCTTTTCATGCGCAGAAGTAGATTCTTTTTATTCCTTGCACGAACTTGCAACTTTAAAAATAATAATTATAGATAAATTATGATATTTCAGCATAAAGCTCGATGTCAACCTGAATCAAAATATATTTGAGGATCTCATCTTATAGCACGATATCAACCTAAATAAAATTAACATAAAATAAAAGTGCTCATTGTCTTGGAGGAGAAATTCTAAAGTACTTTGAAAAGCTCTAAAATAATTTAATAAAATATATTAATATTTAAGTTAATATATTTGATCTTAAGAGGGTTTTAACATATGTAATATTGATTTCATCTATGTATAGAAATCTAAAAATTCCCCCAGTGTAACAGTAGAATTTTCACAAAAAATCTTTTTTTTTCTTGAGTAGGTATATTTATTTAGGGATCTCGGCATGAAGCATGATGTCAACCTAAATAAATATACTAAAAAAATGCCCCTATCTTGCAGAGGGATTTCTATTGTACCTCCAGAATATTTTTATCATGCATAATACTTTTCAGGTATCAACTATTATTTGAAGGTATTGGTCTTTCACCATTTAGGTCAATGAGTTGGTATACTTCTCCTTGATACATTTCCTCAATGATAAAAGGGCCCTCCCAATTAAGCTCAAATTTTCACCGAATTTTTGATTCTAAATAATTGGTCTTCTCAGCACCAAGACCAATTTCCCTTTTTGGAATGTTCGAGGTCGCACTATATGATCAAAAACCCTGGACATCTTTGTTCGATAAACTTCCAAATTTTGATGAGCTTGTAATCTAACTTCATCAAGTGCATCGAGTTCCTCTATTCTCAAATGCACATTTTGATCTTCAATTAGATCGTATTGTATGACTACTCAAAGTGAAGATAACTCAACGCAAGGACAGCCTCGATTCCAAATTCTAATGAATAAGGAATGGCTTTAGTCAACATCTTGTAGGTAGTTCAATACACCCATAATGCCTCTATCAGTTTGGTATGTCATTCTCTCTTATTTTTAGTGAGGATCTTCTTGAGCAGTTTGACCAATATCATATTAAAAGCTTCTACCAAACCAATTTCCCTTGGATTATATATTGAAGAATATCACCAATTAATTTTTTGTCGATTGATAAATCTATAAACTTTTGTACTTTTGAAGGCTATGCCATTATCAAAAATTATTTAGTGTAGCACTCCAAATCTATGGACCACATTATGTATAAAAAATTGGATCACTCGATCGGATGTAACTTCTTTAAATGGAGTAGCTTCAGCCCACTTAAAGAAATAATCAGTCGTCGCTAGGATGAAGTGGTGACTCGCTGATGATGGAGGATCAATCAGTCCAATTATATCTATACCCCAACATTCAAATGGCCAGGATGCTATTGTAGGGTGTAATGGATTTGGAGGTTGGTGAATTATATTCCCATATACTTGATATTCATGGCACCTCTTTGTATGATTAATACAGTCTCTCACCATAGATGGCCAATAATAGCCCATCCTTTTGATCTTTACTGCCATCTTGGGACCTGACTGATGTGCACCACAAAGTCCTTCATGAACTTCAACCATCACTTTGGTAACTTCAAGACTTGCTACCAATGCTTCATACTTAGCTTCATTATTAGTTCTTGGCTCAGTCAATTCATATGATCGTTTCATTATTCCTCCCTTTGGTGATATGAAGATGATGCTGATTCCTACTCTTGCCCCTAAAAATTTAGAGGTTTGACTTGTTTGATCGATGAGGCTCCATCAAAGTATATTTCTCAAATTTGTGATTTTTCTCTTTCATGAATGAGCATAATTTGCTCATTAGGCAAATCATCATTAAGAGAAGAGTCTGCAGGGATGGGATGTGTAGCAAGAAAATCTTCTAAGACTTGTCCCTTCACTGCTTTTTACGGAACGTATGTGATATCAAATTGTAAAAGCAATGCTGCCCATCTTGCCAAGCGACCAGTCAACATTGGTCTTGTCATCAAGTACTTCAATAGTTCAATTCTTGAGATGAAGGTAATTTTGCTAAATAGTATATAATGATAAGCTTTTAGACTGCAAATACTAATGCTAAACAGTGCTTCTCTATTAAAGAGTATCTCATTTCTACTCCTATTAACATTTGATAAATATAATAAAGAGTATTCTCTTTGCTTTCTTTATGGTGTTATGCCAATAATGCTCCAAGAGACTCTTCTAATGTAGCTGTATATAGAATGAGGGGCTTCCCTGGAGTAGGCGCTGCAAGAATGGGTGGATTTAATAAGTAGCTTTTAATGCTATTGAAGGCTTCTTGACACTCTTTGTCCCATTTGAATGGAGCATCATTCTTCATCAACTTTGCAAATAGTTGGCAGTATCCTGATAGGTTTGATTAAATCGATGGATGAATGCAAGCTGTCCTTATAAAGAACCGAGCTGACGCAAACTCTTCGGCAAAGGCATCTCCATAATTACCTTGATTTTAGTAGGATTTATTTCAATTCCTCTGTGATGTACAATATACCTAAGGAATTTTTTGGAGGATACCCCAAATGCACATTTTAGAGGATTCATCTTGAGATCATATTTTTTGATTCTCTCCAACATAATTCTCAAGTCTTCAAAGTTATTTTCATGATTTAAGCTATTAGCCACCAAATTGTCAACTTAATATTCTACCTTCTAGTGAATCAACTCATCAAAAATAAGCATCATGGCTCTTTGGTATGTAGCTCCAGCATTCTTCAATCTGAAGGGCATGATTGTGTAGCAGTATATACCAATTGGAATCCTAAATAATGTGTGCTTCTCATCTTCAAGAGCCATATTGATTTGATTGTATCCCGATAATCTGTCCATGAATGAGAACATATCGTAGTTGGAAGTATTGTCCACTAGTAGTTTTGATATTAGAAGTGAAAAGTCATCTTTTGGGCACACCTTATTTAGGTCCCATAAGTCAATATAGAAATGGATTTGGACATTCTTCTTCCTTATTGGGACAATGTTGGCTATCCAATCTACATACTTCTTCTCTCGAATGAAGCCTACTTCGATCAGCTTCTTAGTTTATGCAATTATCGGTTCTTCAATCTTCAATCTCATTCACCTCAGAGCTTGCTTAACAGGCATCACATCTAGTTTAATGGAAAGTTTATGAATTGGTACGTCAGGGGATAAGCCTAGCATTTCAGAATATGTCCAAGCAAAGCAATCCCTGAATTCACAGAATAGCAATTTTTATCTCTTCAACTTTCTCATCAGGTAGATAGGCGCTGATGAAAGTTGGATGGGGATCATCCTCAGCTCCTAGGTTGATTTCTTTGAGTTCATCCATAGTAGTTGTTTGTCCACCATCTTCGAGTTCTTCAGGTGCAGGTGCAGGCTTCTACTTCTTCATCATTTATAAGAAGAATTTCATTGAGATCATCTTCTCATCACTATTAATTTCGATCTCAGCTTCTATTATATTATAAAAAACTTCATTTTGATGAGATTTATCGATAAACTCAAGACATTAGTGACAAACTTATCACTTCTTCATGATATTTGAAGATTTCTTTAATTCCACATCTTGCTAAAGACTTGAGCTCTCTGCTTAGTAATTCTAATATGAATTCCAAGCTTATGCATCATTCTTCATAATTTTGGTGGATAGTATATTGGTATTCTTGTTGGTACCATCTGATTAGAATCTTCATATAGAGTAGGCCAATCAAAATTATGAGGCTGAGACTCTTCAAATTTATAAATTAAAGTTCATGTTCTACCACTCTCACTCAATGGTGGCACATACAATGTTATCAATTCTTCAATATCATGGACCTCCAATGGAGTGATTTCTTTGAAGTACTGCTGAGGGATAGGTACAATTTTGAGGGAGTCATCTGACTCTGCCAAGTGAGCTATCCTTCTTAAAGCAATATTTTAAACCCTATTTTCATAAGTAGATTCAAGTCATAGTCTGAATTAGAATCAATTATCTTATATTTTACCTTTCTTGAAAGCTTATAAGTTCTCTTAAATTTGACAAAAATATTTTCTTCTTCTTGTGTGTCACTTTCCAAATGAGGAGCCAGTCTTCTTAATTTAGGTGCAGAGTCAAGTACTTTAGGGAGAGTCAGCATTATCTTCTTTCTTTCTCTTTTCTTCTGCTCTTTCACCTTATGAAGTTACTTTTTAATCCCTGAAGTGGATGATATTGACTCGAGAGGTTCTGTTGGCTTAGACTCCTTAGGGATGAAATAATCTTTGCTTCATGGACAGAGAATGGTTATAGGTTGCCAGGAATTCTGAACTCTTCTACATCTTTTAGGTACTTCATACGCTGATGCATAGTTGATGGGACCATACCTTACTCATGTAGCCACAATCGACCTAAGAGAGCTCTGAATGATGTATCAATGTCAATTATATGAAACTTGGCTTTTGTATATAAATCCTAAAACTTGAGTAGGAGAATAAAAGAACCCACGATATTCTACCCTTTCTCATTGAAATCGTGAACCATCAACTTATCCCTCCCAAGATGTTAGATATCAAGTGATAATCCTCTTAATACTTTTAGACTCATAAGATTAATAGATAAATATGGATCAATCAATATTTGTTTGATCAAGATGCCACCACTCTCTATGGTAACATATAAAGGACGGTTGTGATATGTTGTTCCCAACATAAGATTATCTCCAGAAAATATGAATATGGGAGATCTTGAGTTTGTAATGATTCAATCATACATTTTTTTAGCAAAGTAAGCTTCACAACTCTTTGAATCTTTAAGAGCTTGTATCAAAGTTTCTTGGAGGTCTTTCAACATCAAGGAAGCATCATACACACTCAATTGTGCAGGGATATTTCTTAGATGATAGAATATTATAATCTATCTTTGTGCTTGATTTAGGCTTTATTTTAAGATTTTTGGGAATGATACCTTCATTGACTTCAATTTGTTTTTCCCTTATCTTTATTTGAATTCCCTCTCTTTGATGATGGTGGTATGACTTTAGCACTTCCCATCTGAACTTGAATCACCTTGTCTTGCTCAGATTCCTCTAAAAAAGTAGTTTCTTCAAATTCACTTTTTATTCTAGAGGATTGACTGAAAGAGTTAAACTCACTTTTTAACTTTATACATTTCATACGTGATGATATCAATGAGTTTGACTCTTCTCCATCGGGAAAATATAAATTTTCGTCTGAACTGTTATCTTTTTGTTGAGTCATTAGACAAAATTTAGATGTTAACTCCTTAGGTTCTTCTTATTTTTTTTTATAAGAATTATGATGGGTTGGTCGAGTCTATCTGACTACCCTTATCATTTTGAAGTAATTGATGCTGAAGAACATCTGATATCACATAAATAATTCAGCATGTCTCTACTGGATAAGATTTACCATTATCTTATTCATCCAATTCAACAATGCGAAGTTTGGGCATAAAGTCTGCAAGTCAATTTGTTTGTCTTGTCAGTTAGTGATACTCCTCTAAATTGTTAATAATCTTTTGAGTTATAGTTCTCTTCTTGATCTTCTTTTCCTTACCGGGCTTCTTTGACTTATGAGGCCTACGTTTATTAGTCTGCTCCTCTTGCTATGATGAAGTAGCCTTATCAAAATGCCACTGAGAAGCCAAAATTCTTGGTTTAGTCATTTCTTTTAAGTCTAATATAGGTTCAAGTGGTGATTTTCACTTAACACTAGGGACGTCTTTTAGCCGCTACAATATTTTCATGGTCTTCTTAGAGACTACTATTTTCTATTCTTCAATTTAAACTACTTTTTTCTTCTTTTTATCTTTAATGGATAATAAGGAAGAGGACAAAATCATCCTTGTAGATTCTCTTTTTGAGTTGAGTAGAACGCTATCGGATAATGTAAATTCACATTATCGATATTTGCCTTCTAACTAATCTTTGAAGACATAATAATCTTTAATAGGATGGTTGATCATCCGATGATAGGGATAGTAATTTGGATTATTGGCTTAATCAGCTTCTTCAGGCCTTTTAATTTTGGTAATTATAGATGAGCTTTGACTACTTATCGAAATAATTTAATCATATTGCCTCTTCTAAAAAAATATTCTTTGTTCATCTTTTTCTTAAGAGATGGTTGCATTCACTCATCATCTCTTTTCGTTTATTTTGGACACTCTCCATCACCTGGAAAAGTTTGAGGTTTTCCATTGCCTCCCAATACTAATTTTGGCTGTGGAATAGGATGCACGAGCTTCATTCCCTTGTCATCATTGTACATTGGCTGCTTTCCTTTATCTACATTATAAATTGCTCATTTTTCACCACTTGAGCTATAAGAAGCGGCATGAGTTTCGTTTCTTCTTGAGTATGAAGGCTTATTTTTCCTTGATTTATCTGTTTATATTTCAGACTTAGGGTGATTTAACTTTTCAAATTTGGCCACCCTATCAAGCAAGTCATGGAATGTTGTAATTGATGTCATACATAAAAATGGTGTCATTTCATCATCCATATTGTCTATTAACAGTTGGATTGCATGTTCTTCCTCCAATTGTTGTTCACATTTTATGCTTAGGTTATGCTAACGAGTTACAAATTTTATCACTAACTCATATTTTCTCTTTTTTAGTAAGACAAGGTCAGCGATTGTTATCTCCTCGGTTGCACTGGAGAACCTTTGTACGAACTTTATCTCTGGCTCAGTGATGTTTTTGATCGAATCATTTGGCAGTTTTGCATACCACTCGAAGTTGAGGTCAGGCTACTGAAGAATTGACAAAAAAAGTAGTGCATCATTCCCTCCAGTGTTACCACAAGTAGCCTTGAATTGGGCCAGATGTTATTTTAGATTACCATGTCCACTAAAAATATTAAATATTGGTACTCAGTAACTTTTTAGGTATGTCACTTGATCAAATTCAGCTGGGTAAGGGCGACCTTACTCACCAACTTTTCAGCCTGCTCTGAAGCTATAACTACTTTTATCTTTTTATTAATTATTATTTCTAGTTGAGCAAGTGTTATTGTTCCTAGTGCACTAGCCACATTCTAAATTATAGGTTGAGGAGCTAACTGATTAACTTCACGTCTCCCTTCAGGTATAACATGTACTGTAGGAGCTTGAGGTATCAAAATTTCTCATGGTATAGAGATTGTGTTATTAGTTACCTGTTGATTAGAAAATGAATCAGGTGCTACATTTGATGTGATATTCTTCTGTAACATATTCATCATGATATTCATTTGTGCCATCATGTCATTCATCTTGGCACCAAGCTGTGAAATTTTCTTATCTTTGACTTCCATTTGACGCTGCATTTGTCTTTGTTCTCTAGCTAGCACCACGATGTCAATCAATACAGGCTCTTCTTCTTCCTCTATTTTCACTATTATTCTGCTCCTAGCTCATCTTCATGGGAAGAACTTGATTGTCCTTCCCCTTATGCATTTGCAAGGACAACTGTTGTTGGGACTGAATGATGAGACTGACTGTAAAAGCATGTACTAGGCTGGTTATTTTCTAGTTCAATCATTTAAATAGCTTCAACTCCATTGACTTCTTTTCATTTTGATCTTCTTCTTCTTCTTCTTTAGTGGAGATTGAAGATCCATCTTCTACTCTCTTTCATGATGACTCTCCTTTGTAAGCATCAAAATCAGGTTCAAGCTCACTGGATTCATGTTGCTGTGATGTTGAGCAGAAAGTTCATCTATATCTCTGGCCATATAGATGACTTCCACTTCCATAGTGTCCTATTCATCATCTTCTTTTCATAGATGAACTTATGATCAGTGCCTCCAATGGATCTTGGTTTATTGTGAGTAACAAACATTTCTTCCATTGGGGGACTGCGATCATAATCAACTTTCTCCCCGAGGGTGAATCTGATTGATGACAGGATCCCTAAAGGATTCTCCAGGGGGTGTCGACCATCATGTATTTTTTTTAGTGATATCCCTTCTTCTAGGTATCCACTTTTGATGAGTTATTTTTGAGGTGGATTTCTAAATATGTGTATTAGATCTCACACCTCTTTCTTTCTTCAGAATTTCATCACAGGGCCTTGGCCTCCATACCTACTTACCCTTTCGCTGGGACCTTTCGGTAGCAGATTCTTGGACATGTAGTCTAAGTGTCATAGTCTGATGCTCACCGTGCAAAGCATACTTGGCTGGATGACTAGTTACCATAAGAGATGACAACCAACTTGGTGGAATCTCAGTATCTTCGATCATCACTAGGCTACTTTAAGAACATTGTGTATTCTAATGGATAGTGTTTCAGGTTGTCTCCTCTGTGGTTGTGGAGCTTGACGTTGTTGAATCTAGAAAGAGTGCTTCACCTCACCAGTAGAGCTATTTCTTTTTACTCATTTTAGATTATCAAAGTGTTGTGTAGGAATACTCACTGTGGATATTGTTTGTTCAAGTCATTCAAGGATCTATTGAGCCTCAAAGATTTCTTCGCCATCTAGTTAATTTTCTTCATGAGGAAGTCTCAAAATCAAGTCTCCTAAGTATAAAGGTTTCAGTTGGTAAGTAGCTATATCATGGCATTAGATACAAGATTTTAATGATGATTCTCACTCGGGAGATTATCTTTCAAATTAAAGTTCTCTATGAATTTCAACATCTCCTATGATCATTAGATATGCGATGTTTACTACTAACAATGAAAGGAGTGTCAGATCCATTCTCCAAGTGAAATGATTAGAATTAATATTATTTAATCCCATACTTTCAAAATGCAGAGGTACTACATAACAAAATAATAGTATAACAAAGATATACTCTATAGAATATTTTATTCAAAATAGAGTCTCATACATTAGTAATTTGAATTTATTACACATTTAAATCACCATTTTTTGTTTTGAATTTTCAAATATCTTGTTCCTACTATAGCATGTATATGACTAGCCAAAGATGGAAAGAGAAACTTATCCCCAATGGAGTTGCCAGAAATCTATGGGCTCTGAAAATACACCACCGACCTCTCACATTGAAGAGAGTATGATTTAAGAAATTTTAGAAAGGTATGGAATAAATATAAGACATACCTAGATTTCACTCATTTTGTGTGGACTTTATATCTGATTCTAGGTTTTCTATAGGCACAAGCACTTAAAGTCAATTACCCCTCTCAATGCTGAGAGAGAACTTTCAATTAAGGCTATCACAATAATGTAGTGTGTATACATGTAGTTTGAATTTTTTAGAATTTATAAAATTCATCATTTTAACTTAAAATGGATGGTTGGGGAATGATGATGCATCTATCCCATGGTTCCATCATCCCTGCCATCACTCCCTAGTCTACTTAGTCAAAGGAGGTAGACAACCATAAGGGATCCTCAGTAGCATGGGTGGTCATCTAAGAAACTCTTGTAGACTTGGGGTGGTGTTTATCTAAGAGACAAGCTTACTTAATGTGAGTTTATAAGTACATTGTGATTCACATCTCATGAGCCATCGTGGAGCATATAGGTACATTTTGATGGTAGCCGATTAAAATCTTCATTCAATACCATTAATGGGATGTATTTGTTCATTTAATATATTAGATTGTTGACTTATTTTAATGAATGATCATCATTATCATATAACTTAAAATGGATGGTTGGGGAATGATGATGTATCTATATCCCATGGTTCCATCATCTGCATTGCCCCTGGTCTACTTAGTCAAAGGAGGTAGTTGACCCAACCTGATAGAAGGATCCTTGTCTGTAGCATGGGTTGTGTCATCTAAGAAACTCTTGTAGATTTGGGGTGGTGTTTATCTAAGGAGACAAGCTTAAGTCTACCTTAGCTGACAGAGGGCTTTTTGCCCTATAAGGTGTACCTTGTGATTCACATCTCAAGGTACAGAGCCATCAGGGAGCATATAGGTACATTTTGATGGTAAGTATCCCTTCTGATTAAAATCTTCATTCAACACAGCCATTATCAGGGTGGATGTATTTTTTGTTCATTTAATATATTATTTCAGATCCTATTGACTCTATTAGTTTAATGATAGATGATCAGATCTACTATCATATGACAAAATTAGCTTCTCAGATATTTTATTATGTGAAGATTATTATAATATTATGATAGGATTTTTAGGTTTTGTTAACCTGGACTTTGTCCTAAGACCAAACTGGGAAGTAACCCGTGTAGCATCCTCAGATATTAAATTTAAGCAGTCAACGTAGTGTCGGGGCCCATGCGGGTATATTTAAGAATGCTTGCATAACTTTAAGGAATTGAATTTGAGTTTTAATCATACTTCATAATATGCACAAGAGTTCAATTGAAGCCTTAATGAATGTCTTATGTTCACGATGTGTTGCAAATTCGGTGGCATATGAGGAGCAGAATTATATTCATATTTGCACTCAAAAGGTTGTATCTTTGCTTGCATTTTATTTATTCCAATAATTTCTAAACTTCAATGGTTGACTTATGCTCATTAAAGACCTGTTGGATATTTGCAAATTGAACATTCAAATTTGATATTCGCTCATACAAGTTGATGTACTTCTTTAAACGAGCTTATTTGAATTTAAGCTTCTTTTGAATATAAGTCAATCATTCAATAAGAAGTTTCAATCATGCTTGCTAATAGGCTATTTAGCTATAGTGAAAACCTCTTATGAATTTTATTTGATTTTCACTTTAGTTTGAAAATGGCACTCAACAAATCCTATGTGCTTTAATTTTGTGTCCATTTACTGCCTTTCTCAATTCATTTTAAAATAGACATTGTAATGCAAGAAGGCATACTCTTTGTAAATTCCACTCTAGAGTTTGATTTGTGTTCTACCTCATTTGAAAATTACCCTTCTAGCTTCATTCAGCCGTCTTATAAGTATGACATGAATTCGCATTGCATTTGGCTTATTCTCCTTCCAACATTTTCATACATGATATAACATAAGCCAAAATGTTCAATTAACTTTTTTTGGCCAACTAACCATTATAGTTTTCTATAGCATGTAAATAGATTATCAAGTTTCACCTTCATTCTCCAAGCTTGATTGTGTTTAATTAAAATCACTTTTAATTCACCTAGAATAAATTATGATAATCGTAATGTTTATTGGAAAGATCATTCATTGGTGAATACATAAGTCATGTTCTTCATATCCCTTATATAGGAGCGATCAAACCCTATTTGACTTTATTTTAAATTCCACATCAAGACCAACACATAATCAAATTTCAAATTTATATCAAGTCTCTTATGCATTTGGAGTTAGTTTTAAGTGTCACTTGTATTCTATTTGAACACTCCTCTTTATTTTAATATATAAAGCAATAGACTCAAACATTCATTTGGCTATAAACTAAGCGAATGAATTAATTTCTTTACTTAGTATATTTTCATATGATAATAATACTTTTTATACCCATTCAATTTTGATTTTATAAATTTTCTTAGGAATTTATATCTTATATTTAACTTAATGTTAAATTAAAATATTTTGGTTCAAGTCCTTTTGAAGTTCATTGTAATCTCCCCCCTTTTTTATTTCAATTTAATATTCATCTTTATGTTTACCTTGTTAGAATTTTCAATTTAATATATTTAAATTTCATTTTTAATCATTATATTTTGGTCTTTTAGATGAATTTTGATTCTTTTCTATTCTTCTCTTTTTTTAAGTCCAAAATTTAATTCAAAATCTGGCAGAATTTTTGCAGCATTTTGGCATAGGAGTGCAACATCTAACAGCTTTTGGGTCTACCCATCACGCCCTGATGAGGGTGACGGTTAGTGTTTTAAAACACCTCGATTGATTTTGATCTCATCATGCCCTAATGAGCATGATGAGGCCTTCAAATCTGCAAAAAAAAAGCATATAGATATACCATATACACATCACATGTTTTTATGCATTCATAATCAACCATAATGATAAACTCTGGCATCTAAACTAAACCCAGAGGAAGGAAGGGAGCAAGAAAGTGCCGGAGACCGGGTGGAACCTGTCTGATGACGAAAGTTATTTATCGATTTTCATCATTTGCAAGGAAAGAAAGAGGGGTTGTTTGGCTACAGGATTTGAGTAGGATTTAAGCTAAGAGAAATTTTGGTAATAGGATTTAACCTAAATCCTACAGATTTTTAAATCCTATTTCACCGTAAATCCCAGATTTAGTAAAGCCTATTGGCAGGTGGATTTATGGAATTTAGAAAGGCAGTGGTGTGCGATGGTGGATGGGTTGAGGTTGAGATCTGAGGCTGTATCACAAGATAGATGCTGGTGACCTCGTGAAGTAGATCTGTAACACGTGAAGATCATGGAGAAGAGAGTATTTGTATGAACGACATTAACTGAGATGGAATTGAGAGAGTTGGCGACCGACTGCCTTCAATTATGAAGACAGAAGCATCGATGGTCCTTCTTTTAACTGGGTGTAATGAGGAAAAGGGAGAGAGGATAATGCTAAAAAGGAAGAGGGAGACAGGGATTTTGGATGGAAGAGCTTGCGGTTTGAAGGAAATCAAGCGAAGATCTTCCGATCGAGTGAGGGAAATGAGAGAGAGAATGAGGGCTTATGGGTTGAGAGGGGTTGGGAGATGGAACTGAGCAAGGGTTTGCAGCTTCTTCTTGCAAACAAGAAGGGCTTCGTTCAGTTTCTTTTTTCAAACGAGAGGGGCTACGTTCAGTTTTGAGGGAGGATTGGGTGTGTGAGGTTGAGAGAAACGGGAGGGAACGGTTGAGGAAATGGGATGATAGAAAGGAGAAGAGTGGAAGCTTCACATGCATTCCTTTGGTTATGGGAGATCGAACAAGGGAGAAGGAGCAAATGCCTGAGGCTTACAACTCAATTCAGCTCGAGTTGCAAAAGTTTGGGTCAGTTAGGGTTATTAAGTATAAATAGTCTTTTTAATTAATTTTTTAGGTGCTAAATCAACTTTAATATGAACTTTATGTTGACATCATTATATGGTTAATATATATGTTTATTCAAGGTTATTTTGATGTTTTGGATGTAACGGCGTAATTTGTTTCACGATCGGAGGCCATTTAGTTTGAGTTAGTGTCGAATCGGGTCAATTTCATAAAATGCACATCATCACTTTCGACCACTCAACGTTTGTGTAGACTCATCCGACTTGATAGTCTCTAGTTTCATTTAATATATTTTGACATTTTGAAGCTAATAATACAATCAATTTCATGAATGAAGGTCATTTGAGCATCATTGTAGCCTCCCGACTCTGATATGTGCATCAACACATTGACAGCTTGTTTGCTTGATCAGTTGATCATTAGATTGTGCAATATTTATATTCTGACCAATTTCAATATTTTAAATGAAATGATGAAGTTCGTTCATCGACTGGAGGTCATTTCAACTATTTTTGATGATGTTTGGTGTATCTCAACTTTGATTTGCGAGCCATTATATCAAAAGTCCATCGAATTTGGATTCTGAGCTTGACTTGATTGATGTATCACACATAGAGGTCAACATGTAGGTTCCTCAAGAGATTTGCTAGTGCCATACCCTAAAGGTTATTCAGTGCCTAAATTTAATACATTTAATGGCACTAGGAACTCTAGACAACACCTGGCACAATTCAAAGCAACGTGTGGCAATACAGGAGGCAATGATACACTACTATTCTGCCAGTTCATTAGTAGTTTAACCTCAACTACTTTTGAATGGTACGCTGAATTGCCTAATGACCCAGTCAAGACTTTTATTGAATTAGAGATGATGTTCATCAAGAGATTCACCAGTGCAACTGAAAAGATTACAATTGCTGACATCGCTTTAGAACGAAGAAGAAAGATGAGTTAGTGACTAAAAATATTTTACATTATCAAAACATGAGCATGAAATGTGAACAATAGCTAGAAGAAGAACATGCAATTCAATTGTTGATGGGTTACATCAATGATAACGTGACACAATATTTCAAGAGTTATTGGACCGAGTGGTAAAGTTCAAAAAGCTAAATTGCTCAAAACGTGAGGGTCACTTAGAAAAGGTAAAGAAGAATAAATTCTCAGACTCAAGGAGGAATGAGTCTCACACAACCTCCTATAGCTCGAGTAGTGGAAAGCAAGCAACTTAAAATGTTGATAAAGGAAAATAGCCTGCTTATGCGGATGAAGGGGGAAAGCAATCAGTTAACTCCCAATCAAAGTAATTAATAAGAAATGATGAGCGAGTGTACTCATCTCTAAAAGATAAGATGATTAAGGAATACTCTTTCAAGAGGGAGAGTGTAGCTAAGTTATTCCGCCTAGCGATTAAAGTAAGATTAGAATTACCAAAATCCAAAAGACCTGAAGAGTCAGGTCAAACTGATAAGCCAAAATATTGTTCATATCATCGGGTAATTAGCCACCCAATTGAAGATTACTATATTTTAAAGGATTGGCTGGAGAGAAAATATAGAAAGGGTGAATTCACACTGTCTGATAGTATTCTCATTCATCCTAAAAGAGAATCTAGCAAGGTGGTTATGTCCACTTTAGTAACATTGATGAAAGAGAAGGCAAAAGGAAAATTAATACAAGATAAACAATGGGAGACAGTAGTCTAAGACAACCATGAAAATGTTGAAGCAGCTAAAAGATGTCCTTAGTGTTAAGTGGAAATCACCACTTGAACCTATATTGGATTTAAAAGAAATACCTAAACCAAACATTTTATCTTCTCAGCAGAATTTTTATAAGGCTAGTTCATCACAACATGAGTAACAGTCTGCTAGATGTAGGCCTCATAAGTCAAAGAAGTTAGCTAAGAAAAAAAAAGATTAAGAAGAGAACTATAATTCAAAAGATCATCAATAATCTAGAGGAGTATTATCAACCAATGAGACAGACTATCAGGCTTGCTGATTACATGTTAGGACTTTGGATTACTGAGCCAAATGAAGGAAATAGTAATAAAGACTTTCTTCCTAGAGAAACATGTCGAGTTATTTCTGTGGTATCGAATAACCCCCAATGTGATCCATGAATCGATAATTGGAATCAAGTAGCTTTGAAAAATGTCATATGCAAAAATGAATTCAAGAAGTTTGTCTCGCCAAGTAGGAGAATTCCTAAGCCTATAACATCAAAGTCGTGCTTGATGGTGCGACAAACAGAAGACAGTTCAGAAGAAGACTTATGTTTTTCTAATGAAGATGAGTTTGAGCATTCGAAGACATCCCAAATGGGCCGCTTGAAGCTTGGCAGTGACTCTGAAGCATCCGCATAGTCCTCTGGGGTATATGGTGACTTTGAAGGAGCTACATCATCTGAAGTGTCTGAGCCAAATAAAGCAGTCCAAGTGCAACTAAGGAGTGGCAAGATACTACCACCTCCATTAAAGAAAGGGTTATCAAATAAGCACAAAACCATAAATGAAGAGAAAAATATTGAAGTCAATGTAGATATCATCCCTAAAGACCTTAAGAAGAAGTCAAATTCAAATGGAGGAATTGATTATAATATTCTATCGCATTGGAGAAAGATCCCTGCACAACTGAGTGTGCATAAGGCTCTCTTGATGTTGAAGGATCTCTGAGAAATATTGATTCAAGCTCTTAAAGATCTAAAGGGTAATGAAGCTTATTTTTCCAAATGATGCATGACTGAAGTTTAGCAAGCTCAAGATCTCTAGGTGATCACTTTCTCTGAAGAAGATCTTACACTCGGGATAACGGAACATAATCGTCCATTATATGTAGCTGTAGAAAGTGCTGGAATTATAATCAATTGAATTCTGATTGACCCAGGTTCATTAGTAAATTATATGAGTTTGCGAGCACTTAGGGGGTTGTCCCTAGACATTCAACATCTTGGACAAGATAAATTGATGGTCCATGGCTTCAACGAAATGGGGCAGAGGGCTCTCGGATCTTTCATTTTACCACTTAGGTTTAGAGAACTCTATACCCAAGCTAAATTTCATGTGATAGATGCTGACACCTCGTTCAAAGCTCTATTAGGCAATCCTTGGCTCCGTGAGTATGGTATGGTTTTGTCTACTCTACATCAATATATGAAGTACATAAGAAATAGAGCAGAACATAAGATTCTTAGCACTATTCAACCATTTACAAGGAAAAAAGTTATGAGGATGCAAAGTATTATCTTTCAAAAGGAAGTAGGTCTTGACAATCTACAGCTCTAATTTGAAAAACTATAAAGCAACCCAAAGAAGAGAAAGAGCAAAAAAGAAGAAAGAAGGTTGTATTAAATCTCTTTAGAACCTATGACACATCACCAAAGCTAAAGAGGCATGTTCCCATTTGGGTAGTGATACAGAAGGAGAAGAAGAGATTCCAGTTGAACTTAAGGAAAAATGTGAGCCTTCAACAAAAGAAAATGTGATAAATAACTTCGATTCCAATTATGATTTCGAGTCCATCTATACCAGTGCAGTTTAATGTGTTTATTCTAGAAGAGCTACTGATCTTTTAGTATCAAATGATTCATTCATAGTTACACCAGTTCCTCCTCGATATTTCAAAGAAGTCACATCACATGATGTTCACAATATTGAGGAACTAAAAATCTTATTTGTACCTCCACTACCTAGGAGCAACATATTGGGAACTTCATTCGATAGATCTGAGGAATGTCAACACTATGATTCTGAATAGCTTATTCAATACTCAGAGTTTGAAGAGATGATACCCACCAGGATGCCAAGATACTATCCTCCAAATATCCGAAGGATGATGCACACACTTGGAATCGATGTTGGAACTGATAGATGGTGAGCTCTCTTCTTTGATAACTTATGGAGTTCAAAGAGTCCACAAAATTCTTGAAGAAGTGATAATTATACCACTAAGGGTCTCAGATATATCTAACAAAAGCATCATCAAAGGAGCACTTTCTATATGATAATCGAAAGTGAGATTGAAACTAAAATTGAAAATAAAGATGACTTTATGAAGTCATTCTCACAATCGATGGGGAAGTAGAAGCTGAACCTGCACTTGAAGAAATTGAAGATGGTGGGCAGATGGCTATCATGGATGAGTTGAAAGAAATTAATTTGGAGACTCAAGAAGAACCTCATCCAACCTTCGTTAGTTCCATTCTGCCTAACGATAAGGTTGAAAAAATAAAAATATTACTTTGTGAATTCAGGGATTGCTTTGCTTGGACATACTCTGAGATGCCTGGCTTATCCCCTAATATGGCAGTTCATAAACTAGCTATTAATTCCCATTTAATACCAGTCAAACAAGCTCCTAGAAGAATGAGGCTGAACATTAAATAACAAGTGGTCACAGAAACAAAAAAGCTAATTGAAGAAGGTTTCATTCATGAGGAGACGTATGCATATTGGATAGCCAACATTATTCCCGTAAAGAAGAAGAATGGTCAGATTCGAGTCTGCATCGACTTTCAAGATTTAAACAAGGCATTCCCAAAAGATGATTTCCCACTCCCTATGTCAGAATTGCTACTGGATAACACCTCCAACTATGACATGCTCTCCTTTATGGATGGCTGATCAGGTATAATCAGATCAAGATGGCTCCTGAAGATGAGAAACACACATCATTTAGAACACCAATTGATATTTATTATTATATAATCATGTCGTTCAGATTGAAGAATGTCGAAGCTACATATCGGGGCATGACAAGCATCTTCGATGAGTTGATTCATCAGAAAGTAGAATGCTATGTTGATGATCTCGTCATTAAAAGCATTGATCAAAAAGATCACCTTGAGGATTTAAGGATTATCTTTAAAAGGATCAGAAAGTATGATCTCAAGATGAATCCTCTTAAGTGTGCTTTTGTGGTTTCCTTAGAAAAATATCTTGGATATGTTGTAAGACATAGAGGAATTGAGATTGACCCCAACAAATTCAAGGCGATTGTGAAGATGCCTCCACCGAAGAACCTTCGCAAGCTTTGCTCTTTACAAGGACAACTTGCATTCATTCGGTATTTTATATTAAACCTATCAGGAAGATGCCAACCTTTTGCAAAGCTAATAGAAAGAACGCTCCATTCAAATGGGACGAGGAATGTCAAGAAGCATTTGAGAGAAATAAAAAGTATCTACTCAATCCACCAATTCTAGCAGCTCCTATTACAGAGAATCCTCTTGTCTTATACACCACAGCTTTAGAGGAGTCCCTCAGGGCTTTACTTGATCAACACAATAAATAAAATAAAGAAAATGCATTATACTACATCAATCAAAGATTAGTAGGAGTCGAAGTATGCTACTCTCCAATAGAAAGGCATTGGCTAACATTGATATTTGTAGTTCAAAAGCTTTGCTATTACATGCTTTCTCATAAAATCACATTAATCTCAAAGGTCGCTTCGTTGAAGTTGTTGATGACAAGACCGACATTGACAGGTCATTTAGCTCGATGGGCAATACTCTTATTACAATTTAATATTACGTACGTACCCCAGAAAGCAATGAAGGGATAGATTTTGGCAGACTTCCTTGCTGCGCATCCTATCCTAACTGATTCACTTCTTAATGATGACTTTCCTGATGACTAGATTCTACTTATTAATGAAAGAAAAAAGATGCAAATCTGGGAGATTTTTTTGATGGAGCTTCATCGATCAAGGCACCACAACCTCCAAACCTACATAAGGCACAAGCTAGTATTGGCATCATATTCATAACACCTAAAGAAGGCATCATAAGACATTCATATGGATTGACTGAACCTCGAACTAATAATGAAGCTGAGTATGAGGCTTTGATAGTGGATCTTGAAAAAGCTATTGCCATAGGTATCCAAAATTTGCAAATTTTTGGAGACTCTCACCTGATCATCAATCAAGTTTTGGGAATATATAAGATCACTAAGTGTGGGGAAATTATTATGTTTCAATTTCTAAAGAATGTATACTTCCATCTTCACTCTATGTAGAATAAAATGAAGATAGAAATATACTCTTTTTATGCATTTTTGGACACCACATAAATCCGCAAATATTTTTATTTAGGGCGATTGAGTATGACATTAAGGAGATGTGTACTATCTCGAAAGATAGAAGTCACCACACTATAATGGACCTAATTACTTCAACAAGGACTAAGGACAATGGGTCTCCATATGTACCAAAGATTCTTCCTCTACTTTACATGGAAAAGCAAAGTAGGATTTATTTTAAACCAAGTTCGTGAAGTTCCCTATGGGGGCAAGCCCATGTAGTTAATTACATCCTAAGGAAGGGGATTCCTAAACAATACTCTCAATTAAGGTAAATGATCATTGTCTCCAAAGATTTCAATAGGTAGGACTATCAATTGATTAGTTTTTTTTTAGCAAATCAAGTGGGATCAATCAAGAGGAGGGAGTTTCTATCGAAGCCAAATGAAGATGAGTAGGGGATGTCTTAGGATACTAGGAGGCTAGTAAACATCCCAAACTATCCTATGAGCTCTATATTATTGAAATTGAATTATTTATTTGAATTAAATTTTTATTAAACATTTAGAGCTTATAATTCCATAATACAAAGTTATGGAAATTCCTAAGAGGTGAGGATTTATGATTATGGCCCATAGAAGGGAGAAGAAATCTCAGAACCATGGGAGCTTTGGCGAGGGCCAAAAGCATGATCAAAATCTAAGGTGAAAATGGGTATTTTGTTTGACACCACAAGAGAGGGCAAACCACCCACTTGAACTAACAACCTCTTGGAGGTGGCCGCCAACTAACTCCTCCTATGATTTTAAATTCATGTAGGCAAGTTATATGCTTTATGCAAGATAGCTAGGCTGCTATTTATTTTAGAAGGAGACTAAGTCCTTAAACTGACTCCTTAAGAGACTAGATCATGTAAGGGCATGAGAAATGACCTAGATATAATGCAAAACATATTACATTTTACTTCCATTTTTAGATAATCATTTGACTTAGCCTTATAGGATTCATATGCCTAATGCATTAGATAATCAGCAAGAAGGAGAGGTGTGTTTTCACCATGGCTCTCAAAGTTTAAGCCAAGTTCTCTAGAAAATGTGGAAGCCCTCCAATCAAGAGTGAGACAATATGCTTTTATGCATGATGTTAGAAAAGAAATACTCATCCAGCTAAGGTGTTGCTAATTATTTTATCTTGATTTTAACTTGGGCTTTAAATGAGGTTATGAGTTGTTTATATTTAATTTGGTAGAAGATTTATTATTTTTTTCTAAGAGCCTAATCGTCATCCAGGCCATACATCAAGCAAGGAAGAAATTAGAAAAATATGTCATTTTAATGCACAAGCTAAACAAAATATCAAATATTTTATAAAGCTAGCGCAAAAGAATAAAATTCTATTTGTGGTCAGGCACTACCGTACAAACCCTAAAACAAATTGGATAGATGAGCTCTACCCTTATACAACCCAGATTACAAATGAATTAATTTACAATCAAGTAAGGGAATTCATTTTATGGGGGTCTTCATTTTTTCTTTTCTTCTTCTTTCTTCTTTCTTCTTTTTGGTTTCTTCTTTTGGATGGTTGGAAGGTGGTTCCTCCAAAGGCTTCACATGGTACATAAGATGTAATCTTACTACCAATGCTCATCCTAATCCCCCATAACATTTATTCCAAAATTCTAATTATAAAAATACATGAAAATGAAAAGTAAATCTAACTAACACCTACAAAATAGAGATTAGCTATACAAACCATACAAATACCAAGCATGTATATAGCACTTAGCACCCCACACATGGGTAACCAAGTCCACCTGGCCTATAGGATTATGCTTAGGGGTATAAGCACCAGCACAGCAAAAAAAATTTATATTTTTATTATAGCTCCCCTAAAGCACAATCTCGTACAAAAAAACAATGATTAGATTAAATCATCCTATCGTTCATTCTACACACATACACCCTAACATCCAGACTAGAAATAATACATCATAAAATAAAAGTAAACATCAAGCCATGCACCTCCCTAACCTAAAGCTAGAAGTCGTGACTTAACCTAATGCGTGTGCTTTAAAAGGTTTTTGTGATATGCTTAGCTATGGCTTTAAGGCTTAGATTTTCTAAGTGTAAAGATGTTCAACTTAGAGGGTGGTTTCATTTAAGTGTTTATTTGATTTGGGTGGTTTTTATTTGGAGATTTATTTTGGTTTAGGTGAACCTACTTAATTACTAAAGGTTATAAAGAGAGGGAAAAGAGAAGAGAACTTCTCTTTCCTTCCCTACCCTAAGTAATTTCTAAAGCATATCCATGTTTGATTTTGTTTAGTAAATGTCTTATTATGTGTTTTATTTAGCCCTAAGTTTAGATTTTTTCTAAATAAACTATTCAAAAGATAGGCTTTTTAAGATTAAGTAAAGTGAACTAATATCACAAAACACACATCACTTCATTTCTTTCCCAACATGTACAACATGCATATGAATGAATCCTAAGCATATCTATACACACAAATAGAAATGTATAGCATACTTTATAATGAATGCTAAGAAATTTTACTTTAAAAAATTGGAATGCTTTATGATGCATGATTTTCATTAAGTATAAAAGAGGGGTTTATTTTATCCATTTTTACATGCACATATATATGTATGAAAGGCATAAGTGAGTACGGTGCCATTATTAGCACCAAGGGTGTAAGGTAAAAGACCTACTTAGGGCTACTTAAAGCCTTAAAACTTCAGGGTTGTCTAAACTAATATACCACTTTCCTTAAATATAAATACATGTATAAAAGAAATTGATTGAAAAAAGAAACATGCATTTGTGTTACTTAGTTTGTTTTATTTATGCAATTTATATGTACAAGTGTGGGCGTCCTTCTTAGGTAATAGCATATAAATGAATAGGAATAGGGTTAAGAAAGTGTTGTGTTCTTTTCAAATGAACTATACACTTTGCGAAATCCTATTCAAAACTATGCCAAAAGAAAAGAGAAGGAAAGCTACACTATGTACATCTTCATATTTATATCCACATGCAAGCTTATAAATAATTATAAGTAGCACACTTTCAATTTTAGGTGCTTAATTTATAGATTTTGAAAATAGTTTTGGATTTAGTAGTGATAATAGCTATTCATATTTTTACTTTAGCCAAAACATGTAATTTGACATAAAGAAAATATTTCATTTTCAATTTGATTTTTGAAAAGCATGAATGCATGGAATTCATATGACATACACATTTAGCATGCTAGGTAAGAACTAAAGTGATGAAAGCATGTAAACAAATTCACCCTATTTAATTCCTAAAGAGAATCTTATGAAATAAGAAAGCTTAAAGTAAATCAAGTTATTTTTAAGGAAGGTTTGATTTTATTTTGAGTTTGATCTAATTTGAGAAGTATGAGGTGAGTTTGCTGCTCCTAACCCATTCTCACATATGTTTGTAGATGTAGTTTGTTTTTAGGATCGTTAGATGATTTTTATATATTCCGTAGGTTAAGGTATGAATTAAGTGTGTTAATTATCCCTTACCTACACCACCTTAGCATAGTTAATCAAATAATTATGAGCTAATGATATGACATAAAACCACACAAGAATTTAAATCAGTAATGCATCTAGGTAAGAAAGGTACCTAATGCAATTAGCTCATGATTAAGGATTAATTAAGCTAAGGGGTTTATTTTAAGTAGTTTCAAAACACATCTCACACATGTGAGTTGAATTTTTGATTTTCTTGATTATTCTTAGGCTCTTAAACACCTAAGCATCTACCCAAGATAGATTAATTAAGTTCTCGAAAGTTTTAAAATTTTATGAAATTAATGAAGGGGGTAACTACTGAATTAACCCTTAATCAAGATTGGATTAAGGAAGAAAGGGGGTTTAAGGAATATCTTAAGGAAAGTATAGTAAAACTTATTTCCTAAGCCTCATATTCACTTAAGCAAAACATAATTGACTCAATCATAGGGTTAGACTGCTACCTTAATTAAGCTTAATTACATTAAGAGAGTGATTAAAGAATGAATGAGTAATTCCTCTAATTAAACCAACAATAAATCCCAAGAAAATTAGGGGAGGTAGGAGTCATCCCACTAATTATGCTCAAGAAGTTTGAGATTAATCAGTGTAGTAATTAAAGGGTAATTGGTAAAATAACATTCCCAATAAAACTTAAATCCACAGAAATGCACTATTCAAAATCTATTGAAATTATTTTTAGAATATTCTATGTTCAATTATCTATCCAATGCAATTTATTTCATATTTTTTTTAATTTTTCTAGGCTTAGATATTAATTTAGGAAGTTTTCAAGATTGATTAGGTGATTTAATAACCTAACTAAATGTTTAAGCATGCTGGACGCATGGCTTGCGCATGAGAATTTAATATTTAAGTTATCACATCATAGCACCACGTCAGTGGCAGTGCTACGCGCTTTCTCCTCACCCATCCGATCAAGGATGAGAAGGTTGAGGTTAAAGCCGTGGTTCTAAAGGGATAATCCATGGGATCTACGTGTCTTTGATCATGGTTGTCCATCCAAAATGCAAAGATGGATGGCCCATGATCTGTCTCTATATTTCCCTATGGGAGAGGACATTCATCCATCTTTCAAGGAAAGATCTGAGCTCGATTGAGCTCGAATTGGATTGAAAATCAACCCACACCATCTAAGGGTGAAGGGGCTCACATCTAACGGCTAGAATCTCATGGGGTAATACTTTACTTCACAAAGGCTCACATCTAGATTAACCTCAATTTAATGGCGTACCTCGCCAGAGGTGATCACCGGTGCTCGATTCCCTTGGAGAAGCTTCGTCTAGTGGAGATGAAGCTTTATTGAGAGTTTGAAGTCTTGAGATTGGATGAATCCTTCTAGAGGCCAAGCTCCCCTTCAAGTAGGCTCGGTCTTGATCAAGAGTAGCCCTCCCTTGCCTTTAGAACTTGTATGAAGGCTTGGGTGAGTTCGATCAAGCTCCCTTATGAAGCTTGCAAAGTGAATTGGCTTGGTATTGAGTGTGGAGTAGGTTTAAATTTCAATGGATCTCTCCTATTTTTGGTTTGACAAAATTTGAAAATGGAGAAGTTGAAATCACTCTAGGAAGCTTGGGATCACTAGGCAATGTCTCCTCGGCTTTTAGCTCAATGTGAGTGTCAAGAATTGAATTAGGGAGTATATCACCCCTTGAGGACACAAAGGAAGGAGCTTTCCATTTTGATCCAATTGACCCTACTCAATTGGTTGTTTGAGCTATTTAGAGTGGCATTGCATTTGATTTTGGCCAGAGGAGGAGTGGGTGAGGTGTTCATGTGCTCAAATAAGGTGGAGGGAGGATTCCATGTGCTTAATTTCAAGTGAGTGGTTGGTTTTGCCCTTAGGCTAGGTTGGGCTGACCCAAAAAAATTGGGCTTGGTGCACCACACTCCCTAGTGTCCACTTGGTCCACTAAGAGAGTGCTAAGTGGTCATGAAGATGATTTGACCAAATTCCAAGTGAATTTGGCCACAATTTACCCTAAGTGGCCTAGGGGTAAAATGGTCATTTGGCTTTAGTTTTAATTTGAATATGTTTGATATGTTTGAAAAATAGGTTAGGCCAAATTTCATTGAATTTGAAGTTGGTTTGATATGATTTGGCTCATGTTGACCCATTTAAGTCAAAATGGGTCAACTTGGGTCAAGTTGACCAATTGGTCAAATTGGGTCAAACCAAGGGTTGGGTCAAGTTCATATACCATTTGAAATGTTTTTGTGGCTTTGGTTCGATTCAATTTGGTTTATATTTGGTTTTGGTTCAATTGAGTTCATTTAGGTCAAATGGGTCAAGTTGACCAAATTGACTCATTTGACCTATTTGGGTTAGGTCATGGGTTCATTCATGTTTGGTTGGTCATATGATATGGATTGGTATATTTGTTTCTAATCAATTTGATTTATATATGAGTTTGGCTCAATTTGACCTTTTAGGTCAAGTTGGGTTCATGGTCAATTGGGCTAGGTTAGGTCTAATTAGCTAATTGAGGCTTTGGTCAAGTTCAACAATCATTTTAGAATGAACTTGACCCATTGGTTTCAATCAATTTGGCTTAGATCAAGTTTTGACACATTTTAACTTTTTAGGTCAAGTTGGGTCAACTTGGGTCAAGTGGCCAATTGGGCTAGGTTAGGCTCAAATGTTGACTTGGTCAAGTTGAAACATTGATCATGAATGAGTTTTTATTAATGGTTTCAATCAATTTGGACTATGATGGATTTTGGCTAGTTTAGGTTTCATTTTCTCCAAGTGTTGACTTGGTCAACCCTTAGGTTTGACTTGGTTTGATCCAATTTGAGTGATTGATCATCTTATGATGATTATTGATCATGATGAGAGGCTTATGTGAGCTTAGTTCAATCTGATTTGGTTAGGATTAGAATTTGGCTCATAAGGATACTTTAGGTCACTTTGGGTCAAGTGAGCTTAAGTAGATCAAATGGCTTGGTCAAAGCTTGATTTGAGTTTGATTGAACTCACATATGAACTTATGATTGAAATATAAATTCATTTACAAGTGGTTTGAAGTCAAATGAGTTTTGATTCATTTGACAATTTCAAGTTCAAAGGGTGAACATGAGTTTGACTTGGGTTTGATTTTTTGAATTTAGTTTTGGTTTGGTGATTGAAGTTTATGTTTATATTTGATTCATGATTGAAGGATTGATTGAATCATGAAGAAAATCGGTTTGGCTTGATTTGAAATTGATTTGGCTAAATTCAAGATTTTGACTTGAATAGGTTGGATTTTGATTGAATTTGAGTTTGATTTTGGGAGTTATTTTGGTTATTTAAATTTACATTTTATTTATATTTGTGAATATAAATGAGAATATAGATGAGTTATGAAAAAATTTCATGAATTTGAAGTGATTTGAACTTGATTTAGGCTAAGTCCTTAAGAGGGAATCAAAGACTTAGGAAAGATTATTGATTTGGATTTGAATTTTGGATTTAGTTTCATTGATTTAAATTTATATTTCATTTATATATTTGAATATAAATGAGAATATAAATGGGTTATGAGAAAATTTCATGAATTTAAATTGATTTGAACATGATTTAGGCTAAGTCCTTAGGAGGGAATTAAAGGACTTAGGAAAGAATTGAAATTTCAATCATGGGCTTCAATCATAAGTTTCAATCATTTTGCATTGATTTGGGTTTGGATAAAATCAATTAAGCTGGAATTGATTTAGGTTTGATGTTGAATTGATTTGGAGTTTGACTTGAAGGGAAGAAGTTAGGAATGTGGTTCAAGCTATAGGGTAGGCAAATTTTCCAAATACCCCTAAGGCATGACCTATCCCTATGGCTAACTCTTCTAAGTCTCCAGGGCTAGGTTGAGTATCCACCTAATCACTAGATGTGTCTTAAGACTAAGGATCTCTTAAAGTCTAAGAGGAGTCCCATGTCTAAGATGAAGGGGTTGAGAGGTCATCCTAAAAATGAGATCAACACTAAGCTTGAGTTAGCCTATTATCATAAGCAAGTTCTCAAGCTAATGACACAAATTTTGAATGTACATTGACTTGAGTCTCTCGATCAAAAAATAGTAAAGCAGAATGCTCAGTTAATCTAGTTAAGGAGATGGCAAGCATGGATGAGGAGTATGTGTTGATAGAATTTTTCACTCGTCGAGTTCTACAGCCAGTAAATCCATATTCTCTGCTGGAAGAGGATCATCAAGTGTAAACCAATAGGATGTAATTACAACTGATCACTCTGTCAAAAGTATTTAAAAATGAACAATAGAAGCACGCTCAAGTAGAACATAAATTTGAAGAACCTTTAGAAGTACAACAAGAATCCTTCATAGTAGAAGAACCAGATGATTGGAGATAATCCTTCATCAACTATTTTAAAGAAGGAAAATTGCCAAGCAGCAAATTGTTGGCCTCACAAATGGAGAAGAGAATACTACGATATGCTTATGTCAATGATACTTTATATCGTAGGTCTTTTGAACAGATGTGGCTACAATGTTTGGGAAATGAGGAAGCTAGTAAAGTGATATTTGAAATTTATGAAGGACTTTATGGTGCACACTAGTCAAGTCCTAAGATGGCAATCAAAATCAATAGGATGGGTTATTATTGGCCATCAATGGTGAAAGATTGTATCAACCATGCAAAAAAGGTGTTATGAATGTCAAGTTTATGGCAATATCATTCATCAACCTTCGAATTCACTGCATCCAACTATCGCATCTTGGCCATTTGAGTGTTCGGGAATAGACATAATCAGACCTATTGATCCACGAAAGTCCCGTATCTTAGTAACCAATTTTTTCAAGTGGACTGGCATCCATTTAAAGAAGTTACTTGTTGATAGTGCCAACTTCTTCATGCATACCATTGTCTTTTGGTATACCATTCATGAGTCATAATGGTCATATTCCGAGTTCATCTATAGATAATCTTAAGAGCCAATGGTTTGGCAGAAGCCTTTAATAAAACACTGATCAAGCTACTCAAAAAGATCCTCACAATGAATAAGAGAGAGTGGCATATCAAAATGCTCGAGGCGTTATGGGCATATAGAACTACTTACAAAATGCAAACTAAAGCCAATCCTTATGCTTTAACTTTTGGAGTTGAAGCAGTTTTGCCACTTGAAGTCAAACTACCATCACTTTGAGTAGCCATCAAGTATAATCTAACTCAAGAAGATAATGTCCATTTACGGATGGAAAAGCTTGACACACTTGATGAAATCAGACTTCAAGCTCAATAAAGCTTAGAAATCTATCGAGCAAGAATGTCTAAAGCCTTCGATGGAATAGTGAGTCCTCAAACTTTCTGAAGAGTAGAGTTGGTTTTAGTGCTGAGAAGACTGATAATCCCTCAGAAAAGAATAGGTGATAAATTTTAAGCTAATTGGGAAGGCCCTTACATCATAGAGAAGGTATACAAAGGAGGAGCCTACCAACTTGTTGATTCAAGTGGTCGATGGCCTATGCCACCCATCAATGGTTGTTATCTCAAGAAGTATCATGTATGAGTGCATATGATTGCATGATTAGATAAACATTATATTCATGACTTCTCATATTATATATATGAAATAACACTAAAAAATTCTCTTGTACTACGAGAATGCATTTTCGAGTTGCCGTGAAATTCCCCCTACAAGATAGAGGGTGTTTTTATATTTTTATTTAGGTTGATATCGTTCTTTCTATTGATATCCCAAGATGAAAGTTTATATATGATCAATAGTAAGTCTCATATTATCTTAGCTCGAAAATCCCCCTGTTAGACAGGGGGCATTTTTAAATTTTTATATTAGAAAAACACTTATGTCTATTTTGGGTTGACATCATGACTTATGTTGAGATCCCCACATAATATTTTAAATTATATTTGTTTAAGCTGTAGGTGACTATGCAAATAATAGGCTAGATCACATCCACTCATCACATGTAGAGGATGATTTCAAAGGCTAGGGGTTCGCCTCCCGAACTCATCAGAATCTTGAAGATCAAGAGAAAAGCTTCCAAGTTCAGTTAGACTTACTAAGCCTAAATGTGGCCGAGTCACAAACAAACTGTAAAAGAGAGGCCATAAGAAAGAGCCTCTTTCTTGTTTGTCTAATGATTATAGTTGTCTATCCTCCAAAGTTGATCCAACTCAATGAATTTATGCGATCCAGATATGAAGAATCTTTCTAATTGATCGACGAATCAAGAGAGGATCTCAAAAAAAGTTTGAGTAATCACAATGCATAGACTTACATAACTTCTTCAATAAGTCTGGCAAAGCAGCAAGTACAGGGCCGAAAAAGCCATCTTGAAGTTCGTAAAAAGCTCATAGCTGAACTAAGAGAATTTTGTAGTCAACCAGTCTATTAAAACACTAAGTGTTGGATTGATGACTTCTTTCCATAGAACTAACACTTGCCTTGAAGACTAGGTCACTGGCTTGCACCCTTCAACAAGTCCACCAAAAGCAACATGTAAAGGACTGAAGGTATGCATATTCTCCTGACAAGTCAATTCTGATAAATCAGGTTAATCCTTCAACAAGACCACCAAAGCAATAAAAAAAATGACCAAAGGTATGCACATCCTTTTGACAAGTCAAGTTAGACAAATCAGATCAACCATTCACCATGTCCGTCAAGCTCGAAGTTAGGGCAGAAGGAACCTAAATCACAAAATAAATAAAATTCTTCCTTCACCAAGCCTACTAAGCACGTATCTAAGGAGAAAAGAGGATTAAATATACAAACCACTAAGATGAGACCTTCGACAAGCCCATCAAAGCATTAAGCTTATGGCCAAAATTATCTCTCTTCCCACCTGACGAGTCAGTAAAGACAACTCAGGTCAAATCTTACATTATCATCTAGTTTGCAACAAACATAGTCTGCTTCATATGTGCACCATATTTATGGGGGGCACTTGTTGACCTATATATATGCTCCATTAGTCAAGTCGAGCTCATGAGCTGAATTCAACAAACCTCGGATGCAATGACATGCAAATTGAATCTAAAATACACTTGACGTCACCGAAACTAGTCAAAATGATCTCCGATCGATACGTACTTCGCCATCAAATTCAAAATATTGAAATTGATCAAAATACACATATTGCATAATTTGACGGTCGACCAATCAAGAAGGAAATTCATCGATGCGCCTATGCACATATCGAGGTCAGGAAGCTACGATAATGCCTAAATGACCTCTATTTGTAAAATTAATTACGTTGTTAGCATCTAAATGTTGAAACCTATCAAATGAAATTATTTGCGCTCAATTTAGATGTGTTTGCATGAATGTCAGCTGGCCGAAAGCGATGACGCACAACTTTGAACCAAAATTGACATGATTCGATGTCGACTTTAATCAAACGGTCTCCGATCATGAAACGGATTATACCGTTGAATCTGGAACATCGAATTTATCTAAAAATGATACCCATATTATGAGGGTTTAATTTCAGCAAGATTCAAAAGAATTTTGACGTGATATCACGGAAATCAAACATCTAATTTAATTAAACAAAGTTCAATTAAATTTTAATAATTAAATCATAATATGATTAAATCAAGATTTTCATATGAATAGGGATCATTGATCAGATTAAATATTTTCCATAAACACTCCTCAATCACATTCAAAATTTTATTCAAAATTTTCAAAATCCTGCCCAATTATATATGTAAATTCATTAATGAGCAATTAAGACCATTAATCAAGATGCTCTTCTTTTTTGGAAGGATTTCAAGAAAACGGGGATCTGATTTTCCCTCCGAATGTAAAAAAACCCACAGCCAACATTCTTCCCAATTGAATTCTTAAGCGATAATTTCTGATCATCCATCAGGGATTCATTCCAATTCCTCAATCACGTGACTCTTCCATTTAGCCCTCTCTCATTTGTCTTCCATAGTACTGCGATGCCTTCCATATAATTTCCTGCATCTCTCATATCCTCCGTTTCCCCTCCCATCTCAAGTAAGCTTGTTCCTCTTTTTTCCCACTATTCCTTCCTTCAAATCAATGAACCTTCAGATGTTTTTTGCTGTCTAAATCCCTTTAAATCCTGCTCAAATCCTTCCCTCCCAGCCGATGCACCACATAGTCCACACCTACTCCTCACTCGCCCTTTATATTCCACCATCGTCATCTCCATCTATCCACCACGGCATACAATCTTTCTTCTGCTGCCCCACCAACGACTCCTTTCTCCCACTGCCAATAACCTCACCGCAGACATCCAATCCTCGCTCACCTCAGTTGTCAGCAACTTCTTTGATCTCCTTCTCTGCAACAACCAAGACACCCTTCCATGCCATGATGGATTATCCCTCCTCTTCTTTTCAACTAGAGATAATGCCGATGAGATTGGATTCCTATTGCTTCGCTTCAATGATGAGTGCTTGAAACCAGGGTTGTAATTGATCTCAATGGGGATATTTTTCAAGCAGAGGGAGGGACTGAAACATCCTCGACACCAGATACTCAAGTTATTGGTTGTTTCTTCTTAAGTAGATTCTTCTTTGTCGGCTGGTAATTCTATCATGGAGGGCTTTCTAATGGCTACCATGTTGTATTCGGTGAATTGGTTTAGGGTTGAAACATGAAGTGTACTATAGCGATTGTATTATAACAATTATTGTAGATTCAAAAGTTAATATTTTTTATCTTGTCTGCTACAGTACCAGCAACACCAACCTCCCATTCATCCAAACCTTCCCATAATCTATATTCTCTTGCCGTAATCAAGAGGCAACTCTATCAGCAGGTAGGTTCCTCTCGGTTTTGACATCTCCTTCATAAACTAAATTCATCTCAGTTTCTAACATTTCCCCATCTAATTCCCTCCTTCTCCGGCTTCCCCTCCACACAAACGACGACTGCCAAGAGGCAACTCCATCATCAGGTGGGTTCCTCTCGATTTCTAGTGTTTCCCCAACCTATTCAACCCAAAAAATCAACTTGATAATCTCTCATATTCAATTCTTTCTAGTCAAACTCATGCAAAATTATTATCGTCGCTGATTATGGATGTAAAAAACTAATAATGTGAATGTGTATGGAATATTATATATTTGCTTTTATGCAGGTTTGAAGACCTCGTCATGCTCATTAGGGAGTGACGAAATGAAAAATCGGTCGAGGTCTTTCAAAACACTAACTCACGCTCATCAGGGCGTGATGGGTACACCCAAAAAATTATTAGATGCAGACCATATGCTGAAATGCTACCAAAATTTTGACTAAATTTTTGACTTAAAAAAGGGGGGAAGAATCAAGATTTATTAAAAAAAAATCAATCACATCAAAAAAATAATAAATAATTTAAATTGAAATTTAATGTAAAATTGATATATATATATATATATATATATATATATATATATATATATATATATATATATATATATATATATATATATATATATATATATATATATATGCTTACGCAGTGATCAAGATGCTCATCAAGGGGTAACGGGATTGAAATTCGGCCAAGGTACTTCAAAATACCAACCGTCATGCTCATTAGAGCATGAAGGATAGGACAAAATAATTCCATTGTAGCCCCCTATGCAGGAATGACGCCGGAATATTGCCAAGATGCTGCCAAAATTTTGTCAAATTTTCAGAACTAAAAAAAATAATGTAACATTAAGTTAAATATAAACTATAAAGTCTTAAGAAAATAAATTCATAATTAAATTGGAATGAGCTCAATAAATATTAATATCATATGAGAACACACTAAGTAAAAAAAAATGAGTTCATTTACTTAGTTTATTTCCAAACGAGTTGAGTCTATTGCTTTATATGTTAAAACAAAATGCTCAAGTCAAATATAGGTGAAGTTTGGGATCAATACTTGACTCATAGTGAATTGGTAATAAATTTAAACCCAATTTTGAATAAAAATAGGACTTGAAGTGGAGTAAAAGATAGGGTAAGATTGGGTTTGATAATTCAAACATAAGCAAGAACATAAGTTGAATGCTTACCATTGAGCATGATCATGGTTTATTTAATAAATGCTGGAATTACAACATTTTATTCTAAGTGAATAAAATAAATAAGTAATTTAAAATTGAATACAGTCAAGCTAAGAGAATGAAGATGAAGCTTGATAATTTGCTTATATGCTAAGTCAAACTATAGTGGTTGGTTGGCTGAGAAGAGTTAATTGAATATTTTGGCTTATGTTATATCATATATTTAAATGGTCGAAAGAGCATAAGCCTACCATTGAAGTTGAGAAAATTCTATGGATAAATAAGATGCCAGTAAAGATACAATATTTTGAGTGCAAATATAAGTCTAATTCTGCTTCACTTACACTACCGAATCTATAATTCTTCGTACAAGCAGACATAACATAATATTAAATTAAATCTTGCACTAATTATGGAGCTTCCTTCAATCCAAAAAAAAAAAAAATTTATTCTAATTATGATTTTCAAAATTAATGATTTCATTAATTAGATGAAATTGTCTAAGTCATAAATACCTGCATGTGCTTGGACATAGAGATTTAAAGTGCAAATTTTAATATCTGAAAATATCGTGCATACTAAGTTGAGATTAAATAAATATAAAATTAATCTCATAATTAAAAAATAAAATATTCTAAATTATCAAATACCCGCATAGGTCCCGACACTTATACCAATCACCTAAATTTTGTGTTTGAGGATGTAGCGCGGGTTTTAAAAAAAAAGAGGAAGAATGATGTCGAGTCAATCCTTTATGAATATATGCATGCAAGCTAATAAATGCCTCCATATACTAATTCAAGTCAATGAAAGATATAAATATTCAGCTCCATTGAATGTGATTACAGTAAGCCTAATCTTCTATGCTTGAATAGAGTTGATAAGATCTACTAAATGATCAACTTCTAAATGAACTTAAATTACATTAGATTATAAGAACCAATTCTCTATATTTGCAATAGAGTTGACAAGGCATGTTATGATATTAATTTCCTAAAGAATTTAAATTACACATAAGTCATAGACCTGATCCTCTACTAGCAAATAAGTAGAGTTGACAAGGTCTACCTCAATGATAGGTGAGTTGATTGAAGATATCAACTGGAGGGTTAACTATTATCAAAATATTTATGATATTATGTTCACTATTCTCAAATTCAAAATACTTGAAATATAAATCTAGATTTGATTCTCTATTATTAAATTAATAACATCAACATGATCTAAAAAATAAACTAGATGATTAAGCAGATTTATATACCCCGATGATGGCTGTGTTGATTGAAAATCTCAATTAGAGGGGATATTATCTTCAAAAGATACTTTAGGTCTAAACTAATTCATCATTAAACTAAATTTCATCTAAGTAAACATTTAAACTAAATGAAATTTATCATTTAAATATTTAAATTAAACAATTCATCCACCCATCCACCATCGTTTGTTGGGGTGACAGATTAAGAAAACTCTAGCTCACAAAAGAGCTAATGTTAAGTCAAATAAATCACTATATTCAAATTCAAATTCAAATTTAAATAAATCACTATATTCAAATTCAAATAATCTCTATCTGCGTGATTTGGTCAGTAGTCTCCACATATGATGCGGTTACAATCATAGTCCTCTAACTAGATGGTTGCCGCCAAATGACACCATTATATTATGATCACGACTATAGTCTGTATTTTCCCCAATGGCTTACCCCTTTGAGTTATGAATCATAGGGTATATTTGATATGCACAAAACTTTTTTGTTAGCTAAGGTGGAGTTAAGCTTGTCTCCTTAGACAAACACCATCCTAGGTCTACAAGGATTATTTGGATGACGTAACCCATGGTTGCTGAGAGGGATCCTTCGGTCAGGTTTGGTCGACTACCTCCTCCAACTATGTAGACTAAGAACCACGACAACCCAGGATGATGGAACCATGGGATCTGGATCGGGCACATCATCATTCCACCGACCATATGCTTTAAGTTAAATAATGGTGAATTTCATAAACTCTAAATTTGAAACTCCACATACTGCTACTATACACTATGAATTTAGCGATCTAACAACTAGCCTTAATCAAAAGGTCTCTCTCAATATTAAGAAGAGTAATTAACTATGGGTGCTTGTGCCTATAGGAAACCTGGAACCAAATCGAAAGTCCTCACAAAATGAGAACTAAATCTCTGGGCCGTGTCTTATCTACTGTTTCATATACTTTCCGAAAATTTCACCGACACATAAATCAAACTTTATTCATCGAGAGATCGGTGGCGAATTTTTGGAGCCCACAAAAACACATTTAGTAAAAAATAATCATGGTCTTAAAAAGTGAGTGATTAATAATAAAATTGTTTACAAATTGTAATTTTATTCACTTTTAAAAAAACTTGACTTATAATATAACTTTTAATCACACTATTTAAAAAAAAATGATTATATCTGCTCAAAATTCGTATAATGAATCAACTTAACATGAGTTGAATCGACATAAACATGGACAAATCTTCAATATTGTGCAAGTTTTATAAAAAGAAAAACTTTTCCACATTAAAATGTTAATCATAAAAGATAATATCTTAGAAAATGCAATTTTAATATCAAAGAATTCAATTTTGAGATCTTATTCATAACTTGTTTTTAGATTTTAATAATTTCTAAAATCTTCATCAATTAGCTAGTACCCATTATTTCAATCTTCTTCTTTATAACTTGCATAAGGGGTAAACAGTATCAAGTAGTGGGGAAGAGATAAAAGCATAGAGCTATCATGAAGCAGTCGACGTCGCATTCATAAGGCCTGACACAGGGCCACGTCGCATTCATAAGGCCTCACACATGCAAAGAAAGAAAAGATTACTTGCTAGGCTTCGATATTATTTGCTCTTTGGCTGAGAGATGAGAGGACGGAGTGAAAAATTCTATCCTGCATGCCCAGCTCAAACTTTTTATTTATTTAACTTTTATGTTGTTGGTCTAAAGTGGCACTTGATAGAAAAACAGGGAAAACTTCACTAATTTTCTTAACTTTGTATTACAAAGTATCAACTTATCATTTTTTTAAAATTAAATATAAGAACAGAATTCTTATATATTTTATATTTAATAACTAACTAAAACTTTATATTTATCAATATAATATTTTTTACATAAAAAGATTATTTTATTCTTTAAAAAAATTAAAATTAGTGATATTTTTTACATGATATTAAAGATTTAAGAATATAATTATATTATATTATATATATATATATATATATATATATATATATATATATATATATATATATATATATATATATATATATATAATTATATAAGATTAATTATGTGGTATTATATTTGTTATTATGAGTAAGACACATAAAACTAGGTCACGTGGGTCATAGTACTCTCATTTAAGGATGTCACATCGCTTTTCTTCCTCACGCAATGAGATGGATGGATGGATATCTCTCCTTACAATGACTGCTTATGAAATCAAATCAAGTCAAATCAGCACAATCTTTTTCTATTATCTAGCTAAAAGTAGAGTACTATGAGGTATTTCTGTATCATTTATTATATCTGCTATGTTGAAGCCTTGAGGAATTAAAATCGGCATTGGTGACTTGTGAGTGGCGTGGGGCTCTCGTACGCTTCGCAGTGAAGTTGACCAGCACCTTTTTCCCTCGGGTGATCCTTCTTTTGCTCAATGTAATGGAAGCTGTGCTAGCTAGATTCCTTGAGGAAGTAGTCTTAGTGTTCTTATATTATTATTTTTTTTTCTTTCGAATATTGTGCCAAGTCAAAGCTTAAAATTTTAGGCCTCATATTTAGGAGAAATTTTTAAGCGAAGAGATGAACTATCCGAATTATATATATATATATATATATTAATGTATATATTTATAATTATTGTATACTCATTCATGTACATAATGTGCATATAGCAATTCGGTTCAATGGGATTCCTTAATAATTTCTCCACAATTAGATTTCAAATTCAAAACTAATTTGTTGAAGTATGAAACCATAGACATTTATATTTATGCATCTTATTGTTGAGGAGTATAAGAAAATACAATAAATTACATTCATATCATATATTATGTGATCATTAGGAAATATATCACATTAAGTGATATCTTTTATTCTCGTTTTTTATAATCCTTCAAAATAGCTTATCAATATTGATTTCAAACGTGTATATAACTATAACTTACATGCAGAATAATATGAATATAGAATTCTACATTTCTTTCATCACCTTTATATGATATTAGAGCTTATCAGTTCCAACGAGCCAATCCTCCCCTTCAATCCCATGGCTGACGAGACCTTGGCTCCCTCTCTACCCATCCCTCTTTTGTCTTCATCGACCCTATTGTCAACTTCCTCTTAAACGCACTCCCAACAACTATCTATCATAGCGATACAACCTACTTAGTTACATTAATGGAGATATTTCATAGC
This sequence comes from Cymbidium sinense, assembly GCA_021442155.1. NCBI lineage: Eukaryota > Viridiplantae > Streptophyta > Magnoliopsida > Asparagales > Orchidaceae > Cymbidium > Cymbidium sinense. The sequence goes on from CM038226.1 coordinate 4,586,013, forward strand.
CTATTGTGGTATTTATTTTTAGTTTATGTGTATGTGGGGGGACACCACACAGATCTGAGGGTGTACTTATTGAGGTAATCAAGTACGACATCAAGGAATAGCGCACTATCTCGAAAGATAGAAATCACTATCCTAAGATAGACCTAATCACCTAATAAGGACTCCTAAGGCATAATGAGTCTTCGAATGTACTAGAGATTTTTTTTCTCCTACTTTACATGGATGAATAAAGTAGGGTTTATTTAAACTGGGTTCTAAAGTTCCCTATGGGACAAGCTCCCATGGTTAATTATATCATAATAAATGTGAGTTCCTCAAGAATACTCTTAATTAAAGTAGACAATTATAGTCTCTAAAGATTTCAAAAATAGGACTATCAATAAATTGACTATATTTGAAAAATCAAGTGGGATAGATCAAAATGAGAGATTTATTATTTAAATCAAAAGGAGATGAGTAGGGGATGCTCATGATATTAGGTAACCTATGAGCATTCCAAACTATCCTATGGTTGGGCTTTATATATTTAAAATTAAGGAAAATTATGTATTTTTAAATTTTATTAGAAAACTAGGACTTATAATTCCACAACACAAGATTGCGAAAATACCTAAGAGGTGAAGATTTATGCTTGTAGCCCGAGAGAAAACAACAACCTCAGATTTTAAATCTAGAAAGTTTTTAGCGAGGGCCAAAGCACGAACTAAATCTAAGCGAAGATGTGTATATTATTTACCTCTACAAGAGAGGTAAACCACCCGACTGCTAAACTTATAAACTCGTAGAGTAGCAACTAGCTAACTACTCCTACATTTTAAAATTATGTAGTCAAGTCATATGTTTTGCAAGATGGTTAGGCTATTTTTATTTAGAAGAAAACTAAAGTCCTTAAACCCACACCCTAAGAGACTAGATCATGAGTGGTATGAATAATGACTTAGTCTAATGCAAATTTTATCAAATATTATTTGATTTTAGACTCTTTATTTTGACACAGGCTATGTGATTTTATATACCTAAATGTATGATAAAATAGGATTATTGGCTAAATGAGAGAGAAAGAGGTGTTTCCTACCACAAGGGAGACCTTCAAAGGTCAAGTCTTTCCTTATCCTGCAAGGATGAAAATCCTCTCTTAATAAGAGTGAAATAATATGATATGCATGATGTTAATCATACAACATTCAGAGATTGCTAAATTTTTTAATTATCTTGATTTAATACCTAGGCTTTAAATAAGGTTATCAGTTATTTTAGAATATTTAGTTATGAGTTGTGATGGGGGTAAAAAGTTTATTTTTCCTAAGAGCCTAAGCGGATCTGGGCCACACATTAAATCATCATACATGAAGAAACTATAAAAATACATACCATTTCTATTGCATAATGTAAATAAATCATCAAATAATTTATAAACTCAACTTGAAAGAATAATATGCTAGTGTGGTTGGGTACCGCCGTACAATCCAAAAAGAAAAATGGGTAGATGAGCTCTACCATTATACAATCCAGTATATGAAAGAATAATTACAAATTATAAATGAAAAGTGTTATGGGGGGCCTTCAAGTCTTCATGCTCCCTCCATTTCTTCATGTCTTCATGTCTTTGCTCCATTTCTTCATTTGATTTGGTAAGCTTCTAGGCATCACATAGTACCCCAAGATTAAACCTTCTGGCCAATATTCATCCTTAACATCCATAACACTTAACCAAATTCCTAATGCACAATTACAGCAAAAATAAGAAAAGAAAATTTAACTACACCTGTAGAACAAACATTAGCTAAACACACCATACAACCTAAGCAATTATATGTATAATTTAGACTTAGCACCCTACACATGGGTAACCAAGTTCACCTATCCTAATGTGATTATGCTTAGGGGTTAAGCAACTTACAAAAGAGAGCATTTATATTTATTTTAAGCACCCCTTAAGCATAATCTTAGCTAATCAGACCTAACATCCGCCTACTCTAAGCATACACCTTAACATCTAGTTTACAATAATACATCACAAAATAAATATACATCAAACCATGCACCATGCTAACATAAAGCTAGAAGTGGTGACTTAATCTAATGTGTGTGTATTAAGGCTTGTGTGGTATATCCTAACTAGGCTTTAGAGTTAATATTTTTTAAGTATGAAGAGATTTAATTTAAAGGATGGTTTCACTTTAAGTGGCTTAGTTGATTTGTAAATTTTACTTGATGTTTTCTATTGTTTCATCTTGGCCTAAACAAAATAACTAAGTATTATGAAGAGAAAGAAAGAGGATCACTCTCTTTTATCTTTACCTTAAGTCACTTCAAAAGTAAATTAATTAGTCAATTCCCTTTAATGAAAGGCTTATTATATGTTTTAGTTAATCCTAAGTTTAGGTTCACTTTAAATAAACTCATTCAATAAAAAAGATATCTTAAGATTAGTTTGAATGAATTACTATCACATAACACATGTTTGTTCATTTCTTTCCATCATATATATGGCATGCATATGATTAAGTCCTAAACATATCTATACATGTATTTTGTAGCTTAGCACACTTAAATGATGAATGTAAGAAAATATACTTGGAATTAATATTTCTTTTTGGTTGAATCATTTTGTAATATTAACTTAAAGTTCTATATAAATTCTTACACAAAAGTATAAGAAAGGAACTCTAAATCATATGACTAATCCACCTAACCACTAGAACAAAATATGGATGCATGCCTTTTTAATAGAAAAATGGAGTTTTCATTTATTAGCTAAATGTACATTCAAATATATAAAAGTTTTAAGCAAGTACAGCACCATTGTTCTGCACCATGGGAGTGAGGTAGGAACCTCCTTAGGGCTACTTAAATTCGTGCATCTGCGGAATGTCCAGACTAATATACCTGCTATTCTTAAATATATGAGGATATATAAACAACTATAAGAATGAAAATCATGAAAAAGTAGAATTTAATTGAATTAATATATTTGTGTAAATAAATTAAAGCTCTATTTAAATTATAATGTCAAAATGCATAAGAATGAAATCAAACAGGTACATCGCCATTGTTCCGCACCAAGGGAGTGATGTAGGAACCTCCTTGGGGCTACTTAAAGTTGTGCGTCCCTGAGATGTCCAGACTAATATACCCATTAACATTCAAACTTATGCAAATCAGCATATGGATGTAAGAAAGAGACTTCATTTCATGCACTAAGCTTATACTCACATGCACTTCCTATGTATACATAACTAACATCACAATATATTTTTATCATTCTTTAATAAGCTTTTGAAAATATATTTGAGATTTAATAGTGATAATAGCCACACATATTTTTAATTAAATTAACACATGCAAATTGACATAAAGAAAATCATTTTCATTTGATTAATTTGGAAGAAATGAATGCATGAATACAAGTGGCATACAATATTTCAACATGATTAGAAGAAAATAATGAAACACAAGCATGTAATTTCATTTAATCCAACTAAGTCCTAAGAACAATCATATTAAACAAACTCATTTAAAATAAACTAAATCTTTCTAAAGCCATTTTTTATTTTTATGTTTGATTTGATTTAAGAAATGGGAAAGAGGTTTGCTAATCCTAATCCCATTCCCCATGTGTGTGAGTTAATTTAATTTAATGAAAAATAATTAGGTTGATTTTATGGCTTAATTAGGTTGAAGTATGAAATAAATCAATTAATTAACCCTTACATCATCTTAAGCTAATTAACTAGATAACGATGAGTCAACATGAGATGCAACCACATGAAAAGTAATTTAATAATACTACTAAGAAATAAAAGGGGCATAATGCAATTGGCTCATAATTAATAGTTAATTAAGCTTAAGAGACTCACTTAATTACTTTTATAGTTTTCTCACACATGTGAGCTAATCATAATTTCATTAGCTCTTTCTTTAGGTTATTTAACACCCAAAGAGCTATACAAGAGTTAATTAAATAAATTTAGGTTGTGAATGGACTTTAAATTAATTTAATTAAGCCTTTAATTGGTTAATTAAATCTTTTAATTATTTTTTTTAATTAGAATGATGAAATTAACTTAAGGGAAAGAGATCAAGGAAGAGGTATCGATCTCAATCCCTAAGTCATTTCAAACATCCAATGAGGCTCTGAAATAATTAGATATCTTTTCTCTTTTAATTGATTAATTAAGTGGCTAATAAATCACTTAAGCTTTAATTAATTTGAAACAAATGAGGTGGCTTAATGAAATGGTTATAAGGAGTGAACCCAAGACACTTCCTTAAGGCCTCTCACTGTTAATAGAGGATAATAAGCTAAATTAATTAATTAATCCACTATTCATTTGATTAATTATCACTAATTAAGTTTAGAGAATAATTAAGGCTTAATCCATTGATCTCCCTAATTAACTATCCAATAAATTTTAAGAAAAATAAAGGAGGCAGAGGTCATCCTCCTAAACTTCTCTAGAAAATTTAAAATTAATTGGACAATTAATAAAAAAGTAATTGGACTAATTTAATTTTTAATTATTCCTTAATTAAGTAAAAATTATTGTTCAAAATTAATTAATAATAATTTTCTTGGATTCTATTCTGAAATATCTTTAGAATGATCTCCTACTTGCATTTTTTTTTGAATTTTTCTAGGACCAGTTATGATTTTAGGATGTTTCAGCTATAAATCAATTAAAATAACCCTAATTAACCCTTAATCCCATCGGAGCCACGTGGCTGTTGATGCGCATGTGCTTTCCATATGGTGCAATAGGATAGGGTATTTAAGTTATCAAATCGGAAGGCTGACTTGGATTACAACGGATGCACTTTCCCGTGGACCACCCAATCTAAGATCGGATGGCCACAATCAGATCGTATGATTAAGAAGGAAACAAAGAGGAATTCTATGTGATTTGATCACGGTCGTCCGTTCCAATCATGTAGAACAGACGGCCCATGATCCATCTTTCTACTGGCGATGAACGGCAGAGCCCATCTGCCATGGATTGCTTGATCTGAGCTCACCTAAGCTCGGATCGACTCCAAACTCAATCCACACCTTTGCACAAGGACCCACAAGGATCCAATGGCTAGGATGGGCTCAAATTCAAATTCACTTCAAAAAGGACCAACACATTTTCATTTAAAACTCGATTTTAGGAAATTACCTCACAATAGCTTGTGACCAGCAGTTCCAAAGATTGAGTAAGCTTTGTTTGGTAAAAATGAAGCCCTATTGAACTGCACGAGCTTTGATTTAAGGTAGATTGCTCGGTGGACCAAGCTCCTCCTATTTGGCATTCGGTCTTGATTGAAGTATACTTTCGATGGCTTGGAAGCTTGGGAAATGGTTCGATGTTGCTCGATGAGGTGTGGTGATGGTGTGTGTGAGTTTAATTGAAGTTTGATGGAGTGGAGAAGAAGTATGAATCGAAAGCCCCTATTTTGATTTCGCATGGGAGAGTGGAAGTCTGATCAAGGGAGGCTTAGGATGGTTTAAAAATGCTATGAGGGATTTTTTTCTCACTTGGGGGCTCAGAGAGTGCGAATGGTCACCATTGCCGCTCGAATTGAGGGAGTATACCCCAAAATTGAGTGTGATGGATGGACAGGATTTCGTCCCTAAAATTCCATCGATTCACCATCATCGAGGCATCAGAGGGGTCACCGTCAGCTCCACATCGCTGGCCAGGAGTGGAGGAAGCCATGGCAGGGAGCTCAAGTCAAGATATGAAAGGATTGAGTTGGGTTGGTCCTTTGGGTGCTCGGTTTGGCTTGAGAAGGGAGGAGGTAAACTCCCCTTGGTCCATGGCTGATCCTAGATGTTCCATGGTGGGCATGGAAGCTTAGGTGCACCACATTTGGCAATGGGATGGCTTCCTTGGTGATGGGAGAGTGGACCTTACCTCTTATGGCAAGGATCCAATGCAAATGAGCTTGTCCAATGGCCAATTCTCCTGGATTGGGTCCCACTTAGATTTAGGCTGGTTTAGGAATGATCTAGGGTTGGTTTGGGTTGGGTTTGGCCAGTTCCTAGGGTCTCATGGGTTGATTTGGGGTGGTTTGGCTTCATATAGTCAAATGGGTTCATTTGGGTTCAAGTTAGGTTGGGTTGACCAATTGGTCAAATTAGGTCAAACCAAGGCTTGGGTTAGGTTCAAATAATATTTTGAAGAGTTTTGTTCAAGTGGTTTTAATTAATTTGGCTTAGATTTGATTTTGGCTCACATGCATTCAAAAAAGCCAAATGGGCTAAGTTGACTAATTTGATTAATTTGACCAAATTGGGTTGCGTTAGGTGTTAGTTCATGTTCAATTGGTTAATTTAAAATGATTGTAGGCTTTGGTTTGGTCAGATTTAGGTTTAATTTACATTTTGGCCATTTTGACCTTTTAGGTCAAGTTGGGCTAGGTTGGGTCAAGTTGACCAATCGGTCAAATTGGCCTAAATCATGACTTTGGTCAAGTTCAATAAATGATTTGGGGTGAACTTGAGCCATTTGTTTCAATCAATTTGGCTCAAATCATGATTTGACCCATTTTGACTTTTTAGGCTAATTTGGGTCAACTTAGGTCAAATAGCTAATTGGACTTGGTTTGGCTCAATTGAGAGTTTTGTCATGTTCAATCATTGGTTATGAATTGGTTTGAATCAATAATTTCAATTAATTTGGTACATGGTGGGTTTTGGCTAATTTGGATTTTATTTGGGCTAAAGGTTGACTTGGTCAAAAGACCAAGTTGACTTAGTTTGACACAATTCAAGGTAGTTGATCACCCTAAGATGATTGTTGATCATGAAATGAGATTTGGATGGACTTAGTTCAATCCAATTTGGGTTGGATTAGAACTTATCTCAAAAAGGGTCTTTAGGTCACTTTAGGTCAAGTGGACCTAAACGGGTCAATTAGTTTGATTTTGGCTTGATTGAAGTTTAGTTTAACTCATTTATGAGCCTAGGATTCAAATATAAATCTAATTGAAATTGGTTTGGAGCCAAGTGAATTTTGGTTCATATGACAATTTCAAGTCAAAAGGGGTCAACATGGACTTGACTTGAGTTGACTTCGATTTGGTTTGATAATTATAGTTTGTGTTTATATTTGGAGTAATGATTGAAGGAATGATTGAATCATGAAGAAATTCATGAGTTTTGAGTTAATTTGGATATCATTTAGCCAAGTTCAAGAAATCAACTAAGAGGGCTAAAATTAGAAATTTGATTTGATTTGGGTTTCACTTTGGCTATTTGGATTTATATTTTTCAATATAAATGAAGATATATGATTCATGAGAAAATCACTTGAGTTTGGAGTGATTTGGAAGCAAATTTGTCAAATTTAAGGATGTAGGTAAAAATGGCTTTAAGTGGGGAATTGATTTAATTTGATTTATTTTTGATCATATGAGGGTAGGTTTCATTTATACTTGTGAATATAAATGAAGGAATGATTGATTTATAAAAAAAAGTAATCGAGTTTGGGTTGATTCGGGTTGAGATTTGATTAAGCTTATGGTGGTAGGTCCATATGGCTTAAGAAATGTCTTAATTTGGTTTGATTTAGTTTGGTTTGATTTGGCTTAATTAAATTTGTATTTCATTTAGATTTGTGAATATAAATGAAGGAATGATTGATTTATAAAAAAAATCAACCAAGTTTGATTTGGTTTAAAGGGAGTTTTGGCTATGTATTAGAAGGTGGTTCATATGGCTGAGGAAGAGATTTTGAAATTTGAATTTGATTTTGGGTTTCAATCATTTGATTTGGAATTTAGGTTGGGATTTCATTTGAGATTGAATGGATATTAGAGAAAATCAATTGAATTGGGGTCAATTTGATTTTGGTTAAGGTTAAGTCTATAAGATAAAATCAAAGGGCTTAGGAAGGGTTTTTGGAATTTGAATTTGATCATGGGTTTCAATCATTTGATTTGGAATTGGAATTTTAGTTTGTAATTTTGGCTTGAAGAAGGAAGTAAGGATTGAGTTTAAGGCTATAGGGTAAGCAAGTCTTCCTAAATCCTTAAGGCATAACCTATTCCTATGGCTAACTTTTCTAAGTCTCTATGCTTAGGTTAAGTGTTCACCTAATTACTAGAAGTATCTTAAGACTAAGGAGCTCTTAGTGTCGACAAGAGTCATAGATCTATGATGAGAAAGTTAAGTGCTCACTCCAAAAGTGAGGTCAACACCCACCTTCCACCATCAATCAAGGAGGTCACTAGATCCCAAACCCAAACTATATTGTTTGGGTTCAACAGAACCTACTCCTACACGTTATGTTTGCTTTTTTATCGGAACCACTCATGGCTTATATTGCTTCAGCTTCATGATCCCAAGAGGCATATGAAAAGCTCTCCATAATGTACACTAATCAATCCAAGCCCCTCATCCTCTCCCTCAAATAGAACTCTCTCAAACAAGTAGAGGTGAAAAACCTATCACAGAATATCTCCAAATAATTAAGTCTTGAAGATCATCTCAGACTAGTAAAATCTCCATTATAAGAAGACAACCTCATAATTCATTATTTGAAAGGAATTGGATTAGAGTTCAAAGAAATCATAGGTGCCATTTGAGCCAGAAAAAACATATATCATTTGAGGCTCTCCACGACAAACTTGTCGAGTATGAAGACTTCCTCAAAAGATCCACTCTAGACATCAATATGCCCACCATTGCCATTAACAACTCTTAAAAACACAATCCCAATCAAAATAAAGGGGGATGACTTCAAAAAACTCAAAATTAGATTTCTTCATCTCCAAACTGCTCCAAAGATTGAAAATTGGTTTTCCAATTTGTAATAAACATGAACATATAGACAAAATAATGCTACACCATAAACAGAATGATGGGTCTATCCATTCCACCATACCATCACAAAATCCAAACATAAAAATTTGAAACACATTTTTGGAATTTTATTTAGCATACTCAAATTTGCTAAGTGAAGTGTACATTTCATAAAATTCAAAACACATTGGAACTTCTTTTTGGCATACCAAATTTACGAGGGTGAAGTCTCTATTTTTAAAAAAAAAAAAAATTTGAAATACACTTTTGGAACTTGATTTCATACCATATTTGCTAAAGTGAAGTCTTCATTTTTAAAACAAAACCCAAAACAAAAGAAACACTTTTGGAACTTCATTTTAGCATATCACATTTGCTAAAGTGATATCTCCCTTTTCAAAACAAAATCCAAAACAAAAGAAACAGATTGGAACTTCATTCTAGCATCCCACATTTGCTAAATTGAAGTCTCCTTTTTCAAAACAAAATACAAAATTAAAGAAACACATTAGGATTTCCTTAGCATACCCAAATTTGCTAAGAATCCTATTTTCAAAATCAAATAAAAAATAAAAAAAGAAACAAATTAACATTTTTTTTAGCATACCCAAATTTGCTAAGGATCCTATTTTTCAAAATCAAAATCCAAAATAGAAGAAACACATTAGGATTTTCTTAGCATACTCGAATTTGCTAAGAGTCCTATTTTTAAAAATTTTCAAAAAATAAGACACACTTGGATTCTTGATTTTAGCATACCCAAATTTGCTAAATGAGGATTCCATTTTTCAAAATCATAAATGATTTACATAACAAAGCAAGCAAAGAAAAAGAAGAAATTGTTTTCACATCTTGCTAAGAGTAAAATTCAAAATCACAAATCCAAAACAAAATTAATTGACCCTTTACTTTAACATACCCAAATTTGCTAAATAAAGGGTCTTCAAAATCAAACAAATCAAAATTCAAACATGAACCTATGGAAGCATCTCTCCAAAAATATTTGAACCCATTTTCAATATACTCAAATTTATTGAAAATGGATTCTAAATTCAAAAATTCCTCTTTTCAATCAATTCTCAAAATCTCTTCTAAATCCATTTGAGCCCGGCTTAACACTTTCAAGATGTTGAGTATAGGTTCAATTTCTAAATTCAAATTCAAAATCAATAAAGCATGAAAATCTGATTCAAATTTATTTTTGACATTGTAGCTTTAGTCAGCTTCAGTCAAATTTTTAGTCTTAGTTTAGTATAGTTTGATTCAATGGCAATGCAAAAGTATGTGTTCTCATTTCCTCATGGGATGGACTTGGCCCTGGATCAGGCCAACTTTCCCCGATCTAACTATGCCCACCTCATCCACTTTGGTTGAGGCTTCGAGGGGGCCAAGATTATATGTGAGGGCACTCCCCTCATGATTGTTAGCAGGAGCATGGTGACCGGGCAGAAGCCGATCATCTAGATTGACATGCCATCTGACTCGAATATTCCCTCACTGAAGAGGAAGGTAGTGCGGTTTGCAGCAGTATCAGTGCCAAAGTCAGTATGCCCGATTATTCCTCATGCTGCCCCAGTTAGGGCTAGCACCCACTCACTAGCACCCTCCAAGGGGAAGGCTCTCCCCTGCTTTTGAGGTTAGGTCTATCTCTTACTCTACTCGCCCTACCAAGACCCAAAGAAGCAATAAGAATCGCATGATAAAGTGGTACCACACTCGCATTGCTATGGAGATGGAGGCAACTACTCAGTCTGTTGCAGAAGAGTTGCTCATGATGGTTTCCCCGCTGGTTATAGCAAACCAGTTCCACCCTCTCTCTAGGTCTAATAAAGAGGATGCTAGGAGGATTTCTGCTTCACCTCCACCAACAGTTTAGTTCCAGGCACTGGTCAGTGTGAGGAGGAGGTTGTACGCTGGCCTCCATTCAATTTTACTTCAACTAGGTGGAGCCTATGGACGATCTGAGTCTGGGGCTCAATTTGATTTATGATCAGTCATTCCCCATAGTGTGGGTAGGGAGCTTCAGCAAGAGAGGGCTAGAGAAGCTTGCATATCAGTTCATGTCACTAGTCGGGAGCACCAAAGGTATAGTCGACAGTCAGTGGCCTCCACACATGTGGATTTTTTGAATCGGCGTGCTACCCGCGCTGACCATACAGACAATATCTTACTTATGGGGACTACACATCATAGAAGAGCAGCTCTTATCCCGACAGAGTCAGTGGTGCCTCCACCATACCACTCTTCTCCCTATCTTCCATCACTCGTACATGTTTCAGCATCTTCTATTCTAGCAAAGGCCATGAAGGTCGCACCACGGGAGAAGAGGACCTCGTTGGTGATCCGTCTATAACCGAGAGATCCCGTCCCATCTACACTGCCTACTATGGTGAGGTCGAGCTCTTCTACTCGACCTTCTGCCCTAGTAGTAGTGAATAAGGAATGACAACCTCAGAGTATCGTAGTCATCCCATCACCACCATCACTGTAGCAGGATATAGAGATGGTTGCAGTAGCTACCGAAGGAGAGGGTGATAGTTCAGATGCACCTATGATGATAGATCCTCCTAGGAGTACCACTCCAAGTAGATTTAGTGACAACTAGGAGCATATTTCTTTCAGCGAGTATAGCCCTCATGGGGTTAACTATCCAACAGCAGGGGAGGTTCGGTGCCTCACAGTACATGATAGTGATCCCATAATAGGTCAGCCTAGATCCTTTGTGCTTGTTTAGATAGACCATTCTCTAGATGACATATTAGCAAATTATCACATGGAGAAGAAGGAGATCTTAGGATATGATTGGCCCGATGAGGAGAAAGTCAGCTTTGATCCCAATGAAGATGATCTATTAGAAGATTTAGCAAGGGTTCACATGGTAGATACCCGGGGCTCTCTCCTCCATGAGCTGCAGACTATGGAAGGTGTTGAGGCCGAGCAGGAAGACACAACCTACTCAACCCAACACCTCCTTCAGCAGATAAAGCATAAATATGTTCAGATAGATAGGATGGGGAAGCAGCTCGAGAACTTATTAGCAGACGTCTTAACACTTCAGAAATAAGCACCGGCAGACCATCCTACTATAACTGAGACTAGCCAACCATAGTTGGTGCATGTCTTGGATCCAGCCAAGACTTTACCTCTAGTAGAGTAAGGTAGCACCAACATGTATAGGAAGGTAGTGGATAGTACCTCCATATAAGAAAAGGATATCAAGAGCATGGTTGAGCAGCAGGTGAGAGAAGCATTGGCTCAAGCCCGAGGAGGATCATCAGTTCCAAAAGGTAGACCCTACCTGGAGGAATTCGATGTCATCCAATATCCTAAGGGTTTCATGCCTCCTTCTTTCAAAAGCTTTGATGGCAGTGGGAACCCAAGGCAGCACATTGCACATTTCAGGGCCAGTTGTTGCAACGTCGGTGGCAGTGATGCTTTACTATTCCATTTCTTTATCAATAGCATCACAGGCATAGCCTTTGATTGGTACGTTGAACTTTCCAACAGTTCAGTGAATACTTTTGCTGAGTTGGAGAAACTCTTCATCAAGAGGTTTGTTGAAGCTCAGTAATGGGTGAGTGTAGGTGATTCGTTGTGGCTCAACAAAACCTCGATGAGTCCCTCATTGATTACATTCTCAGATGACATAATTTGAGTATGAAATGCAAACCATAGCTATCTGAACAGCACGCCATTGAGATTCTGCTTAAGAATATACATGGCCCAGTTGCCTTCATGCTCAAAGGTTTTACCATCAAAACTTTTGAGAAATTAATCAACAAGGCGGCTGGCTTACAAGGAGAATCCAAACAGTCACCTTTTCATACCAATCAACAAAGCAGAGGCCATAGAAAGCTTTTGAGAAGAAGCCCAGGGCAGTGATAGTAGTAGATAAGGAAAAATAGCCAGCTAGAGAGCAGTTTAAGAGACCTCGTGCTCCATAGTCGTCACTTCCACCTCCTCTACCACCACCAAGGTAGCCCTACGGCCACATACGCCTCCATACACCACCTCCTCTTCACCACATCATCGGCGGCGGTGGTACATACAGTGCTGTAGTTATGGTCCCCCTAGTCTTTTGGTTAAACTTAATAAGTCTTATTCATTTAAGAGGGAGGTACTCAGGAAGATCTTTAAGAATCTCTTAAAGAAGCTTGATTTTTAGCTACCCAAACCTAGGAGACTGGAGGAAGTGGGTAAAAGCCACGATCCTAACTTTTACCCCTACCACCGTATGCTTGGTCATGTTTTGGAGGATTGCTTCATATTTAAGGACTGGCTTGAACATAACTTCAAGAGCAGTATTATAATCATCCCAAAGGAATACTTTGTGGAACAACCATCCAATTCCATTAGGGTAATCTTTGGGGATACTTATGATCCTTTCAAAACCTAAGAAGGTTGGGATATCTCCTTATCCGAAACCTCTAAGAAAATTATCTTAAAAATCAAGAAAATTTCTTTGCAAGTGCCTAAGTCAGCTTGAACCTTCAACATCAAGGAAGATTTGCAAGTTGCTAGAGCCAACTCAGGGAAAGTCGGCGGCGACATGTGCTGCCCATAGCCTGGTACAACCACGATCGAGTCCGAATAATTTATCATTGCAGCTACTACATTAGTGACCTCCTCTACTTTAGCTAGCTCTTCTTCTTCTAGTAAAAATCTTATATCAGTGGATGAGGGAATCAAATCCTTCACCCCTCTTACTTTACTTGATTTCTACTATGTACCTCCTATTGAATCCAAGAAATTGAAGAATAAAGCTAGCTTAAATTATATCTATGTCACTTCTCATGGGTTGTCTAAATTTATTCCTAATGATAACTCTTCAGGTCTAAACAATAATTATAATAATTATGATCTTCCTCTTTTTGATTCAGAGTTGGATTTTCCTACCTTAAATACTACGGGTTCACCTCCTAAGATAGACTCGGAATCATCTAATTTTGAGGGTCTCGTAGGAGAAGCTATAGGTGAGCCTGACGTGCAAGTAGAAGCTTACATTACCCTGCCATAAGAGATTATCAAAGCCAACCTCCGTAGTGGCATGGTTCTACCTCCTAGGGCAGCGCCTCAAGATAGAGAGAAATAAGTCATTGGTTCAGAGGATTGAGAAGCCCTTCCATAGGATGCTCTGCCCTTGGATATGCTTATGGAAGATCAGCCAAGGTTGACTACAATGTCCTCTCTCACCTAAGAATGTTACCATCTAAGCTAAGCATATATGATGCCCTTGTCTTATCCATAGATATGAGAGAATCATTAATCAAGGCTCTCCTTGATCCTAAGATATACTTAGCTCAACTGACCGCTATTGGAGAGGAGGCACATTATTCCAAAGAAGCCCAGGGGATCACTTTCACAGATGAAGACTTCTAGGGGACATAGACCACAACCATCCCCTCTACACTATAGTGGACATGGGCGGATTCAGACTTTCCAAAGTTCTCATTGATCCAGGTGCATCAGTGAACATTATGAGTCTAAAGACCCTTTCCTATTTGAGGATGGACATCTCCACACTTCGAGGAGATTGTATGATGTTGAGAGGATTCAAAGAACAATGCAAGTAGGTTTTAGGTTCCATAGTGTTACCTTTGGAGATAGGTGACTGGAAGACTGAAGCCAAGTTTTATATCATTGATTCGAACACTTCATTCACAGCTTTACTAGTAGGCCTTGGATACATCAGAATAAGATGATTCTATCCTCCCTCCATCAGTGCATCAAATTCACGAAGGATGGGATGAGTACTATGTCAAAGGAGATGAAAAGTCATTTTCAGTTAGAGAGGTTGAGATATATGAGGATGCGACCTACTTTCTTCCTCAAAACACCCTTTCTTATGAGCTTGGACAAAATTTAAATTCAAAAGAAAAAGAAAATGAAGAAAAAGTAAAAGAAAATCAAAATGAAAATCTAAGTGAACGAGAAAGGGAAATTGAAGAAGAAATGGAGCTGCATATCACATTCCACCCATAGTTTGAGAGGTGGAAGATCCCTTGGTTCGCCATCAGCCAACAAGAGTTATGTTCCAGTTCATAGGAGTACCCCCTACTCTTCACATAGACTTGGAATCCAGCTCGGAGGATGAGTCTAATGTGATTAGCATACCATCCAACCCCTCTTAGCAGGTTTCATTGGAGGTGACACTCGAGCCAGACAGCAATGAAGATCGAGCCTCTAGATAAAGCAAAGTAGATCGGGCCTCCAGATAAAGCAAAGTATTCGAATTAAGACTATAAGGCAGTAGTTAGGAATCTTAGCTCTAACTTCACTTTCATCTTAAAAAGTTGAAGGTTTAGTAGTTAAGGAAGCCCTTCATCCTTGCAAGGATGTCAAGCCAAAGAGATTCTTTTTGGGATCATCATCTTCAAGTCCTGAAGTTGATGTAGAACTTGAGGATGATTCATATAAAGAATTAATAGAATTATCTTTTAATTAATACTCACCTTATGTTATTAATCTTGCAAGGAAGAGTTTGATTTCTTCTTCATGGTCTAAGCATAGGTCAAAGTACTTCAAAAAGCTATGAAACCGCATAAGCAGGGATGCAAAATTGAGATTAGGACTAAGATTCAAGACAGTGGGTCCAGTCAATGATGATAATTACTGCTTAGTTTTCACCAACCATCTGGAGTCTGATAGGTTCTTTTCAGACCAAACTAACTCTTATGAGGTTGTGTGTTTAGAAACCTCAAATGATCCAGATGATCTCCAAATCAAATATGCACTACTATAATTTGAAGAGGAGATCCATTCAACAATTGACAAGGTTAAAGAAATCAACCTCAGGACAGAAGAAAATCCACATCCGACATACATCAGTTTGTTGCTGAATAAAGAAGAAATTAATGACTTAGTTAGGCTATTGACTAAATTTAAGGACTGCTTTGCATAGAGTTATGAAGATATGCCCGGATTATCTCATACTGTAAGAGTCCACAAACTAGAAATAGATCCTAGCGCTAACCCTATCAAGCAAGCCCCTAGACACATGCGATTAGAAATTGAATTACAGGTTATTTTTTAAGTCAAGAAACTGATCAATGCTAGTTTCATCAAGGAAGAAAAATACCCTACCTGGTTAGTCAGTGTCATCCCAATTAAGAAGAAGAATGGCCAAATTCCCATTTTTGTCAATTTCAAGGACTTAAACAAGGGATGTCCTAAGGATGAGTTTCCACTTTCTATACCAGAATTAATGGTGGATCGCCTCATCTCATGCAATTTTCTCCTTTATGGATGGGCATCTGGCTACAACTAAAACAAGATGGCCCCCGAGGATGAAAGAAACATTGCTTTTTGAACCCTGATCAGAATCTATTATTATAAGGTCATGCATTTTGATCTTAAAAATGCTAGTGCTATATAATAAAGGGCCATAACTCAGATCTTCAATGAACTCATCCATCATCAAGTTGAGTGCTACGTTGATGATCTAGTAGTCAAGAGCAGAAAAATGAAGATCATCTCTTTGACTTGAGAGTAGTTTTTTAATGATTAAGATAATATAACCTCAAAATGAATCCCATGAAGTGTGCATTCAGAATAGCTTCAAGAAAATTACTTGAGTTTGTTGTCCGACATCGAGGAATAGAAATAGATCTAGAAAAGATCAAAGTTATATTAGAAATACCACCTCTAATAGTTTAACTCAACTCAGATCTTTTCAAGGACGGTTGGCATATCCAAGATGCTTTATTTCCAACCTATCGACGAGATGCAAGCCATTCTTAGCACTTATCAAAAAGGATGCCAAGTTCAAGTGGGATGACAAGTGCTAGCATGCCTTTGAAGAAATCAAGCAGTATTTGATGAAGTTGCTAGTTCTAGCAGCCCTTATCCCATGCAGGCCACTCATCCTCTACATTGATATATTAGATGACTCTCTCGATGCTTTGTTGGCCCAAGCTAATGATGAATGGA
This sequence comes from Cymbidium sinense, assembly GCA_021442155.1. Taxonomy (NCBI): domain Eukaryota; kingdom Viridiplantae; phylum Streptophyta; class Magnoliopsida; order Asparagales; family Orchidaceae; genus Cymbidium; species Cymbidium sinense. Next base: position 4,602,730 of record CM038226.1, read on the forward strand.
AGGAGAGTGCTCTCTATTACCTCAGTTGTTCTGTTGAAGCAAATTATCCACCTATTGAGAAACATTGCCCAGCTTTGATCTTTACATCTCAGAAGCTATGGAACTATATGCTTTCTCATAAGGTGAACTTGATTTCTAAAATCAATCCACTGCAGTATCTCATGACATGGACAATGCTATATGGATGTTTGCCATGTTGGTCCATGATCCTCTCGTAGTTTGATATCAAATTCATACCCCTCTGTGTGGTAAAAGGATAAGCACTAGCAGATTTTTTAGCAGCACACCGACTTCATGTTGATTCTCTGCTTAGTGACGATCTCCCTGATGAACAAACTATGAACTTAGGGGAGTTTGACAACTACCAATGGGAGATGTATTATGATGGTGCAGCTTCTTTTCATAAAGAGGAAGCACCACGTTCTACTCTTCCAGGAAAGGCAGGGGTAGGAATAGTTCGTTTAACTCCAGATTGCGATGTGATGAGATTATTATACAATCTATCCAATCTTTGCACCAATAATGAAGTTGAGTATGAGGGTTTGATTGTCTGTCTAGAGTTAGCTATCACAGTGTGTGTTAAGAGAATCAACATCTTTAGGGATTCTCAGTTGGTCATCAATCATATTGTCAAGTCCAATAAGGTTCTCAAACCTAAGCTTCATCATTACCTTGAGTATACCATGAAGCTGTTGATCCAAATCTCTGAAGTCACCATCTACAAGGTTCCTCGAATAGAGAACGTAGTAGCAGATGCTCTGGCCAAACTTGCCAAAGAATTGGCATGTCTGGAAGATGAGTCCATTCTAATAAGGGTCCAAAATAGACAAGTCCTATCCCTTATTAATGTTGAACTCATCGAGAGACTTTCTCTTGAAGGGGAGGTTGCCATTGCCAATAAGGATAAGGAGCTAGATTAGTGGAAACTATTCATAGACTATTTGAACACGGATAAACTACCTCAAGAAAAGTCATAAGCCCATCAGGTGAAATAGAGAGCTCATGGCATTATAATCGAGGTACATTCAAGTGCGGAGCACGCCAATCTAGTCTAAAGATGAAGATGAAGATTAAGAGATTATGATACTACTGACCTTCGATGATTATAGACTGCATGATTATAGCTACAAGATTCCATTAGTGTCAGGTATACGGTGTGGTCCTACATTAACCACCTAATATTCTACACCCTACATTGGCCTCATGGCCATTTGAGTGTTGGGGTACCGACATTGTGGGTCCTATCAATCTTCCTTCTTCCAAGAGTCATCTATTCATCTTAGCTACCACCGACTACTTTTCCAAGTGGGCGGAGGCAATCCCACTCAGAGAGGATACAGCTCAGCATATGCCTCAACTTTTCAGGAACCATATCGTATATAGGTTCGGGGTGCCTCGATGAATTATATTCGATAATGGTACTACATTCAAAAGCACCAAGATTAACAGCTTCGCTAGAAGACATGGTATAGATTGGAGATACTCCACCATCTACTACTCTAGAGCAAATAGCTTAGCAAAAGTATTCAATAAAACTCTCATCCAAATTCTAAAGAAGACTCTTGATGAAAATAAGAGATAGTGGAATGAGCGGTTGGTTGAAGCCTTGTGGGCCTACTGCACCATATACCAACCTCCAACTCAATCTACCCCATTTTTCTTAGTGTATGGGTCTGAAGTCATTCTACCTTTACAAGTTCAACTTTTGTCACTAAGGATGGCATTCGGTAGTAAGATCACTACAGAGAAAAATGCAAAGGTATGGTTAGAAGAGCTTTAAGGTTTAGAGGAGAGTCACTTACGGGCGTGCTAGAACCTCGAGTTGTACAAGGCCAAAATGATTCAAGCTCACAACAAGCTGGTCCGCCCTAGGTCTTTCCAAGTAGGATAACTTGTATTAGTCATAAGAAGACCAATTTTGGCCCATTGAAAGATGAGAGGCAAGTTTAAACTCACTTGGGAAGGCCTCTATGTCATAGAGAAGGCCTACCAAGGAGGATCTTATCAGCTTATTAATTGTAAAGGGGAACACCTGATGCTTCCAATAAATGGGCTCTATTTGAAGAAATATTATCCATAAAACATGTTTAAAAATAATTATCAACAAAAGAATGAAAATTTGATTCTATTTTATCAAAATTTTCTCTTCTTTAGGAGTGTTGTTTGCTTATCTTGCGAATCCATTGTGACATGTCTAGGATAGGTGTAAGAGTCTCCCAGCGGCATCTTATCCCTCTCTCACAACACAAACACAATCAAACACAATCTCTCAGAGCTATTAGAATATGCGTGAGAGAACCTAAGAGGCTTCCTATTTAGATTAGCACAATTGAGTTAGGTGTAAGAGAACCCAAGTGGCATCCTTTCTTAGCGGGAATCCCAGTTTCCATCCATGGCACCATTTCATCAAAATCCCCAACGTGTTTGAGGTAGGTGTAAGAGCACCCAAACACCATCCTATTCCCTTTAACACAAGCACAAAATTAAACACATATCTTTTGTCTCGGGCTACTTTGATGTGGGAGCAAGCCTCTTGTGACACTCACTAATTAGCTGCTTAAGGTCGGGTCTACATACTACCTCGCTAGTATGTCACCTCAGTGGTCACTTATTTGAAAGATGTTAGTCCCCACTCTTTCTTCTTAACATGACCATTGCAAACCAATGAGCGCCTTATTAGTATGGTAGACTTCACTACCTAACTAGTAAGCTACCTCATATTGCTTTTATTTAAGAAGGTGTGAATCCTCAAGCTTTCTTCTTGAACTAATCATCATGATCTAACTAGGTCGAGTATATTTGAGGTTTAGGATAAGTCCCCCAGAGGATCCTTTCCTCTTGACTACATTTGAGTTGATATAAGTCCTCCAGGAATTCACTTTTAGAGCCAGTCGGATGCATCGGTAGAAGACATACTATCCCAATGTCGGTTCATAGAGGATGTGAGTCCCCAAGATTTCTCCTTAGGTTGATTGTTGCAAACCAATGAGCACCTTAGTTTGGTTTATGATCGCTATGCTGATAGCAACTCACACGGTGGATAAACTACTATTGGTAGATGTGAGTCCCCATGCTTTCTTCTTGAGTTGGCCACCAAATACCTATTTGATATATGACTAGCCATGTCATCTTTTACAGGGTTTCGGATTAAGCCCTTAGCGGCCCCTCTCCCTACAGGAATTCTATTTGGATCATGCCTTTTGTGACCCTATTTAGACACTACCTGGGTTACTCTTGGTGGACAGTCCCCCTTTCCTAGTAGCCACCCCTGTGATTGGAGAATTTGTTCAACGGATATGCAGATTCTCCCTTGGTTCAGTAAATTTGAGATAGGTCTAGGCTGATATAAGCTTCTTCTCAATTTGATCCCTCACAAACCAACAGGGTCGACATTAAAATAAACTAAACAAATAAACAAATATATTCGCTTGTGAATTAGGAATTCAAGCCCCAAAGGGCCCCTTTTCCCAAGCAGGCATCTTATCTTGAGGGTAGTGTCAGCAGAACACCCTATAGGAATTGTCTGACTACCTGAGTTGAGGTAAATCTCTGGGTTGGTACTCACTCCGTAGTCACCCTTAGGTCAGGTTCAATCTATTTTTTCACAAGCAAGTTACCCTGGCTATCATTCTACTTTAGAAGATGTAAGATTATGATGCATTCTTTTTAGCTTAACCATCACAAATGAACGGGCAGCCTTAAGTCGGGATCGATTTGTTGCCCAAAGCAATCGATCACCCCAGTGGTCTTTTGTAGTGGAAGATGTGAGTCCTAGAGCTTTATTCCCTTGAATTGATCATTGCAAATCGAAAGGCACTCCTTTGGTCGGATAGTTCTTCCATCGACCGGGAAGCTACACCCTTTGGTTCTATAAATTTAAGATAGTTCTAGGATAATATATGCTTCTTCTCAGTGTGATCCATAATCTAATCCATCAAAACAAATTAAAAAATGAAATTAATCTTTGACTATCTTTGTGTTGATTTAAGTCTCTCAGAGGCATTCACTCAATAGTCAGCCCTAGGTCGGGTTTGATCTGTTGCCTTGCCAATCAATCTCCGCAATGGTTCCTTGTTTTTGAAGATATGAGTCCCCATGCTTTCTTCCTAACTTGATCACTGCAAATTGAAAGGTACCCCTTTGGTTGGATAGTCCTACCTTATGGTTGGTAGACTACTCCCTTTGGACTGGTAAGTCTGAGTTAAGTCTAGGCCTCCATGGCCCTACTCAGTGCAGTCCATCACAAACTGATGGGATCCATCATAATCAAAATAAATTAAAGAATGAAATTAATCTTTGACTATCTTTGAGATGATTTAATTTCCCTGGCAGCATTCACTCAATAGTCAGCCCTAGGTTGGGTTCAATCTGTTGCCTTGCCAATCGATCACCTTAGTGGTCCCTTCTTTTGGAAGATATGAGTCCCCGCGCTTTCTTTCTAACTTGACCATTGCACACCAAAAGGCATCCCTTTGGTTGGTTAGTCCTACTATGTGTTTGGTAGACAACCCCTTTGAATTTATAAATTTGAGTTAGGTCTAGGCCTCCATGGCTCCTACTCAGTGCAATTCATCGCAAACTAACAAAGTTCATCCCAAATCCAAAATCTAAAACAAATCTGAAACAAATTTAGCCCTCCTCCCTCAGTGGAGTCAAACAATAAACAAAACAAATTCAACAAAACAAATCCTGTCAACCTCCCCCAGTGGAATCAATAAAATCAAAATAATCAAAATAAATTAAACAAATTAAATCAATTTTTCCCCAGTGAGACTCAAATCAAACCTCTCATCCCCTTATGGATGTTTTGAACCTATTTTCCTAGTGGAAGGTTCACATACTCTATCCCTAGTGGATTCCTCCTTCCCTTTCTTATGTCCTTGGCATGAGCAGAGTCATATTGTACTAAGCTCTAGATTCCTTCTACAACTTGGGTTAGGAGTAGACCATTTCTGTTAGTGCTTGTGATTGTTCGGTGTTATTGATCATTTCGGTCAATAATAAGACGTGCGGTGTACCTTATTAGTCACACCCACCTATTGGGCGCCCTTAGTTGACCTCATTTTTACGATGAGCTCTCAACCCCTCCATCTTAAACATAAGACTTCTCTTAGACACTAAGAGTCTCCTTAGTCATAAGACACTTCTAATGATTAGGTGGACACTCAACCTAATCCTAGAGACTTAGAAGAGTTAGCCATAGGAATAGGTCATGTCTTAGGGTGTTAGAAAAATTTGCCTACCCTATAGCTCGAACCAAATTCCTCACTTCCTCCCTTCAAGCCAAACTCATATCAACTCCAACTCTAAATCAAACCTTGAACTAATTCAATGGATTTTCTCAAATCATGAATCAATTCCAAAAAATTGAAACATATGATTGAAGCCCATGATTGGATTCCAAACTCCAAAATATTTCTTAAGTCCTTTGATTTCCTCTCATGGACTTCGCTCATATCAAATCCAAATCAATTCAAATTCAAGAAATTTTCTCACAACCCATTTATATTTTCATTTATATTCACATATATAAATGAAATATAAATTCGAATGAATAAACTTAAATTCAAAACTCAAATCCAAAAACCAAAAATCTTTCCTAGGTCACTTTGATTCCCATCTTATGACTTAGCCCAAATCAAATCAAATTCAAGAAATTTTCTCATAACACATTTATATTCTCATTTATATTCACAAATATAAATGAAATATAAATTTAGAAATTCAAAACTAAATTCAAAACTCAAATCAAAATTCAATAAAAAATCCAACCTAAGCCTTTCAAGTCAAAATCTTGAACTTATCCAAATCAGATTCAAATCAAGTCAAACCCTTTATTTTTCTTCATGATTCAACCAATTCTACAATAATAAATCCAAATATAAATACAGACTTCAATCATCAATCCAAAAATCAATTTAAAATTCAAACCCAAATTCAATCAAAATTCAACCTAAGCCTTTCAAGTCGAATTCTTGAACTTAGCCAAATCGAATTCAAATCAAGCCAAACCCTTGATTTTTTTTTTTTCATGATTCAATTAATCCTTCAATCATGAATCCAAATATAAGAATGCCAATCATCAAACCAAAACTAAATTCAAAAATCAAGCCCAACTCAAACTCATGTTCACCATTTTGAACTTGAAATTATCAAATGAATCAAAACCCTTTTGACTTCAAACCACTTACAAATGGATTTATACTTCATAAGTCCATATGTGAGTTCAATCAAACTCAAGCTTTGACCAGCCATTTGACCTCAGGCTCACGACCCAAAGTGACCTAAAGTACCCATTTTGAGCCAAATTCTAATCCTACCTAAATTCGATTGAATTAAACCCATCTAAGCCTCACATTGGGAGCAACAATCATCATGAGATGATCAATCACTCAAATTGGGTCAAACCAAGTCAAACTTAAGGGTTGACCAAGTCAACACTTAGCCAAAATGAAACCTAAACTAGCCAAAATCCACCATAGGACAAATTGATTGAAACCATTAATCAAAACTCATTCATGATCAATGTTTGAACTTGACCAAGTCATCATTTGAGCCTAACCTAGCCCAATTGGCCACTTAACACAAGTTGACCCAACTTGACCTAAAAAGTCAAAATATGTCAAAACTTGATCTAAGCCAAATTGATTGAAACTAATGGGTCAAGTTCATTCTAAATCACTTGTTGAACTTGACCAAAGCCTCATTGGCCAACTAGACCTAACTGGCCAATTGACCTTAAACCCAACTTGACTAAAAGATCAAATTGAAAATCCAAATATAAAATAAATTGATTGGAAACAAAGATACCAATCCATTTCAAATGATCAACCAAACATAAACCAACACATGACCTAACCCAAATAGGTCTAATAGGTCAAATTGGTCAGCTTGACTCATTTGACCTAAATAAAATCAAATGAATCAAATCCAAATATAATTCAAATTGAACCAAACCAATGATGCTAAAATATTTTAAATGGTCATATGAACTTGTCCCAACCCTTGGTTTGACCCAATTTGACCAATGGGTCAACTTGACCCAAGTTGACCCATTTTGACCTAAATAGGTCAATATGAGCCAAATTAACTCCAAATTCATTGAAACTTGGCCTAACCCATTTTTAAATCATACCAAACATATTCAAAATAAAATCCAAGCCAAATGACCATTTTACCCCTAGGCCATAGGGTAACCTAAAATCAAAACCACTTGGAATTTGGTCAATTCCTTTTCATGGACACTTGGCATCCTCTTAGTGGACCAAGTGGTCACTAATGGACATGGTGCAGATGACCCATTAGGTTTAGGTCATCCAAACCAAACCCAATGGCCAAACTGACCACTCACTTAGAAGTTAAGAACATGGGATCCCAACTCCACTCAATTAAAGCTCATGGGAGCTTCACTACTCCACTCCAAACTCAAAATTGAACCATGTGCAAGTCCTAACAGCCTATCAAACTGATTAAATAGGGTGAATTGGATCAAAATGGCAAAGCTCTTCATGACCGTCTAGTTCACCAAAGGGAAGATATACTCTCCCTAATTCCACTTCATTCAAGAGCACACACACTCAATTGAGCTTAGGAAACTCAGAGCAAGCACCCCCCAAGGTTCCTCTAAGCTTTCTCAACCCATTTCCTTTCTCCAATTTTGGATTCCTTCAAACCAAAAATAGGGGATGCTAAGGCAATTTTCACTTTGCTCATTACTCAATATCAATCCAATTCCTCTTGCAAGCTTCATCAGAGGACTCAATCGAACTTGCCTAAAGCTTAATCCAAGTTCTTAAGGAAAGGGAAGTGGGACTTCGATCAAGGCTTCAAGGATTTGAAGGTGAGTTTGGTCCATAGAGAGATCTACTCAACCCCAACGCTTGAATCCTTCAATAGGGCTTCATCTCCACTAAATGAAGCTACCTCAATAGATTCGAGTGCCGGTGATAGCCTCTAGTGAGGTATGGATTAAAACTTGAGCTTAAACTAGAGAGTGTTTGGCCTTTTGTGAAAGGAATTTTCACTTCATATAAAACTAGCCATTGGATTTCTTCTCCCTTGCATGATGATGGTGTGGGTTGAGTTTGAGCTCAATTGAGCTCAGATCTTGCCCTAGAAGATGGACAGTGGCCATCTCCCATAGGCGAGCTTAGGTACTGATCATGGGCCAACCATCTGTGCATTTTGGATGGATGGCCATGATCAAGATGCATAGGATCTCTGATTTAATCTTTTAAGAACTGCGGGATTGATCTCAGCCATCTGATCCTTGATCGAACATGTGAGGAGAAAGTGTGTAGCACCACCGCTGATGTGGCACTATGATGTGACAACTTGAGTGACCTCTCTTATCGTGCCACATGAAAGAGATGCACCACGTTGCGTCGACGGGATTAATCACTTAATTAGGTTATTCAATTAATGGATAATCATGGAAACTTCAAAATAACATAACTAATTCTAGAAAAATCATAAAAATACAAGGTAAAATGCATTGTAAAGATATTTCTTAGGAGAATAATCTAAAAATGTTTCCAATGGATTTTGAATAGTATTTTCCTCAATTATAATTTTAATGAAAACTTAGTAACCTTAACTACTCTCTAATTATTTCATTAATTCATTTCAAATTTTTCTGGTATATTTATTAGGATGACCTCTACCTCCCCTAATTTTCTTGGGATTTATTGATGAGTTAATTAGGAAAATCATGTAATGAATCCTTAATCACCCTCTTTATGTAATTAAGGGTAATTAAGCATGTGAACAGTGGTTTACCCCCTTTTTAAGTTAACTAAGCCTTATTTAAGTGAAGAAGAGGTTTATGGAATGAATTTGGGAATTTTACCTAAGCCATTCCCTAAATCCTTTCCTTCCTTAATCTAAACTTAATTAAGGGATAACCCACTAATCTAACTTAATTGATAAAATTTTCAAAACATTTCAGAACTTAAACAATTCATCTTGGGTAGGTGCCTAGGTGTTTAATAACCTAAGTAGCTTAAGGAAATCAAAATCTAACTCACATGTGTGGGAAGGGTTATAAAAGTACTTAAATTAAACCCTTTAATTTAATTAATCACTAATTATGAGCCAATTGCATTAGGCCCTTTCTTTCCTAAGTGAAATGTTGATTTAAATTCCTTATGTGATTTTATTTCAAACATTGGCTCATAATTATGTGATTAAACATGTTAAACTGGTGTAGGTAAGGGTAATTAACACACTTAATCCATGCCTTAACTTAACTAAAGCATAAAATTGATCTAATTACCCAAAAATTGAACTTAAAAAAACTCACAAATGGGGGATTAGGTTAGTACCAGCAAACTCCTCTCACATTTCTCAAATTGAAATCAAACTCAAACAAAATCCAAACTCTCCTTAAAATAAATTTGATTTACTTTTAATAATCTTAATCATAGGATTGTCTTTAGGAATTAATTAGGGTGGATGAACTTACATTACTTTCATCACTTTATTTATTTCCAAACATGGTAAATGTATGTCATATGAAATTCATGCATCCATGCTTTTTAAAAATTAAATTAAAAAAGAAATGTTTCCTTTATATCAAATTGCATATTCTGGCTAAAGTAAGAATATGAATGGCTATTATCACTATTAAATCTAAAATTATTTTCAAAACTTATAAATCAATTATCAAAACTTAAATGTATGCTACTTATAATTATTTATGAGCTTGCATGTGAGTAAAATATAAAGATGTGTAGTGTGGCTTTCGTTCTCTTCTCTTTTTGCATAGTTTTGAATATGATTTGGCAAAGTATACAGTTCATTTGAAAAGAACACAACACTTACTTAAATCCATTCCTATCCATTTCTATGTTATTACTTAAGAAGGACATCCACACTTACACATGTAAATAGCATAAACAAATAAAAAAACAAACACAAACTTTTGCATCTTTCTTTCCATTCATTTCTTTTGTACATGTATATGTATCTAAGGAAAGTGGTATATTGGTCTGGACAACCCCGGGGTTGCAAGGCTTTAAGTAGCCCTCAGTAGGTCTTATACCTTACACCCCTGGTGCTAACAATGGTGCCATACTCACTTATTCCTTTCATACATATATGTGTGCATATGAAAAATGGATAAAAGAATCCCTCTTTTTCTACTTAACAAAATCATGCATCATAAAAACATTCAAATTTCTCAGACAAATTCTCTTAGCATTCATCATTAAAGTGTGCTAAATATTTCCATTTGCATGTATAGGTATGCTTAGGATTCATCTATATGCATGTTACACATGTTGGGAAAGAAATGAAGTAATGTGTGTTTTGTAATAGTTTTTCACTTTACTTAATCTTAAAATGCCTTTCTTTTTGAATAGGTTTGTTTAGGAAAAATATAAATATAGGATTAATTAAAATACATAATAAAATATTCACTAAACAAAAATCAAATATGAATCTACCTTAGAAATTACTTAAGGTAGGGAGGAAAGAGGAGTTCTCTACTCTTTTCCTCTCTTTACAACTTAGTAATTAATTATAGGATACACTTAAACCAAATAAAAATATAAAATAAAATCAACCAAAGCAACTAAATCACTTACATGAGACAAACCCTCTAAGTTGAACATTTTCATACATAGAAAACTTCAACCTTAAAGCTTAGCTAAGTATGCCACACAAACCTTAAATAGCACACACATTAGGCTAAGTCACCATTTCTAGCTTTAGGTTAGGGTGGTGCATGGTTTGATGTTTGCTTTTATTTTATGATGCTTTGTTTAAGTCTGGATGTTAGGGTATGTGCATATGAATGGTAGGACTATCTTAGTCCCATTATTCTCTTGGGATTGTGCTTATATAATAAAATATAACTATTTTTATTGTGCAGGTGCTTATACTCCTAAGCATAATTCAAAATAGGCCAGGTGGACTTGGTTACCCATGTGTGAGGAGCTAAGTCCAATTTACATATATACATGCTTGGGATTATATTGTTTATTTAGCTAATCTCTATTTTATAGGTGTTAGTTAGGTTTCCTCTTTTCCATTTTCAAGTACTTTTGCAATTAGAATTTTAGAATTATTGTTATAAGGGATTAGGATGGGCATTGGTCATAAGATCATGTCTTATGTACCATGTGAAGCCTTTGGAGCAACCACATTCCAACCAACCAAAAGAACAAAGAATAAAGAAGAAAGAAGAAATGAAGAATGAAGACCCCCATAACATGAATTCTTTGCTTAATTATAATTAATTCATTTGTACTACAGGTTGTATAAGGGTAGAGCTCAGCTACCCAATTTGTTTTTCAGCTTTGTGTGGTGGAGCCCGACCATAAATGGCTTTATATTCTTTTGCGCTTATTTTATAAATTGATTAATGTTTGTTTAACTTGGCATTACGATGGCATCTTTTCCTAGTTTCTTCCTTGCTTTGATGTATGTCCTGGATGACGATTAGGCTCTTAGGAAAATAAATTATCTATCTAATTAAATAACTCAAATTAAAAATAAATAACTCATAACCTCACTTAAAGCTTAGGTTATAAAATAAGCAACCCCTTAGCTAGATGTTGTCTTATTTTTCTAACATCATGCATAAAAGCATATCATTTCACTCTTGATTGGAGGGCTTCCACCTTTGCGAAACTTGGCTTGAGAGCCATGGTGGAAATACACCTCCTTATCTTGCTAATTTTGGCCCATAATCTAATTTCTCATGCATTGGGCACAAAAATCCTAAAGCCTGTGTCAAATTGATTATCCAAAATAAAAAAAATGTACAAAATTTGCATTAGATTTAAGTCATTAAATCACACCCTACATGATCTAGTCTCTTAAGGAGTGTATTTAAGGACTTAGTCTCTTTCTAAATAAATAACAACTTAACTATCTAATAAACATATTTGACTTGCCTACATATTTTAAAATGTAGAAGAAGTTAGTTGGTAGCTACCCCCAGGCAGTTGTAAGTCTAACTATCGGGTGGTTTATTCTCTCTTGTGGAGGTAAACCAAATACCCATTTTTGTCTTATATTTAGGTCGTGCTTTTGGCCCTCGCCAAAGCTCCCTAGATTTAGGTTCTGTGGTTGCTTCTCCCTTTGTGGGATACAAGTATAAATCCTAACCTCTTAGGCATTTCCATAACCTTGTATCATAAAATTGTAAGCCATATATTTCTAATAAAAAATCAACTCAAATAAATTAATTCAATTTTAAAAATGTAAAGCCCAACCATAGGGTAGTTTGGGATGCTTACTAGGCTTCTTAGTATCTTATGCATCCCCTACTTGTATTCATTTGGCTTTGATAAGAACTCCCTTCTCTTGATCGATCCCAGTTGACTTTCTAAAAATAAACCAATCTCTTGATAGTCCTACCTTTTAGAAATCTTTGAAGATAATGATCATTTACCTTAATCGAGAGTATTCCTAAGGAATCTTATTTCTTAGGACGTAATTAACTATAGGGGCTTGCCCTTGTAGGGAACTTAATGAACCCAGTTTAAAATAAACCCTACTTTACTTTTCCATGTAAAGTAGGATAAGAATCTCTAGTACATTCTGAAGACCCATAGTCCTTAGGAGTCGTTATTGAGGTGATTAGGTCCATTGTAGGGTGGTGACTTCTATCTCTCGAGATAGTACACCTTTTCTCAATGTCATACCCGATCACCCTAATAAGAACATCTATGGATCTATGTGGCATCCCGACATAAGGCATATTTTATATATTTTTATTTTCATTTACCCTCTTTTTCGAAAGAGGGGAAAGATGAAGGCAAGAATATATAAAATATTTCACCATAATTGCATAGCCAAATCAAACACAAAAAACTTTTGCAGAACTCTTCCATTAATTTCTTTTTGGACATGCACATGTATTTAAACAAAGTGGTATATTGGTCTGGACATCCTGGGTTGCAAGGCTTTAAGTAGCCCCAAGAAGGTCTTGTACATTACACCCCTGGTGTAGAAAATAATAGCATCATACTCACTTATATCTTTCATACATGTAATTGTGCATTTGAATAATGGATAAAAGAGTCCCTCTTTTATACTTGAAAAAAACATGCATTCATGGAATACCCAAATTTTCCTAAATAACATTTCTTAGCATTCATCATCAAAATGTGCTACAGTTTGCATTTGCTTATATAGATATGCTTAGGATCGTTCATATGCATGGTATACATGTTGGAAAGAAATAAATAGTTGTGTGTTATGTGATAATAATTCACTTTAACTAATCCTAATATGCCTTTCTTATTGAATAGGTTTATTTAGAGCAAATCTAAATTTAGGGTTAATTAAAACAAATAATAAAACATTCACTAAAAAAATCACTAATGAATCTACCTAAAGAAATTACTTAAGGTTGGGAGGAAAGAGAAGTTCTCTTCTTGTTTCCTCTCTTTATCACATTTAGTAACTAAATGTAGGTTCATTCAAACCAAATCAAATCAACAAATAAAATTGGAAAATTAACTAAATCACTTAAAATGAAACTGCCATTAAAATTAAATCTTTCACACTTAGAAAATTCCATCCTTAAAGCCTAGCTAAGACATGTCACACAAGCCTTAAATGACACACATATTAGGCTAAGTCACCATTTCTAGCTCTATGTTAGGGAAGTGCATGGTTTGAGGCTTGATTTTATTTTATGATGTGATCTTTTAGACTTATGATGTGATCTTTTAGACTTGATGTAAAGGTGTATGTGCATAGACTAGATGATAGGATGATCTTAATCTAATCATTATCTTCTGTAGGGGATTGTGTTTAAGGGGCACTGTAATAAAAATATAAATGCTTTTGATGTGCAGGTTGTTTATATCCCTAAGCATAATCAAAACTAGGATAGGTGAGCTTTGTTACCCATGTGTGGGGTGCTAAGTCCAACTTATTCATATACATGCTTGGGTTGTGTGGTATGTTTAGTTAATCTCTATTTTGCAATTAAGATTTGGAATGAATGTTTGCTTGATTAGGATGAACATTGGTCATAAGACTAAGTCTTATGCACCATGTGAAGCCTTGGAGCAAACTACATCCCAACCAACCAATAGGAAGAAAGAAGTGAAGAAAAGAAAGAAAGGAAGAAATGAATAAAAGAAGAAAAAAGAAAGAAGAATGAAGACCCCCATAACATGAATTCATTTTAATTGTAATTATTCATTTGTAATCCAAGTTGTATAAGGGTAGAGCTCAGCTACCCATTTCCTTTTGGGTTTGTGTGGTGGAGCCGGATCACATCGGTCTTGTATTCTTTTACACTAGCTTTATAAAATTATTTGATGTTTGTTTAGCTTGTGCATTAAGATGTCATATTTTATAGTTTCTTCGCAGATTGATGAATGGCCTGGATACGATTAGGCACTTAGGGAAAAATAAATTTTCTATCTAATTAATCAACTCAAAATTAAAAATTAATAACTCATAACCTCACTTAAATCCTAGAATATAAATCAAGATAAAATATTTAGCAACCTCTTAGCTAGATGTTGCATGTCTCACATCATGCATAAAAGCATCTTGCTTCACTCTTGCTAATGGAGGGCTTCCACCTTTGGTGGATAACATGGCTTGAACTTTGAGATCCATAGTGAAAACACACCTCCTTATTACTAATTTTTGCTCATAATCAAATTTCTCATGCATTAGGCATATGAATCCCATAGCCTCTATCAAATAAATTGTCCAAAAATCAAAATAAAACTTAACAAAATTTGCATTAGATTTAAGTCATTATTCATACATGATCTAGTCTCTTAGGGAGTGTGTTTAAGGACTTAGTCTCTTTCTAAATAAACAACAAATATCTTGCAAGCATATCTTTACTTGCCTACATTTATTTAAAAGTAACTTAGTAAGTCCAATAGTCAAATGATTTATCCTCTTAATAGTATTATAGCATAGATTTGGATCAGGGTTGTTGGTCCTTTGTGCAAGCATAAATCCTCACCTCTTAGATATTTCCATGATATTGTATTATGAAATTGTAAGCCTTAAATTTCTAATAAAAATTCAACTCAAACATATAATTCATCTAAAATTTCAAAAATATAAATCCCAACCTTAAGATAGTTTGGGATGCTTACTAGGCTTCCTAGTATCATAAGCATCGCCTACTCATCTCTTTTTTGGTTTCGATAATAACTTCTTCTTTTTAATCAATACCACTTGATCTTCCAAAAGTAAACCAATTTGTTGATAATCCTACCTTCAAAATAATTGGAGACAACTATCATTTACCTTAATCGAGAGTATTCTTAAGGAATCTCATTCCTTAAGATGTAATTAACTATGAGGGCTTGCCTCCATAGGGAACTTAATGAACCCTAATTAAAATAAACCCTACTTTACTTTTCCATGTAAAGTAGGGGAATAATCTCTGGTACATTCAAAGACTCATTGTCCTTAGGAGTCCTTATTAGATGTTTAGGTCCATTGTAGGATGGTGACTTCTATCTCTCGAGATAGTACATCATTCCTCAATGTCGTACCTGATCACCCTAATAAGAATATCTACAAATCTACGTGGTGTGCAACCAAGTATATTTTTGCTATTTTCATTTATTTTTCAAGATAGATGAAGGCAATAAGTAATAAATTTACCATAGATTTTTCTAGTGACTCCACTGGGAATTCCTCTCTCCATCTTTGGTAAATGATCGTTATCTCCAAGTATCGATAGTGGATTTATAATTCATATGAATTCGAGAATATCCATCTTTTCAATTGGCACTTAGTTTATTTCATTCTTAAGCTAAGCTAGCCAACATTATTTAGGTTTTAGGACCTCACTTCGTGTAGGTCTTAAAACCCCCGTTGGGTCCCCCAATAGGTGAAAATAAAATTTAATAAAAAGAAATAACTAAAGACTTCCTCATTACCATTTATATGGTAAAGAAAGGTTCATTCCAAAAATAAAGAAAGAAAATAAATCATTTATATAAAAACATCATTTTCCAAAAAAAAAGTACTTCTCCAAAAAGTTCACACAATAAAATATTTACACAGAAAGTTTCATAACTTAACCTCATCTAACAATCTTCAAGATTATTACATGTAGGATCTTTTCAAAAATCAAAGCTAAGAATCATCTTTCAAAAAGCACAAATGAACATCCTCATTCAATTTATTGAATGAAGATTTCATTCTTAAATAAAACAAAGGTCATCTTTCAAAACTCACAAATGAACATCTTCATTCAATATACTCAAATTTATTGAATGAAGATTTCATTTCTAAATCATCTTTTCAAAAAGCACATATGAACATCCTCATTCAATATACCCAAATTTATTGAATGAAGATTTCATTTCTAAACAAAATCAAAAATCATCTTTTCAAAAAAAAAACATATTTGGAAATGAATATTCTCATCCAATATACCCAAATTTATTGAATGAAGATTTCATTTCCAAATAAAATCGCATCATAAAATTGAAACTCCATTTCAATATATTTTACATATGTTGAAGCTGAAGTTTCTTCCCTTTTAAAAATTACAAATTTGAAGAGATAAGCCTCTTCATTCCATATGTCCAAACTTGTTGGATGGAGGCTTTATCGCCAAACAAAATCACACCATTTGACGCCCCACTCAACACATTCCACATGTGTTAATTTGGAATTTTCGATCTTTTAAAAAAGCAATAAATCACACACAAAAACTTCACCCTTGAAACATGAAACAAAATTGACTTCCATTTTACATAACCAAATTTGTAATGGAAGTCCTCTTTTCAAAATCAAAATCATAAAAATCTAACACATTTGGATCCTTTATTTAGCATACCCAAATTTGCTAAGTGAAGATCCTCTTTTCAAAATCAAATTATAAAAATCAAACACATTTGGATTCCTTATATAGCACATCTAAATTTGCTAAGTAAAGAGATCCACTTTTCAAAAATCAAAATAAAAAAAATAAAACACATTTAGATCTCTTATTTAGCATACCCAAATTTGTTAAGTAAAGATCCTTTTTTGCATAATCACAAAAATCAAAGCACATTTGGATTCATTTGGCATACACAAATTTGCTAAGTAAAGATCCTCTTTTCAAAAATCACAAAAATAAAACACATTTGGATCCTTCATTTAGCATACCCAAATTTCCTAAGTGATGATCCTCTTTTCAAAAAACATAAAAATCAAACACATTTTAGATCCTTTATTTAGCATACCCAAATTTGCTAAGTAAGAATCCTCTCTTCAAAAATCAAAACAAAAACATTTGGATTTTATTTAGCATACATAAATTTGCTAAGTAAAGATTCCATTTCCAAACTCACACATGATTCACATCATGAGCAAAAAAACAAAAGAAGAAATTTGTTTTTAAACAACTCATTTAGCATACCCAAATTTGCTAAGTGAGTAATCCCCAAACAAAATCAATGGACCCTTTATTTTAACATACTGAAATTTGTTTAATGAAGGGTCCCCAAACATAAAAAATTAAATTCAAATATGAACCAATGGAAGCATCAAAAATCTCTTCAAAATATTTGAACCCATTTTCACCATACTCAAATTTGTTGAAGATAGACTCTAAATTCAAAATCTCTTCCCCAATTCTAAATTCAAAATCTCTCTCCAAAATCAATTAGCCCCACTTAACATGTTCAAATTATTGAGTGTGGGTTCAAATTTTAAATCTAAATTCAAAAGTTAGCAAAAAATACAAAAGCAGAAATTTGATTTGAGTTTGTTTCCAAAAATTACAGAATTTTAAATCAGTTTTAGTTAGCTTTCAGTTCAGTTCCATTTAGTTTAAATGGAAGCTCAGAAGTATGTCTTCACTTTTTCTTTTGGATGGATTTGGCCTTAGATCAGGCCAACTCCCACAGACTAACTTTGCCCATCTCATTCACTTTGGTCGAAGATTCGAGGGGGCTAGAATCACTTGTGAGGGGGCATCCCTCATGACCATCAACAGGAGTATGGTGATCGGGCAAAAGCCGATCATCCATGTTAAGATTCCATCTAAATATGAATTTCTCTCACTGAAGAGGAAGGCTGTGATAGTTCCCGTAGCAATTGCAGTTATAGTGCCAGTGCGTTAAGTTGTTCCCACTACTATCCCAGTACGGGATAACACTCACTCATTGGGTTCTTCCAAGGGGAAGACTCCCCTATCTTCAAGGATAGTCTCCCCTACATACAATGTAGGGTCTAGTTCCCTTATTGCTCCTCTCGATAGAACTCAATGCCGCAACAGGTGCCGCAAAATCATGTGGCAGCATGTGCACATAGTCAAAGAGTTGGAGGTAGTTTCTCAGTTTGTAGTAGAGGATTTACCCAGGATAGTTTCTCCCCTAATTACACAGAAAAAGTCCACCCTCTCTCTAGATCTGATAGAGAGGAAGATGTTAGAAGGTTTACACTATCATCTCCACCTGCAGTACAGTATGAGGCTCTTACTAGAGATATATGGAGGTCGTATGTCAACCTCAGGTCAATTCTGCACCAAGTTGGTGGGGTTTACAGACGATCAGAGTTTGGGGCCCAATTTGATCTACGATCAGTCATCCCTCATAGCATAGGCAAGCACCTCAAATAGAAGAGGGCCAGGAAGGCTCGCGTATCAGTGCATATGACTAGCAGAGAGAGGCGGAGGTACACTAGGTAGTCAGCAGCCTCAACTCTCATGGATTTTCTTGATCGATGTGCTACCTGTGTCGGTCATACTGACAACATTCTATTGATCAGTACTACTCACCATGAGAGGAGGGCTCCAACATAGAGAGAGTCGATGGTGCCTCTGCCACACTACTCTACTCCATGTCCACCATCTCCAGTACAAGTTCCATCTTTCATAGTTCCATCAAAGGCCATGAAGGCAGCATCTGGGGAAAAGAAAGCCCCATTGATGATCCGGCTATGGCCAAGAGATCCCGTTTCATCTACACCACCGACTAAGGTAAGGCCAATCTCTCCTGCTCGACCTCCCACCACAGTTGCAGTGAAGAGGGAGTGGCAGCCTCGAAGCATAGTAATTGTGCCATCACCACCACCACCACAGCAGATCATGGAGTTAGCAGCAGCTGAGGAGAAGGAGATAGTTCAGTTTCCCCAATGGAGATAGATCCTCATAGGAGTACTACTCCACCCAGATCTAGTGATAATCAGGAGCATGCATCCTCCAGTGAGCATAATCCTCATAAGATTAGCTCTCTAGCAGTAGGGGAGGTTAGATGCATTTCTGTTCATGACAATAATTATGCTACCGGTCAGCCATGATCATTTGTGCTTGCACAGTTGGACTGCTCCGTAGATGATATTGTAGCATAATATCTTATTGAGAAGAAGGAAATCCTAGGGTATGATTGGTCTGACCTAGATGAGGAGAAGGCCAATTTTGATCCCAACAAAGATGATTTGTTGGAAGATTCAACAATAGTGCATATGGTTGATACCAAGGGTTCCCTCCTTCAGGATTAGCAAAGTTTGCAAGGTGTTGTAGTCGAGCAGGATGATATAGCCTACTTGACACAACACCTCCTTCAAAAACTTAAACAGAAGGATGAACAAATTGACAAAATGGGAAAGAGGCTTGAAGATTTGCTAGCAACAGTATTAGCACTTCAGAATCAAGCCCCAGCAGTGCATCCTATTGCAGAAATTGGCCAACCTGAGTTGTTGCATGTCTTGGATCAACCCAAGACTTCACCTCTAGTAGAGCGGCAGACTAGAGGATGGATGGTAGTGGATAGTACCTCCATACAAGAATAGAATATTAAACTCATGGTTAAGCAAAGAGAGAAGCAAAGCTCTGGAGGATCATCGGTTCCAAAGGGTTGACCCTACCTAGAGGAATTTCATGCCATCTAGTACCTTAAGAGTTTTGTGCCACCTTTTTTCAAGAGCTTTGATGGTAGTGGGAACCCACACCAGCATATAGCACACTTCAGGGCCAGCTGTTGCAATATTAGTGGCAGTGATGCATTACTATTCTATCTTTTTGTCAGCAGTTTAGTAGGCATAGCCTTTGATTAGCATGTTGAACTCTCCAATAATTCAGTGAAGAATTTTACTAAGTTGGATCAACTCTTCATTAAGAGGTTTGCTAGAGCTCAACAAAAAGTGACTATGGGTGATCTCAATATAGCACAACAACACCCTGAGTCCCTCGTTGACTATATTCTCATATGACATAATTTGAGTATGAAATGCAAGCCATAGCAGTCTGAACATCATGCCATTGAAATTCTACTAAAGAATATTCATTGCCTAATCGCCTTCTGCTCAAAGGTTTTACCATCAAGACATTTGAGAAGCTAATCAACAATACAACTAGTCTACAAGGAGAGGCCAAATAGTTACCTTTTTAAGATCAATCAACAAAGCCAAAATCACAGAAAATCTATGAAAAGATGCCAAGGGCAGTAATAATAGTGGACAAGGGGAAGCAATCAGCCAGAGTGTAGTGTGAGAGACCTTGAGCTCCACACCCATCACTTTCACCTCCTCTACCACTAGGCCATCATACCGGCCGCCACAGTAGGCTCCATGGCTTTCACCTCCTCCTCATCATCCATACTCATAACAGCGGTACACATACCCGCCACCAGGTAGCTACCATCCATCTACTCTTTTGGATAAACTAAATAAACCTTATTCATTTAAGAGGGAGGTAGTGAGGAAAATCTTTAAGAACCTCTTTAAGAAACCTAATTTTTAGCTACTCGAGCCTAAGAAGATTGAGTAAGTGGGTAGGAGCAATGATCCTAACTTTTACCCCTACCAAAGCATGCTAGGCCATGTTTTGGAGGATTGCTTTACATTCAAGGACTAGCTTGATCGTAGCTACAAGATAGGTGCCATAATTATCCCAAAGGAATACCTAGTGGAACAACCATCCAATTCTATTAGGATAATTCTTAGGGATATCTGTGATCCTCTCAAAATCAAAGAAGGTTGGGATATCTCCTTATCCTGAACCCCTAAAAATATTATTTCAAAAATCAAGAGACTTTACTTGTAGGTTCTTGAGGAAGCTCGAACCTCCAACATCAGGTTCAAAGTTGCCAAAGATAACTTAGAAAGTGGAGCAAATAGCAAAAACCAACATGGGATAGCCAAGTAGTGCAACCATCGATCGAGTATAGTCTCTAGTCTACCGTTCCAGCTACTACTTCAACGAGCACTTCTACTTCAGCTAGCTCTTCTTCTAGTAGACATCTTGTATCAGAGGATGATGGCATCAAATCCCTCACCCCCACTTACTTTACTAGATTTCTACAATGTACCTCCTTATAAATCCAAGAAATCAAGGAATAAAGCTAGTTTGAATTACATATGTGTCACTTATGATGGGTTATCTAATTGTACTCTTATAAAAAATTCTTCAAGTCTAAATAATAATTATAACAACTCTGATCTTCCTCTTTCTAATTTAGAGATGGACTATCCTTCTCTGAATAATATGGGTTCACCTCTTAACATAGACTTGGAATCATCTGATTATGAGGGTCCTATAAGAGAAGCTATAGGTGAGTCTGATGAGCAGGTAGAATCATCCACTAACCTGCTACAAGATCACCGAAGTTAACCTTCATAGTGGCAAGGTTCTACCTCCTAGGGCAGCACCTCAAGATAAAAGGAAATAAGTTATTGGTACCAGTGAGAAAGAAGCCCCTCCATAAGATGCTCCACCCATGGATATGCTTGTGGAGGATCAACCCAAAGTTGATTACAATGACCTCACTCACCTAAGAAAGTTGTCAGCTAAACTAAGCTTATATGACACCCTTGTCTTATCCAAAGATATCAGGGAGTCATTAATCAAGGCTCTTCTTCATCCAGAGATATGCTTAGCTCAGTTGATCACTATTGGAGAGGAGGCACATTATTTAAGAGAAGCCCATGGAGTCACATTCACAGATGAAGACCTTCTTCTGCGAGACATGGAACACAACCGTCCCCTCTACATCACAGTGGATATGGGAAGATTCAGACTTTATAGGATTTTAGTTAATCCAGGTGCATCAGTGAATAATATGAGTCTAAAGACCCTTTCCTATTTGAAGATTGACATCTCTGCACTCTGAGGAGATCAGATGATGTTGAGAGGATTCAATGAATAAGGTGAAAGTGCTTTAAGCTCCATAGTGTTACCTTTATAAATAGGTGACTAGAAGACTAAAGCCAAGTTCTATATAATTGATACGAATACTTCATTCATCACTTTGCTCGGTAAGCCTTGGATACACCAGAATAAGATGATTTCATCCTCCCTTCATCAATGCATCAAGTTTAAAAGGGATGGAATCAAATAATATGTCAAAGGAGATGAAAAGCTATTTTCAGTTAGAGAGATTGAGATATATGAAGATGCAACCTACTATTTTCCTCAAAATGTCTTTTCTTATGAACATGGTCAATATTCAAATACAAAAGAAAAAGAAAAAGAAGCAAAAGAAAAAGAGAAAGAAAAAGAAAAGAAGAAAGAAAATATAAGTGAACGAGAAAAGGAAATCAAGGCAGAAGTAGAGCTGCATGTCACATTCCACCCATAGTTTGTTCCACCATACAGACATATGGGTAGGATGACTCAACCTCCACCAGGCAGAGGTAGAGGCAGACATAGAGATAGTTACATAGGTCAGAGACCACGGTTGTCACCAACAGGCTATGTTCCACTTCACAAGAGTAGCCTATTCATATAGACTTGGAATCTAGCTCTGAGGTCTCATGTGACATTATGGACAACCCTCTCAGTTCCATTGAAGGTGACATGAGTCGCGGATGAAGACTAGGCATCCAAGCAAAGCATAAATATATTTGAATCAGGTTTTTGTAAAACTATCTAGCTGCAGTTGGGAACTTTAGCTCTAACCTCACTTTATTCTCAAAAAATTCAAGGTTTAGTAGTTAAGGAAACCCCTAAGTCTTCCATGAATGCAAAGCCGAAGAGATTCCTATTAGGATCATCATCCTCAAGTCTGGAAGCTAATGTAGAATTTGAGGATAATTTATATAAAGATTTAATATAATTACTTTTTGATTGGTACTCGCCTTATGTTCATAATCTTGCAAAGAAAAGTTTGATTCCTTATACATGGTCTAACCACAAGTCAGAATATTTTGAGAAGCTATGGAACAACAGAGGCAGAGATGCACAAACAAGATTAGGATTAGGATTCAATACAATAGGTCCAGTCAATGATGATGATTACTACTTAGTTGTCATCAATCATCTAGAGTCTGATAAGTTCTTCTCAAACCACACTAACTCTTATGAGAAAGTGTATTTAGAAACTATAGATGATCCAGATAATCTCCAAATCAAAGATGCACCTCGAGATTTTGAAGAGGAGATCCATTTAATAATTGACAAGCTCAAAGAAATCAACCTCAAGATTGAAGAAGATCCATGCCTGACACACATCAGTTCACTATTGAATGAAGAAGAAACCAATGACTTAGGCTATTGATTGAGTTTAAGGACTGCTTCACATGGAGCTGTGAAGAGCTACTCGAATTATCTCCTGATGTAGCAGTCTACAAACTAGCAATAGACCCTAACGCCAACCCTATCAAGCAAGCTCCTAGATGCATGCGATTAGAAATTGAATAATAGGTCATTTCTAAAGTCAAGAAATTGATCGATGTTGGTTTCATCAGGGAATAAAAATATCCTACCTTGTTAGCCAGTGTCGTGCCAGTTAAGAAAAAGAATGGCCAAATTCGCATATGTGTCGATTCCAGGGACTTAAATAAGGCATGTCCGGAGGATAAATTTCCTCTTCCTATACCAAAATTAATGGTGGACATCGCCTCATCTCATGCAATATTCTTCTTCATGGATGGGTCATCTGGCTGCAACCACATCAAGATGGCCCCCGAGGATGAAAGAAACACTGCTTTTTGAACCTCAACTAAAATCTATTGTTATAAGGTCATGCCTTTCAACCTTAAAAATGCCGATGTTACATGCCAATGGGCCATGACTCAGATCTTCAACGAGCTCATTCATCATCAAGTTGAATGCTATGTTGATGATTTAGTAGTCAAAAGCAAAGAAAAGGAAGACCATTTCTTTGACTTAAGAGAAGTTTTCGAATGGTTAAGATAATTTAACCTCAAAATGAACCCCCTCAAGTGTGCATTCAGAGTAGCTTTAGGAAAGTTTCTTGAGTTTGTTGTCCAACACCGGGGAATAAAAATAGACCTAGAAAAGATCAAAGCTATCTTAGAAATGACACCCCCTAAAAGTCTAACTCAACTCAGATCTTTCCAAGGGCGGTTGTCGTACCTAAGATGTTTTATCTCTAATCTATCGTGAAGATGCAAGCCATTTTCAGCACTTATCAAAAATGATGCCAAGTTCAAGTGGGGTGACAAGTGTCAGTATGCCTTTTAAGAAATCAAGTAGTATTTGGTGAAGCCACCAATTCTAGTAGCCCTTATCCTGGGCAAGCCATTGATCCTCTGTATTGCTGCATTGGATGACTCATTTGGTGCTTTGTTGGCCCAAGACAATGACGAAGGGAAGGAGAATGCTCTCTACTACCTCAACTATCGTTTGATCCCTACTGAAGCAAACTACCCACCTATTGAGAAACATTGCCTATCTTTAATCTTTACATCCCAAAAGCTATGATACAATATGCATTCTCATAAGGTGAACTTGATTTCAAGAATCAATCCACTATAGTATCTCATGACATGGCTGACTTTATCTAGACGATTGGTGTATTGGTCCATGATTCTCTCACAGTCTGATATTACATTCATATCCCTCCATGCAGTGAAAGGATAGGCACTAGTGAATTTATTAGCAACACACCCACTTCCTGTTGATTCCTTGCTTAGTGACGGTCTACCCTATGAACAAATCATGAACTTAGGGGAAGTTGACAATCATCGTGGGAGATGTATTTTGATGGTGTGGCTTTCTTTCAAAAAGGAGAAGAACCACGATCTACTCTTCAAGGAAAGGAAGAGGTAGGAATAGTTCTCTTAACTCCAGACCATGATCTGATGAGATTCTCATACTCTCTTTCCAACCCCTGCACCCATAACGAAGCTGAGTATGAGGATTTAATTATCGGTCTAGAGTTAGGTATTATAGTGTGTGTCAAAAGCATCAACATCTACGGGGATTCTTAGCTGGTCATCAGCCAGATTGCTGGATCTTATAAGGTTTTAAAACCTAAACTTCGTCACTACCATGAGTACACCATGAAGCTATTGGCCAAAATCCTTGAGGTCACCATCTACAAGATCCCTCAAGGATAAAATGTAGTAGTAGATGATTTGAAAGAATGTTGAACTGTATTAGAGGCAACCAATCATGGATTACTTGAACACAGGAAAACTACCTCAAGAGAAATCACAAGCCTGTCAGATGAAGCAGAGAGCTCTCTCATATGCTCTCATGGATGGCACCTTATACCGACGGTCCTTCGATCAAATGTGGTTACGTTGTTTAGACAAATATTAAGCACATAGGATTGTGACTGAAGTGCATTTAGGTCTATGTGGAGTGCATCAATCTAGTCCAAAGATGAAAGCAAAGATCAAGAAATAAGGATACTACTGGCCTTTGATGATTACAGAATGTCTGAACATGGCTAGGAGATGCTATCAGTGTCAGGTACATGGTGTGGTCCTACATCAAATACCCAACATTCTATATCCTACATTGGCCTCATGGCCATTTGAGTGTTGGGGTACTGACATTGTGGGTCTGATCAATCCTCCTTCTTCCAAGGGTCATCGGTTCATCTTAGCTACCACCGACTACTTTTCCAAGTGGGAGAAGGTAATCCCACTCAGAGATGTCACAGCTTAGCATGTGCTCTAATTTTAAAGGAACCATATTATATATAAGTTCAGGGTGCCTCGATGAATTATATTCGATAATGGTACTACATTCAAGAGCACTAAGATCAACAGCTTTGCTAGAAGGCACAGTATAGATTGGAGATACTCCACCATCTATCAGAAATGGCCGAAGCATTCAACAAAACTCTCATCCAGATACTAAAGAAGACACTTGATGATAATAAGCGACAGTGGCATGAGCAGCTAGTTGAAGCTTTATGGGCATACCACACTACATACAGAACTCCAAATCAATCTACCCCATTCTCCTTAGTGTATGGGTCCGAAGTCATTCTACCCTTAGAAGTTCAACACCCATTACTAAGGATAGTAATGGGTAGTGATATCACTACAGAGCAGAATGCCAAGATGCGATTAGAAGAGCTCGAATGTTTAGAGGAGAGACATCTATAGATGTGCTAGAACCTCGAGTTGTACAAGGCCAAGATGATTCAAGCTCACAACAAGCTGGTCTGCCTTAGAACTTTTCAAGTAGGAGAACTTGTATTAGTTCTAAAGAGATCAATTGTTGCCCGTCGAAAGATAGGAGATAAGTTTGAACCCACTTGGGAAGGCCCTTTTGTCATAGAGAAGGTCTACCAAGGAGGATCTTATCAGCTTATTGATTGTAAAGGGGAACACCCGATGCTTCCAATTAATGGACTCTATTTGAAGAAATATTACCCATAAAATCATGTTTGAAAATAATTCTATCATCAAATATTCTATTCCAATTCATCAAGATATTCTCTTCTTTCGAAACATTGTTTACTTTTTTGCGAATCTACCACAATGTGTTTAGGGTAGGTGTAAGATAACCCAAGAGGCATCCTATCCCTCTTTCATAACACGAACACAATTAAACACAATTCCCCAATGTTACTAGAATAGGTGTGAGAGAGCCCAAGAGGCATCCTATTTTGACTGCAACTAAGTTAGGCATAAGACAACCCAAGTGGCATCTTTTCTTGGTGGAATCCCAACTACCATTCATGACACCATTTCATCAATTTCCCAGCATGTTTAGGATAGGTGTAAGAGAACCTGAGAGACATCTTATTTCTTCTAACATAAACACAAACAAAAACAAACACATATCTTTTGTCTCGGGCTACTTTGATGTGGGAGCAAGCCCCTATGGCACTCATTTCTAGGTCGGTGACATCTTGCCTTTGGTATGTCACCCAAGTGGCCATTTGTCTGGATGTGAGTCCCACGCTTTCTTCTAACTTGACCATTGCAAACCAATGAGGATTTGGTAGACCTCACGCCAACAAGCTACCTCATGTCGACTTTATTTAAGAAGATGTAAGCTGACACGCTTTCTTCTTGGGCTAGCCATCATGATCTAACTAGGATGAGTATATCTGAGGTTTAGGAGAAGTCCCCCATTGGCTCCTTTCCTCTTAACTACTTTTGTGTTGATATAAGTCCCCTAGTGGCATTCACTTAGTAGTCACCCTAGATCGGATAACATCTATCGAGCCAAAGACAGACTATCCCGACAATCAATTTTATTATAGGAGGATGTGACTCCCCAATGCTTTCTTCCTAGGCTAATTGTTACAAACCGATGGGCACTTTAGGTTGGTTGATGTTCACTGCGCTGATAGCGACTCACTCGGTGGATACATTACTCTTGGCATATGTGAGTCTAGGAGCTTTCTCCTTGAGTTGGCCACCGAATAACTATAGATATTATCTTCTTCAGAGTTTTTGATAAAACCATTAGCGGCCCCTCCCCTGTGAGCATTCTATTTGGATCACATCCTTTGCGACTCCATTTAGACACTACCTGGGTTACCCTTAGATTGGACAGTCCCCCTTTCCTAGTAACCACCCTTATGGTTGAAGAATTTATTTAGCAGATACACAGATTCTCCCTTGATTCAGTAAATCTGGTTCAGTAAATCTGAGATGGGTCTAAGCTGATATAATCTCCTTCTCAGTATGATCCCTTATAAACCAACATGGTCCATGATAAACAAATAAAATAAACAAACAAATTAATTTGCTTGTGGATTAGGAATTCAAGCACCTAGTGGCCCCTTTCCCAAGCAGGCATCCTATCTTTAGGGCAATGTCAGCATAGCTCCCTATACGAATTTCCTGACTACTCTTGAGTAGAGATAAGTCCTTGGGTCAGCACTCTCTCAGTAGTCACCCTTAGGTCAAGTTCAACCTGCTTTGCCGTAGACAGGTTACCTTGGCGGTCATTTTACTATGGAAGATGTAAGTCTACTACGCATTATTTCTAGCATGACTATCGTAAACTGACGGGAAGCCCTAATTCAGGTTAACATGTTACCTTGCTAATATGTTGCCCCAGTGGTCTTTTATTTAAGAAAGATGTGAGTCCATGCTTTCTTCCCCCACGAAAGGCCCCTTTGGTTGGATAGTTCTCCCCAAGAAAATACTCCCTTTGTATTAAATAAATTTGTTAGGCCAAAAGGCCAACATACTCAATGCAGTCCATCACAAAGTGATGTGATCCATCAAATATAATCAAAAATGAAATTAACTTTGACTATGTTTGAGCTGATTTAAGTCCCCTAGTGACATTCACTTAGTAGTCAGCCCTAGGTCGGGTTAACATGTTACCTTACTAACATGTCACCCCAGTGATCTTTTATTCAATAAAGATGTGAGTCCTCATTATTTCTTCCCTAAATTAACTGTTGCAAATTGAAAGGCACTCTTTTGATTGGATAGTCTCCCTTGGTAGACTCCCTTTGATTGGTAAATCTATGTTGAGGCCAATGGCCCCTACTCAGTGAATAAATGGGATCCATCAAATATAATTCAAAAGTGAAATTAACTTTGACTTTCTTTGAGCTGATATAAGTCCCCCCAGCAGCATTCACTCAATAGTTAGCCCTAGGTAGGGTCAACATGTTACTTTGGTAACATGTCACCTAGTGGTTTTTTGTAGTGGAAGATGTGAGTCCGCTTTTTCCTAAATTAACTCCAAACAAAGACACCCCTTTGGTTGATCCTACTGTGATTTATATACCCCTTGGATTGGTAAGTTCTAGAGATTAAGACATGGCCCCTACTTCATCCATCCAAATAGTCCATCTCAAAATTCAAAATTTAAAATCTAAAATAAATTCAACCCTTCTCCCTAGAGGAGTCAAATTAAACAAATAAAATAAATCTAATCAACCTCCCTAGTAGAGTCAAACAAAAATAAATAAATCAAATCAATCCGCTTCTCCTCAGTGAGAAGCAAATCTTTCTAGTTCTCCCAGTGGAACCAATTCAATATAACTTGAACTTGCTCCCCTAGTGGAGAGTTCACATTTTCATCCACATCAGATCCTAAATTCTAATCCCCAGCGGATTTCACAACCTCTTATCCATGGATGACTTGAATTTGCTCCCCTGGTGGGGAGTTCATATTTTCATCCCTCAGTGGAGCACCAAATCATAAATCAACAAACCAAATAAAATTTTCTCCCCAATAAGATGCAAATCAAATCAAACCTCTCATTCCCGAGTGGATGACTTGAACTTGTTTCCCTAGCGGAAGGTTCATATACTCAATCCCTAATGGATTCTTCCTTCACTCTCTTATTTTGTTCATATGAGTAGAGTCACATTGCACTAAGTTTTTGATTCCTTCTACACCTCTGGTTTGGGAGTAGGTCATTTCTGTTAGTGTTTGTGATCGTTCGGTATTGTTGATAATCTCGGTCAACACCAATGTGTATGCCTTGTTCACCACCTATTCACCCTTGACCTCTTTTGGAGTGAGCTCTCAACTTCTCCATATTAGACATAGGACTCTTCTAGACATTAAGAATTCCTTAGCCTTAAGACACTTCTAGTGATTAAGTGAATACTTCACCTAACCCTAGAGACTTAGAAGAGTTAGCCATAGGAATAAGTTATGCCTTAGGGGTATTAGGAAACTTGCCTACCCTATAGCTTGAACCAAATCCTTACTTCCTTCTTTCAAGTCAAACTTCAAATTCAAATAAACTTCAAATTCAAATCAACTTCAAATCCAAATCAACTTTAAATCCAAATCAACTTCAAATCCAAATAAACTTCAAATTCAAATCAATTCCAAAACCAAATCATGAATCAATTCCAAAAGATTGAAATCCAAAATTCAATTCCAAATCCAAAATCTTTCCTAAACCCTTTTGATTTTATCCTATGGACTTAGCTCAAATCAAATCCAAATCACTCCAAATTCAAAAGATTTTCTCATGATCCATTTATATTCTCATTTATATTAATGAATATAAATGAAATATAAATTCAAATGGACAAAACTAAATTCAAAACTCAAGCCCAAATCTAACATAAATCCAACCCACACCCTTTCAAGTCAAATTCATGAACTTAGCCAAATCATTCTCAAATCAATCCAAACCTTTGGATTTTCTCTTCAAACAATCAATCCTTCAATCACAAACAAATAAATACAAACATAAACTTCAGTCATCAAATCAAAATCAAGCTAACCCAAGTCAAGCCCATGTTCACCCTTTTGACTTGAAATTATCAAATGAATCAAAACTCATTTGACTCCAAATCACTTGCAATTGAATTTATATTTCAATCATAAGTCCATATATGAGTTCATCCAAATTTAAATCAAGCCTTGATCAAGCCAATTGACCCACTTAGGTTCACTTGACCCAAAGTGACCTAAGGCATCTTTTTGGGCTAAATTGTAATCCTACCCAAATTAGATTGAAGTAAGCCCATCTAAGCCTCACATTATGAGAAATAATCATCTTAGGATGATCAATCACTCAAATTGGGTCAAACCAAGTCTAACCTAGCCTTTGACCAAGTCAACACTTAGCCCAAATGAAACCCAAACTAGCCAAAATTTACCATAGGACCTTATTTGACCAATTAGTCAACTTGACCCAAGGTGACCCATTTTAACCTAAATGGGTCAACTTGAGTCAAATCATATCAAATAAAGTCCAAATTCATTAAAAATTAGTACAACATAGTTTTGAATCATTTCAAATCTATCCAAATCAAAATCAAGGCCAAATGACCATTTTACCCTTAGTTCAAAGGGTAACCTATGGCCAAATTCACTTAGAATTTGGCCAATTCCTATTCATAACCACTTGGCATCCTCCTAGGGGACCACATGGACACTAAGGAGGGTGGTGAACATGACCCAATGGGTTTGGGTCAGCCATGACCTAATCCAACTCCAAACCAACCCTTCAATCAAAATTCTCCACTTAGATCACCTTTTGCTTAGACATATGTTTTCCTTCCACTCCTCTTAAACCCGTGCACATGGAGCTCCTGACATCTTAAACAACCCATTTAATTTCCTCAATTTGATCAAAATGCAAGGCTAGCCTCAACCATCTGATCCAAGTAGGGGGAGATATACTTCCCCTCATTCCCACTCAAACCAATTTCCTAGCATTCGATTGAGCTCAGAGGATCAAAGGGAAGCTTCTCCAAGTTTCCCAAGCTCCTTTGAATTTCCCTCTCTCAATTTTCTTCATATTCGAAATAGGAGAGGCCTAAGGAAATTTTAACTTGCTCAGTCCTCAATCAAATCCCAATTCACTTTGCAAGCACCATAAATGAGGCAAGTCAAGCTCTCCCAAAGCTTTTCCCAAACATCCAAGCCACAAGAAGGGAGACCTAGACCAAAGCTGCAAGCCATTGGAGGGAGCCTTGGTCAATTAAGAGATCTACTTTAAATTGAAGCTTGAAACCTTCAACAGAGATTCATCTCCACTAGACGAAGCTACCTCCTCCATTGGAAGCGACGGTGATAGCCTCCAGTGAGGTATGACTCAAAACTGACCTTAAGTTGAAAATTGTTTGGTCCTTTATGAAGGGAATTATCACCCTATTAAAATTCAACCGTTGGATGTTCTTCTTTATGCTTCTTGATGGTGTGGGTTGAATCTTAGCATAATCTGAGCTCAAGTGAGCTCAGATTAAGCCATGGAGGATGGACGGTCTATGTCTCCCATAGCTTAAGTAGGGATGAATCATGGGTCGTCCATCCCACATGTTTTGGATGGACGACCCTAATTAAAATGCATAGATCCTTTGATTTAAAGCCTTTGAAACTGTGAGATTAATCTTGACCATCTGATCCTTGATTGGATGGCCCAGGGGAAAGCGCGTTGCACCACCGGCTAACGTGGCTTGCAATGTGACAACTTAAATAACCAATCCCATCACACCACGTGAAAAGTGCTCTCTGCGTCAGCGATCCATGTGGCACCAACGGGATTAGTTAATTAATTAGGGTATTTAATTATCTTTTAATCGCTGAAACTTCATAAAATCATAATTAAATTTAGAAAAACCTAAAAAAATATAAATGAGAGCTCATTTTAAAGAAAATTCAGAGGGGAATCCAATAAAATTATTTCTAATTAATTTTGAGTAGTAGATTTTCTTTAATTAGGGTTTAATTAAAAATCAAATATCTTTAATTACTCTCTAATTACTTCATTAATTAATTCCAAATTTCTCAGACATATTTAGTGGGATGACTTTCGCCTCCCCTAATTTTCTTGAGATTTATTAATGAGTTAATTATGAAAATTGATTAATGAATCCCTAATTACTCTCTTAATTAATTAAGTGATTAATTAACCTATTAAACACTGATGAATTAATTAATTAAGCTAGCTAATCACTATCAAATATTGAATGGATTTAGGGAATGAGATTATGATGCTCTTTCCAATCTCTTCTCCCTAAGTTCACTCCATTTGGAAAACACTTAATCAAGTTATAATTAATGGCTTAATCACCTCATTAATAAATTTAATTAATCACAATTCAAAACCAAATCATTCAAGATCTTAATAATCTTAATTCTTAGATAGATCCTTAGGTGTTCAAGAGCCTAAGGTAAGTTTAAGGAAATTATATTCAACTCACATGTGTGGGAAGGTTATGAAAGTACTTAATGAAAACCTTTTAGCTTAATTAATTAATAATTATGAGCCAATTGCATTAGACCCCTTTCTTTCTTTGGTGCATTACTGATTTTAAATTTCATGTGGTTGCATATCATATGTTGGGTCATAATTGTTAGGTTAATTATGTTAAAGTGGTGTAGGTAAGGGGTAATTAATAGATTTAATTCACATATTAACCTAAATAAAACATAAAATCAATCTAATTGTTCTAAAAATTAAACTAAATTGACTCACACATGGGGAAAATGGGTTAGGACTAGCAAACTCTTTTCACATTTCCTAAGTCAAATTAAATTCAAAAATAACTAAAAAATCTCTTTAAAGAATTTTGATTCACTTTGAATAATCTTATCCCATAGGATTATCCTTAGGAATTAATTAAGGTGAATGAAGTTACCTGCTTACATCACTTTATTTCTTTCCAAGCATGCTAAGTGTTGTATTCCATATGAAATCATGCATTCATGTCTTTTAAAAAATTAATTAAATAAAATGTTTTCTTTATGTCAAATTGCATGTTTTGGCTCAAGTAAGAATATGAGTGGCTATTATCATTATTAAATAAAAAAATATTTTCAAAACCTATAAATCAAAAATTATAAATGGAGGTATGCTACTTATGATTACTTACAAGCTTGCATGTAATTATAACATAAAATGTGTATTATGTGATTTTCTTCTCTCCTCTTAACATAGATTTGAATAGGATTTGCAAAGTGTATAGTTCATTTGAAAAGAACATAACACTTGCTTAAATCCATTCCTATCCACTTCTATGTTATGACTTAAGAAGGATCTTCACATTCACACATGTAAATTGCATAACCAAATCAAACATAAAAAATCTTTTGCATGAATCTTCTTACATTCATTTCTTTTTGTACATACACATGTATTTAAGAAAAGTCGTATATTAGTCTAGACATCCCGGGGTTGCGAGGCTTTAAATAGCTCCAAGTAGGTATTGTACCTTACACCCCTGATGTAAAATATAATGGCATCGTACTCACATATGTCTTTCATACATGTAAATATGCATTTGAATAATGGATAAAAGATTTTCTCTTTTCTACTTAATAAAAACATGCATTCATGGAATACCCAAATTTTCCTAAACAACATTTCTTAGCATTCATCATCAAAGTGTGCTAAAGTTTGCATTTGCATGTATAGATATGCTTATGATCGTTCATATGCATGGTAAACATGTTGGAAGAAATGAATTATTGTGTTTTATATGATAGTAATTCATTTTAACTAATCCTAAGATGCCTTTCTTATTGAATATGTTTATTTAGAGAAAATCTAAACTTAGGGTAATTAAAATATATAATAAAATATTCACTAAAGAAAAATCACTAATGAATCTATCTTAGAAATTACTTAAGGTAGGGAGGGAAGAGAAGTTCTCTTCTCTTTTTCTCTCTTTACCACATTTAGTAACTAAATGTAGGATCATTCAAACTAAATCAAATCAATAAATAAAATTGAAAAATCAACTAAATCACTTAAAATGAAACTACCCTTAAAATTGAATCTCTCACTTAGAAAATTCCAACCTTAAATCCTAGATAAGATATGCCACACAAGCCTTAAATGGCACACACATTAGGCTAAGTCACCATTTCTATCTTTATATTAGGGCGGTGCATGGTTTGATACTTGATTTTATTTTATGATATGATATTTAGACTGGATGTTAGGGTGTATGTGAGTAGAATAGATGATAGGATAATCTTAGTCTAATCATTATCTTCTGTAAGGGATTGCGCTTAAGGGGCACTGTAATAAAAATATAAATACTTTTGTTGTGCAGGTTACTTATACCCGTAAGCATAATCCAAACTAGGACAGGTGGACTTGGTTACCCATGTGTGGGGTGCTAAGTCCAACTTATTTATATACATGCTTGGATTGTATAGTATGTTTAGCTAATCTCTATTTTGCAAGTTTAGTTATATTTACTTTTCTCATTTTCATGTAATTTTGCAATTAAGATTTGAAATGAATGTTATAGAGGATTAGGATGAACATTGGTCATAAGACTAAGTCTTATGCACCATGTGAAGCTTTGGAGCAGACTACATCCCAACCAACCAAAAGGAAGAAAGAAATGAAGAAAAGAAAGAAATGAAGAAATGAAGAAAAGAAGAAAGAAGAAAGAAGAATGAAGAAACCCCATAACATGAATTTATTTTAATTGTAATTATTCATTTGTAATACGGGTTATATAAGGGTAAAGCTTGACTACCAATTTCTTTTTAGGTTTGTGTGATGGAGCCCAACCACATTAGCCTTTTATTCTTTTGCACTAGTATTATAAAATTATTTCTTATTTATTTAGCTTGTGCATTAAGATGGCATGTTTTTCTTAGTTTCTTCATAGATTGATGAATGGTTTGGATGCGATTAGGCTCTTAGGAAAAAATAAATTTTCTATCTAATTAATCAACTCAAAATTAAAAATTAATAACTCATAACCTCACATAAAGCCTATGACATAAATCAAGATAAAAGA
The DNA here is from genome assembly GCA_021442155.1 of Cymbidium sinense. Taxonomy (NCBI): domain Eukaryota; kingdom Viridiplantae; phylum Streptophyta; class Magnoliopsida; order Asparagales; family Orchidaceae; genus Cymbidium; species Cymbidium sinense. The sequence goes on from CM038226.1 coordinate 4,638,025, forward strand.
TTTAGCAACCCCTTAGCTAGATTTTGTATGTCTCACATTATGCATAAAAAGCATCTTGCATCACTCTTGCTAATGGGGGGCTTCCACCTTTGCTAGAGAACATGGCTTGACTTTTAAGAGTCATGGTGGAAACACACCTCCTTCTTGCTGATTTTGGACCATAATCAAATTTCTCATGCATTAGGCGTATGAATCCCATAGCCTGTGTCAAATAAATTGTCCAAAAATCAAAATAAAATTTAGCAAAATTTGCATTAGATTTAAGTCATTATTCATGCCCTACATGATCTAGTCTCTTAGAGAGTGTATTTAAAGACTTAATATATTTTCTAAATAAACAACAACCTCGCTTTCTTGCAAAAGCATAAGACTTGCCTACATGTATTTAAAATTATAGGAGGAGTTAGTTGGCGGCCACCCTCAGGCAGTTGTAAGTCCAACAGTCGGATGGTTTATCCTCTCTTGTGGAGGTGAACCATATACCCATTTTCACCTTAGATTTAGGTCATGCATTGGCCCTCACCAAAGCTCCCTAGATTTAGGATCTGAGGTTGTTGTTTCTCTTTATGGGCTACAAGCATAAATCCTCACCTCTTAGGCATTTTCATGATATTGTATTATGGAATTTTTAAGCCCTAGATTTCTAATAAAAATTCAACTCAAACATATAAATCCTCTCAAAATTTAAAAATATAAAGCCCAACCATAGGATAGTTTGGGATGCTTACTAGGCTTCCTAGTATCATAAGCATCCCCTACTCATCTCCTTTTTGGTTTCGATAATAACTCCCTCTTTTTGATCAATCCCACTTAATCTTCCTAAAATAAACTAATTTATTGATAGTCCTACCTTAAAAATCTTTAAAGATAATGATCATTTACCTTAATCAAGAGTATTCTTAAGGAATCTCATTTCTTATAATGTAATTAACTATGGGGCTTGCCTCCATAGGGAACTTAACAAACCAAATTTAAAATAAACCCTACTTTACTTTTTCATGTAAAGTAGGGGAAGAATCTCTGGTACATTCGAAGACCCATTATCCTTAGGATTCCTTATTAGTTAATTAGGTCCATTGTAAGATGGTGACTTCTATCTCTCGAGATAGTACATCATTCCTCAATGTTATACCCAATCACCCTAATAAGAACATCTGCGGATCTACATGGTGTCCAACTAAGTATATTTTTGTTGTTTTCATTTATTTTTCAAGATAGATGAAGACAACATGACACATGTTAAATCATTCCTTTCCATCACATGTAACGTGCATATGATTTAATCCTAAGTGTATCTATACATGCAACATATTTTAGCATACTTATATGATGAATGTAGGTATGTATTTAAAGTTTACATTTTTTTTGTTTAATGGAATTATTTAGCCATATTAATTTAAACCACTATCTAAATTCTTAAAAAATACATAGGGATGGAATTAAATAGGTATGTGTAATTATTAACAGGGAAGTGAGGTAATCAAATGACCTCCTTGGGGCTAACCAAAGCCTCATTTTCTCAAGATGTCCAAACTATATACCTATTTGCATTCAAACATATGTAGATTTATATACATGAATATAAGAAAGAAAGCTCCAAATCACATGACCAACTAATTCAATCACTTAGTTAATTATGAATGCATGTATTCCTGATAAAAGAAAAGGGGTCATAATTCCATAATAAGTATACACACACATGTATAAGAGACATAAGCTAGTATGTGGCATTATTAACAAGAGAAGTGAGGTAATCAAATGACCTCCTTTGGGCTAGCTAAAGCTTACTATTTTTAGGATGTCCAGACTAAACACTTGCTTTTCTCCAATACCTATGGATGTATACATAAATAAAGGAAGAAAAATCATCCAAAGATTGTACTTTTATTTGATTGAAACATTTCTGCATGTGGATTAAATTTATATCCAAATTCTTAATGTAGAAACACATGTAAATGAAATCAAATAAGTATGTGTCACTATTAACTAGGGAAGTGAGGTAATCAAATGACCTCTTTGGGGCTAACTAAAGCCTAATGTTTCTGGGATTTCTGGATTATATACTTATTCATTCAAGTACATGTAAAACTATATATGAATTAAGAAAAAAAGAAAGCTTTACTTCACATGTCTAAGCTATAAGCATTTGCAAACCTATATATGTTCATAACTATTATCACTCTAATCAATGTGATTGATTAATAAACTTTGGAAAGTAATTTGAAATTATTAGTGATAATAACCACTCATATTATAAATTAATCCAACACATGCAAGCTTACATAAAAGAAAACCATTAGATTTAATTAACTTTGAAAAGATGAATGTATGATTTCAAATGACATACAACATTTAATATGATTGGAAAAGAATAAATAGACATAAACACATGATTTCATTCAATCAAATTAATTCATAAGGGCAAGCATATCAAATAAAACCATTTAAAGCAAACCAAAGTTTCTTTAATATCATTTTTAATTTCATATTTTGATTTGATTTAAGGATGAGAGAAGAGATTTGCTGGTCCTAACCCATTCCCATGTTTGTAAATTCATTTTATTTAATGAAATATGATTAAGTTGATTTTATGAGTTAATTAAGTTATAATATGCATTAAATCTATTAATTAACCCTTTCTATGTTATCTTAACATAATTACCGAAACAATTATGAGCTAACATGGTATGCACATGCATTAGAAATAAAATTAGTAATGATCCTAAGAAAGGAAAGAGGCATAATACAATTGGCTCACAATAATTGGTTAACTAAGCTAAGGAACTTAATTAATTACTCTTATGGTTTTCCCACATATGTGATTTTATTAAACACCTTTAGGTTATTCAACACCTAAAGATCTACCCACGATTTAATTAGTCTAGTTTTGGTATGATTATGATTTCAATTTAATTAATTAAATATTTTAATTAGTAAACTAAGCCTTAATTAGTTTGATTAATGAAATGAACTTAGGGAAATAGATTAGGAAGGAGGCCTCAATCCCATTCCATTAGTCTACTCACTATTGCATATTGATTAACCACTTAATCAACTGGCAATTTACTATTCATGTGATTAATTGATGATTAATTAACTTGTGAGGGTAATTAAAGCTTAATTAGTCAATTTTTCCAATTAATTAAGTAATAAATCCCAAGAAAATTATGGGGGGTAGAAGTCATCCCATTGAATTAACCCACACAGTTTAAGATTAACTACTTAAGTAAGAGTAATTAGCTAATTAATATTTCAATTAAACCTTAATTAAGCTCTAATTACTATTCAAAATTAATTAAGAATATTTTTAATAAATTCTCCTTTGAACTACCATTAAAATGAGTATTTTTTAATATTTTTATGATTTTTCTATAATTAGTTATGATTTTTGGACGTTTCAGCCATTAAAACACATTAATTAAGCTTAATTAAATCTTAATCCCGTCAGTGCCACATGGCACACTAACGTGACGCACTTTTCACGTGGCATCATAGGGATTAGTTATTAAAGATAATCCGAGTCAGCGCTTGCGTGTTGGTGAAAGAATGCACTTTCTCATACGCCGTCGGATCTAAGATCGAACGATCATGATTAAATGTGCGATGCTAAAGTATAAAATAAGATAATTTTAATGAATTTAATCATGATCGTCCATTCCAATCACGTGGAACAGACCGTGCGTGATCCCTCGTCTATCAGTCGATGGAAAACAAACACCGTTCGCCTTCCTTCAATTGATTCGAGCTCACCCGAGCTCAGATCAATCTCAAATTGATCCCACGCCTTGGCTGGGAGGATCCGAAATGATCCACCAGCCAAGATCATGCAAGATGCAAGTTTTCTTCAAAAAGCTCTAACTCATTTTTCATACAAAGATTGGTTTCAATGGCATACCTCATCGGAGCTCAAGACCGGTGCCAAATCCAATTGAGGAAGCCTCTCCTAGTGGAGACGAAGCTCTACTAATCAGCACGAGCTCCAATTTGAGGTGGTTTGCTCAGAAGGCTGACACCGGAAGCATAGGTGATTGGTGTTGATCGAAGTCGGTCATCCAGTGGTTGGAGGGTTTGGGGGATGTTTCATTCTTGCTCTTCTAACTCCAAGGAAGGTGTGTGCAAAGTTAATTACACTTTGGTTGAGTGTTGGGCAAATGGGAATGAGTAAGGTGATGTCCTATTTTGGCTTGAATAAAACTAAGAATGGGGACTGTGAGAAAGCTTTGGGAGCTTGGGGAATGTCTCTAGTAGCTCATCTTGGGTAACTAGGTCTCTGAGAAATGTAAGTGTGTGAGTTTGAGTAGAAATGAGGGGTGTATACACCTCCCCCCTCCTAGATTGGATGGGCCGGGCTTGATTTGGCTCTATGTGATCATCCGACTACCTTAGCGGGTTGTGGGTGTTCTTGAGTGGATGAGGTTGCTCGGTTTGGTTGGGTGAGGGTGTGGAGGTGGCTGCTAAGGAGGTTAGTGGATGCCCTTGATGGTTTCAAATGCTTCAATGGGAGAGGTGAAGTGATTTCACCTCTCTATGGGTCATGTCCAATCCAACCACCTTTGGGTTAGGTTGGGAAATGTCTTAGGAGCTTAGGTGGACCAATGGGAGAGTGTCAAGTTGCCAAGGAATGGAAATGGCCACTTACATGGGCAATTTACCTCATGTTACCCCTAGCCCATGGGTGGGGTGGTCATTTGGCATTAGATTTGATTTGGACAGATTTGAGATGAGTCAAAAGTGGGCTGGGCTAAATTTCATGTCATTTGGTTTGATTTGGCTTAATTTGACTAATTTAGATCAAATTGGGTCAAATCGAGTTAGGTTGACCAATTGGTCAAATTGGGTCAAACCTTGGGTTAGGTCAAGTTTATTTGATCATTTGGGGTGTATTGGTGCCATTGGTTTGGTTCAATTTGGTTTAGATTTTGTTTTGGTTCATTTGAGTTCATTTGGATAAAATGAGTCAAGTTGAACCAATTTGACCCGATTGATCAAATTGGCTTGGGTCATGACCTGGTTTGGGTTTGGTTGATCATTTGGAATAGGTTGTAGGCTTTGGTTGAGTTTAATTTGGATTTGATTTAGTTTTAAGTTGGTTTGACCTTTTATTTCAAGTTAGATTCAATAGGTCATTTGGGTCTAGGGGTCAATTGGGCTCAATTGAGGCTTTGGTCAAGTTCAACAATCAATTTGGAATAAACTTGACCCATTGGTTGCAATCAATTTGATTTAGATTTTGATTTGACCCATTTTGGCCATTTAGGTCAAATTAGGTCAACTTGGGTCAAGAGGGCCAATTGGGTTAGGTTTGGCTCAATTGAAGGTCAAGTCATATTCAAGTATTGATTTTGAGTTGGTATGAATCATTGGTTTCAAGGGATTTATCCTAGGTTGCAATTTGGCTAGTTTAGGTTCATATGGGTTAAGAAGGTTAACTTGGTAAAAGGGCTAAGTTGACTTGGTTTGATCAAATTTATGATAATTAATCAACCTAGGATGACCAACAATCATGTTATGATGTTTGGATTGGCTTAATTCACTTTGATTTGAATTGAATTAGAATTTGATTCAAACAGGTCAAATTGGTCACTTTGGGTCAAGTGGGCTAATTGGGTTTAGTTGGCTTGATTTTGGATTGAGTTTGATTTAGTTGAGTTTATATATGGATTTGGGATTAATATATAAATTTAATTGCGATTGGTTTGGGTTCAAATGAGTGTTGGTTCATTTGAATATTTCAAGTCAAATGGGCTAAAATGGGTTTGAATTGGGTTGATTTTCATTTGGCTTGATAATTATAGATTTCATTTATATTTGGAATGGTGATTGATAGAATGATTGATTCATGAGAAAATCAATTGATTTTGGTTAGAATTTGAATAGAATTTGGATAAGTCCATGAAATTGGCTTAAAGGGTTTAGATTTGGACTTTGATTTAGTTTGATTTAGCTTTGATGATTTAAATGTATATTTTATTTATATTTGTGAAGATGATTGAAGATATGATTGATTCATGAGAGAATCAATTGAGTTGGAAGTGATTTGGGTTAAGATTTGGCTAAGCTCATGAAGGTTGATTCATATGGCTTAGGAAGGGTTTTGATTTAATTTGATTTAGTTTGATTTAGTTTTGATCATTTGAATAGATTTGATTTATATTTGGAAAGGTAATTGAAGATATAAATTGTTTATGGGAAAAATCAATTAATTTTGGATTGATTTGAATTGGATATTGGCTAAGCTCATGAATGTTGATTCATATGGCTTAGGAAGGATCTTGATTTGATTATAGATTTTGGCAAATTGGATTTGGAATTGTGTTTGAATGTAAGTTTGAGAGATTGATTGAATGGTTGAGTTGATATTGAGAAAATCACTTGAGTTTGGATTCATTTGGCTTTGGCCATGGCTAAGTCCATAAGATAAAATCATAGGGCTAAGGTTGATTTGGAGTTTGGATTTGATCATGGGTTTCAATCATTTGACTTGGGGTTTGGATTTGGATTTAGAATTGGTATTTGAATTCAATTTGAGGTTTTTTTTGGCTTAAGAAGGTGAACATGGATTGGGTTTAGGCTATAAGGTAGGTGGCTCTCCCTAAGTCCTAAAGCATAGCCTAATCCTATGGTTAACCCTCTAAGACTCTAAGCTTAGATTAAGTGTTCATCTAATTGCTATAAGTGTCTTACGACTAGAGAAGTCTTAGTGTCTAGAAGATTCTTAAATCTAAGATGAGGAGATTGAGAACTCATTCCAAAAGTAAGGTAAACAGACATATACAAACTCACTATATATGAGCCTTATGAAGGTTCTGATAACATCATCATTGGTAATGGCTTACGTGTTTCAATCACACACATTGGAAAAACATCCCTCTCCACTCCATATTAATCTCTTATACTTGATAATATTTTATGTGCTTCTATTATGAAATAAATCTAATATTAGCTTGTCAATTTTGCACTACTAATCGTACCTCAATTGAGTTTAATATCACTTTTTTTTTGTCAAGGACCTTACTACGAGAGAACCTCTAGCATGAGAACAGAGTCAGAATTATGTGTACGAGCGATCAAACTTCAAGGAGATTTCATCCAATCCCAAATATGCTCATGTTAGTTTGAAACCAAATATAACTCTATGGCATGATCGACTTGGCCATTCGTCATAAAAAATTCTTCAACATATTATCTCGATAAGTAATCTACCTAATGAATCAACTAATGTACCTTTCTTCTATGACTCGTGTCAATGTAACAAAAGTCATAAACTACCCTTTCACAATTCAAATATTACAAGTCATCACCTACTTGATCTTTATATTATGATGTTTGGGGTCCAGCCCCAATTCATTCAATAAATGGATTATCATATTACATCATCTTTGTTGATCACCTTACCAAATACACTTGGTTATTTACAATGGTTCACAAATCAAACGTTCACCCAATTTTCCAAAAATTTAAAACCATGGTTGAAAATATTTCAACACTCCAATAATCACCATCTATACAAATGGAGGGAAAGAATATAATGGTCTTAAAAGTCTATGTGAAACTAATGATATTCAACATATAATCTCATCACCTTATACTAGCATTTGTTGAACGATGTCATCATCATATTGTAGAAACAAGATTAACACTCTTACACAGAGCCATCCTACCTCTTTCACTATGGCCTTATGCTTTTGATACAATAACATATCTTATCAATCATCTTCCCACCCTAATTCTCAATAACAAATGCCCATTTAAATGTCTATTCCATAAAACATCAAATTATTCAAAGCTAAAACTTTTTGGATGCCTTTGTTATCCTTGTATTCAACCATAGAACAACAATGCTCTAAGACTTGTCTTTTCCTAGGCTATTCAAATAGACATAATGCATTTATTTATTTTAAGCAAAAAAATCATCAGATTCTTATCTCACAATATGTTCAATTTATAGAGAACATGTTCCCATCTTTACCAACTCTTCACACAAAGGACAAACTAAATGCTTTTAAACTATCAGACTGGGCTAAAAAACTACATCACTTGCCTCCATAACTACTAATCCTCCAATTCAAAACTCTACCATGCCACCATCACAACAAAATATCACAAAAAATTCTATATTTCAAATCCCTTCAATCATCACCCCATCATTCACCAGTACTACACCTCCATCTGATGCTCAATACCAAAATTCAAACACTTCTCCAAAGACACAGGAAACAGATTAAAAATCATCAACACCACCCATGAAACCCATTTACCATTACAACCAAAGGTAACCCTAAAGCCAAATACGACCAACTCACCTCCCCAAATAGCTAATTTTCCTCATCACCCACCAATCCACTTGGATGGAAGTCTCAAACGATGCAACCAACTTAATCAAACATCACTGACTCCACACTCGGTTGCACTCCCCATGCAGTCCACTGACTCATCTACCCATCATATGATCACCCGATTTAAGAACAATATTTTCAAACCATAAACTAAACTCTCCCTCACAATCACCAAATATCCCCTCCCATCATCTCTCAAACTCAACACAGCAAAACAAGCTCTCAAATACCTAGAGTGGAGAGAAGAAATATGCACTGAAATAGATGCTCTTCGGCAAAATGATACATGGGATTTAGTTCCAAGGAAACCACATAAAAACATAATTGGGCGTAAGTGGATATTCTGAGTCAAATAGTTTTCAGTTCGTAGCATAGCATGCTATTATATCCCGCTTAGCAGCTAAATGGTTTCATCAACAACCTAGTCTAGACTATATTGAAATGTTTAGCACCATCATCAAACCCACAATAATCAGAATATTCCACTCAATTGCACTTTCTAAGCAATGGCCAATTCATCAACTTAATGTCAACAACACATTTCTTCATGGAACCTAATTAAAGAGGTATTCATGCAACAACCACCTAGATTAATAAGTAAATCATTGCCACAACATGTCTGGAAGGTATGTCGATCTCTTTATGGACTTAAACATGCATCCCATTCCTAGTTTGGTGAACTTAAATGATTCATCATCTCTCTCATATTCTCCAACGTAATCTCTGACCCATAATTATTTGTTTACAACAATAGCTCTACAACTGTATATTTATTAGTATATATTGATGATCTCCTCATTACATGTAACTCATCAACTGATGTTCAAACAACAATTACCTCTCTTGCCTAATGATTTTCCATCAAGGATCTCAACCACCTTTCATTTCTTTTTAAGGGTCAAAGTAATCTCCACCACATCAGGACTATTCCTTGCTCAACATACATATATTCAAGAATTGCTTGAGAAATTCCAAATGGATGCCACCAAAGATGTCACCACACCTCTCAGCTCATCTGCATCTCTCTAACTCGTTGACGACATGACGCCTATAGAAGCTAAAACATATCGCAGTATGATTGATAGTCTTTAATATCTGTCACTTAGACGTCCATATATTGCATACATTGTGAATAAACTCACTCAATTTATGCAAGCCCTCCACACAACATCATTGGACAGTAGCCAAGAGGTTACTTTGTTACTTAAAACATACCATTACACATGGTCTCCTTCTCAAAATCATTTACCTTACTCAATCTTATAGCATGTGGACTAGGCTTGCAAGCAAGATGATTTCACATTTGTTTCAGCATGCCATCTTCGTAGGCTCAAATCCCATATCTTGATGCTCAAAAAGCAACAAACTATTGCTCAACCCTCAACTGAGGCTGAATACCAAGTTGTCACTTCCGCAACTACAAAGTTATGTTGGCTAGTCAACTTGCTCTTTGAGTTACATCTACTTCTCACAATGCCACCTTATATACTATGCGATAATCTAAGTGCAACATATGCCTGTGCAAATCCTATATTTCACTCCAAAATGAAGCATGTCAAACTTGATTATCACTTTGTTTGGGAAAAAAATAGCAAACGACTCCTTAATAGTATCACATGTCTCCTCCCATAATCAACTTGTTGATATTCTTACCAAACCTCTACCTAAAGTACGGTTTCATTTTTCTTCGATCCAAGATTGGTGTCTTTGACGGAAACCACATCTTGCGGGGGCATATTAAGGAAACACAATAATTTGCATTCATATCATATATTGTGTACTCACTAGAAAATATATCACATTAAGTGATATCTTTTATTCTCGTTTATTAACATTTATTGCTTTATTTCCAAACAACTTACCAATATTGGTTTCAAACGTGTATATAAATATAGCTTACAAGCATAATAATATGATTATAGGATTTTGCATTTCTTACATCACTTTTATAAGGAGAAATGTGTTGTTCATTCTTGATATAGCTAGCTGGCTTTCTTTTGTTCATAAAGAAAAGAAAGAATATTTATAATCATTGAAAGTAGAGAAGATGAGGCATCAAGCAAAAAATAAAAACAAAAAAATAAATAAATAAGAATATAGAGAATAAAGTATAAATTAGTAATGAATTTAGTTCCAAAATGATGGCTGTCATGAGCATTAAGACAAGAAAGATACTAACACCAAGAGATATTAATGTCGATAGGATTACTAAGATGATGGTAGTACAAGTTCCAGAAAATACGAAACAAATTTGACACTGAATTAGCATTAAAACACCCATAGACGCATGCACACATTAGTAGCTAGGGCATGATTATAGGATCAAAAAATTATAGAGGTTCACTCACAATGGTAGTATTTCTTTTAGTCTCTATATAATGAGGTGATGTAGTGTTTTGGGTCAAAATGCCCTAACTAAATTTTGGTAATTATGGGTCGAAAATCATTGTAATGGCTTTAAGATGAGTGTAATATAAATTCTAGTTGATTTCTCTTATATTAAATTATCTTAAAGCAAACACAATGACTTTGAGACCAATCATAATAAAATAGAAGAATATATTAGCCTTTTTTTTCATTTGTGTTTGGTGCAAGATAATTTCAAGCAATGTCGTTGAGGCAAACATCCAAATACAATATCTTTGAGATGATGTTGACAAAATTAGAATATATTGGGCCATCTTTTTTTTTTCATATTTAAGTTTGGTGCAAGATCAGTTCAAATGAGTGAGCTGAGGCAAACTTGCACAAGCACATAAGGAAACATATTCCTATTGTTTAACTAAAGGATGTGATGTCTGTCTTTATAATTTTCCTTAAAACCTGATTTGATTATTTGCAAATAAAATGATTTTATTTTCATTTATTTTGGATGTTAAAAATAAATTTATTATTTTTAGGAAATATTGAAAACTATTATGATGTTTCAAATTAGTTTTAATATCTAATTATATCCAATCAAATAATAAACTTTAGCAACCGAATGATCCCTTAGTTTATCTGCGAAAGCCTGCTTCTCTTATTTTGTAATTGCCATGACTAAAGCCCTCTGTTGAATTAGTTAAGTTGTTGGCAATATTTATATAAATTATATTGATTACGATCAACTCATGCTTCTCAATTTTTTTTTCATCATCTTTTTCTTCTATATTTTGGTTTCAATTGGAGCGGCATGTATTTTTATTTTATAATTATTTTGAGAAGCATTTTTCACAATTATTATTTTTATTTTTTTTTCACAAAAGTAAATATATAAATTAAATTCTAAAAAGTAGCATAATTAAATTCAACCAAATTAACTACTTTTTTTTCAAGAAAATAATAAAATAATCTCAAACGAGAACTAAGGCTATATATATTTTTTTATTTGCTTCTCATTTTCTTAAAGAAAAAGCCTTAGGCGTCTTTGAAGAGATTTGTGTGGCTGCATGTTAACTCTTGTTATTGCTCTCTTTCCTCGTATTCATACGAACAACCAATTTTTGGCGAGGATCTTAATACAGTGGTACTAAATGAGGCCTCGTTGTACCTCTTGGTTTTCAAACTCAATTTTAGTTGCTTAAAGAAAGTTCTTAATAATAATAATAATAATAATAATATTATTATTATTATTATTATTATTATTATTATTATTATTATTATTATTATTTTCTTATAAAAAAAACAAGTCAGCTTATGTGGGGACTCATATTTAATTACTTGAAGTCAAATTTGATTTGTTAAAGTAAATCTAAGACCAAATTAAAAATTATTTGAAGCGAGCTCATTCAATTTAAGCTCCTAATAGAAAACCCCCTATTTTCAAAACATCATGAATTTATGACTTGAACATTTTCACTAAATCATCCCAAAATATCTCAGGTGTCGTTCAGGATTTTTTTTTCTATTATTATTTTATTTATTTATATTTTGATCTAAAATAAAGTTTATTTAATAGTTCTAATTTTTAAAAATATTCAAAATATTTGAAAATTATTTTAAATATTTTTTAAAATTAATATAAACTGTTTTTAGAAAATCAAATATTTAAAAGTACATCAAATAACTATATTTTTAAAATGATTTAAGAATAAAAATATATATTATAAAATAAAATTAATCTCAATCATGTCATAAATTTTTTGGTCCCCATTTAGATTAAATCATGAATGCTACAAGCCACCAAATGAACCCAACCCACAAGTTTAAAGTCGTGGGACCCAGTCTAACAAATATTCCAGCGATGCGGGATCTGGCTGAAAGCCTCAAACATGAGACACGAAGGGACAATTGCGTAATATCCCGCTAGAAGAAGCTTCCCTGGCTTCTTTCCTTTTATTTATTATTATTATTTTTTCTCTGGCTTCTTTCCTAATCGCGAGAAGATCCAAGATTAGGTCACATGATTGTACGTAGCGAGGTGAGTTCATCGGTCCTGCCCATCCAATACTCGACACGTGTGCTTAGTCTTTAATAACCCGCTCCGTTTTTAAGCTTTCACCTCCGACTGATCCCCACTATTTAGATTTCGAAGCCCTTTCATCGCCCACAAGACGACGACAGACCCAAAGGTGAAAAAGCGAAGGGAAATGGGGAGATTTGGGGCAATGCGGAGAGAGGGCCCCCTCCCTCTTCATATTTCGCTTTCTCGTCCTATAAATAGCAAAAGGGAAGGCCTCAACCCTACTTCTTGCCGGAAGCAACATCAGCTTTTACATCTCATCTCTTCTCCTATTCCATTGATCGTCGGTGGCTTTGAAAAGAGAGTAAGAGATGGGAAGGGGAAGAGTAGAGCTGAAAAGGATTGAGAACAAGATTAACCGGCAAGTAACCTTTGCAAAGCGACGGAACGGCCTTCTCAAGAAGGCCTACGAGCTCTCCATCCTCTGCGAAGCGGAGGTTGCCCTCATCGTTTTCTCCAACCGTGGAAAGCTCTACGAGTTCTGCAGCAGCACAAGGTATACGATTAAGAAGCCTTCTGCTTTATTATGCCTTTCGGATTAAATTGCTTTGTTGCCTTTTTGGTGAAAGGTTAAAAGAAGGAAGCAGATCAGCTGAGAAAAGAAGCTGATTGGATTCGGGACTGGTTGTCCTTTATGCTTGCCTGATTCGTTGCTTATTTTTAGAGTTGGTGAGCTGGGTGATCTTAGCTTAGGTGATATTTTGCGCTTTGGTGGTTAGGGTTGTGGGAGAAAGGTAAGATTCTGTTTTTCTTTGGGAGAGCAACCATTAAGGAGCTTGGAAATTATAGATTGAAGACGCGTTATGTACGCTACTGCTTTAGGAGTTAGGTCTGCGAACTTTCAGATCCCTGGGCTTGCTTTCTTTTTTTTCTCCTAATTTTTTTAATTTACTTTTTATAGCTGGAAATGAAGCCTGTCACGTTTCTTCTTTGTCTCTTTCCTCGTTACTATTAATCTTAGTTATATTATTCGCAGTGGATATCACGTAAATACTAAACGAGCCGAGAGCATAATGATCTGCTTCACACAACCTCCAAAGCTTTATAAATTATATCCACTACGATTCTCCGTTTTCCTCACTTCAGTCTTAGATTTTTTTTTCCACATCATGAATTCTGGGGTTTGTTTTGAATACATGATCAAATCGAGACACTTCAGTTATGCTGTTTTATAAAGTTAAGACAAACCCTAATTAATCTCTTTCGCCTATGATATTTACAGGGATGGTTCTTTCAAGAAGCCTTAGGATTGTGTCGATTTCGTGTGCGGTAGTAAGAAAGGAGTGATAATTTTGCTTTCGAGACCCTATGCAAAATTAAAAAACTTGCATGGTTTCTTTTAGGGTCTGCAGCTTTCGCAATCACATCTCTTAAATTTGCTTCCTATTATTCTTTCTATTTTTCTCGCTTTTCTCCTCAGGTATCATCTGCAACTCTTCGACATCAAAATACACTTGGGATATCGAAACCTTCTCTTTTTTTTTCCAAGCCTTCATATCATTTATGTCAGCGTGATGACTGAAAATCAACCAAAGACCTATTCCCTCAGTCGGTAGAGCGCTTCGTCTATAGGAGTTCTGCTAGGTCCAGTTGCCCTGACGGGTTAACTGATTGCCGTGTGACTTGACGATATTGAAAAATTAACGAATTTCCTTACGTGTGGATCATGTGTCCTTAGAACAGCCCTTAGGTTCTTACTCTTTAGCGTCATATAACATTTTCTGAGCAATATTTTTTTTTTCTGAAATAATCTCATACATATTTTCCTTAAATGTTTAACATACTCTTACTCTCTCTCTCTCTCTCTCTCTCTCTCTTTATATATATATATATATATACAGTAATATAACCTTTTTTTTGTCAAACAAAATTTCCTTATAGATGATGCTGCACTTCTGGAGAGCTATTATTGAACAGCTTCTACCATGCATGTATATAGAAATATATATTACTCTATATATATGGGAAAATCTGATCATCGTTCAGCTACAAACAATCATAATATCCACTTATATTGTTAATTCAGTAAAAGCGGGATCGATTAGGCAAAGAACTAACTTGATCAACGAAGTGACCGCATAAACTTCGAAACCATAAGGCTAGACGGAATGATCTTTCTAAGTTTACATACATGATAATTAACTTTTATAATTACATATACAATTTATACTAATTAAAATAATTCAGAATAGTTAAAATCTAACATGCAAACATTGTATCTTCGAATGATAGATTAAAAATCTAATTGTTAAATCTTTCAACTCAAGAGGGTTCTAAAACCTCATCATAAATGCAGGATATACATTAATTCAAAAAAAATCTTGAAGTCACATCGAACTCATATCATATATGTAATCACAAATTTAAAAAACTTATATAACTTGCTCATCATACTACAAATCACGTTGGCCTAGTGATTGGGTCGTGATTTGGCTCTAACCACAAGACCCTAGGTCTGGGATCTAGCAAATACAGGTGTGTGCTCTCAAAATTTTTTTTTTTTAAAAAAAACTTATCATATAATGTGACTCTCTTAATCTTAATAAATGCATAAAACATAGTATATCTAAAAATAATTGCATACAATAAACTTTTTTTAACTAACTGAAAATTAAGTATAATCATACAATAATATTTAAGAAACTAGAAGCTAGAGTAAAAATATATAATTATAATAATTTAGTAATTAAAGATACAACTGGGCATAGTCATACATATAAATAGCGCTAAATTACTCATGCTATAACCTATAGCTTATCTAGTCCATCTGCATTATTCATATTGTAAGCTCCAATAAAGCAGAATTAATAGAGTGTGCTATGCGTGTTCATAGCACATGTTGTGCACTTTTAGTGCATATGACATGTGCTAATTTATTTTTTTTTTTCTTTATTTGATTTGTTTGTAAAATTATTTGTATAGATAAGATAGTTAGCATACTGAGAATATTTTTCTTACTATATTTGCATGGTCTTTTGCTACTCGTATGAAATTTGTTAAATCAATTTTATGTTGTATTACATAATATTAGTAGTAAATGATATTTTCTTGTATACTATTAAATTTTTAATAACTTAGTCATGATTTTAATGTATCATTTATTTTTAAATTAATGTGCGCCATATACTATGGCTCAACATATCTTTTAAGTTGTGATGTATTATTCACTTTTGATAAATGTCATATAAAAATAGTATACGACTCAAACTAACTTTACATTACATATATATATGAATGGCATAATAATAGGATGTCATAACTAATTACTATCATATCTTGAGTCAAACATAGAATATAAGTATAATGATCTCCTTAAACCAAAATCATATAGCCATATGAATCATATTCATATATCCAAATGACAGACAAAATGCTAAACAAATAGCTATCCTTGAAAAAAAATGGAACCACCAACCCAGCAAGATCTAAAAATTGTGTCAAATCAAGCAAAAACTTTTCTAGTTACAATGTATATATATACCCATTCATGATTACAAGCCAATAACACATAGTTTACTTAGAGCCAAACATCGATTTTTTTTTCAGTGTTTCATCATCAAAAAGTTACAAGCATCCAAAATTCAAAGATTCAAAAGATAAATTCAAACTAAACAAATATATATTAAGGGTATGCATGCTAAAGAGTAGATCATTCAAAGCAAATTTAAGTAGAATGAAAACTCATGACATAAATTTAAATAAAATGAGTGCATAATATTAATGCTCATATATTAGGGCAATGTAAGAATTTATTCTCATAAAATTAGAATGCTAAGAGCATCAAACATAAGAATTTCTTACCTCAACCTCAACTTGTAATACCTCAATGTCCACAAACTCTAAATCAAATGGTTTAGTTTAAACACAAGACATAAATATACAAAAATAAAACTTAATATATTAATGAAACAAAGAAATAAAAGAATATTCTTGTAATGGTAAGAAAATAACTTCAACAACAACATTAGAGTGACTAAAGATCATTTGAACTATTAACATATTAAATGAGCCAACACTAGAAGCACAACTCTAATAATAGGCAAATCGATCGCCTATACTAATTTAAGCAACAACATTGAAAAGACTAAAGTTCATAAATCACATTAGCAAATCACAAGGCCATATAAGTGTCGAGTGAAGCAAAGGCATTTTAAGAAAACCTTTTGATGTATATTGGCTTTTGAAGCCACACTAATAGAGTGCTCCATGCTAGTGATAATATAAATTGGACATTTGTTGAATTAGAAGTTTATCCATAACACTAATATATTAGATTAAAAAATAGCCAATTGCCAATAATAATATAGTTGGTAGCAACATCTAGTGACCAAAAAAGAAGTGTGGCACCTAGAAATATATTGTACCCAAAAGATGAAAGATAGCATGCTTTAAAAAAGAAAAGTATATTATAATAAGTCCCCTTTTTGTTTTTAAGCTTACAAAGTAGAAATATATTTTAATAATTTAAATGGAATTGAAAATACAATAAATTGGATTAATGCTTCTTAAATAAAGGTGGAGCCAAAAAAAAATTAGTGGGGGAAAATTGATTTAACTTACCTAAATACCCTTTCTTATTACAATCACAAATGAAAAGATGATATTTTAATGAAAAATTATAAAGAATGTACATGAACAATTAAAGTTGTCTATAAAAAAAAAGGATACATACATCTCACTCTGATTATTCATTAAGTTCTTAATGTTTTCTTCATCACACATTGGTAATCAATTAAGCTTGAATAGGTTTACCTTGTAGTTAAAATTATACACTTGAATGAATTAAATTGAACTTAATTAAAAATCTAATCTATTAAAGCATGTTTTAGATTGAACTTTTTTAGATAACCAACAAGCGCTTATTAAATTTAAACTCCCTTTGTATATGTTAACAAGTTGTTATGTTCTTTTTAATAATTTTTACGTGGCAAAGGTGTTCGAGTTCTCATCAAAATAAAGTTATAGCACATATGATTTATAATTTGTTGGGTATCTAGGATAGTAATAATAGACCTCATCTTTGTTTTGCCCATGAATGTTCTCAACAATTATTGCATCTTTTGGGGAGCCTATGACCTTCTTCTCTTTATCATGTTCACCCTCCCATCCTTTTGAGTTGCCAATTTTCATCACAAAATTTCTTCTCATCATTGATGACATTATTGACTTTCTTCTCTTTGTCATTGCCAATGCAATTGTTGGACTTGTTTGTCCTATCTTTTGATGATGTGATAGCTTCTTCCAACTTCATTTCAAATATTCGAATTTAAATTGATGAAGTACTTGTAGATTTGTTTTTATACATTCTATCAATTTTGGTGGGTCCATTATGCCTTTCACTATCACATGAGAGGCCTTCTAATTGGGCTCAACTCCCTATCCTCTATTAGTCATTATAATCTTCTTGTTGATTTCTTATGCACAAGCTTTGTAATGCATGTGAACTTAGCACTAAATTAACTACACCTCATGCTTGATTTTTTTTTTTTTTTTTTGAGGGGCTAAGTCATTCAGATTGTTGGTCCTCAATATCTCCATTATAGATTTGTGCATTTTCTTGGAAAAATATTAGTATATTTGGGCACCTTGCAGTATTTTTTTTTTTTTTTTTTGTTTTTCTTCTACTCTTCTTGCAAAGTGAAAAATCACTATTCCCCTTCAATCACTTTGAATGAATCCAATAATTTGAATAATAAAGACTTAAATAACCTCTACCTCTCTAAATTTAGTTCACTTAAAAATATTATCATAAATATATGGTGCACTAGCCTTTAATAGTGTTGATGAAAGAGAAATAAAAGTTTATCACCTAGAGCTTATGCAATTGTCTTTAGAGAATTAGAGTGGGGTTCAAAATCACAAATGAAGAGTTATTATCAACATTATGATTACCCCATAATTAAAGTCAATATCTATGGGCACAATGGTTAGTTTGTCTAGAAGCAAAGGAAGGACAACCAAAGGTCATATCACCCTCTAAACTATATCTAAAAGGTGTAACCATGATTTTGCAAATGTAGATATCGAGTTAAAACACTAGTTTCATTAGTGTAATCATGGTTCTAATAAAAATGGTTCATAGCGGCATCAAAATAAGAAGGAAAGAGTGTGTAGCATTAAAAAGTCTAAAAGTCGGTGCATATTGTAGTGAAATACTTCTTAAAATATCACTCATTAATAAAAAGCATTGGTGAGCATGCCTTCATTCCCAAATGAGTTAAGAGGATCAACATTTAGAATTATTTTCTCTATTGTGAAGCGAACTTCCCATGTAGGCTCACATGCAATTAATACTTAGATAATGACAAGTGAAAAGAAGGTATCATAAACTAACACTAACTCTCCAACTACAAAAGTGCTTGGTTGGCCTAATATACTAAGTGATCAAGTCATCAAGAATGATAAAACTTAAGATTTTGTTAAGGATGAAATTGGAGCCCACATAGATCATTTGGGCCCTCAAGTCATCCTCAAGTCATAAATGAGCAATTTAATCATGAGTTATGAATAAGTGCAATATTTAACAACTTGAACTTGACCTACAAAAATAGGATAACTTTTGCTTCCAAAGTTTGTGCATGTGGAGCTAATTGTGTAGATGTATGATAGCAGGTATAGAGTGTTCATCTTTGCAATTGTCCATTAATCCAACATGAATATTGCATAAATCTGTAACATTCTCATGATATAATTATTTCATTGTAAAACATATAAATATTTTTAATGGAATGTCTTGTGTAAAGTTGCAAATTTAGCACAAAAATTGTGACAAACAATAAGTTTTCATAAAACTAAAGCTTGCTTGACAAGTAACCTTGCTGATAATATGTCTATTGCAAATTTATCATGGATAATTATGTCTTGCAAATTTATTACTTTAAGTAGCGAATGTAAGAATATTTGATCTTCACCTAAATTAAAAGAAAGATTTGTCTTCTTAGGTTTTTCATGATCAATATAAATAGTAAAATAAGTTTATTTTAATTATGACCAAACATATCACTTGTGAGATAGTATAAAGAAACTTTTTTAAATATGACTTCTTGTTAGAAACCATCATTTTTACCTTAAATCTAAATTTTATTCTTAAAATTTTTAGTGACTTCAATTTCAATTAGGACTCTATCAATAGTTGTCGTTGAAAGTTTTGTAGTTAAATAAATAAGTAGTGATTTTCTATAGGTAGTGCCAAAGAGTAAAGGGCTTAATAATTAATGAAATGAATAGGAATATGAAAAAAAAATCATCTAAAATAGAGGAATTGAAGGCTATTATATATAATTGAATTTAAGGTTTCATTTAAGCAACCACATAGGAATCAAAGACATTACCTATATGAATAAGTGTATATAATCTTATTCATGCTTTAAATAAATAAGTAGTGATTTTCTATAGGTAGTGCCAAAGAGTAAAGGGCTTAATAATTAATGAAATGAATAGGAATATGAAAAAAAATCATCTAAAATAGAGGAATTGAAGGCTATTATATATAATTGAATTTAAGGTTTCATTTAAGCAACCGCATAGGAATTAAAGACATTACCTATATGAATAAATGTATACAATCTTATTCATGATTGACTAATAAGGATGCTTTAATTTTGTAGTAGGCTATTGTCCTTATTTTCTTGTTCATCATTAAGGCCAAAGATGGTGGTTTGGTTGTTGTCCCTATTCTCCCTTTGAATTTCTCTCGTAGGCACATCAAATTATTATTTTAATTACAATAGGCCATAAATGATGCTTATTTTCTCTACCTTTGTAAATATAAGAAGTTAATAGATGATCCATCTTTCCTTTAAAAATTAGTAAATTGTGCTCTTTTTCTACCATTATAAAGCATAAATCTTTAACATATGCTCATTATAACATCTTTTCTTATGTGTTTTATCCTTAATATTTATGAATTTTGATGTCATCTTCTCTTTTCTTTGATTTCTTTGGTGCTAGATTACAATCATTGGTAAGAATACTCTTTAGCATCATATCAATATTCTTTATCTTATGCTTTAAAAAGCATTTTTTTGCTTTATCCTTTTCTCGACACCCTAATATTTGTCATTTATGTAATCAAAAATTATTTTCGTTCAATAAAAAGCAAGATGCTTCAAATATTGATCAAGAGATTCATGACATCATTGTCCCTTATGTTCACTTAAGGGTGGGCATGATTCATTATAGTTGTCTAATACTTGATGTTATTCATCATTTCATTAATGAATTAGATTTAAAAGCTTCTTATTATTTGCGAATGCTATACCAAATGCATTGAGAATAAAGATGATTATTTTAAGAATTTTCAAAATTTTATTTGTCATATGAATGATTTATTTATGAGAAGTTTCAAATAGTCACCTTAATTTGATCAAATAAAGAATCTCCCATCATCCAAATTTGGATCTTGTCCCTAATAGATAATTCATTTATGAATTAGAACATGATATTTTCTCTTGCATTTATCTTTGGCCAACCAATACATTTTTATCTTGACATAGTGTCACTTTCTCAACCATATATTGCCAACATTTTAGTTGAAATGGATATCTCTTATGCATTTGATATGTGTAGTTGAAGCTAACAACTATATAAATAATTAAAAATTTGGAGATAACCTTATATATTACTTTCAATGTCATTTATATAATGATTCAATTAAGTAATATTTCAAGCTCTATCATCGTTTGAAAAATAAAAATAAGAAGAAAACATCTAATATAGTGGATCCTTTTGGCCTTTTATTTATTGTTATATCTCTACACAAATTATGAGTCTTAATGTTTGTGGGTCATTAATATTCAATAAACTTTTATGGATCATATTTTCCAATCCAAAAATGTCTATGGCCCTAATAGCCCCATTGATGAAGTTATTATAAATAGTACTCCTAATATTATATATAATTAGATGGAAGATAATACAATCCATACTCCATAGTTGGATCTGTTTAGGTTAAGGTTGAGAATGTTAATGATCTAGGACAATCATCTTCAATTTTATTAGTTTATATAATTAGGATTGATCTCATTACATCATAAGTGAGAGATGACACCCATAATTATCTTTATATAAGTGATATTTTTACTCTAGAACTTCTTTTCATTCTTATGCAACCTTCCCATGCTATGTAACTTGATGGGTTTGAGATTTTAGATTCTTATAATCTAAGATTGGCTTCAATGATAGTCTATTATATGCTAGAATGATTTATAATAGTAAAGTGAGATAGTTTAATGTGTTGCCATTTTATATATTCCGATGCATGCAAATAAAAAAGTTTTGGCATAAAAGAGATAAAAATGATAAAAATATGAAACATAACTTGGTTAAAATAATTTCATTAGTGTATGTCATGGGTTATAGATTATGTTATCACTCATAATTAAGGCATTGACTCAATTTAATTGACATAAATTATTTATAATTAATTTTCTAGTGTAAATTAGAAACAACTTAAGGGCTTAGATTTATTTTTGAGAGATTATGTTATGGTATGTTTGGTCATTCTCTTTTAAGGAAAAGATAAGATAGCAAGAAGTCTAGTATAATTTTAGTGTCGATGTGTGTAATTTTATACTATTAGTGATGACATGTGATAGATTGGTAGGCATCTGTGTACATTAAAGTTGATGATGTAGATCAAACTTGTAGTTGGTAGTATGTAGCAATAATAAAAAAAAGACAGTGGATAATTGCATTATAGTGCCAATTGTATGCATTAATCATAAAAATGATGGTGTGTGTCAATAGTCAAACCAATGATATGCGATCATCTTAGTGTGTGTCTACATTCTTTGAGATGAATGGTAATAAGGCCAACAGATATCAATGTTGATGTTGATGGTATGCATTAGCCTTTTAAGTGATAGAATGACCATTGAATGATGGTTTACTAATGGTGGTAGAGTAATAATCTATCAACAACGATCAAGTAGTAGTCCGACAATGGTGATTTGGTGGTGGTTGTCAGGAGGTGGTCAAGAGAAGGTGGTCAAATAATAGATAAATGGCAATCCAACAAGCAATCAGGTGACAAATGATGATGGATATTGAATGATGGTTTGGCGATGTTGATCATGAGGTGGTCTTATAAATATGACAGTGTGATCATCTAGAGACGATGGTTAGGCGATAGTCTAATGATAGCTATCTAGAATGATTGTAAGGTCAAATGATGGTTTGGAGAGAGCAGTGCAGTGATTCAATGAAAATCAATTGCCAATTCGATACCAAATGACAATCAGATAATGATTCGATAATGTCAATTAAGAGGCAATTCAATGATAATAATCCTATGGCATTTCAATGATATTTGTTAAAAAGCTATCTGGCGATGATGGATAGTTGGTAATTCGACGATGGCAATCAAATAATAGTTTAGTGATGATAGTATGGTGAAGATGCCTGGTTGGCAATTCTACAACTTCATAAGATGATGATTTGGGGATGGCAGTTCATTGACGATGGTCGGGAGATGACCTGGCTATGATAGTTGGACAGCGGCAATACTCTGAGACTTTTTAGGTTTCAAAGCTCTCTTCAATCTTCAGTTAAGGAACCTTTCATGTGAAGAATGGGGATATATTAAGAGATTTTGGCATTGATATTTTATGTAAATATGAACAAAATCTAAAGAATTTTATTATAGCCCATAATGATTTATTTGATCATGATATTTTTTTTTTAGCCTCTAAGCACCTAAATTATATTTGGAATTGAGCGATCTTGGAATTTTTAAATTCTTCTTATTGAGATGCTCATTTTGATTAAAAATATCCACTTTGGAGACTATTTGATTGCCCAAATTGGGT
Organism: Cymbidium sinense; assembly: GCA_021442155.1. NCBI lineage: Eukaryota > Viridiplantae > Streptophyta > Magnoliopsida > Asparagales > Orchidaceae > Cymbidium > Cymbidium sinense. Next base: position 4,661,610 of record CM038226.1, read on the forward strand.
CTCAAGTTTTCTAGTAATGCTCCAAGTGCTTGATCTAGACTAATTTGAACTTGGATTAGTTTACTTTGGCCTTATCAGGTTTATCTCTTTTAGACAGTCAGTTCAATTTTACTTTTGTCAATAACAGAATTCAAATGGTCCAAGATTTAATTTTAAAAAACTTTCATTCTTTCTACATTTGATTCGTACTTAGTCAAAGGAGTTCTTTGGTGACTTATCCAAAGGTGATTTAGTGACACCAAGGTTTTTTGGAGAACAAATCTAAAACAAAGGAACAATCAAGCGAAGCTAAAGAGCAGACGAAGCGTAGTGAAATGATACGGAAGGTGCCGCAAGGATGAATAATCCTAGTATAACACCACGCACCTCAAGTTACCCGCTGCATAGGAAGCTTACACCAACAATAGGAATGGATCTCAAAGTCATTGATTTATTTTGAGATAAATATAAAAAAATTAATTAAAATTTATATTATAAATATCTCATAGTAAATTTAACAGCTTTAAATACAACTTAATAACAAATTTGATTTGCTTCCAACATTGAACATTTCTGGAGCTATTTTTTTCTGATTTTTTTATGAAATTGGTTTGTCGTATGTATGCTGTTGGAAATTCAAACAAAGCATTGCATATTCAACATTTCAGCAGCATAATACGATTTTATTACTATTATTATTTTATTTTAGAATTGAGAACGTATTTTTAAGATCTTATATTTCTTGTTTGAAAACAGCCTTCCAGCAAATAGAGCTAATTAAATATCAGCGGTTATGTCGATGTCCCGATGATCGTGATTGTCCTGTGAATATTGTTCGGATTTCATTATCATTTTAACTTCGATGAAAGAAGAGGTTTCAAATCCCTTAAAGCACGACAATTGTAACTATTTATCGTAGAAGCCCTTTCTCTCTTTTTCCTGATGATATCATACCATTTTGTGTTTAATTTATCTAAATTTCGGCATCAAAATTTTTTTTAGTCGGATTAATAAAAAATTGCTTTTGCCTTTAAAAGAAAATTCGGCCTTTCAAGTTCCCCATAACTCTGAATATGCTGCTTTCTCTGGTATCCATAGTTCAATTACGCACATGACCCTATGCTGATGGAGTGATGGAGAAGCAAAATGTGTAATTACGTGCATAACACATAGTTTCAAATTTTACTTGCAACAAGTATATTCCGCAAATATGAATCTCTTAAATGCCTTAGCATCATTGGGTAAGGTAGATAGCAATGTTTATAAATACAATTTTTTGCCTTCCTAGTTCCAGTCCATTTTTTGTATGATTTAAATTGAAGTTGCACTTGTAAAATGCATGGTTGTGTTCTCTAAACATAACGGTCTTATTTTGTCTCCCTATGTTTTCAACGGTTAAGCAATTCTCTTCTAAGCTTAAATCTCTGCTAAAGAAGTCATGTTATATTAATGATATTGAATAGCTTATTTCAACGTACAAAAATAATGATGTATGCTCTTAAAAGAGAATAGTATATATAGTTATGTGTATATACACCTGAGATAATTAAGATTTCACTTGTTGTGAATATACACCTGAGATATACCTCTTTCCCATTAGTGGGGGTTCTCACAAGCGGTGATCATTTTCTTTTTGTCCTAGGCGGAGTATCCCGAGGCATCATTCACAACGTTTATAATACCTCTTGCTTGATCCATTTTAAAGACTATTTATGTCAGATTTTGCTCTTTTTCAGACCTTCACAACTCTTCATCTCTTAGACTTTGAGCTCCTACAAATTTGCCTTCGGTCTCTACCTCTTTGGCCCTATAACCAATCACACTAGTTTCTTTTTTTAATTATTATTCTAGCTGTTCTTCGTCATGCATCCTTTTTGAGATCCCTCTCGTTAATCATACATGCACTCTTTGGGAGGGTTTCTTTATTGACCTTACGTCAGCAATGTGCTCTTTAAAATAATTCTCTTTCCATCGTGTCCCTTTGGAGCTCCATATCCAAGTTCATATTGTAGGGTAGACATTCCTCTTCACAACATTTTTGACTGATGTTGATTTTGGCTAATTCATTATCCAAAAAAAATATTTTTTGTGGTGATCCCCTTATGGTATCTTGAAGGATTTGAATGGCTATCTTCAACTGCTACAATAACACCCAGTCTCAACTAATTTAATCATATGATAATATGATTGCTTTAGTTATTTTAGATATTATGATGAATAACTTATAGCTTGATTTCAACTTATCCGTAATAAAATTTTTTGGATTTTGATAGACCTTTTCTTCAATCAATTAAAGATTTTATAAAGTATTATATTTTTTTTATTTTGCAGGAGGGGAGGGGATGTCTATATTTGTGCAAAGAATATTGATTATTGAGGGTCTATTTATGAGAATTTTGATATCATTATTGAATGTTCCATTGCACATATTTTGATCAATCCTACACCTAAGGATTCACTTATTTGGCCAAGTTGTTCTCTTTTTTGTTGCTTTAATTGTTGACAAACTTTAATGCAATTATTGCTATTTCAACATTATCCAATGCTAGGAGTTTTAGTTGAAATAATGTGTTGTAGAAATTTTCTAAGTTTATTTCGATTATTTAGACAATGGTTATTGGCAAAGAATGGTGGTAGAATCTATTCCAAAATTCTATTCTTTTGTCACTAATTTGGACAAGAATTTTTACTTTGTGGATAAGTTAAGGTTACGGTTAAGAACATTGAGATAAAGTTTCCCTTTTGCTCAATCTAATTGTCTTCATATTGTGAATCTAACAAATATTGCTAGTTCTATGCATAAAACATTGATATTTTAGATTTATTTATCGAATATTTTCCTTATTGAAAGCTTTATTGCTCATATTTTTGCTCAATCCTATGCTTAAGGATCCACCTACTTGGCCAAGCTATTATCTTTTTTATTGCTTTAATTGTTGGCAAACTTTATTGCATAGAAGTACCTATTGTTGTTCTTCAACACCATTTGTTGTCAGGATTCTTGTTGAAATAATGTGTTATAAAAATTTTCTAACTATATTTGGATTAGTTAATCAATGATTATTGGCAAAAAATGATGGTAGAATCTATTCCAAAATTGAATTCTTATTGTCACTAATTTGGACAATAGTTTTTATTTCTATGGATGAGTTAAGGGTGAGATTATGAACATCAATACAAAGGTTCCTCTCCCCCAATTTGATTTTCTTTCTAATTTGATTTAAGCAAATACAACTACTATTTTGTCTTCCTTGCCGCTATATCAATCTTTTCTCTTTAGATTCAATCATTAATTGAACAGACTTAAGATAAAAAACTACAATAAAATACTTAGGTGTATTATATATGCATTTGTGTTTATGACATTGATTATTGAGAATCTATTTATAAGAATTTCGATCTTCTTTATGAATGCTCATTTGTTCATTTTTGATCAAATATAAACCTAAGGATTCATTTATTTCTCCAAGCTACTATGATATATTTTGGCTAAGAAAAGAAAAAAAAAAAAATACTATGAGAAGATTTCTCATCTCACTAGGACCATCAAAACTTACTTTGATGGTAGTGGTATATCTAAATGGAAGAGTGATTAAGGTTGATTTCCCTGTCTTTGTGATTGATGATTTTACCTCTTGCTTCTTATTTTATATGTTTTTGCTTTATTGTGTTTTGTGACTTAGATTCTCATTTTTTTTTTTATATATTTGTTAAGAAAATAAAATTGAATTTTATTTCAAAATAATCAATCATGAATACACTTACCTTAATGATTTTATTATTTACTCCTAGATATCTTTTATTTTCTTGTATATTACATATGGGAAACTAAAATAAAAATATGAGGATAAATCTCAATATTCTTAATCATTTTGCACACACATAAATAGGTAAGTAAAATAAAGAGTAGGGGCATAAGAGTTTTTTATGTGTAAAAGTTTTATAGGGTAAAATCACAAGGACATGGTCGAACAAATTCAACTATTATTGAAAACTATTATTACGAAGATGGTGCACCTCTTTATAATTAAGGGACTTTAGTATAAAACTATACTTGGAAGATTTATAGAAGGCAATGTTAGAGGCACTATTATTAGTCACTACATGTATTGTTATAAATGTTTTAAGAGTTTGACATGCTTAGTGTTGTTGTACATATAACATGAAGCATATGTGATATATATATATACTAGGAGGTAGCTATAATTTAATTCTTACTGGTGAAGGTTATGACACGTTTTACAATAGATGTCTAACATATGTCTCTAGAAAATGGATTATAGCTCAAATAAGGTTGCACCACATTCAAGATTATGGTTGACATCTTTTTAGAAAAGCTTCTAGCAAAAATATGTTTATAATGTGTATTCATGGAGATTGGTTGCAAGGTTATCATGCATGTCTTAAGGAAGATGGTTAAAACAAAATCGTTGTGCAACATAAGTCTTGATGTTGGTATGGGTATGACATAAGCAAAGTAGTGGTGCAAATCTTGAATTGCATGCGGATGACACCATAAGATTGTTGAATAAGTATTATGAGTGATTGCTACAACAGAATAGAAGATTACTCTACAAATTTAGATGTTTTGATAGCAACTCACTCAATATGAATGAATGTAGGATTTCCTTAATATTCTAGGCTTTTTTAGAATTGAAAAAAATCATCCTACATTGATGCAGACTCTTTGTAAAAATACTTAAGAGATCAAGGCCCCACCAAACTAGAAAATTTTTACTATACTGATGATGTCTCTTTGTAGGGTTTTCTTAAGCATCCAGTATCCTTTTTTACTTTTAAAAAAATTTCTACTTTATCCATAGCATCTTCTTAAAGGATGTCATGAAAGATTTTTTCTTTTCTTACAATGCTAATAAAATCTATCTATGAGAATTCATAATAAATCAAAGCTTATCTTTTTTTAAGAATCATCAACATTGATGATAATTCCTCTTAGGATATCCCAAAGGATTTAGACTCATTTGGGCTTAAGAAAAGTTTATTTCTCAATGAATTGAATGAAGGCATTTATTTCCCATTCTTAAGATAAACTACATAATATCTCATTACTATGCCTTATTATAATAAAATATAATTGGATAATGCTACGCTTAGGTAGATCCAACTAGTTGAATGATACCAAGGTTGCTTTGGTGGTTATTAGTGGTCCCATGATGGTGATTCAATGACAATTAACAATCACCTCTAACAATACATATGCTCTATAAATTTAATATACCTAGTTGTAGATATAGATTACAAAAGACATTGGTGATGATCAATCCAAGTTTTAATAATAAGATGAATGAAAATAATTCCATATTTATTATTCAGATTTGAGGTCACTAGAAAATGGCAACAATGTCTCATTATTTTTATTTCTAAATGGTTCTCTTTTACATGTGTCATTTGCCATAAATGGCTTGAAACATGGAGGTAAGTAGAGGTCAAAATTGCTCTAGTTAGTTACAATATTTGTGAATAACTTGCATAATTAACATGCATTTGCCACACGATTAGACAAAATAAGTTGATCTTATTAAGTTCTTCTTTGGGACCATTTAATTGTCTCGTAGACGTCAACAATGACTCTATGTCATTTCTAATATGCATCATCTTACTTCATGTAAGAAAAATTAACATTGCCAAATTGATTTACTTTGAACTAGTCTATATGATATGTTGATGTTGCATACATTTAGTCTGTGGATTCATTATGAGAACTCCATTTTTATGGCATAATTTTTGAATTGTTTTGAGCATAATTTTGAATTGCTTCTAACTGCTCGAGCATGTAGCTTTCTTATGTCAATAAATCTTTTGTATGATGCATTAACTAATGGAACTAAAATCTTTTGCCAAAAGAAAAAAGGCTTATAAGAAAAAGAGGAGCATGAGGTCCTTGGATGCTTTCAAACACACATTATATGATGATGTATAGTGGTGGAACCAGGGGATAGCTAAGGGATGCAGTCGCCACTCTTAGATTTTTACTAAACTTCAATATTGTATTAATAATTTAATATTATTATTTTATTTTGCCACCTCTCTCTTCTGGTTCTGCCATTGGTGATATATATATATCTTTTCGGGGTTTTAACTAATTATATTTTCTTTTATGAATTTCAGTATGTTAAAAACGTTAGACAGGTACCAAAAAAGCAATTATGGGGCCCCAGAACCAACTACAATATCAAGGGAGACCCAGGTAAATATATTCAATTTTTTTCTCTTGATGGAGTTAATTGAGATTTTTTCATAGAGACTAGCCATCTATTATAAACCTGGTAAATGTTTGTTTCTTGAATTCGCAAAATTTTAATGCAGATTGGTTTATATTATTTATTTTGTGCTTCGTTTATATTAAATAAAGTGAACGGAAGGATTAGACAATGCATTTCTTAATTATGAATCTGCAGGTATTTATTCAAAATGTTTATTGCTTTCTCGTTTTGTATATCTTGAATTCCTATCCACAGAAGAAAGCCTTAGTTTTTTTAAATTGACAAATTTGTCTTTCTCCAAAATGACAATGATAAACAATTTCAGTGAATTTTGAACATAGAAACAAATTCCTCCAGCCAAGAAAATTACCCAAAATGTTTAATGAAGAATATAGATAAACAAGTAATGCAAGATAAAATTTGAAAAAAAAAATATTATAAAATGTTACATATTCTGATCTATAAAAAACACTTCAAATTAGAATTTTCTAATACAATTAATATGATGTAAATAAGATGCATATTTTTTATTTTAAAATAAATAATTTATAGATCATAACTAATTAATTAAACAACTCACTTTTTTAATGAAAATAAATAATATTACAATTTAATAATTTAAATTATCTAATTTTCAATAAAAAATATATATAAACTTGCTAACAAAAAAAATCAACGAACAAATCGAAACAAACATTCAACTTATTAAGCATAATTGAAATTAAAAGTAAATTTATATTCAACTCTAAAGTTCCTAAATATACGCCTCAGTTGATTTTTGTAGAATCAAGATTAGAAGGAAAAAATTAATTGGCACATCAACCGCAAGACCGCAAGCAAACTCAACCATCCTATCACACTTTGTTTGAGAAAAGATCACACACTTTTAATTTAAATTTAAAGTGTTCCTAGTTTTATTTTAATTTTAAAATTAGTCAAACTCAACCCTCCAACGAACCGAGCCGAGCCGAGCATATATGTGTTCAAGCTTAAGCTTGTTTAATATTATCGAATTCGAGCTTGATTTGAGCTTTTAAGAATAGTGTTCAAGCTTGAGCTTGTTTTTCATTATCGAGCTCGAGCTCGATTCGAGTTTGTTCATGAGCTCGGTTCAAATTGGATTATTGAGTTTGTTAACGAGAAGCTCGTTTATAAAATAAATGAGATTTAATCAAGCCTTAATCGAGCTTGTTAACGAGCAACTTGTTGAGAAATATATGAGTTGTATCAAATTAAACTTATTAAGCCTAAAAAAATAATAATTTGAGCAATACTGTTCACAAACAAACGTTAATCAGTCCGTGATCGAGGTATAATCGAGCTCTTTAGCGAGTTTGTTATCAAACGACAAGCTATTCAAGCTTGTTCATTTAGAAATCGAGTATTTAAAAAAATGTTCAGGCTCGTTTTATTAGTTAATCACTCGAACATGAACGAGTTCTAATCGAGCAGAGTCATGAGTAGCTTGTCGAACGCTCGGGTCATTTGCAGCCCTGACGCATAAATTCTGAACATAGGCGTACATAGATAACCCGCAAGCTGTTCAAGCCGCGCAGAGCCTACACTTACATGTTGTAGACATAGGATCTCCGTAGTGACCCATAACAAGCACGCAACAAGCACGCACATGCCGCTGGCACCAACTGAACACAATTCTTCATTCTCAGAGACGTGCATGCAAACCCCCACAAGCCACGAGGCACTCTTTGGGAACTGACATCAATCTCCAAATATTCCAAACATCTCTAATGTATCCTAACAACTAACACTAACAACCATAAATGCCTACTTATCTTCAGCAATCCATCGATGAAAATCATGTCAATCATCACTCATTTGTTTTCACTCCACCATCTTCCATCAATTGATGTTAAATTTTATTAATATTTGATCGTCATTGATAGATATTGACACTCATCACTGTTTATTATCTCCTCAATATTTTTCATTGCTCTCATAAGAGACTAAATTGATAATTTTGATTTTGTACTTTTGTCTTCTCCAATTGAGGAGAAAGCGAGACTTTTATAACTTTTACCTTATATGTATTAGACTTTTATAACTAATATCACATGAGTTTTATCCTCTTGAATTTTCTCAAGTTTTTAGGTCTCCTATCATCTTAAACCTCATTTTTATTTGTGTTGATGTGCAAAACTCTTAAGCAACACCAAGAAAAAAAAATCATATTCTGTTACTATAACATTTCTAACATCCAATAGGTTTAATCATCAAAATAGTAAAGAAAATCTAGAGAGCTTTGGATATTTCCTTCACTGCTTCATCCAAAATTAAGGTCATCAACTTGAATACTAACCGTTATTGTTTTCGTTGACCGCAGACTAGTCATCAGGAGTACTTGAAACTTAAATCCCGATTAGAAGCCTTACAAAGGTCGCAAAGGTGAAACACTTCTCACGTTGATCTCGTTATTTCCTTTTTCAATTTCTCTAGCCGTGGATTAAATGTTGCTAGATACTAAAGAGAAATAATATTGTTTATCTCTTTCTTTCTGCTGCAAATCAAGGAATCTGCTTGGGGAAGACCTTGGTCCACTTAGTAGCAAAGAGCTCGAGCAGTTGGAGAGGCAACTGGACGCCTCTCTTAAGCAGATTAGATCAACAAGAGTATGATCTACATGTGTATTTTTTGCAATAGAAATCAAATTCTACCATGAAAATTTCTTACATGCTGATAACTAAGAAATTCCTGTATTGAAACAGACGCAGTTCATGCTTGATCAGCTAGCCGACCTTCAGCGAAGGGTAAATGCTAAAATTGTATCGGCTGTTTCAGCATCTATTTATCATGCTAATGAAGGCTTATAGCTGTTATCCTTATCTGACAGGAACAAATGTTATGCGAGGCCAATAAAGCTCTAAAGAGAAGGGTAATAAGAATGAAGAACTATCCTTTTCTCCCAATATTCCTTCCCACTCAGTTAATCAGTGCATGTTCTTAATATGGATTCTACCGTTATGTGAACAGTTTGTGGAAACTAGCCAGACGAATACTAACTTAGTCTGGGACACAAGCAACACGCATGCTGTAGGATACGGGAGGCAGCATGCTCAGCATCATGAAGATGCATTCTATCACCCCTTGGAGAGCGAACCTACGTTGCAGATTGGGTAAGTTTTCTCTGTGCCATGCCAAAGTATTGTTTGGGGGTTTGATCTTTCCTTTAAAACTGCTAGTTGCCACAGTAAATGGAGAGTTTGCATCATAGTCTGATTGTTTTTTTCTTGTAATTATGCATATTGAATTCAACAACTTAAAGATTTCAGTTTAGCATCATATTTCTATGTTGCATGCCGAAAAAGGATATGGCTTAATATTTTTTTTTTGTGCATTACACTACAGTAAATAGCTTGTTATTTTATAGACGAGTTCAGGCTGCGCAAGAAAATAACTTGGATAAAAAGTTTATCAATAATCCATCTCCACCATTTTTTATTACTTATTGACTAAGATTCTACTTGAGTTTGACCTTGCTTAAGCTGATCCGGCTAATTAAAATATTTAGTAGGATCCCTCTTCGTTTTATGTATTCTTACAAAGCAATCATGAAATATTTCTTTAATTATTTGGATATTTTCGGTGCATTTGGCATAATGATGACAGTACAGTTGAAAAATACACCATAGTCTAATTTTAAAACTATATTATGATTATGTTTTAGAGAATCTGCGATAAAAAAATTACGTTTTAAACTTAATCTAATAGAGTACTATGATTGCTAGAAAGTTACAATTTAATTTTGTGATACTAATTATAATTTTTTAGATGATAACTTTTTTTTTTACAATAGCACTGCTATTATTTCCAGAATCAATTCACATCATATATTATGCAGTAAGACCCAACAACATATAGCAATTTAAACAGTCTGAATTCTATGCAAAACAATTTCTTCTAATGGGGAATGCCATTCTTTGGTGGCCTGTTTTTCTGACCTGCAGCAGGTTTCAAAGCTCTAAATTCTAAAGCCAAATATTTCCAAAGAGTTTATTCCTAGTTGTGTCGCTTGCCAATAGCGCAAGTCTAGTCAGTTGAATAACTAACCGACAATTTAAAATCTAGTTTTACATATTTCTTGATGGTGTAATGGTGAAGAATTTAGACTTTTAATTAAGAAATTTTAGATTTAAAATTTATATATGTATTATATATATGAGCTTGTGATTGTGTGTATGATATATATATATATATATAACTTTATTATTAAATTCACTCAAATATCTAAAAAAAAAAATTTCTTCGTCAGCATGCTGGCATATTTTTATATGAATATTGTCGACTTTTATAAACCTATAATTCACATATTGCTTCCACATTAATACTCGGCATCATCGTTTCTTAAATAAAGAACAGAAATAGAATTTTCCTGAAATATCACCACTTTACCTGCTCACATTACTTTTTTTTTAAAATTTTTTTTATTCAGGTATCATTCTGATATAACGATGGCACCAGGGACTGCTACAAGTGTCAGTAATTTCATGCCATCTGGTTGGCTTGGACAAATTTCTGGTTCCTATGAGTAGCTACAAACTTCTGATTTGCCCCAGTTATATATTATGTATCCTAGAAAACCTTTTTTTTTTTTTTGTTTTTTGGTGTCAATTGTGGGCATGTTTGTATAAGGTGTTTGTTCTATTTGTTTTCATCCGGGTCATAATTATTTGGACTTCTTATCTATAAAATGCCGGAAACAAGTGAGCTTGTAATAGAAGACAAAATATCCTTGGTTGCTTCTTTGTTATCAGTCGTTTCTACTTGCTTGATAGGTTGTCCATATTTTTATAAAGGGTTGTCATTTTCCTTAAATTGTAGGACTCAACTGTTCTGCTTAAAATAGATATTATACAGAAAATAAAGGTGCCTAATTTATAAGAAATATTATTTAATTAGTTCATAATTATGGAATTTTTTATGAATCTAACACAAGAAAAACTTTTTCGTATCAATACTATGATATTGTGAAATATTTTTTTTAGAGCTAAGATCACAGAAAATATCTCCATAATTACATCTTAGTCTTTTGAATTGGGTGTGATTCATTACAAAGTAATTATCAAAAAGAATTATAATATATGCTAGATTGATTGATTGATTGTATGCTTAAACTTAAAGATGTGCTGAAGCAAAATTTAAATGTGACTAACATATTAGTCTCATTTATTCTGTCTAATTGATTATTCCGTCCATTTCAACAAAAAAAAGAGAGAAATTACCCTTATCTCCTTTGATTTCTAAACCTTCATCGAGTCATAAAAATAATGATCAAAATATTAAGGTTGATTCAAATCTCCTCCACAAAAAGTTTCTTATTATGAACATTAGCTTATGATAAAGTTGTTGGCGTTCATAATTTAAATTCGATAATAGAGTCTATTAATTCTGTCTTGTCTAATGATAATCTTGATTGATCTTCATTTGATAACTTCAGTATGAAAATTGTTCTATCACCTGCTCACCTTCCAAGTATTATTACTACTATTTATGTTCATATTGATAGTGTAAGGAAAAAAAAAAGGTTCAAATCTACTATTGCACTAGTTTCTTTAGTAGGCTTTGTGACTACAATCAAGGCAAATTAGTTTTTAGACCTTTTACAAGATCTAAGAATGATGAACCGTTTGTGCACTCTGGTGCTTTTAATCAATATTCTAAGGATTGTTGTGGCATGAGAAAATAAAATAAAATAAGTCTTGTGTAGTTTTTTTTTATCATATTAGATCTTCTCAATATGTTGTACGATTCATCTAAATAAAAAATGAAGTATAATTAGATCATAACTTGCATGCGTATGTTTTGATTTGTCTTTTGTGGCATCTATTTATTATTATCATTTTATCAACTATAATTATTCGCTTTAGAAATTTTAAAAAATAAAGAAAATTACATTTTTCACTCTAATTTTAATAAATTAAATAAATAGATAAAAATTAATTACTTTATCATTCTTACTTTCATTATCATTTTAATTCCTCGCATTCATTCATTTAATCTAAACAGAACCTAAGTGAATAACATCTTTTATAAATATTAATTAAACTATCATGGCATTTGCTTTAACATTTTTTTTTTTTTTTTTGATTTGATATCACTAGATGGGTCGTATAAGTTATCATGTGCAATTATTATTAAACTATCATAACTCTAGTCATGTTTAAGAAAATTAGAGGTGTTATATTGTATGATTTTTATTTGGATTCGGTATTACAAAATATTTATAAGAAATCTTAATAATAAATTATTGTGCACTAGAAAGTTCTGTACTACGAACTCTATTCATGACAAGATTACATAAGTCATAAGAATATTAGAGGTGGATTATCTTTTTGAGCATATTTATGACTAACAGATCTCTATTATTTTTTTTATGCATCATCATTGTAATGTCTTATTCCCCATGCTTATATTGGCCATCCATTTTGTCACTTTTTGGAGCTCAAATTAAGTGACTCATTCTAATCTTGATTCATGAGAATTTGCCTCTATCTTTTGTACTAATTAGTGATTCATTTGGATATACGGTCCATTTATATGTTATCATCCTTGTTATGTGGGTTGGCTATAAGGTCAAACTTGAGCATAATAATGGAGGGAAGACATTTATGGATGCTGCCTAAGCTATAATGAATATTGTGAATATTCTAGAAGGCCATATGGTTGTTTTGAATCATAATAGTTATGAGTACCAAGCTCATCGATCTCAATTACTAGAGGAGATAGTGTGCAATAAAAGAGGACTAGGAAGATCAAAATAAAGGCAAATGATAAGGACCTTTCTTAGAAATACATCCAAATGAGAGGAGAGAGAAGGAAGAAGGTCCTTGTGATGATAGGTAAAAGGAAAAACTGGAGAGGGAAGGAGAAAATGGGAATGAGGTAGTAAAAGGAGAGAGTAAATAAAACGATTAAGTTTAAGATCATATTTTATAATACCAAAAATATGTAAAATATATGATGCATGTAAGATATGAGATATGCCAACATGTGCCTGATGTGTATAATATATCATCAATACGCTCTATGTAATAATAATAATAAATAAATAAATAAATAGAATCTTTTTGGCTAAAAATATTATTTTTGAGTGATTTTTCATAAATCTTCACTTGATTCAAGCCTAAATTTTGCTGCCAAACAACCCATCAAGTTATTTTGCTCTCAGGCATATCATAAAACTTAACATCATGCTTGAAGACATGATTAAAGGAGACCATCTGCCAAGGGTCTAGCATTCAAGAAGAGTAAAGTCATTGTCAATTTGATGTAGTTTTCTTCAAGTAGAAGAAGCTGAAGATCATCAACTATTTCTAAAGCATCAATAATCAACATCAACCCTACTGTGTTGATTTGAATTAGGGCTCGAGTTAAGCTAAGAAGCTTGCTAGCTCTAATTCTTTGGAGTGGAAAAAAAAGATCAAAATATCTTAATCTAAAATTTATAATATAATATTTATTTATTTATAAATAAATAAATATAATATATAAAATATATATATAAATATATATAAATATATATATATATATATATATATATATATATATATATATATATATATATATATATATATATATATATATATATATATATATATATATTGTTAAAATCCAAAGACAATAACGATATTTGAAGAGTGAATCAAACTCCGATTTTATGTGAAAACCCAAAGAGGGAGAAAAAACCACTTTTCCCACTATATATCATTTAGTAAAAGTTTTCCATAATTATAGAAGAATTGAGAAGGGCTAATAATAGAATCTAATAAAAAATGACGCTATGCCATCATTGGTTGTAGCTAAAGACAATGATAATGGTGAACAAATGGAGACGGCCGACGATGGTGATGACCGGCGATGGTGGCGACCAGCGGTTAGCGGCAATGATTAGTGGCGATCAAGATGACCCAGCAGCATGACAGACCAAATGGTTCGATGGTGATGACGCGTACCGCATCACAATAACCGACGGATTCGCGGGGGGATGATCGGCATGTCGCGTGCGAAGGATCTGATGTGACCGGTCACGGCAGCATGACGGCGAAGACCGGGCAGCGGATCGGCCGATCACGGCAGGTGATGACCGGCAGGTGAATAAACGACCGCTAGGTCAGCGGAGAATGACCGCGGTGACGCATCAACGAGACGCAGGGCGTAAGTGATCCGCCGCAGATGATAACCATGACCAATACGGCAGATAGGCAGTGGTCAAAGACAATGATGATTGATGGTGGTGGTTGACGATGGGAGCGGATAGGCAGCGGTGACCAGCAATACGCGGATCATGGATGGTCGCTGATGGTTGATAGTGATGATAGTATGTTGCTGCGGACCGGCGGTGGTCAATGCACAATGGTCTGCGGTGGTTGGTCGATATGCGGTGAATACGGCTGGTCGACAATGACCGGGTGACTCACGACATTTTTTGGAGGATTTTAAGCTTTAAGTTTTCTCTTCTTTGACCTCCCTCATCCGAAGAATGAGGCTATTTATAGATTAGAGGAGTGATGTTTCTATAAATACATGCAAAATCCAAACCACTCCATCGGATGGCTCAAAATGATTCCTTCGATCATCTGATATATTTTAAGTATTTGAATGCTCAAATGAAGTCAAAATTAGGAGATCTTAGGCTTGTTAGATCCGTTAAGACGCCGATTTGACTATTATAAACACTCCATATTTAGGACAACTAATATCACAAAATTTTCAATTATTATATTTAGTTCTTGTGAATGAGCTTTTGACAAAAGATTCATGCTTCGACTAGTGGAATTTTCAGAACCATATCAGTTGTCAGCTGTTTTTGGATGACATTACTTATTTCATCCAAAAATATATTAAATAATTTTACTTATTATTATAATTTATAATTACATATTAATTTATTTATTAACTAATTAATTATCAATGTTTATTTATTTGATATATATATATATATATATATATATATATATATATATATATATATATATATATATATATATATATATATATATATATATATATATATATATATATATATTTATATATTTATATTTATATTTATATATCGGCATTTAGTATTAAAAGAGATGGAGGTTTTTTTTAATTAAATGTCATAATGAGGAGAGGTTTTTTTTTTCTAATTAAATATCATAATGAGAAGAGGATTTTTTTTAAATTAAATGTCATAATGAGAAGAGGGTTTTTTTTTCTAATTAAATGTCATAATGAGGATAGAGTTTTTTTTAAAAAAAATTAAATGTCATAATGAGAAGAGAATTTTTTTTAAAATTTATTTTCTCTTTCCCTCTACATTGGATCTATAAAAACGCCCCTATGGTCAAGTAAGGAGACACAATTCTCATATGTTCTAGTGTTCCTCTACATTGGATGAGAAATCATCTAGCGGAAGTTCAAGGACTAGGGTAAAAAAAATTTCTTTTTTCTTTCCTTTTGTCGAAAGTTCGACCGCTTAAGAGAAGGTCATTTTTGTCGATCAAGGCGTAGCTCATACGAGGCCCGGTTTTCCCTCGAAGAGGCGAAAGCTTGGCCGACCGATTGAAGGCGATCAAGGCCCATAGTTCATACGGAAAGGCTCCGATTTTTCCTCAAAATAGGCGTCATCTGTCCTCGTCGGACCAACCGGGTTTGGAGGTGATCAAGGCCCGTAGTTCATACGGCGAGGCTCCGGTTTTTCCTCGAAAGAGGCGTTAACTGTCCTCTTCAGACCGACCGGGTTTGGAGGCGATCATGGCCCGTAGTTTATACGGTGAGGCTCTGGTTTTCCCTCGAAAGAGGCATCAACGCCCTCCGACTGCCCGGGAGGGCATTCAAGGCTCATATGGCAGGCTCTCGATTTTCCCTCGAAAGAAGCATCAAGGCCCTCGCTTGGACCGCTTGGAGGCAATCAAGGTCCAGTTCATCTGACGAGCTCGATTTTACCTCAAAGAGGCCAACCGTCGCCGACCCACCGGGTTTGAAGGAGATCAAGACCCGTAGTTCATATGGGAAAGCTACCATTTTCCCTCGAAAGAGGCATCAACTATCCTTGTCGGACCGACCGGGTTTGGAGACGTTCAAGGCCCGTAGTTCATACAACGAGACTCTAGTTTTCTCTCTAAAGAGGCATCAATGCCTCTTGGGGGAGTTCATATGACGAGGCTCGATTTTCCCTAAAGAGCGCCAAGCCCTCACCGACCGATCCCTGGAGGCCGCCCGAGAGTTCATACTGAGAGCTTTTCCCTCGAAGAGGCCAATCGCCCTCGCCGACCAGTGTTGAGGAGATCAAGACCCATAGTTCCTACTTCTTCTTGTAGGAAATTGAATTTCTTGAAACTCCAATGGATGGTTTAACAATTGACAATTTCCAAGATTGCGGGAAACGTCAATTAGGAACCATCCTTCAAACAAGTCAGAAAGTCTAGAAGATAATCTCAGAATATCATTCTCCATGATGTTACTTGATGTCGATACCTTGTATGGAATGGGTAGAATCGAATCCGCTGAGAATTTTTGACCCATATGAGGTTGTTTGTCAAAGTGTTACTTGATGACATTAACTTGCATAGAAAAGGTCGAATCGAATCCACTGAGGATTTTTGACCCATCCAAGGTTGTTTATCAAAGTGTTACTTGATGGCGTTAACCTGTATGAAAGAGGTCTAATTGAATCCGCTTAAGATTTTTGACCCATTCGAGGTTGTTTGTCAAAGTGTTATTTGATGATAACCTGCGTATGGAATAATTGGCGATGAAATTTTGACTCATCCGAGGTTGTTTGTCAGAGTGTTACTCGATGACGTTAACCTGTATGAAAGATGTCGAATTGAATCCGTTTAGGATTTTTGACCCATCCGAGGTTGTTTGTCAAAGTGTTACTCGATGATGTTAACCTGTATGGAAGAGGTCGAATTGAATCCGTTGAGAATTTTTGAACTATCTAAGGTTGTTTGTCAGAGTGTTACTGATAGGGGTCAATTGAAGCGCGGATTTTTACCCATCCGAGATTATTTGTCAAAGTGTTACTCGATGGCGTTAACCTGTATGGAAGAGGTCCGATCAAATCCCCTTGGGATTGATCATGTCTCGATTGAGATACAACGTGAGTTGCACATTTCTCAAGTGTGAGGATTAAATGAAGAAGATTGTTTATCAAAGTATTCACTCGATGACGTTAACCTATCGGGAGTAGGTGTGAAATTTTGACCAATCCGAGGTTGTTTGTTAGAGTCTTCACTCGATGACGTTAACCTGTGTGGAGTAGGTCTAAAGTTTTGACCTATCCGATGTTGTTTGTCAGAGTCTTCGCTCGATGACGTTAACCTGCGCGGAGTAGGTCTAAAGTTTTGAACTATCCAAGATTGTTTGTCAAAGTCTTTGCTCGATGATGTTAACCTGTGTGGAGTAGGTCTGAAATTTTGACTTATCCAAGGTTGTTTGTCAAAGTCTTCGCTCGATGACATTAACCAGTAGAGTAGCTCTGAAGTTTTTACCTATCCAAGATTATTTGTCAGAGTCTTTGCTCGATGACATTAACCTGTATGGAAGGGGTCAAATCAAAACATTTGTTTGAGCTTGTAGCCAAAGTTGCTCCTTGACCTTTGTCTTTTTTATTAGTATTACTGACTTACTTTTTGAACTGATAATCAATTAGATATCCAAAATATTGATTTGGATAATCTTTTAAGAGTTGCCCCCCAGTCTCCAAGAAAAGCTGAAGGATCAAAGTTTGATGAATCTTCATTCTTCTTATGTGTTCCTCGAGAGTAAGATTTTCTTCACCATATAGGTGGTGCTATTCTAAACATAAAGTCAGATTGTCAACCATTATGAAGATGTAAAGGGAATGTTCCCACAGATGGCGTCAAACAGTTGCATGCTAGAAAACCAGTTGCGATAGAATAAAAGTTTACGACGCTAGCCTTGTTGTGAAATCTAGTACACACACAGATATTTGAAGAGTGAATAAGAAACTCCAAGAATTTTATGTGGAAAAACCCCAGAAATAGGGGAAAAAAATCACGAGGCTTTAGCCTAGTAAAAATTTTCCACTATATATATATTTCAGAGTATAAAATTTTTCGATAATGGGATTACGTATATAGAATAAGGAATCCTGGAATCGATAACAACAAATTAACCATTAGTTTTGAAGCTGGTGGTTGATGATGGTGAACGAGGGTCAATGACCGACCTGCGATCGGCCGACGATGGTGATGATCAGCGATGGTCGAAGCGACGGCCGGTGGGTCGCGATGACCGAGACGTGGTCGGTAGTGATGAACCACGAAGATGGATGGTGATAAGCTAAATGCAGCGTAGGCACGCACCAATGATGGTGGGAGGGGATGATCGCGATCAATGATGATGATAAATGCAGGTCTGCGGTGATGAATGACCGGCGATCACGATGGTGGTAGCAATGACGGCAGCGGTGAGAGACCACGATGGTCGACGACGACAGGATCACGCGGGCCGGCAGTGGCCGGCGAATACAAACGAATATTGCGATGATGGTGGGTCGGCGGCGGTGGACCGGTAGAGGTGACTACGACGGTGGGTACCGGCATAGGTGGCGCACGGTGGGTGATGACAAAGGTGGTGCGGACCGACGGTGTGACAATCACGGCATGAAGTCTAGTGGTCGGCCACCATCAGCATAATTATGCTTGGAGGATTTTCAAGCTTTAGAGCTCTCTCTTCTATTTAGCTTTGGCCTCTCCTCATGTGAAGAATGAGGGGCTATTTATAAAGTAGAGGTGTGGCGTTTCTGTAAATACATGCAAAATCTAAACTATTACATCGGACGACTCGAAATGATTCCTTCGATCATCTGATGTATTTTAAGTATTTGCATGCTCAAATGAAGTCAGAATTAGGACATCTTAGGCTTATTATATCCGGCTCATTAAGATGCTCGATTTGACTATCAACACTTTATATTTAGGAGTCGACTAATATCGTAAATTTTTCAATTATATTTTAAGCGCTTGATCTGGGTTAGTCTTGACTCAGAATCAGATTGTTTTCGACATCAAGATTCGTGCTTTGACTAGTGGAATTTTCATATATATATATATATATATATATATATATATATATATATATATATATATATATATATATATATATATATATATATATATATATATATATATATATTCTTTTGATTTCTTATTCATCGTTTTCTTCCAATAGAAATAAAGTTAGCTCTACTTCATTATATTGAGCTCAAATCTCAAATCAAATGAGCTACAAACTTGTTCAACTCATTCACTTCCCTATTTCGAATCAATCGAATAGTCATAAAAAATTTTTTATCTAAATCTAGCCCTTAAAGCACTTAATATGATTTGCATGTGGCATTTAAAGCTGAAAAGGTTGATGCGTTGAACACATTTATGAAGTTTTATTTATTGTTCAGTTCTAGTCTTTATTAATAATAATTATGGCGTTAGCTATCGAGAAATAGATGTCTGGGACTGAAGAATTTGTACGCAATCAATTATGTTAAATGATTCTATACTAAGGGGCTATTTGGTTGCCTGCATTTGAAATATAGTGTAAAAGGAATGCAGTGTAAAATGATTACTTTATAGTTGTTTGGTTGAGAGCTTTACAAATTCATGACTTTGCTTTGTTTTTTTTGTTGACAAAATATAATGTAAAGTAAATCAAGGTTTTGATATATGCGAAGGCGTGACGACCGGCATACGGCGGTGGTGGAGGGCGAAGGCGGACCGAGGTGGCCCGTGCGGTACCATGGCCCGGCGGTCGGCGATGAGCGGCGGAGATTGGCCGGTCACCACAGTATCACTTTACATTAGATATATTTGAATTACCAAATCTAGAATTCAAATACACACAAACTAGCCTTTCTGGTGTATTTGAAATATGCTGAAATTTTACTTTACTTGCAACCAAATGCTTGAAATGTTCAAAAGCATGTGCAGCCAACCAAACAGCCCCTAAAATTTAAAATAATCATTCTGAGCCGATAAGACTGCCATTACATGATGCAGTGCCACCTCTTTGTCCATTTCTTCAAATATATTAATAGCTTTGGGAAGATCAAAATTTTTTTAAAAAAAGCAATGCTCTAAATTTGTGAGATGATCATTCAATTAGAAAAATTAATTTATAGAATATAAATATGTTGATTTAGGTAAACATATTTAACTGAAATTTTACTTGGATTGATGTAATTGTCCACTAACTTTGTACATTAGGCTCTGCTATATAAAGGGGTCTACCTCTTCTTTTTTATTTATTGTATTTTATTCTCTCTCTCTCTCTCTCTCTCTCTCTCTTTATATATATATATATATATATTCCCTTAGCCATTCTTTTATAAAAATAATGATTGTTGCACGCTGGATAACTCGTATCGATAGAATAAAATTTCACATCTTAGCTTGTATGGAAATACAACATACACACACAGATAGTTAAAAATAAAATAAGAAACTCCGGAATATTTACATGAAAAAATCCCCGAAAGAGGGAAAAAAATCACGCGCATAGCCCAGTAAGAATGTTTCACTATATATCCGCTTTAGAATATAAAGTTTAAATCTTCCCAATAACGAGATTATAAGATTATATGTGGGAAATCAAAGAATGAGAATTCCAAAATCATATAACAACAACCTATGGTAGTTTGAAAGCGGTTGTTAATGACGATGACAATAAAATGATCTACAACAACAAGGTGATAACGAACCTCAAACTTCAAACTCTCTCTCACCTTTCTCCCAAGTTCGCTTCTAGCTTCTTTCTCTCCCCTCATGATAAGAATGGTGTTCTATTTATAAGATTTTGAGAGGGACATTTTAGTCATTATAGCCAAAATCTCAAAACACTCCATCGAATTTATATCGATTTATTTGATCATAGATAGTTTTTTGGTGATTTGACCATTCAAATGATCTTTGATTTGAGTGATCTTAGCCACGTTTAATTCATCTTGTTGGGCCACTTGATTCGACTATAAGATCAAATTCGGAAGTCATTTGATCTTCCAGTTAGTATTTCAAAGTTTTCATATGTATCTTTTAGGCTTGATTTAAGCTCATTTGGGTTCGATTTGATTCAATTCTAGTGTTATTGGACTCATCTCATTGAGTCATTTAATTTAATTATATATATGCTTTAACTTAATAGTCGTTCTTGATTTATAAATTTTAAAAGATATATCATTTACCCCTCTATTTTTGAATGATAAAACTTATTTCATCCAAAAATATATTATATATTTTTAAAGCATACAATCACTTTAGCTAAAAATTAAAATGATTATATATATATATATATATATATATATATATATATATATATATATATATATATATATATATATATATATATATAAAGTCATAATTTTATAAATATAAAAAGTATTTTATTATTTGGTTTGAAAAAGAGGGGGCCACAGGCCCCAAATTTTTTTTCATTTTGTCGTGATAGAGAGAGAAGTGGAGAGAGAGAGAGAGAGAGAGAGAGAGAGAGAGAGAGAGAGAAGTGGAGTGAGACACCTTTTTATATGATTGGCATTTTGCCAACCATCTTGGGAAGATTGGCACTATGCTTCCAAGTTTTAATTTTTTTTTAATCTCGGGGTTTCAACTAACATGGTTAGACGGCACACATCTTGAATTCAGGCTCTAATATGCTTCAAAGTTCTTCCAACATTTTCTAAATCCTGGAATCCTCTAGTGACCTGCATGATGGTGCGTGACCCCCCTCATAGGCTCCAGTTCTCCCCGGTCCCGGGGTTTGAAGCTAACTTGGTTAGGCGACATGTATCCCAAATTTAGGCTCTAGTGTGCTTTCTAGTTCTTCCAACTTTCTCTAAATCCTGGAATCCTCCATTGACCTATATGACGGTGTGTGACCCCCCTCGCAGGCTCCAGTTCTCTTCGATTCTAGGGTTTGAAACTGACCTGGTTAGGTGGTGTGTATCCCAAATTCAGACTCTAGTGTGATTCTAGGATCCTTCATTTTTTTTGAGTAAAATTTAAAACTGTCCTTGATATGCAGTGTATAAATAACTTTCAGAGGCTTTAATTTTATCTTTTATGTCTGTTAAGGCCTTTGCCCCCCAGTATAAAAGATATATATTTTTTTATAAAATTATTGCCTCCTAATGATGAGGGTAATCATATATCCTCTTTTAGACTTTGACTTCGAAAGGATTATGATTTATATATATCTCTTGAGATTTATGGTATACTTGTATCATTTGAGGCTTTTGTCTTCTAAGATTTTTAATATACGTATACCTTTTGAGACTTTTGCCTTCTGAGATTTTTAATATACTTGTACCTTCTAAGGCTTTTGCCTTCTGAGATTTTTAAGATATCTATACCTTCTAAAGCTTTTTCCTTCTAAGATTTTTGGTGAGTGAAGACCCTATTAACCACTTGCTCTCTTGGAGTCTTTCTAGTCAGGACCTTGTCCACTACTAGCTTCCCATCAAGGCTTCCTCAAGGGCGTGCCTTCTAGGGGTTATCAGTGGAGACTTTGTCTACCACTTGTCTTCATGAGGTCTTTTTAGTGAGTACCATGTTCACTATCAGCTTCTCATATAGGCTTTCTCATGGGTATGCCTTTTAGGGGAAGATTCCATGATCAATTTTTGACCTATCTTAGGTTGTTGTCAGAGTATTACTCGGTGACATTTAACTTGTGTTGAAGATGTCAAAAATCTTAACTCTCATTCGAGATTATTTTGTTAGAGTTTTACTCGATGACATTAAATTGTGTAGAAGAAGTTAAACAGTTTGATTCTTCTCATGTTATTTATCAAAGTATTACCCTATGACGTTAACCTATAGAGATAAGGTCAAATCAAGACAACCATTTGAGATTAGCTCTTTAATCTTTTTCTTATAATATAAAGATAATAATTTGTCAAGCTATTTTCTTCTTAATGTTGAAATATCCTCCAACTTTGACTTATTTTTTGGGCTGGTAATCAATTAGATGCTTTGTTGACCTCACTTTTGGGAGTGAGTTCTCAATCTCCTCATCATAGATCTAGGACTCTTATATACACTAAGAGTTTCTTAGTCTTAAGACACTTCTAGTGATTATGTGAACACTTAACCTAAGCCTAAAGACTTAGAAGGGTTAGTCATAGGGGTAGGTTATGCCTTAGGGATTTAGGGAGACTTGCTTATCCTATGGCCTAAACCCAATTCATGTTCTCCTTCTCAAACCAAACCCCAAATTCAAATTCAAATTCAAAATCAAATTTTGAAAATATACAATCATTCTCAACCTCAAATCTAAGCTCAAAACTCTTCCTAAGCCTTATGGCTGAATTTCATGGACTTGGTCCTAGCCAAATCTAATTCAATTCAAAGTCAATTGATTTTCTCCAATATCAATTTAATCCCTCTATCATTCATCAAATTTAAATTCAAATTCAACTCCAAATGATTGAAACCCAATGTCAAATCCAAGCTCCAAATCCCTCCTAAGCCATGTGATCCACTCTCATAAGCTTAGCCAAATCTTAACCAAAATCAACCCAACATCAATTGATTTTCTCATGAATCAATTATATATTCAATCATCTTCACAAATATAAATGAAATCCACATTCTAATGATCAAAATTAAATCAAACTAAATGAAATTCTTTTCTAAGCCCTTTGGACCTACCTCCACGAGCTTAGTAAAATTTGCCTTCAAATCACTTCAAATTCAATTAATTTTCTTATAAATCAATTATTCAGTCAATCATCTTTCGAAATATGAATGAAATATACATCTAAATGACCAAAACCAAATCCAAAATCAAATCAAATCCCAATCTAAACCCTTTGAGTTAATTCCTTGGACTTAGCCAAATCATATCTAAATTAAGCCAAAATCAATGGATTTTCTCTTGAATAAATCATTCCTACAATCATCTATCCAAATACAAATGAAATCTATAATCACTAAGCCAAATCAAAATCAACCCAAGTCAAGCCCAACTTAGTCCATTTGACTTGAAAATTCCAAATGAACATAAACCTATTATAGCCCAAATTAATTATAGTTGGTTTTATATTTCAATCCTAAATTAATATATAAATTCAACTAAACCTTAATCAAATCAAAATCAAGCCAATTGACCTATTTAGGTTCACTTGATCCAAAGTGATCTAAAAAACCCATTTGAACCAAGTTCTAATCCAACCCAAATTGGATTGAACCAAGCCCATCCAAACCTCATACCATGATCATTGATCACCTTAGAATGATCAATTGTCTTAAATTGGGTCAAACCAAGTCAACTTGGTCATTTGACCAAGTCAATCCTTTAACCCATATGAATCCAAACTAGCCAAAACCTACCCTACACTAAATCAATTGAAACCATTGATTCACATCAACCCATGATCAATGATTAAACATGACTTGAACATCAATTGAGTCAAACCAAACCCAATTGGCCATTTGACCCAAGTTGATCCAAATTGACCTAAAAGGCCAAAATAGGTCAAATCATGATCCAACCCAAATTGATTGCAAACAATAGCTCAAGTTCATTCCAAATTGATTATTGAACTTGACCAAAGCCATAATTGAGCCCAGTTTGACAAATTGGACCCAATTGACCAACTTAGCCCAAATTGACCTAAAGGGTCAAACTGACATAAAACTAAATTAAATCCAAATTGATTCAAATGAAACCCTACAATCCCATCCAATTGATCAATTGAGCTTTAACCAACACTTAACCCAAGCCAATATGGCTAATTTGATCAAATTGGTCAACTTGACCCATTTAACCTATATGAATCCAAATGAGCCAAAATCAAACCTAAGTCAAATTGATTGAAACCACTTGAACCAAAACTCTTCAAATCATCATTTGAAACTAACCCAAGCCTTGGTTTGACCAAATTTGACCAATTGGTCAACCTAATCCAACTTAGCCTGATTTGACCTATAAGGGTCAAATTAAGCCAAACCCCTTTGAACCAACCCATGGCATTTTGGAACTTGACTAAACCTGACCTAAACCCACCTTAGGTTAGCCCAAAACTAACCCAAACCCAATTGAACTCAAACCTAAGGCAAATCCCCCTTGGATTTGCCTTCCCACATGGGATTTTGCCAAATTTGACAAAGTCCAGTCTTCTATCACCCTTGGTAGCCATCAAACACCCCATTTTGGGGGTCTGACCTAGCCACCTAGCCCACCCTAACTGGGCTAGGCTTGCCATGGACCAAAGGGAGGTGAGTTAACTCACCTCCCTCATATGTTGAGAACACATTGAATACAAACCACTCAAGTCATGCCACATGGAGGTGATGGAGATAACTCCAGCACTCTGGCAGCGACTTTCCAACCAAAAAATGGGAGAAGATTTTGTCCATCCATCATAGCAAATAGAGGGATATACCCCCTCAATTCGCATGTGAAACTCACGCATTCAATCCATGAGAGCTTCCTAAGGTAATTCTGAGTCCCATAGTGAGCTCCCAAGCATTCCCAAGGCTTCCCCTCTCCAGATTTCTCCTTCTCGAGCACATCTGAAATAGGGCAAGCCTTCTCTGATCCCAACTTTCTCATCTCTCAATCAAAACCAAATTCCTCTTGCAAACACCATCCCCGCACCTCATCGATGCCAAATGAATCTTTCCCCGAGCTCTAAGTCCACCGGAGGTGCCACTTCGATCAAGATCAAGCCTCCAAAGGATGAATCTTGGTCTTTCGAGTGAACCACTTGGAATCAACTCAATTGTCGCCAACAGGGCTTCATCTCAACCATACGAAGCTTTCTTAAGCATACGAGCCACCGGTCTTAGCTCCGGCGAGGTAATGCCATTAAATCTGAGCTTCCTTCAAAATTTTTTGGATCTTTTCAAAGAGAATGTGCATGTGCACCGATTATAGCCATTGGATCTTCTTAGATCCTTTGCGCGAAGGTGTGGGATCAATTTAGAGTGGATCTAAGCTCGGGTGAGCTCGGATCATGCGAGCAATGGTGGACGGGCTCTGTCTCTCGTTGCTCGCAAAGAGATAGATCATGCACCGTCCATTCTGCATGATCCAAATGGACGATCGTGATTAGATCTGTTAGATTTATCCTTTTTAATCTATTATAAATTGTGGGATTGATCTCCGCCATTCGATCCAAGATCAAATGACAAAGATCGAAAGCACATCCTATCGCCATTGACTCAGTGTTGATGGTGACAACATAAATATCCACCCGCTACACCATGTGGAAAGCACGTCATGTCAGCATGTCACATGGCACCAATGGGATTAGGATTAATTATGGCTAATTAATTAGAATTAAAGGCTAAAACTTTATAAAACTATGATAAATCATAGAAAAATCTAAAAAGTACAAATAAATACTCATTTTAAAGGTATTTCAGAGAGGAATTTATTAAAAATATTCTCAATTAATTTTAAATAATAATTAGAGCTTAATTAAAAATTAAATAAAAAAATTAATTAGCCTAATTACTCCCTAATTAATTAATTAATTAACCCCAAACTTCTTGAGATTATTTAAGGGGATGGTCTTTGCCTCCCCTAATTTTCTTGGGATTCATTGGTTAATTAATTAGACAAATTAGCCATTTAGCCTTAATTAGTTTCTTAACTTAATTAATGATTAATTAATCACATGAATAATAATTAATTAAATAATTGGGCTCATTAATCACTATTTAATAGTGAGGAGGCTTATGGAATTGGGTCGGGACTTCTCTCCTAATCCCTTTCCCTAAACTCCTTTCACTTTTGAAGAAAATTAATTAAAGACTAATTGGTCCATTAATTAATTAATTAATTAAATTAAAAATCTAAATCACATATGACCTTTCTTAATTAATTCATGGGTAGATCTTTAGGTGTTTAATAACCTAAAGACATTTAAAGAAGTTATGGTTAATCCACATGTGTGGGGAAAATCATGAAAGTACTTAATTAAGTTTTTTAATCTAATTAATTATTAATTACGAGCCAATTGTAGTAGACCCTTTCATTTCTTAGGATCATTGCAAAGTTATTTTCTATGCATATCATGCTGGCTCATAATTACTTAGTTAATTACTTTAAGGTCACATAAGTAAGGGGTAATTAATGAACTTAATTCATACCATAACTTAATTAACCCATAAAATTAACTTAATTACATTTCATTAAACCAAATTAACTTACAAATATGTGGATGGGTTCAGATCAACAAACTCCTTATATTCCTTAAGTCAAATTAAACATGAAATTAAAATGATGCATAAAAAGCTTTGGTTTACTTTAAGTAGTATTATTTGATATGATTGTCCTTAGGAATTAATTTGATTAAATAATACTGTGGTATTTATTTTTGATATGTATATGGGGGACACCACACAGATCTGAGGGGGTACTTATTGAGGTAATCGGGTATGACATTTAGGAATGATGCACTATCTCGAAAGATGAAAATCATCATCATATAATGGACCCAATCACCTAATAAGGACTCCCAAGGCATGATGGGTCTTCAAATATACTAGAGATTTTTCTCCTACTTTACATGGATGAATAAAGTAGGGTTTATATTAAACCGAGTTCTAAAGTTTTCTATGGAGGCAAGCCTCCATAGTTCATTACATCGTAAGGAAGGTGAATTTCTTAGGAATACTCTCAATTAAAGTAGACAATTATTGTCTCCAAAGATTTTAAAGTTAAGACTATAAATAAGTTGGTTATGTTTGGAAAATCAAGTGGAAAAAATCAAAGAGAAGACTTATTTTGGAAGCCGAAGGAGATGAATAGTGAATGCTCATGATACTAAGAAGCCTAGTGAGCATTTCAAACTATCTTATGGTTGGGCTTTATATATTTTGAAAGTAAAAAGAATTATTTTATTAGAGTTGAAATTTTATTAGATTACTAAGGCTTATAATCCAACAATACAAGATTATGAAAATGCCTAAAAGGCAAGGATTTATGCTTGTAGCCTGAAAGAAACAGCTACTTCAGATTCTAAATCTAAGGAGCTTTAGCAAGAGCTGAAGCATGACCTAAATCGAAGCGAAGTTGAGTATATGGTTTACCTCAATAAGAGAGAGTAAACCATCCGAATGTTGGGCTTATAATCGTCTTGAGTGATAGCCAACTAACTCCTCATACGCTTTAAAACCATGTAGGCAAGCATTATGATTTTGCAAGATAGTTGGGTTATAATTATTTAAAAAAGAGATTAAACTCCTTAAACTCACTCCCTAAGAGATTAGAGCATGAGTGGTAGAGTAATGACTTAATCTAATGAGAAATATTTTCAAATTTTATTTATATTCGACACTTCATTTTGACCAAGGTCATAGGATTTTCATATGTCTAAATGCATGATGAAAGTGGATTATGGGTGAAATCAATAGGAAAGAGGTGTTTTCCATCACAGAGGAGACCCTCAAAGGTCAAGTCTTCCCCGATTATGCAAGGATGGAAACCCTGTCTAAACAAGAGTGAAGCAATATAAATGCATGATGTGAGACATACAATATTCAGCTAAGGGGTTACTAAATTTTTTAATTATCTTAATTTAATGCCTAGGCTTTATGTGAGATTATGAGTTATTTAAAACTTTAGTTATGAGTTGTAGTTGGGTAGAAATTTTTTTTAAGAGCCTAATCGCATCCAGGCCACACAATAAACACCAATCATACAGAAATTATGAAGAGGCATGTCATTTCTAATGCACAAGCTAAACATAACATCAACCATTTTATAATTATCATAAAAGAATAATAGGCTGGTGTGATCAGGTACTGCTATACAACCCGAAAAGAAAAAAATGGGTAGCCGAGCCCTACCCTTATTCAACCTGGAGTTTGAAACAATAATTATAATTTATTAATGAATAAATGCTATGGGGATCTTCAAATATTCATATCTTCATTTCTTCACTTGATTTGGTAGGCTTCAAAGCATCACATGGCACCCCAGGACTAAGCCTTCTGGCTAATGCTCATCCTAATCTCCCATAGCACTAATTCTAATTCCTAATATAAAATTATATTAAAAATAGGAAAAGTAAATCTAACTATACCTACAAAATAAGTGTTAGCTAAGCACACATACAATCTCAAGCAGTTATATATATAATTTGGACTTAGCACGCTGCATATAGGTAATTAAGCCCACCTGTCCTAACTTGGATTTTTCTTAAGGGTTTAAGCAACTTGCAAAGAGAACATTTATATTTATTTTAAGCACCCCTTAAGCATAATCACCTATAGAAAATATGATTAGGCTAATATCGACCTAACATCTAGTCTATAAAACATACACCCTAACATCCAGTCTAAAATAAAATATCACAAAATAAAACATACATCATACCATGCACTGTCCTAACATAAAGCTAGAAGTGGTGACTTAGTTCTAATGTGTGTGTATTAAAGCTTGTGTGGTATATCCTAACTAAGAATTAAGGTTATAATTTTCTAAGTATGGAAGAAAGTTTAATTATAAGAGGTTAATTTTACTTTAAGTGATTTATATAATTTGAGAATTTTTAATTAGTATTTTTTTGTTTCATTTGACCTACTCCTAGTAACTAAGTGTTATAAAGAGAAGAAGAAGAGAGGATTACTCTCTTTCACCCCTACCATAAGTCACTTCTAAAGCATGTTAATTAATAAGTTCTCTTTAGTGAATGGCTTATTACACATTTTAAATTAATCCTAAGTTTAGGTTCACTCTAAATAATTCTATTCAATATGAAATGCATCTTAAGATTAATTTAATTGAATTACTATTACATGACACATATTAAATCATACCTTTCCATCACATGCAACATGCTTATGCTTAAATCATAAGTATACATACACATATAATATGTTTTAGCACATTTGAATGATGGATGTGAGTATGTATATTCAAAGTTTATATTTTTCATTTGATTGAATTATTTCATCATATTAATTTAAAGCTCTATCTAAATTATTATACAAAAATATATAGGGATGAAATTAAATAGGTATGTGTCATTGTTAACTAGGGAAGTGAGGTAATCAAATGACCTCCTTGGGGTAAACTAAAGCCTCGTATTCCTAAGATGTCTAGACTAAATACCATTACATTCAACCAAATGTAAATTTGCATACCTGAACATAGCAAAGAGAGCTTCAAATCACATGATCAATTAATTCAATCACTTGAACAATTGAAAATGCATGTATTTTTGATAAAAGAAAAGGGGTTCCAATTCCATAATTAAATACACACACACACACATGCATAAAAGATATAAGCTAGTACATGTCATTGTTAATCAAGGAAGTGAGGTAATCAAATGACCTCCTTGGGCTACTTAAAGCCTCATATTCCCAGGATGTCCAGACTAAATATTTACTTTTCTCAAGTACATATGGATGTATGCATAAGTAAAGGAAGTAAAACTATGCAAAAACTATTTTTTTACTTGATTGAAACATTTATGCATGTGAATTAAAGTTTTTATTCCAATTCTAATGTAGAAATACATGTAAATGAAATCAAATAAGTACTTGTCGCTGTTAACTAGGGAAGTGAGGTAATCAAATGACCTCCTTTGGGCTAACTATAGCCTTGTATTCCTAGAATGTCCGGACTATATACCTAATAACATTCAAATGCATGTAAAGCTACACATGAATCAAAGAAAAGAAAGCTCCAATCCATACACTTATGGTATAATCACATGCATTTTCTATATATTTATAACTAGCATTCATAGCATATGTAATCATGCATTTATAAGCTTTGGGAAAATACATTTGGATTTAATAGTCCTAATGGCCACACAAATATTAAATTAAATCAACACATGCAAGCTTGACATAAAGGAAACTATTTAATTTAATTAATTTTGCAAAAGATAAATGCATGAATCAAATGACATACAACATTTAATATGATTGGAGAGGAACAAATAACATGAACATATAATTTCATTCAATCAAATTAATTCCTAAGGACAATCAAATCAAATAAAATAATTTAAAATAAACTAAAGCTTTTTAATATCATTTTTAATTTGATGTTTAATTGATTTAAGGAAAGAGAAAAAGAGTTTGCTAATCCTAATCCCATCCCATGTTTGTAAGTTAATTTTATTTAATAGAAAGGTAATTAGGTTGATTTTATAGATTAATTAAGTTGAGGTATGAATTAATCCAATTAATTAATCCTTACCTATGTTACCTTAAAGTAATTAACTAAATAATTATGAACCAACATAATATGCAAATGAATTGAAAAGTAAATTAGCAATGTTCCTATGAAATGAAAGGGGCCTAATGCAATTAGCTCATAATTAATTATTAATTAGGCTTAATGATCTTAATTACTTTTATGATTTTTTCATACATATGGATAAATCATAATTTCATTAAATCTCTTTAGGTTATTGAACACCTAAAAATCTACCCAAGAATTAATTAGGTTCAGATGTATTTTAAGCTTTAATTAAACTAATTAAGTAATTAATTAATCTATTAATCCTTAATTAATTTCTCTTAAAAAAGTGAAGGAAATTTAGGAAAAAGATTAGGAGAGAAGCCCCAATCCAATTCCCTAAGTCTCCTCACTATTAAACAGTGATGAATGAACCATTAATTAAGAAAATTACTATTCAAATCATTAATTATTACTTAATTAAGTTAAAAAGGTAATTTGGACTTAATCAATCAATTTTTCCAATGAATTAACCAATAAATCCCAAGAAAAATAGGAAAGGCAAAGGTCATCCCCAAAATAATCTAAAAAAATTTAAGGATAATTAGTTAATTAATTAAGGAGTAATTAAGGTAATTAACTTTTCAATTAAACCTTAATTAAGCCCAAATTACTATTTAAAATCAATTAAGGATAATTTTAATGGATTCCTCTCTGAAATACCTTTAAAATGAGCCTATGTTTGTATTTTTTTTAGATTTTTCTACAGTTAGTTATGAATTATAGATGTTTCAGCCATAAAAATGGATTAAATAACCTAATTAAGCTTAATCCCATCAGCATCATGTGGCACACTGGCATGGCATGCTTTCAGGATTGGCTATTTAAGTAGTCACATCTGCACCTAACTCAGATGGTAGTGGGACATGATTCTCGTGAGTTGTCTAATTTTAAGAAGGATTAATCGATCAATCTAGCATGATCTAATCATATACATCCATTCCAATCATGCAGAATGGATGGCCCGTGGTCTCTCTTCTTGCAAGCGATGAATGATGGAGCCCATCCGCCATGGATCGTTCGATCCGAGCTCACCCAAGCTCAAATTCATTCCAAAATAACCCCACACTTTTGTGCGATGGATCCACAAAGCTCTAACGGTTAAGATTGGCTCACATGCAAATTTTCTTCAAAAAGCTTTAACACATTTTTACTTAAAACTCAGTTTGAAGCAATTACCTCACCGAGCTAAGGAGGCTCTCAATAAATATAGAGATGAAGCTCTGTTGATTGATTGATTGATAAGTGGTTGGCTCAGTAGACCAATATTTCCCCTTTGGGTGCTCGGCTTTGATCGAAGTCCATCCTACGGTTGAATTTGAGCTCAGGAAATGGCTTGAGTAGCTTCGATGAGGTGTGTAAAAGGTGTATGTAGGAGGAATTTGATTGAGATGGGCTATTGGAAAAGTTAGGATCGAAAGGAGACTGCCCTGTTTCAGCTTCACTCAGGGAGGAAGAAAACTGAGAGAGCAGGCCTTGGGAAAGCTCTCGGGAGTGCTAGGGATTCTCGAAAATGCTTGGGGAGCTCTCTTGAAATGAATGCTAGTGTTTTCTGTGAGAATTGAGGGAGTATATCCCCCAATCATGTGTGATGGACAAACGGGATTGCTTCCCTAATTTTAGCCGACCAGCCACTATTAGAGTGCCAGAGGGGATGCAATTGAGTCCATGCGGCTCAGTTTGAGTGGTGGAATGCATAGGAGGTGGCTCAAGGCTTGATGTGGGTTGATGGCTCTCCCTTGATCCTTTGGTTTCTCGGTTTGGGAGGGAGGTGAGTTAACTCACCTCCCTTTGGTCCATGGCAAGCCTAGCCTAGTTAGAGTGGGCTAAGTGGCTTAAGTGATGCCCCATTTGGGTGCTTGATGGTTGCCAAGGATGATAGGAGAGTGGACTTTACCAATTTTAGTAAAATCCCATATGGGGAGGCATATCCAAGGGGGATTTGCCTTGGGTTTGGCTCTAATTGGGTTTGAGCTAATTTTGGGCTAACTTAGGATGGGTTTGGGTTGGGTTAGGTCAGCCCCCAAGGTCTCATGGGTTGGTTTCATGGGTTTTGGCTCATTTTGGTCAAATGGGTTAATTTGGATCATGTTGGGTTAGGTTGACCAATTGGTTAAATTGGGTCAAATCAAGGCTTAAGATAAGTTCAAATGATGATTTGAAGTATTTTAGTTCACGTGGTTTCAATTAATTTGGTCTAGGTTTGATTTTAGCTCATTTGGATTCATATAGTTCAAATGGGTCAAGTTGACCAATTTGACCAAAATGGCCAAATTGGCTTGGGTTGGGTATTGGTTCAAGTTCAATTGGTTAGTTAAAAATGATTGTAGGTTTTGGTTTAAATCAATTTAGATTTAATTTTTGGATTTTGGACAATTTGACCCTTTTGGTCAATTTGGGCTAGGTTGGGTTAGGTTGATCAATTGGTAAAATGGGCTCAATTATGTCTTTGGTCAAGTTCAATAATCAATTTAGAATAAACTTGAGCCATTAGTTACAATCGATTTGAGTTGGATCATGATTTGACCTATTTAGGCCTTTTAGGCTGATTTGGGTCAACTTGGGTAAAATAATCAATTTGGTTTAGTTTGGCTCAATTGATGATCAAGGCATGTTCAATAATTAATTAGAGTTTGTGTGAATCAATGGTTTCAATCAATTTAGTGTTTGGTGAGGTTTGGCTAGTTTGGGTTTCATATGGGCTAAGATAACCAAGTTGACTTAATTTGACCCAATTTAAAGCATTGATCATCCTAGGGTGATCAATGATCATGGTATGAGGTTTGGATGGGCTTGGTTCAATCCAGTTTGGATTGGATTAGAACTTGGTTCATATGGGTTCTTTAGGCCAGTTTGAGTCAAGTGGACCTAAATGGGTCAATTGGATTGGTTTTAGTTTGATTAAGGTTTAGTTGGATTTATATATGAGTTTAGGATTGAAATTTAAATCCAACTACAATAAATTTAGGCTATGATGTGTTTTGGTTCATTTGGAATTTTCAAGTCAAAAGGGCTAAGTTGGGCTTGACTTGGATTGATTTCAATTTGGCTTGATGATTGCAGGTTTCATTTATATTTGGATAGATGATTGAAGGAATGATTGATTTAAGAGAAAATCCATTGATTTTGGCTTAATTTAGGTGGGTTTTGGCTAAGTCCAAGGAATTGGATTAAAATGCTTGAATTGAGTTTTGACTTGATTTTTGGATTTGGTTTTGTATATTTGAGTTTATATTTCATTTATATTTGTGAATATAAATGAAGATATAAATGACTTATGAGAAAATCACTTGAGTTTGGAGTGATTTGAAAGCAAATTTGACTAAGCTCATGGAGATAGGTCAAAAGGGCTTAGAAGAAAATCAATTTAGTTTGATTTGTTTTTGATCATTAGAATATTAATTTCATTTATATTTGTCAATATAAATAAATATATAATTTATTTATAAATAAATCAATTAGTTTTGACCTGATTTGGGTAGAGATTTGGCTAAGCTCGTGGAAGTAGGCCAATATGGGTTAGTTTGGGATTTGATTGGATTTGGATTTAGTTTGATTTAGTTTTTGTCATTTGAGTTTATATTTCATTTAGATTTGTGAATATAAATGAATATATAAATTATTTATGAGGAGATCAATCAAGTTTGGCTTGAATTGGGTGGAGATTTGGCTAAGCCCATGGAATTCAATCATAAGGCTTAAGGAGGATTTAGGAGTTTAAATTTGATTTTGGATTTCAATCATTTGAAACTGAGTTTGTACTTGAATTTGATAAATAAATAAGGGATTGAACTGATCTTGGAGAAAATCAATTGAAGTTGGATTGGTTTGAATTTGGCTAGGGTTAAGCCCATAAGATTAAATCATAGGGCTTAGGAAGGATTTTGATCTTGGATTTGATTATGGGTTTCAATCATTTGATTTGGAATTTGGATTTGGATTTGGTATATGATGGAGGGATTGAATTAATCTTTGAGAAAATCAATTGAATTTGGCTTAGCTAAGGGTAAAGCCATGGAATCCAATCATAAGGTTTATGAAGGATTTTGATTTTTTTTATTTGATTATGGGTTTCAATCATTTGGTTTGGAATTTGGATTTGGATTTGGATTTGGATTTGGATTTGGGTTTGGTATTTGATTTGAGAAGGAAAGCATGGATTGAGTTTAGGCTATAGGGTAGGCAAGTCTCCTTAAGTATCTAAGTCCCTAAGGCATAACCCTCTCATATGACTAAACCTTCTAAGTCTCTAGGTTTAGGTTAAGTGTTCATGTAATCACTAGAAGTTTTTTAAAGCTAAGGAACTCTTAGTGTCTATAAGAGTTCTAGATTTATGATGAGAAGATTGAGAATTCACTCCAAAATTTTGGTCAATAGAAATCATATGCTTATGTTTATTTATTCCTTTCCAATCATATTAAATAATGCATGTCACTTGATTCGTACATCCATCTCTTTTTAAATTAATTAAATAAAATAAAGTTTTCTTTTATGTTGAGCTTGCATGCCTTGATTTAATTTAATATATGTGTGGCTATTATCACTATTAAATCCAAATATATTTTCAGAAGCTTATAAATGAAAATAACATATACTGTGATGCTAGCTATAAATACATAGGAGATGTATGTGATTATATCTTTTTAACTTCACTAAATTTATAATATTAACCACACTAGAGATCTGAATCTTATAAGTGTGACGAAAATAATCATAAAGTTATGAACGATCTAACCTGGAGAAAATTTAAAATAACTAGCAACGAAGCAGGGATAAGTTGAAGTCGACCTCTACAAATAGTCCATCATTATGGAGATCATGTTCCTTCCTTAGAAGTCCTTCTCCAAGGGTTGTGAGCTCACACACTCAAGTCATTCGTCACTCGTGAGGAAGGCGCATAATAGAATAGTAAAAGAAATTTAAGAAGAAAACTTTTATTCCAAATCCAAGTTTCAAGCATTACAAGAGACTCCTTATTTATAGGATTGAAAGAGAGAGAGGGAGAGAGAGAGAGAGAGAGAGAGAGAGAGAGAGAGGAATACCAAACCTAACTCCAAACTCAAACCTAACACTATCATAACTACACCTACCACCATCTACTACCAAACTTACCATCATTATAAAACCTACCGCTCCTTCCATACCTACCCAAAATATCATACTTACTACTATAAATCATGGGCCATGACATAAGAATAGCACAATACATATAAGCCCAAAACATAAACAAAATATAAAAGCCTAATAATACATAACCTAAATTATAACAAAAGGCCCAATACATAGATTTAAGCTCTATGATGATGGCGTCAATGACGGTGACGATGATGCCCTGCATCAGCACTCCTCGGCTTTAAGAGATTCTCCTATGGAGAATGAAAATCCAAGTACTCTTATAATAACTGTGAGTCCAGTTGATGTAACTCATCAAATGTAATCCATAAATTTTCAAGTGGAGAAATACCTTTCCAACAAACTAGAAACCTTTGAGTGCCTCCATCAAATGTGATGATAATCTTGTCTTCTAAAATTTGATTTGGACGATGTGATCTTAAGCAATGAGATGGTAGAGGAATTGGTGATGAAGTATTAACCTGCATGTTAGTACTATTTGTAGAGAGAGTAGTGTTATTTGTGGCTTGCCCATGGTACAAAGTTAAAGTTGATACATTGAATATTGGAGAAATCATAATATTCATTGGAATATCTATTTCATTAGCATTATCATTTATTTTTCTTACAACTTTCTAAGGACCAGATCTCTTGAGAGTTAATTTTTTAATAGTTTTAGTTGGAAATCTCTCAGGTCTAACTTTAACAAGAACTAAATCTCCCTCATTAAATTTTACATATTATCTATATGCATCAACATTATCTTTATATTTATCATAACTCAGAGTAAGTTTTTATTGAATTTCATGATGTAAATCATGTTTGCTTTGTGCAAACAAAGATGCAAATGCACTAGACCTATATGATACAGGTAATTCAACAAGATCAATTGGTTTTCTTGGATCATAACTAATTATAACATAAAAAGGACTCATACTGGTTGACCTTTTAATTGAATTGTTATAAGCTAACTCTGCAATAGGAAGAACTAGGTCCCAACTAGCAGTATGATCGGTCACTAGGCACCTAAGTTCCTAAGGTTCAATTAACAACTTCAGTTTATCCATCTGTTTGAGGGTGGTAAGCTATAGAAAATAAGAGTTTTGTGCCAAGCTTTTTTTCATAAGGATTTCCAAAAATAGCTCATAAAATCTTACATCAAGATCAGACACCAATTATCTTAGGAAGTCCATGTAAAAGAACTATCTCATGAAAGAAAATAGTCACTATATGTGATGCATCTGATATCTTATAACATGGAATGAAGTGTGCCATTTTAGAAAATTGGTCATCAACTACTAAGATAGAGTCAAAACATTGTACAACATGAGGTAATCCTAAGATGAAGTCCATACTAAGATCTTCTCATGGTTTGTGGGGAATTGGGAGTGGTGTGTATAGACCAAAATTTTATTTTCCACTTTTTGCTACTTGACAAATACAACATTAGGAAAATGATATGAGCAACATATTTCTTAAGACTAGGCTAAAAGAACATATCCTCCATCATGGCTATTGTCTTATCATGACCGAAATGACCAGACACACCTCCTGAATGAATTTCCTCAATAAGAAAATTTTAAAGTGATAAATCTGGGATACATAGTTGTGTGCCATGAAAGAGATAGCCATCTCGTATTTGATAATCAGGACTATTAATTGAAACACCAAATTTTAAATATTAAAAAACTTGTTGAAAATCTTTACAATTAGAATAATCATCTTTAACTTTTTTGAATCCAGTAACCTTCACACTCATGGTATTTAATAAGGTACATATTCTACTTAAGGCATCTGTTACTTTATTCTTGGTGTCAGATTTATGTTTAAGAATAAATATATTCTTGAAGAAATTGAACCCATTTTGCATGATGAGAACAAAGTTTCTTTTGGGTGTTTAGATATTTAAGCACCTCGTGATCAAAATAAAGTACAAATTCTCATGAAAGAAGATAATGTTGCCAATAACATAAAGTTTGGATGACAGCATAAAGCTCACGATCATATGTGGAATATCATTGATGCACTTTATTTAATTTTTCACTAAAGAAAGTAATATGATGACTTTCTTGTTTAAGAACACCTCCAATACCAATTCTAGAAGCATCACATGACACCTCAAATACTTTATCAAAATTTGGTAGTTTTAATATCGATGGATTTGTTAAAAGTTTCTAATTTTAGAGAAGGCATCAACAGCTGCCTTTATCTAAAAAAGTCTCCTTTTTAAGACATTGAGTTATCGGGGCCATAATAGTGCTAAATCCCTGAATAAACTTTCAATAAAATATGGCTAACCTATGAAAACTATGTACATCATGAACTGTGGTTGGGGTTAGCCATTCTTGAAAAGCCCTAACTTTTTTAGGATCGAAAGAGATGCCATCACAATAAACAATGAATCCTAAGAAGATTACTGAAGACATCATAAATGAGCATTTTTATGTGAACATATAGTCTTTCTTTACGAAGCACCTCAAAGACTTGTCATAAATGATTCTCATGATCGCTCTTAGTCTGACTAAAAATTAAAATATCATCAAAGTACACAACTACAATTTTTCC
Source organism: Cymbidium sinense (assembly GCA_021442155.1). Classification (NCBI taxonomy): domain Eukaryota; kingdom Viridiplantae; phylum Streptophyta; class Magnoliopsida; order Asparagales; family Orchidaceae; genus Cymbidium; species Cymbidium sinense. The sequence goes on from CM038226.1 coordinate 4,700,717, forward strand.
AATAAAAAGGTGTAAGATATGAGTCATCACTCGCATAAATGTGCTTGGAGCATTAGTTAATCCAAAAGTCATTACAAGCCATTCATACAAACTAACTTTTATCTTGAAGGCTATTTTCCATTCATCACCTTCTCTATGAATTTGATGATATCCAATTCTAAGATCAATTTTAGAGAAAATTGTTGATCCAACCATCATATCTAGAATTTCATCAAGTCTAGGTATGGGAAACCTATACTTAATAGTGATTTTATTTATAACATAACTATCTACACACATACACGAAGTACCATCTTTCTTTGGTGTAAGAAGAGCAGACACTGCGCATGGAGATAAACTTTCTTTAATAAAACCTTTTGCTAATAAATTATGAACTTGTCACTTTAGCTCTGCATGTTCATTGGGTTCATACGATAATGTGGAGTGATGATCCAGGTAGCTCTATGGCATGTTGGATACTTCTTAATGAGGAAGCTCACTAAGAAGTTCTTGGATAAATATCTTGATATTCTAATAAGTTCACATACTTGATGAAAATGATTCAACACAAGATTTGATTTTTGGAGGTTAGGATATTCCCATTAATCTCCTATTGAAATTGATGTTTATTAATAATGTGTAGGGATTTTTTTTCTATGGGTGGAGAAGAATTTTGGGGCTGAAGTGGAGTGAGCTCTTTAAGGTTAGCTGGATTTAACACATATTCTCTTACCTTGAAAATTAAAAGCATATGTATTAGATCATCCATAATTTGTGACATCCATATCAGAAAGCTAAGGTCTGCCTAAGAGTATATGAGTAACATCCATCGAAAGGACATTACACCAAATTTTATCACTATATTCTCCTAATTGAATGGGTACAAGACATCATTGAGATATAGAGATAGAGATCTTATCTACCCAACCAACCTTATAAGGTTGTGGGTGAGTCTTAGGGGTGAGCTTCATGCTAGCCAAAGTAGAGGTAGAGCTTCATACAACAACACTATCAATGATTAATTTACACGTTTTCTCACCACCCTTAAAATAAGTGTGAAAAATTGATGTGCACCTCTAATCAATATTAGCTCATCGGGTAGCTAACACACATTGCATAACAGCTATATGATACTCATCTAATGCTTATTCTGCATCACTATCCTCTTCACAAGGGTCAACTGCAATTTGATTATCATTATTTTCATTTTGTTGATCCTCATTTTCATGATCTAAGTGTAAGTTTTGACAAGGACAAGTACTTGCATAATGATCAATTTTATCATATGTAAAATAAGTAATGTTAGAAGTCTTAGATCTAGATGTAAGCACTAATGCTTTTTCTTTTGTTTCACTAGGTACTTTAAGAACTGCTAAGGTAGGAGGAATAACACATGATTAAGAGTTATTTTCAGATGAAATTATAAATCACTTATAAGGTTGTGATATAAGATATTGTTCAATTTGAGTCACCACTCAAAATGCATCCTCAAGAGAATAAATTTCTTGGGTTAACATTTCATTATGAATATCAATTCATAGTACAAATCTAAATCTAGAGATTGTGGTGCAGTGATCCTCTCTAACATCACAACGGGTCATCAATTCATCAAATCATGTCATATACTCAACAACAGTCAAAGATCTATGTTTAAGCATAGTCATTTCATCCATAAGTTGATCATGAAAATTTAATGGTACATATTTTTGCTTTAAAATTTCTTTCATCTCATCCTAAGAAGCAATAGGTGGTTGTCCTAATCTTTGAAATTTTCATGTGAGATTAATCCAATAAGTGTTAGCATGGCTAGTTAGTTTCTTGCAAGCAAAAAGAACTTGTCTTTCTTCCGACATCAGCATCCAATCAAAATATTGGTCCATATCTACTAACCAATTTAAGAAAATTTTAGGATCAAGTCGACCATCAAAAGTAGGTGGATCAATTTTAACCCTATGAATAACATCATCATCAGATTCTCTAAGTGTACGTCGAGGGGAAACAAAACTAGATAATGGCTCTTCATAATGTTGAGGATAATGCTCATAAGAAGTTTGAAGAGCATAACATTCATCTCGTCTTAATTTTACTCCTATTCGATGAGGTGGGTTAGGAAGTACCTCATCAAACTAGGGATATTCATTAAAGTTTTTCCTAGGGAGTGGGGTCTAATAGGAGAATTTGGATGAGGAGGGAGAGGAAGAGGAACGGGGTCAGCAGGATGACATTCCCTCTCTTCAAGTTGGTGTTCTAGGATTGGGTTATTTTCTGGCAAATGTGTTGTAAGCCTACCAACTTTTTTTTCTAAGGCTTCAAATCTTTTTTGGAATTCATTATAAGTTTGTTGGTGCATAAGGGTAAGTTTTTCTATTTTTTCTTATAAAAATTTGTAGGAATCATCTTTTAATATAAAGATTGATCTTGATATCTAAGACCACTATGAGTTGACATGATGATATTCTATTAAAAATTTTAATATAAGCCAATATTTAATTATTTTAAATATGCAATATAATGAAATCAAAGACACGATTAAAGAAATAACTAAATGCCTAAATTAAATAATAATTTTTTGTATTTTCTTTTAATGATGGATTACAAGATTATTCTAATTCAAAAATAAAATTCAATACCAAACAAGATGTTCCTAAAGAAACATACTTGCTCTAATACCAAATAGGATGTAGGATGAGAGTGATTTTTATGATATAAAGTTTATTACACAGATAATTCTAAAATTCTCACATAAGAGTAATGATAAATGCACACTACTATTGAGAAAATTCACAATAATATGAATTTAGTAAAGTTAAAAAGATTTTGACTAAAGTTATCTTAACCACACTAGAGATTTGAATCTTATTAGTGCAAAGAAATAACTGAAAAGTTATGAATGATCTAACCTGTACCAGATTTAAAATAACCAGTAGTGAAGCAAGGATAAGTTGAATTCGACCTCTACAAATAGTCCATCATTATGGAGATCACGTTCCTTCCTTAGAAGTCCTTCTCTAAGGGTTGTGAGCTCACAAACTCAAGTTGTCTATCACTCGAGAGGAAGGCGCATAAGAGAATAGTAGAAGATTGTGGTGTTTATTTTTTGTTATTATTTTTTTATATATGACATTGAGGAATAATATACTATCTAAAAATGATATAATTCACTACCCTACAAAGGACCTAATCACCTAATATGGACTTCTAAGGAATGATGGGTTTTCGAATATACTAGAGATTTTTCCCCTACTTTACATGAAAAAGTAAAGCAGGGTTTATTTAAATTGGGTTCATTAAATTCCCTATGGAGCAAGCCTCCATAGTTAATTACATCCTAAGTAAGGTGAGTTCCTTAAGAATATTCTCGATTAAAGTAGGCGATTGATGTCTCCAAAGATTTCAAAAATAGGACTATCAATAAATTAGTTGTATTTTAGAAAATAAAGTGGGATGGATCAAAAGGGGAGAGTTATTATTGAAACCTAAGGGGATAAGTAGGGAATATTTATGATACTAGGAAGCCTAGTGGATATTCTAATATATCCTATGATTGGGATTTATCTATTTGAAGTTGAGGAGATTTATTTATTTGAGTTAAAATTTTATTAGAAATCTAGGACTTATAATTTCACAATACAAGATTGCAAAAATACCTAAGAGGTGAGGATTTATGCTTGTAGCCCAAGGGGAAATAGCAACCTCAGATCCTAAATCTAAGGAGCTTTGGTGAGGGCTTTGGCATGACCTATATCTAAGGTGAAAGTAGATATATGATTTATCTCCACAAGAGAGAGTAAAATACCTGATTGCTATACTTATTACTGCTTGGAGTGGCAGCCAACTAACTCCTCTTATATTTTAAAACCATGTAGGCAAGTCATATATTTTGCAAGATGGTTAGGCTGTTATTTATTTAGAAAAGAAACTAAGTTCTTAAACCCACTCCCTAAGAGACTAGAGCATGACGAGTATGAATAATGACTTAATCTAGTGTAAACTTTTCAAATTTTATTTAATTTATGACTCTTTATTTTGACACAGGCTATATGATTTTGTATGCCTACATGTATGAGAAGTTAATTATGGGTCAAATCAAAAGAGAAAGAGGTGTTCTTCCATCATAGACTATAAAAGGTTAAGCCCATTTCTATCTAGCAAAGATGGAAGTCCTCTCTTAGCAAGAGTGAAACAAGATGGTTATGCATGATATCAAACATACAATCATCCAGCTAAGGGGTTGCCAAATATTTTATTATCTTGATTTAATTCCTAAACTTTTATGTGAGGATATGAGTTATTTTAAGAATTTTAGTTATGAGTTGTTAATGGGGTAGTAAATTTAATTTTATCTTAAGAGCCTAATCGCATCCAGGCCACACATCAATCTCCAATCACAAAGAAACTATGAAGAGGCATGTCATTTTCTAATGCACAAGCTAAACAAAATATCAAATAATTTTATAAAGCTATCATAAAAGAATAAGAAGCCGGTGTGGTCGGGTACCGCCGTACAACCCGAAAAGAAATGTGGGTAGGTGAGCTCTACCCTTATACATCCCAGATTACAAAGAATAATTACAATTATAAAATGATAAGTGTTGCTGGGATCTTCATTCTTCATCCTTTCTTCTTTGTTTCTTTCTTCTTTCATTTCTTCATTTTTGATTTACTCCATTTCTTTCTCCTTTTTTGTCTTGATTTGGATGTGCTTGCTCTAAAGGCATCACATGGTACATAAGACTTGGTCTTATAACCAATGCTCATCCTAATCCCCCATAATATTTATCCTAATCCTAAGATAAAATTACATTAAAAGAAAGAAAGTAAATCTAGCTACACTTGCAAAATAAATGTTAGCTAAACACACCATACAATCCAACCAATTATATGAATAATTTGGACTTAGCACCCTATACAAGGGTAACCAAGCCCACTTGTCCTAACTTGGGCTATGCTTAGGGGTATAAGCAACCTGCATAAAAGCATTTAAATTTTTATTATAATGACCCATTAAGCACGACCCCCTTATAGAAAACATGATTAGGCTAATAACAACCTAACATCCAGACTACACATATACCCTAACATCCAGTCTAAATAGTACATCACAAAATAAGCATACATCAAAACATACACCTCCCTTACATAAAGCTAAAAATGGTGACTTAGTCTAAAGTGTGTGCATCAAGGCTTGTGTGGTATGTTCTAACTAGGCTTTAGAGTTATAATTTTTCTAAGTTTAAAAGGTTTAATTTATAAAGGGTTGATTTCTTTTTAAATGATATAATTGACTTGCAAGTTTTAATTGATGTTTTCTTTTGTTTCATTTGGATTACACAAAACAACTAAGTGTTATAAATATATGAAAGAGAAGGGACCTCTCCTCCATCCCTACCTTATGTCATTTCTAAAGCAAGTTGATCAATTCTCTTTAGTGAATGGATTATTACATGTTTTGATTAACCCTAAGTTTAGGTTCACCCTAAATGACTTGATTCAATAAGAAAGGCATCTTAAGATTAATTAAAATGAATTACTATCACATAATACATATTCATTTATTTCTTACCATCATGTACATCATGCATATGAGTAAATCCTAAGCACATTTATACATGCAATGAATGTTTTAGCACACTTGAATGATAAATGCAAGGAAGCATATTTAGAATTTAAATATTTCATTTGATTGAATTATGAATGCATATCTTTTTAATGCAAAAGAGGAACTTTTTATCCATTAACTAAATACATATTCACATGTATAAAAATTTTAAGTGAGTGCATCTCCATTATTTTATGCACCAGGGTGTAAAGTACAAGACCTACTTAGGGCTATTTAAAGCCTTGCAATCTTGGGGTGTCCAGACTAATATACCACTTTTCTTAGATACATGTAGATATATAAGCAATTATAAGGATAGAAAAAAATCATGAAAAAGTTGTGTTTGATTTATTTAATTTATGATTCTTATTCATTGGCCACATCATACATTCATATGTATAAGAGTTTTAAGTGAGTACGACATCATTGTTTTCTATGCTGGGCGTAATACCTACTTAGAGATACTTAAAGCTTTGCAGCCCCGGGGTGTCCAGACTAATATATAACTTTTCTCAGATACATATGAATGTACAAAAAGAACCACAAGAATAAGAAGTCATGCAAGAAGTCACATTTGACTTGATTATATGATTTACATATGTGATATGAAATTCTTTCTTTGTCTTATCATGGAAGTGCATAGGAATAGATTTAGGCAAATGTTGTTTTCTTTTCAAATGAACTACACATTTATAAATCCTATGTAAATCCATGTAAGTTAGAGAAAGAGAACTTCATATTACATGCCTTATATTATCAACACATGCAAACTTATAAATACTTGTATTTAGCATCACTTCATGTTATCATAATTGATTTATGAGCTTTTGATTTAATAGTGATATTAATCACACCTATTTTAATTTAAGTCAACACATGCAATTTAACATAAAAGAAACCATTTTCATTTGATTTTGAAAGAAATGAATGCATGAATTCACGTAGTAAACAATATCTAACATGATTAGAAAGAAATAAATGAATATAAGCACATGATCTCATTCATCCTAATTAATTCCTAAGGACAATCATATTAAATAAGGAAATTTAAAATAAACCAAAGTTCTTTAAAGACACTTTTAACTTTGAGTTTGATTTGATTTAGGAAATATGAAAGAGGTTTGCTAAAACTAGCCCAATTTCTCATGTGTGAATTAATTCAGTTTAATGAAGAGTATTTAGGTTGATTTTATCTTTTAATTAGGTTAAGGTATGAATTAAGTGAATTAATTAACCCTTACCTATATCACCTTAAGTTAATTAACTAATTAATGATAAGCCAATATGATATGCAACCACATGGAAAGTAAATTTGCAGTGCTCTTAACAAATGAAAGGGACCTAATACAATTTGCTTATGATTAATAGTTAATTAGGCTTAAGGGATCTCACTTAACTATTTCTATGGTTTTCTCACACATGTGAGCTAACCATAATTTTATTATCTCTCACCTTAGGTTATTGAACACCCTAAGAGCTACCCAAGATCAATTAAAGGTTACTTAGGTGTGAGGTGGATTTTAGATTAAGTTAAATCAAGTTTATTAATTAATTGATTGGATTCTTTGATTACATTTTGATTAGAATGATAAAATTAATTTAGGGAGAGGGATCAAGAACAAGGCCTCAATCTTAAATCCCTAAGTCATTGTAAACACTCAATTAGGCTTTGATTTTTTTATCTTAGAAATTAATTAATTAATTAAGCAATTAATTACCCCATTAATCATTAATTACCCCATTAATCATTAATTAAGTTAATTCCAAAAAGTGAAGAAAATCTAGGAAATGAATTAGGAAAGATATCCCAATTACACTCCCTAAGTTCCCCTATTGTTCCCCAAGGGTAATTAGGCTTAAATAATTAATTAGGTTATTGTTCATTCACTAATTATCACTAATTAAATTAAGAGAGCGATTAAGGCTTAATCAAATGATTTTCCTAATTAAGCAACTAATAAAATCCCAAAAAATAGGGGAGGCAGAGGTCTTCCCCCTAAACATCCATAGAAAATTTGAGATTAATTGGATGCTTAATTAAGAGATAATTAAGCTAATTAGATTTTTTATTAAACCTTAATTAAGCTAAGTCATTATTCAAAATTAATTAATAATAATTTTCCTAGATTTTACTCTGAAATACCATTGAGATGAGCCAAAGTTTATATATTTTTTAGATTTTTCTACAATTAGTTCTGAATTTAGGAAGTTTCAGCCTTAAAAATTAATTAAAATAGGCTAATTAAGCCCTTAATGCCGTCGGCCCATGTGGTGCTAACACGATGTGTTTTTCACGTGGCATGATGAGATTGGCTATTTAAGTTGTCACATCTACGCGCTGGCTAAGCTGATGACGGATGCACTTTCCCGTGGACCGTCCGATCTAATATCGGACAACCACGATCAGATCTGCAGGTTAAGGGAGAAAATAACAAGGATCTACCATGATCTAATCATAGCCATCCATTCCAATCACTCGGAATGGACAGTGTATGATCTTCCTTCTTCACGAGTGGAAAAAGATTAGCACCATCTGTATTTCCTTGTTTGATCCAAGCTCACCCGAGTTCAGATTGGGATCAAATTAATCCCACACCTTCAGAATGAGAGGGGATGCACATCTAATGGTCAAATTCACATGTCGTTCAAATTTACTTTGAAAAAGACCAACCAATTTTTGCATACAAGGCTCGATTTGCAAAATTACCTCACCAGAGCTAATGTCCAATGGTGGGTCCACATAGCTAGCTTTGCCTAGTTGAGGCAAGGCCTAGTTGAGAAGCTTTGAGTTCAATTTATGGTAGAGTGCTCAGTCGACCAATCCACGCATGCGAAGGCCTCAGCTATGATTGAACTCCTATCTCCGATGCTCAGGAAGGCCTGGAGAAGGTTCGGTTGGCTTCAATAGAGTATGACGATGGTGTGGGTTCAAGGAATTGAAGTTTAATTGAGTGGCAGAGGAGTATTGATAGAAGGAAGGCCTCCATGTTCTTAGTTTCTCACATAGAGAGGAAATTCGATTGAGGGAGGCTTCAGGAAAGCTTGGAATCACTCTGAGGGGTTTCAAAATTAGCTTAGAGACTCACACGATCTTGAATAACTCCTTTCCAACTTGAAATGAGGGACTATTGGCCAAAAATATGCGTGAAGGATGGACAGGATGGGTTGGTGTGTTTTGGTTGGTATGCCATGTCGGGGTTCTAGAAAGGTCATGTCCAACTCCATGTGGCTTGACTTGAGTGAAGAGAGCCATGGGAGGAGCCTCTAAGGCTGGTGTGGAAAGTTCCCTTTCAGTTTGTTCATAAGGTGCTCGGTTTGGCTTGAGTGAGGGTGAGTTGAACTTCCATTAGTCCTTGGCCTACCTAGGGTGGGTTAGATGAGCTAGGTGGGTTAGGTAGAGCCTCACTTGAGTCTTGGAGGTTGCCATGGTGATGGGGAAGTCAAATTTGCTTATTAGCATGAAGATCCAAGGGAAAGATGGTTTGTCCAATGGCTAATCCCCTTGGTGGGGCCACCATGGATTTGGGCTGATTTGAGAATGAATTAGGACATGTTTGGGTCGGGTTTGACCAAGTCCTAGGGTCCCATGAGTTGGTTTGGAGTGATTTGGCTTCATTTGGTTAGGTTAGGCTGGGTTGACCAATTGGTCAAATTGGGTCAAACCAAGGTTTGGGTTAGGTTCAAATGATGATTTGGGATGTTTTGGTTTAATTGATTTGGCCTAGGTTTGGATTTGACTCATTTGAATTCAAAAAGGTCAAATTGGTCAAGTTGACCAATTTGACCAAATTGGGTTGGGTTAGGTGTTGAGTCAAGTTCAATTGGACAATTGAAAATGATTCTAGGCTTTGGTTTGGTTTAATTTGGATTTAATTTGAATTTTGGCCAATTTGACCCTTTAGGTCAATTTGTGCTAGGTTGGGTCAAGTTGATGAATTGGTCAACTTGGGCTCAATTATGGCTTTGGTTAAGTTCAATAAGTGATTTGGAATGAACTTGAGCTATTGGCTGCAACCAATTTGGATCAAATCATGATTTGGCTTATTTTGGTTTTTTAGGCCAATTTGGGTCATCTTGGGTCAAATGGCCAATTAGGCTTAGTTTGACTCAAGTGAGGGTTTGGTCATGTTCAGTCATTGATTATGAATGGGTTTGAGTCAATGGTTTTAATCAATTTGGTATATGGTGGATTTTGGCTAGTTTTGGTTTCATTTGGGTTAAATGTTGACTTGGTCAAAGGTTAAGTTTGACTTGGTTTGACCCAATTCAATGCAATTGATCACCCTATGATGATTATTGATCATGATTGAAGGTTTAGATGGGCTTGGCTCAATGCAATTTGGGTTGGATTAGAACTTGGCTCAAAAAGGTCCTTTAGGTCACTTTGGGTCAAGTGAGCCTAAATGGGTTTGTTCGCTTGATCATGGCATGATTCAAGTTTAGTTGTACTCACACATGAGCCTAGGATTGAAATATAAATCTAATTGTAAGTGGTTTGGAGCCAAATGGGTTTTGGTTCATATGATAATTCCAAGCCAAAAGGGTTAACATGGACTTGACTTGGGTTGACTTGGGTTTGGTTTGATAATGGTGGTTTATGTTTATATTTAGGTCAATGACTATATGAATGATTGAATTATAAAGAAATCCATGAGTTTTGAGTTGATTTGGGTATCATTTAGCCAAGTTCAAGAATTTGGCTAAAAGGGGTAAAATTAGGAATTTGATTTGATTTGGATTTGGTTTGGGCCATTTGGATTTATATTTCATTTATATTTGTGAATATAGATGAAGATATAAATGGGTTATGAGAAAATCACTTGAGTTTGGAGTGATTTGGTAGCAATTTTTGTTAAGCTTATAGAGGTGGGTCCATAAGGCTTGATTTATTTTGGTTTGGTTTGAAGGGTTTGAATTTGGATTTCATTTATATTTGTGAATATAAATGAAAGAATGATTGATTTATAAAGAAATCTACCAAGCTTGAGTTGGTTTGAGTGAGTTTTGACTAAGCATATGAAGGTGGTTCATATGGCTTAGAAAGGGATTTTGGAATTTGAATTTAATCATGGGTTTCAATTATTTGAAGTTGGATTTGATTTTGGATTGGGATTGATTTGAAATTGAATTTGATAATTAAGAAAATTAATTGGATTGGTGTTGATTTGAATTTGGTTAATGCTAAGTCCATGAGATAAAATTGAAGGGCTTAGGAAGGGATTTGGAGTTTGAATTTAATCATGGGTTTCAATCAATTGAAGTATTTGATTTTGAAATTTGGATTTGAATTTGAGGTTTGGTTTGAAAGAAGGAAGCAAGGATTGGGTTTAGGGTATAGGGTAGGCAAGTCCTCCTAAATCCCTAAAGCATAACCTATTCTTATGGCTAACTCTTCTAAATCTCTAGGGTTAGGTTAAGTGTTCACCTAATCACTAGAAGTGTCTTAAGACTAAGGAACTCTTAGTATCTATAAGAGTCCTAGATCTATGATGAGAAAGTTGAGAGCTCACTCCAAAAATGAGGTCAACAAAGGGCGTCCAATAGGTGTGGTGTGACTGACAAGGAACACTGCATGTATTAGTGTTGATCGAGATGACCAACAACGTCCAAAGGATCACAAACACTAACAAAAATGATCTACTCCTAAACCCAAGATGTAGAAGGAATCAAGATCTTAGTGCAATGCAACACCATTCATGCCAATAGCATAAAGGAGGAAGAAGGGATCTACTAAGGGATCAAACATGTGAACCTTCCACTAGGGAAGCAGGTTCAGGTTATCCATTAGGGATAAAAGGTTTGAGTTTGGATGCAGGATATGATTTGGGTAGAGTATCCACTGGGTATTAAAATGTATAACTCACTAGGGATAGATGCATGAACCTTCCACTAAGGAAGCAGGTTTGGGTTATCCACTAGGGATAAAGGGAGTTTGAATTTCTTTTAAAGGTGCACTTGCTGGGGAATGCAAGTTTGAATTGGATTTGATTGACTCCACTGGGGAGATTACGATGATCGATGTCTCACGAGGGAGAAGTTGGTTGATTGTTTGTTTTAAGTTTTAGATGGACCTCGGTTTGAATTGGATTTGATTGACTCCACTGGGGAGATTGTGATGATCGATGTCTCACGAGGGAGAAGTTGGTTGATTGTTTGTTTTAAGTTTTAGATTTTGAGATGGACCCTGGTTGATCACACAAGGGGCTATATCCAAGCTATCTAAATTTACCAATCCAAAGGGGTAGTCCACTATCCACATGGTAGAACTATCTGACCTAAGGGGTTGCCTTTTGGTGTACAATGGCCATGCTAGGGAGAAAGCATAGTAGACTTACATCTCCAAAAGTAAGGGAAAACTGCTGGGGTGATCTTTTGGATGCAACAAATCAAACCAGACCTAAGTCGACTACTCAGTGAATGCCATTGGGGGACTTATATCAGCTCAAAAGTAGTCACGATAAAGTCATTTGATTGAATTTAATTTATTTAAATTTCATTTATTTTAATTTGATGGATCCCCTCGGTGTGCGATGGATCTACTAAGAAGGGGCTAATATCAGCCTAAACCTATCTTAGATTTACAAATCCAAAGGGATAGTCTACCAGCCGTGAGGTTGAACTAACCAACCCAGGGGGTGCCTTTTGGTGTGCAGTGGCTAAGTTAGGAAGAAAGCGCGGGGACTCACATCCTCCTACACAAGGAAACATTGGGGTGATCAATCACTTGCGCAATAAATTAAACTTGACCTAAGGCTGCCCGTCGGTTTGTGATGGTCGTGCTAGAAATAATGCGTAATAGACTTATATCTTTCAAAGAAAAGATGATCGTCGGGGTGACTCATTGGTGGCACAATAAGTCGAACCTGACCTAAGGGCGACTACTGAGAGAGTGCTGACCTCGAGGCTTATCTCAACTCAAAGTAGTTAGGAAATTTATAGAGAGTTTTACTGACACTGCTTAAAAGATAGGAATCCTGTTTATGAAAGGAGACACTGGGGGCTTGAATTCCTAATCCACAAGAAAAGATATATTTTATTTATTTTATGTTTGCGTGGACCCTATTGGTTTGAGACCATACTGAGAAGGAGCTTATATCAACCTAATTCTATCTCAAACTTAGTAGACCAACGGAGAATCTATGCATCCGCTGAAATAATTCTCCAACCATAGGGGTGGCTACTAGGAAAAGGGGGACTGTCTAATCAAAAAGTAACCTGGGTAGTATCTAAATGGGTCACTAAAGATGTGATCCAAATAGAGTGACCATATGGGAGGTGCACATTATCCAAAACCCTGTAAAAGAAACCTTATAGGTATTCAGTGGCCAACTTAAGGAGAAAGAGCGATGACTCACATCTACCAAGAGTGGCGTATCCACTGGGTTGGTCGCTGTTAGCATGGCGATAATCAACCAACCTAAGTTACCCATCAGTTTGTGACAATCAGTCTAGAAATAAGGCGTGTAGGCTTACATCTCTCTAAAGCAGAACTGATTGACGGGATAGTCTATCTTCAGCTTGATAGGAGCTATCCAACCTAGGGTGACTACTAAGTGAGGAGTCCTGTTTGAGGACTAAATCCAGGCTTGAAGTATTCAAGAGGAAAGGAGCCACTGGGGGACTTATCCTAAAGCTCAAATATACTCGACCTAGTCAGTGCATGATGACTAGTTCAAGAAGAAAGTGTGTAGGCTTACATATTCTTAAATGAAGTCAACATGGGGTAGCTTACTCACTGTGCAGTAAGGCCTACTAAACTGATAAGATGCTCGTCAGTTTATAATGGTCAAGTCAGGAAGACAGCACGGGGACTCTTATCTTCCAGACAAGTGACCATTGGGGTGACACACTAACAAGGTAGCATATCAGCCTGACCTAGAGCAGCTAATGAGTGAGTGCCACGGGGGCTTGATCCCACATCAAAATAGCTCGAGATAAAAGATATGTGTTCATTTATGTTGTTAAATAAAGAATAGGATGCTGCTTGGGTTCTCTTACACCTATCCTAAACACATAAGAAATGTGACTCCACTAAAAAAAGGATGTTGTTTGGGTTCTCTTACACCAAACTTAGTTGTACTAGTCCAGATAGGATGCCTCTTAGGTTCTCATACACCTAACCTAGTAGCATTGGATGATGGCTTGTGGTTTGTGTTTATGTTGTGGAGGGGTAGAATGTTGCTTGGGTTCTCTCTCACCTACCTTAAACACATCGTGGCAGATTCACAAGTGAAAGATATTTCTAACATATAAGAGATGGAATTTGATATGAAAAGAAGTTTATTGTTGATTATTTTCAAACAAGATTTATAGATAATTTTTATTTAGGTAAAGCCCATTGATTGGAAGCATCAGGCACTCTCCCTTACAGTTTATAAGTTGATAAGATCTTCCTTGGTTGGCCTTCTCTATGGCAAAAAGTCCTTCCCAAGTGGGTTCAAACTTGCCTCCCATCTTTCGACGAGCAACAATTGATCTCCTTAGAACTAAAATAAGCTCTCCTACTTGAAAAGTTCTAGGACAGACCAACTTTTTATAAGCTTGAATCATTTTGGCTTCGTACAACTCAAGGTTCTGACATGCTTGGAGGTGTCTCTCCTCCAAATCTTTGAGCTCTTCTAACCACAGCTTAGCGTTCTGCTCTATAGTAATTTTGCTACCCATAACTATCCTTAGTGGTGGGAGTTGGACTTCTAGTGGCAGAATAGATTCAAACTCATACACTAAGGAGAATGAGATAGATTGAGTTGGAGTTCTATATGTGGTGCGGTAGGCCCAGAAGGCTTCAACTAACTTCTCATGCCACTGTCGCTTGTTGTCATCGAGTGTCTTCTTTAATATTTGGATGATAGTTTTGTTGAATGCTTCTGCTAGACCGTCTGCCTTTGGATAATAGATGGTGGAATATCTCCAATCTATGCTGTGTCTCTGGGCAAAGCTGTTGATTTTAGTTCTCTTGAATACAGTACCATTATCGAATATAATTTGTCGAGGCACCTCGAACCTATATATGATATGATTCCTGAAAAATTAGAGCACATGCTAAGTTGTGATCTCTCTGAGTAAGATTGCCTTTGCCTACTTGGAAAAGTAGTCGGTGGCAGCTAGAATGAACCGGTGACCCTTAAAGAAGGAGGATTGATCAAACCCATTATGTAAATGCCCCAACACTCAAGTGGCCATGAGGCTATGTTGGATGTAGAATGTTAGGTGGTTGATGCAGGACCACATCATGTACCTAACATTGGTGGCACCTCCTAGCTATATCCATGCAGTCTGTGATCATGGAAGGCCAGTAGCATCCTAGTCTCTTGATCTTGGCTTTCATCTTCGAACTGGACTGGTGAGCTCTGCATAAACTTGAATGTACCTCGATCATGATCTTATGAGCTTCGTGTTTGGCTAAACAACGTAACCACATATGATTAAAACATCGTCGATATATGGTGCCATCCATAAGAGCATAGGAGAGAGCTCTCTGTTTCATCTGATGGGCTAATGACTTCTGTTGAGGTAGTTTGCCTGTGTTTAGGTAATCCATGAATGGTTCCCTCTAATCTAACTCATCATCCTTTTTGATAACGACAACCTGCCCTTCAAGAGAGAGTATCTTGATGCGTTCAACATCGATAAGGGATAAGACTTGTCTATTTTGAACCCTTATTAGAATGGACTCATCTTTTGGGCATGCCAACTCCTTGGCGAGCTTGGCCAAGGTGTCTACTATAACATTATGTCCTCAAGGAATCTTATAGATAGTGACCTCTGAGATTTGAGCCAACAACTCCATGGTATACTTATGGTAATGATGGAACTTAGACTTGAGAACTTTGTAAGACCCAGCGAATTGGTTGATAACGAGCTAGGAATCCCAGAAGATGTTGATGCTCTGGATGCATAATGCAATGACTAACTCTAGACTGGGAATCAGAGCCTTAGATTCAGCTTCGTTGTTGGTGCATGGATTGGACAGATGATATGAGAATCTCATCACATTATGGTTCAAAGTTAGGAGAACTATTCCTACCCCTGTCTTCCCTACAAGAGTAGATTGTGGTTCTTCTCCTTTTTGAGAGGAAGCCGCACCATCAAAATACATCTCACAATAATGAATGCTAGTGTTCCCTAAGTACATGATTTATTCATCGAGGAGGTTATCACTAAATGGAGAATCGAAAGTGGGTGTATTAAGAGATGCTTGTCTTTACATAGCCGAGTATGAATGCGATATGAAACTATAATAAAATCATGGACCACCATGCTAACCGTCCAGATAATATTGGTCGTGTCATGAGATATTATAGTAGATTGATTCTAAAGATCAGATTCACCTTATGAGAAAGCATGTAATACCATAAGTTTTGGGATACAAAGATTAAAGCTAGGTAGTATTTTTTTATAGGTGGGTAGTTTGCCTCAGCAGGGATTAGACAATGACTGAGATAGTAAAGAGCATTTTCTTTCCTTCATCATTTGCTTGGGCCAACAAAGTGCCAAGGAAGCCATCTAATGCAGTGGTGTAGAGGATCAATGATTTGCCCGAGACAGGGGCAACTAGAACTGGCACGTCATCAAGTAGTGCTTGATGTCTTCAAAAGCATGCTGACACTTATCATCCCACTTGAACTTGGCATCCTTTTTCACAAGTGCTGAGAATGACTGGCATCTTCCTGATAAGTTGGATATGAATCATCTTAGATATGCCAACCTCCCTTAGAATGATTTGAGTTACATTAGACTTTTAGGGGGTGGCATTTTTAAGATAACCTTGATCTTCTCCCGATGCATAAAATGTATAATTATTAAATTAGTTAGAAATATTTTTATACTGATCATACAACTCTTAGTGCGTAAAGTTATGTTATTAGATTCATTTCATAATTAACACCAACTTAGCTATCTTGCATTTCATAAGACTAGTAACATAGTTTTAAAGTGTAGGAGGTGTTAGCTAGTAACCCATTCAAGCAAGTTTTAAGCCTAGAAGATAGATTGGCTCATACATCATAGTAATAACCAATAATTCTTAATTCACCCTTGTTAGACTAAGTACAACTTCTAGCATATGCTAAAAGCACCATTAGTTTTAGGGTCTAAAGCAATATATTTCTCTATTGCTAATTCTCATTCCTCGGTGTGACAACAAACCCAAGGAATTTTCTTGAAGTTACTCCAAATGCACACTTCAGGGGACTCATTTTGAGATAAAATTATCTAAACTATTCAAAAACTACTCTCAAGTTGAAGAGTTGGTCTTCCTTTTCTTTTCTTTTAACTACTAGATCATCAATATAACATTCAACTTGATGATAAATGAGTTCATTGAAGATGTGATTCATGGCCCACTAGTATGTAGCACTGACATTTTTAAGGCCGAAAGGCATGACCCTATAATAATAGATTCCGATCGGGGTTCAAAAAGTAGGTTTCTTTCAACATCGGGGGCCATCTTGATTTGGTTGTAGTTAAATGATCCATCCATGAAGAAGAATACTCCATGAGATGAGGTGATGTCCACTATTAATTCTAGTATAAGAAGTAAAAATTCATCCTTAAGATATGCCTTATTTAGATCCCTAAAATCGACGCATATGTGAATTTAGCCATTCTTTTTTTTAACTAGGACAACACTGGATAACCAAGTAGGATATTTTTCTTCCCTGATAAAGCTAGCATCAATCAATTTCTTGATTTTAGAACTGATCTGATGTTCAATGTCTAATCGCATGTGTCTAGGTGCTTGATAGGGTTAGCATTAGGATCTATTGCTAGTTTGTGGACTGCTACATTAAAAGATAAACTGAGCATTTCTTCATAACTCCATACGAAATAGTCCTTAAACTCAGCTAATAGCCTAACTAAGACATTGGTTTCTTCTTTATTCAACAAGGAGCTGCTGTATGTTAGACATGGATCTTCTTTCATTCCTAAGTTGATTTCTTTGATTTTGTCAATGGTTGATCTGATTTGTTCTTCAAACTCTGGTGGTACCTCTTTGACTTCAAGCTCATTTGGGTCATCTGAAGTATCTAAACATACCTCCTCATAAGAGTTAGCATTATTTGAGAAGAAGTTATCAGACCCCAAATGAGTGGTGATGATTAAGAAATGGTTGTCATTATCGACTGGACCCACTATGCCTAATCCTAGTCCTAGTCTTGATTGAGAATATCTGCTTTGGTTGTCCCATAGTTTTTCAAAATAATCTGACCTATGTTTAGACCAAGTATGTGGGATTAATCACTTCTTTGCTAAGTTAATAACACAAGGTGAATACCAATCAAAAGGTAGTTGTATTAAATCTTTATATGAATCATCCTTAAGTTTTACATCAGCTTCCTAACTTGAGGATAATGCTCCTAACAAAAATCTCTTTGGCTTGACATCTATGGATGACTTGGGGGCCTCCTTAGTTACCAAACCTTCAACTTTTTGGGATGAAAGTGAGGTTTGAGCTAAAGTTCTCAACCGTTGCCTGACTGTTCTACATAATAATGATTTGGATTCATTCATGCTTTGCTTGGAGGCCTAGTATTCATCACTGTCTCGCTCGAATTTCACCTCCAAAGTGACCCGCTGAGAGGGGTTGATCGGCATGCTAACCACATGAGACTCATCCTCTGAACTATACTCTAAGTCTATGTGGATAACAGGGGTACTCCTATGAGTTGGAACATATCTCCTACCAGCTAGCCACCACCAAGGAGGTCTTCCACCTCTGAAACTATCTCTGGATTTTCCTTTGCCTCTACCTGGTGGGGGTCGAGTCATCTTACCCATGTGTTTGTATAGAGGAACGGACAGTGAGTGAAATCCAATATCTAGCTCTACTTCTTCCTCAGTGTCTGATTCACTCACTTGTACTTCTATTTTATTTTATTTTTCTTTTCTTTTACTTTTTCTTTTTTCTTTTGTTTCTTTTTCTTTTATATTTGAACTTTCACCAAGTTCACGAGAATAGACTTTTTGATTTGGAGGAAGATAGTATGATACATTTTCATATATCTCAACCTCCCTGATTGAAAATGGCTTCAAGTCTCCTTTAACACAATACTCAATTCCACCTCTTCAAAATTTGATGCATTGATGTCAAGAGGATGGAACTGTGTTGTTTCCATGTATCTAAGGCCTATCGAGCAAAGTGGTGAAAGATATATATGAATCAATTATGTAGAATTTGGCTTCTACCTTCCAGTCATCTGTCTCTAGTGGTAACACTTTAGAGCTTAAAGTCCTCTCACTTTGTTCATTGAATCCTCTCAACATCATCCAAACTCCTCAGAGTTTAGAGATGTCAATCCTTAAGGGAAAGGGTCTTTAGACTCATAATATTTACTGACGCACCTTGATCAACTAACACCATGGAGAGTCTGAATCTTCCCATGTCCACTGTGATGTAGAGGGGACGGTTGTGCTCTATTGTCCCCAAAAGAAGGTCTTTATTGGTGAATGTAACTCCACGAGCTTCCCTTGAATAACATGCTTCCTCTCCAAAAGAGGTTGGCTGAGCTAAGCATATTTTTGGATCAAGGAAAGCTTTGATCAATGACTCCCTCATCTCTTTGGATAATACAATGGCATCATATGTGCTTAGTTTAGTTGGTAACTTTCTTAGGTGAGCAAGGACATTGTAGTCAACTCTGGGCTGACACTCCACAAGCGTATCCATAGGTGGAGCATCCTATGGAGGGGCTTCTTGATTGTTTGAACCAATGACTTATTTACCCTTATCCTAAGGTGCTACCCTAGGAGTTAGAACTTTTCCAATATTAAGGTTTACTTTAGTGACTTCATGAGAGAGTTTAATGAAAAGTTCTACCTGCTCATCAGGTTCACCTATAACTTCTCCTATAGGATCATTCAAGTCAGATGACTACAAATCAATCTCAATGGGCGAACCCAGATGATTTAGGAATGAGTAATCCATTTTTAAATAAGAAAGGAGTGAAACAAAATTATTATAATTATTAGTACTTGAAGAGCTTTCTATAGTAATAAAATTATCAAGATCTCAAAAGTAGAGAGGATGTAAGCATAATCAGTCTTCTTCTTCATTGATTTCTTAGATTTGGATGGAGGTACAAAGTATAAATCAAGTAAAGTGAGCAGAGTAAGGGATTTGGCCCTATATAATATACTAGAAGAGGCTAAGAAACGTAAATGCTATAGAAAGAGTGCTAGAATCGATCGGTGGTTGTGCTACTGTGCCATCCCGGGCAAGTGGAGGCTATCGCTCTTGCTGTTGGGCTTCTACTTCCCTCAAGTTATCCTTAGCAACTTGCAATCCTTCTTTAGAGGTGGAGGTTTGAGCTGCTTCAGGCATCTGCAAGGGTAACTTTTTGATCTTAGAAATGATTTTCTCAGAGGTTTAGGATAAGAAGATATCTCAACCTTCCTCTCTCTTAAGAACATCGCTTGTATCACCAAGGATTACCCTAACAGAAATAGAGGGTTGTTCTAATAGGTATTCCATATGGATGATAATGGAACCCGACTTATAGCTATGCTCAAGCTAGTCCTTAAAGGTAAAGCAATCTTTCAAGACTTGTCCTAGCATGCGGTGATAGGGGTGTGGTGAAAAATATTCTCATCTTCATCTATCTTTTGGAAAGGTAAATGAAAACAAAAATATTATGCCTTATTAGGACACCACATAGATCCATAGATATTCTTATTAGAGTGATCAAGTTGACATTGAGTAAAGGTGTATTATCTTGAAAGATAGAAGTCATCACCATACAATGGACCTAATCACCCAACAAGGACTCCTAAGGACTATGAATCTTCATATGTACCAGAGATTCTTTCCCAACTTTACATGAAAAAGTAAAGCAAGGTTTATTTTAAACCAGGTTTGTTAAGTTTCTTATGGAGGCAAGCCCCCATAGTTAATTACATCCTAAGGAATTCTTGATTAAGGTAAATGATCGTTATCTCCAAAGATTTCAAAGAAAGGACTATCAATCAATTGGTTTATTTTTGAAAGATCAAGTGTGATTGATCAAGAGGAGGCAGTTATTATTGAAGTCAAAGGAAGATAAGTAGGGGATGCTTATGATACTAGGAAGACTATTAAGCATCCCAAACTATCCTGTGGTTGGGCTTTATATTTTTGAAGATGAGGGGAATTATTTGTTTGAGTTGAATTTTTATTAGAAGTCTAGGACTTATAATTCCATGATACAAGATCATCAAATGCTTAAAAGGTGAGGATTTATGCTCATAGCCCACAAAGGGAAGTAGCAACCTCTGAACCTAAATCTAGGGAGCTTTGGCGAGGGACAAAGGTGACCTAAATCTAAGGAAAAAATGGGTATTTATTTTACCTCCATAAGAGAGGATAAACCACTTGACTGTTTGAACTTGCAATCACCCGGGGGTGGCTGCTACTAACTCCTCCTATGATTTTAAATATATGTAGGTAAGTCATATGCTTTTGTAAGATAGCTAAGCTGTTGTTTATTTAGAAAGAGACTAAGTCCTTAAACACACTCCCTAAGAGACTAGATCATGTAGGGCATGATTAATGACTTAAATCTAATGCAAATTTTGTTATATTTTATTTTTATTTTGGATAATTCATTTGACACAGGCTATGGGATTCATATGCCTAATGCATGAGAAATTAGATTATGGGTCCAAAACAGTAAAAAGGAGGTGTGTTTCCACCATGGCTCTCAAAGGTTGAGCCAAGTCTCTGGCACAAGTGGAAGCCCTCCATAATGAGAGTGAAATAAGATGCTTTTTATGCATGGCGTGACAACATACAACATCCATCTAAGGGGTTGCTAAATCTTTTATCTTATTTTATAACCTAGTCTTTAGGTGAGGTTATGAGTTGTTAGTTTTTTTTAGTTTTGAGTTAATTAGTTGGATAGAAAATTTATTTTTTCCTAAGAGCCTAATCGCATCCAGGCCATTCATCAAAGCAAAAAAGAAACTAGGAAAATATGTCATCTTAATTCACAAGCTAAACAAACATCAAATAATTTATAAAGCTACCACAAAGAAATAAGAGGCCTTTTATGGTTAGGCTCCACCACAGAAACCCAAAAATAAATTGGGTAGCCGAGCTTTACCCTTATACAACCCAGATTACAAATGAATTAATTACAATCAAGAAATAATTTATGTTAGAGGGGGGGGGGTCTTCATTCTTAATTCTTCATTTCTTTTTTCTTCTTCTTTCTTCTTTTGGTTGGTTAGAATGTGGATATAGACATAGTCTTATGACCAATGTTCATCCTAATCTCCCATAACATTCATTCCAAATCCTAATTACAAAATTACATGAAAAAGGAAAAGTAAATCTAACTAAAACTTATAAAATAGAGATTAGCTAAACAAGCCACACAATTCTAAGAATGTATATAGATAAATTGGACTTAGCACCCCTACAAATGGGTAACCAAGTCCACCTGGCCTATTTTAGATTATGCTTAGGGATATAAGCAACCTGGATAGCAAAAGCATTTATATTTTTATTACAGTGCCCCTTAAGCACAATCCACTACAGAAGACAATGATTAGACTAAGATTGTCCTATCATTTAGTCTATGCACATAAACCCTAATATCCAGACTAAACATCACATCATAAAATAAAAATAAATATCAAACCATGCATCACCCTAACATAGGACTAGAAATGGTGACTTAGCTTAATGTGTGTGCCATTTAAGGCTTGTGTGGTATGTCTTAGCTAGGCTTTAAGGTTAGAATTTCCTAAGTATGAAGGGTTCAACTTAATGGGTAGTTTCATTTATGTGATTTAGTTGATTTGGTTGATTTTATTTGAAGATTTACTTTGGTTTGAATGAACCTACAATTGATTACTAAGTATTGTAAAGAAAGGAAAAGAGAAGATAACTTCTCTTTCCTCACTACTTTAAGTAATTTCTAAAGTAGATTCGTTATTGATTTTTGTTTAGTGAATGTTTTATTATGTGTTTTAATTAATCCTAAGTTTAGATTGACTCTAAACAAACCTATTCAAAAAGAAAGGCATTTTAAGATTAAGTAAAGTGAATTACAATCACAAAACACACAACACCTTATTTCTTTCCAGCATGTGTAACATGCATATGGATGAACCCTAAGCATATCTATACATGTAAATGGAAATATTAGCACACCTTAATGATGGATGCTAAGAGATGTTGCTTAATGAAATTTGGATGTTTTTATGATGCATGATTTTGTTAAGTGTAAAAGAGGGGGATTCTTTTATCCATTATTCAAATGCACATTTACATGTATGAAAGACATAAGTGAGTACAACATCATTATTTTCTACACGAGGGGTGTAAGGTACAAGACCTACTTGGGGATACTTAAATCCTCACAACCCCAGGGTGTCCAAACTAATATATCACTTTTCTTAAATACATGTGCATGTACAAAAAGAAATGCATGGAAAGAGAATCATGCAAAAGCTTTATGTTTGTTTGTTTGATTTTGGTTGTTTAATTTATATGTGCAAATGTGAAGGTCCCTCTTAAATAATAACATAGAAAAGAATAGGAATGGATTTAAGCAAGTGTTGTGTTCTTTTCAAATGAACTATACACTTTGCAAATCTTATTCAAGGCTATGTCAAAAGAGAAGAAAAGGAAAAGTCACATAATGCGCATCTTTATATTATACCCACATGCAAGCTTATAAATAATTATAAGTAGCATAACTTTCATTTGTAATATTTGATTTATAAGTTTTGAAAGTAATTTTAGATTTAATAGTGATAATAGCCATTCATATTCTTACTTTAGCCAAAACATGCAATTTGATATAAAAGAAACATTTCATTTTCAATTTATTTTTCAAAAGACATGGATACATGATTTATTATGACATACACATTTAGCATGCTAAAAAAGAAATAAAGTGATGTAAGCATGAAACTTTGCTCACCCTCAGTAATTCCTAAAGACAATCCTATGGAATAAGATTATTTAAAGTGAATCAAAGTTGGTTTAAGGAAATTTTAATTTTTGTTTTGAGTTTGATTTGATTTAGGAAATATGAGAAGGTTCGCTGGTCCTAACTCATTACCCCCATGTGTATATTATTTTAGTTTAATTTTAGAATCATTAGATTAATTTTATGTTTTGCTTAGGTTAAGGTGTACATTAAGTTCATTAATTACCCCTTTACCTATACCACTTTAACATATTTAACCAAATAATTATGAGCCAATGTATGACATAAAATGACATGGAATTTAAATTAGCAATGCACCTAAGAGAGAAAGGGGCCTAATGCATTTGGCTCATAATTAATGATTAATTAAGCTAAAAGATTTAATTTAAGTACTTTCATAACCCTTCCCACACATATGGGTTAAATATGATTTCCTTAAGCTACTTAGGTTATTGAACACCTAAGTATCTACCCAACAAGGAATTGATTAATTTCAAATTAATTTGATTTTAAAATTTTGATTAATTAAGCCATTTGATAAAGTGATTAAATTATTTAATTAATTTGCACCTTAATTAGATTTTTATCTAAATGAAATAAACTTAGGGGAAAAGATTTATGAGAGAACTCCTAATCTCATTCCCTAAGTCCATTCACTATTCTAAGGTAATCAGTAAACTTAATTAATGAATTTATCACTCTTTAATAGGTTAATTAATCACTTAATTAATTAAGATAGTGATAAGGAGTGAATCAAGCAGTTCCCATAATTAAACCATTAATAAATCCTAAGAAATTTAGGGGAGGCAAAGTCATCCCACTAAACTTACCTGAAAAGTCTTGAATTAATTAATGAAATAATTAGGGAGTAATTAACATAATTACATTCCCAATAAAACCCAAATTGCATGATATTTACTATTTAAAATCAACTAAACTTAATTTTATATTATTCCCCTTTGAAATAACTTCAAAATGCATTTGAGTTAGTATTTTTTTTTTTTTACATTTAGTTATGTAATTTTGAAGTTTCTGTGACTATTAGATAATTAAATCCCTAATTATATAACTAATCCCATCGACACCACATGGACTGCTGATGCGACGTGCACTTTCCACGTGGTGTAATGAGATTCATCACTTAAGTTATCACATCCTATGCTGCATCAGTCAGTGACGCTATGCAGTTTCTCCCCAGACCGTCCGATCAAAGATCAGATGGTCAGGATTAAACTGCGATTCTAATAGGATAAATTAGAGGATCTGACGTGTTTTAATCAGGACCGTCCATCCAAAACATGCAAGATGGATGGTGCATGATTCATCCCTGTGCTCTCCTGCGGGAGATGGTGACCGTCCATCCCTTAAGGCCTGATCCGAGCTCGATCGAGCTCGAATTGAGCTACAATTGATCACACACCATCTAAGAGCAAGAACAAAGGCATCCAATGGTTGAATTGCAATGGGATGAAACTTTCTTTCACAAAGGACCAAAGAATCCTACACCTGAGCTCAGTTTTGATTCATACCTCACCAGAGGCTATCAGTGGTGCTCTTAACCATCGAGGTAGCTTTGTCTACTTGAGACCAAGCCTTGTTGAAGGTTTGAAGGCTTGACATTGAGTAGATCCTCCAATTCACCAAACTCCTCTTCCTAGGCTTATGGCTTTGGTCTAGCTCCCTCCTCTCATGCCTTGGAAGCTTGGAAGAAGCTTTGGATGAACTCGATTGGGTCCTCTGAGGGTGCTTGTAAAAGGAATTTGGATTTGGTTGTGAATTGGCTAAGTTGGAATTCCTTCCTGCCTCCCCTTTTTTGGCTTGAAGAAATCAGGAATTGAGAAATGGGAAATGCTTGAGGAAGCTTGAAGGAACTTGGAGAATCTTGCTCTGAGTTTCCTACGCTCAATCGAATGTGAGTCATCTGAATTCAAGTGAAATTAGGGGGAGTATATCTCCCCCCACAAGGATCGGACGACCGAGAGGTGTTTTGCCATTTTGATGAGATGGACTGAGTTGGTTAGGCTATTTTCAGCTTCACATGATTTGGTTTTGGCAGAGGAGTGGAGTGGTGAAGCTTCCATGTGCTTGAAATGAGAGTGGGAGTGATTCCATGTGAAGAATTTCCCATTGGGTGGTCGATTTTGGCCTTGGGTTGGGTTTGGCTGACCCAAACCCATTGGGTCATGTGCACCACACTCATTAGTGTCCACCTGGTCCACTAAGAGGGTGCCAAGTGGCCATGAAAAGGATATGACCAAATTCCAAGTGGACTTATCCATAGGTTACCCCTTGACCTAGGGGTAAAAATGGTCATTTGGCTTTGATTTCACTTTGGGCAGATTTAGAATAGTTTGACATTGGGTTGGTCCAAATTTCAAAGAATTTGGAGTTGATTTGTTGTCATTTGGCTCATGTTGACCCATTTAGGTCAAATTGGGTCAACTTGACCAATTGGTCAAATTGGATCAAACCAAGGGTTGGGTCAAGTTCATATGACCATTTGAAATGTGTTGGAATCATTGGTTTGGTTCAATTTGGTTTATATTTGGTTTTGGTTCATTTGATTTCATTTAGGTCAAATTGGTCAAGTTGACCAATTTGACCCATTTGATCCAATTGGGTTAGGTCATGCATTAGTTTAGGTTCGGTTGGTCATTTGAAATGTGTTGCAAGCTTTGGTTTCAATCAATTTTGGTTTGGTTTTATTTTGGCTCAATTTGACCTTTAAGGTCAAGTTGGGTTCATGGTCAATTAGGCTAGGTTAGGTCTAGTTGGCCAATTGAGGCTTTAGTCAAGTTCAATAAGTGGTTTAGAATGATTTTGACCCATTGGTTGCAATAAATTTGGCTTATATCAAGTTTTGACATATTTTTGACTTTTTAGGTCAAGTTAGGTCAACTTGGGTAAAGTGGCCAATTGGGCTAGGTTAGGCCCAAATAATGACTTGGTCAAGTTCAAACAGAGATCATGAATTAGTTTTGATCAATGGTTTCAATCAATTTGGCCTATGGTGGATTTTGGCTAGTTTAGGTTTCATTTTGGCTAAGTGCTGACTTTGTCAACCCTTAGGTTCGACTTGGTTTGACCCAATTTGAGTGATTATCATCTCATGATGATTGTTGCTCACAATGTGAGGCTTAGGTGGGCTTAGTTCAATCCAATTTGGGTAGCATTAGAATTTAGCTCAAAAGGGGTATTTTAGGTCACTTTGGGTCAAGTGAGCCTAAGTGAGTCAATTAGCTTGATCAAGGCTTGATTCAAGTTTAGTTGAACTCACATATGGACTTATGATTGAAATATAAATCCATTTGCAATGATTTGGAGTCAAATGGGTTTTGAATCATTTGATACAATTTCAAGTTCAAAAGATGAACATGGGTTTGATTTGGGCTTAAGTTTTGAATTTAGTTTTGGTTTGATGATTGAAGTTTATGTTTATATTTGGATTCATGATTGAAGGGTTAACTGAATCATGAAGGAAATCCAAGGATTTGGATTGATTTGAATTTGATTTGGCTAAGTTCAAGAACTTGACTTGAAGAAGCATAGATTGGATTTAGGTTAGATTTGGGTTTGAGTTTTGAACTTAGTTTTGGTTATTTGAATTTATATTTCATTTGTATTTGTGAATATAAATGAGAATATAGGTGGATTATGAGAAAATCTTTTGAATTTGAATTGATTTGGATTTGATTTGAGCTAAGTCCATAAGATGGAATCAAAGGGACTTAGGAAAGATTTTTGAAATTGGAATTGAGTTTTGGATTTAGTTTTGGTTATTTTAATTTATATTTCATTTATATTTGTGAATATAAATGATAATATAAATGGGTTATGAGAAAATCTCTTGAGTTTGAAGTGATTTGAATTTGATTTGAGCTAAGTCCATAAGATGGAATCAAAGTGACTTATGAAAGATTTTTGAACTTGGAATTGAGTTTTGGATTTAGTTTTGGTAATTTGAATTTATATTTCATTTATATTTGTGATATAAATGACAATAAATAGGTTATGAAAAATCCGAGTTTGAAGTGATTTGAATTTGATTTGAGCTAAGTCCATAAGATGGAATCAAAGTGACTTAGGAAAGATTTTAAATTTAGAATTCGATTATGGGTTTCAATCATTTGGAATTGATTCATGATTTGAGAAAATTTATTGGAATTGATTTAAGGTTTATTTTGGAATTGAAGTTGATTTGAGTTTGGAGTTCGATTTGAAAGAAGGAAGTGAGAATTTGGTTCAAGCTATAGGGTAGGCAAATTTTCATAACACCCCTAAGGCATAACCTATTCCTATGGCTAACTCTTCTAAGTCTCTAGGGTTAAGTTAAGTGTTCACCTAATCACTAGAAGTGTCGTAAGACTAAAGAACTCTTAGTGTATAAGAGGAGTCCTATGTCTAAGAAGGAGGGGTTGAGAGCTCATTCTAAAAATGAGGTCAACAAGGGGTAATAGTTTGGATCATGACTCTTGCCCACATCCTCCGGCTTCCTAGGCTCTGGTAACTAGAAATCAGGCTTCTTTAAGAGGTTCTTAAAAATCTTCCTGACTACCTCCCTCTTGAATGAATATGGTTTATTCATTTTTTCAATAATAGTAGGTAAATAGTAGTTACCTAGTGGTGGATAGGAATATTGTCGGCGACAAGTGGTTGCCGGCCAGGTGGAACTTAGGCGATGACTACGAGGTGGTGGCAAAGGAAGTGGTAGGGGAGACTGCTGAGCTTGAAGTCTATCTGACTAAACCCTAGCTGGTTGTTTTCCCTTATCAAGGCCGGATCGCCTCGCTTCTTCTCAAATGCCTTATGATCACCGACCGATCTTGAAAAGGTAAATGTTTGACCTCCCCTTGTAGACTAGCCACCTTATTCATTAATTTCTCAAATGTCCTAATCCCCCATAACATTTATCCTAATCCTAATGCAAAATTATATTAAAAGAAGGAAAGTAAATCTAGCTATACCTACAAAACAAATGTTAGCTAAACACACCATACAACCCAAGCAGTTATATGAATAATTTGGACTTAGCACCTTACACATGGGTAACCAATCCCACTTGTCCTAAATTGGGCAATGCTTAGGGGTATAAGCAACTTGCACAGTAAAAGTATTTATATTTTTTTATTACAATAACCCCTTAAGCACAACCCCCTGCAAAAAAACATGATTAGGCAAATAATGGCCTGTGGGCAGAAATTTTATTATTCCTGCCTTCATCTGTCCTCCTTCTTTGTGGAAAGAAAGAAGGTAAATGAAAATTGGAATATAAAAGCCTTGGTTGGATGCCACGTAGATCGACAAATGTACTTATTAGGGTGATCGGGTATGACATTGAGAGAGAGAGAGAAATCACCACCATATACACCTAATCACCAAAATAAGGACTCTTAAAGATGTTGGATCGTTGAAGTATACCAGAGATTCTTCCCCTACTTTACATAGAAAAGTAAAGTAGGTTTATTTTAAATCGGGTTCATTAAGTTCTTTATAGGGGCAAGCTCCCATAGTTAATTATATTCTAAGGAATGGAGATTCCTTAGAAAAACTCTCAATTAAGGTAAATGATCGTTGTCTCTAAAGATTTCAATAGAGTAGGACTATCAATCGACTAGTTCATTTTTAAAGATCAAATGGGATTGATCAAAGAGAGAGTTATTATCAAAGCCAAATGGAGATAAATAGGAGATGCTCACGATACTAGGAAACCTAAGGAGCATCTCAAACTATCTTATGATTGGGCTTTACATTTTTGAAATTGAATTAATTTGTTTGAGTGAATTTTCATTAGAATGCTAGGGCATATGATTCCATAATACAAGGTTATAGAAATGCCTAAGAGGTTGGGATTTATGCTTATGGCCCACAAAGGAGAGAAGCAACCTCAGAACCTTAATCTAGGGAGCTTTAGTAAGGGCCAAAACACAACCTAAATCTAAGGCAAAAATGGGTATTCGATTTGCCTCCACAAGAGAGGACAAACCACCGGACTACTTGGATTTACAACCACTTGGGGGTGGCCACCAACTAACTCCTCCTACGATTTTAAATTTATGTAGGCAAGTCATATGCTTTATTCAAGATAGTTGGGCTATTATTTAGAAAGAGACTAAGTTCTTAAACTTACTCCCTAAGAGACTAAATCATGTACGACCATGAGTAATGACTTAAATATAATTCAAATCATATTACATTTTATTTTCATTTTTGGAACAATCATTTGACTCAAGCTTATAGGATTCATATGCCTAATGCATGAGAAATAAGGTTATTGGCCAAAATTAGTGAGAAGGGAGGAGGTGTGTTTCCATGATGGCTCTCACAGGTCAAGCCAAGTTTCTCTGGCAAAGGTGGAAGCCCTCCAATCAAGAGTGAAATAAGATGCATTTATGCATGATATTATAATATAAGAATTACTCATCCAGTTAAGGGGTTTCTAATTCTTTTATCTTGATTTTAATCCTAAGCTTTAGGTGACATTATGAGTTCTTTATTTTAATTTTAAATTGTTAAATTTAGTAGAAGATTTTTTTAAAGAGTCTAATCATCATCCAGGCCATATATCAAGCAAGGAAGAAACTAGAAAAAGGATGCCATCTTAATGCACAAGCTAAATAAATCATCAATCAATTTATAAAGTTAATGTAAAAGAATAAGAGACCAATTATGGTTGGGCACCACTGCACAAACCCACAAAATAAATTGATAGCTGAGCTCTACCCTTATACAACCCAGATTACAAATGAATTAAGTATGATTAAGCAAGGAATTCATTGTTATGGGGGTCTTCAAGCTTTATTTCTTCATTCTTCTTTTCTTCTTTCTTCTTTGGTTCCTTCTTTTGGATGGTTGGAAGGTGGATGCTCCAAAGGCTTCACATAGTATGTAAGTCAAAGCTTTATAACCAATTCTCATCCTAATCTCCATAATAATCATTCAAAAATCCTAATTGCCAAAAATTACATGAAAAGGGAAAAATGGGAATCTAATTAACACCTGTAAAATAGAGATTAGCTAAAACAAATCATACAATGGCCTATTGGATTTTGCATAGGGGTATAAGCACTTGCACATCAAAAGCATTTATAATTTTTTTTATTACAGTGCCCTTTAAACACAATCCCCTGCAGAAGATAATTATTAGACTAAGATCACCCTACTATTCAGTCTACACATATTCACCCTAACATCCAGTCTAAAATATTACATCATAAAATAAAAGCAAACATCAAACCATGCACCGTCCTAACCTAAAGCTAGAAGTGGTGACTTAGCTTAATGTGTGTGCTTTAGAGGTTTGTGTGTTATGCTTAGCTATGGTTTTAAGTTAGAGTTTTCTAAGTGTAAAGAATGTTCAACTTAGAGAAGGGTTTCATTTAAGTGGTTTAGTTATTGTGGATTGATTTTATTTTATGTTTTGATTTAGGTTCAAGTGAATCCTACAATTAATTACTAAGTTGTAAAGAGAGGGAAAGAGAAGAGAACTTCTCTTTCCTTCCCTAACCTAAGTAATTTCTAAAGTGGATTCATATTTTAGTTTTGCTTAGTTTTATTATGTGTTTTAATTAATCCTAAGTTTAGATGAACTCTAAAAAAACTTATTCAAAAGAAAGATATTTTAAGATTAAGTAAAATGAATTAAATTCATAAAATACATCACTTCATTTCTTTCCTAACATGTATAACATGCATATGAGTGAATCCTAAGCATATCTATGCATACAAAATGGAAATGCTTAGCACACTTTATGATGCATGCTAAGTAACTTATTTAAGAAAATTTGAATGTTTATGATGCATTATTTTCATTAAGTAGCAAAGGGGTTTCTTATCCAATTTTTACATGCACATATGAGTGTATGAAAGGCATAAGTGAGTACGTGCCATTGTTAGCACCAGGGGTGTAAGGTACAAGATCTACTTGGGACTACTTAAAGCCTCGCAACCCTGGGGTTGTCCAGATTAATATACCACTTTCCTTAAATACAAGCATGTTTACAAAAGAAATGAATGGAAAGAAAGATGTAAAAGTTTGTATTTGTTTGTTTGATTTTGTTTATGCAATTTATATGTGTAAGTGTAGGTATCCTTCTTAAGTCATATCATAGGAATGAATAGGAAATGGAATTAGGAAAGTATTATTTTCTTTTCAAATAAACTATATATTTTTCCAAATCCTATTCAAAACTATACCAAAAGAGAGAAGAAGGAAAACTACACTAAGCACATCCTTATATTTTACTCACATGAAAGCTTATAAGTAAGATATATGTAAAACACTTTCAGTTTTGATAATTTATTCATATATATTAAAAATAATTTGGATTTAATAGTGATAATAGCCACTCATATTCTTAGTTTAGCCAAAACATGCAATTTTGACATAAAGAAAACATTTTTATTTTGAATTTGATTTTTTAAAAGCATGAATGTATGGAATCATATGAAACACACATTTAGTATGTTAGAAAAGAACTAAAGTAATGAAAGCATGTAAACACATTCACCTTAATTAATTCCTAAAGACAATCTTATGAAATAAGAAAGCTTAAAGCAAATCAAAGTTTATTTAGTGTGATTTTTTTATTTGATCTTGAGTTTAATTTAATTTGAAAAATGTGAATTGAGTTTGCTATTTTTAACCCATTCCCACATGTTTTTGATATTTTTATTCAATTTTTAGGTGATTAGATTCATTTTATATTTTGATTAGGTTAAGGTATGAATTAAGCATGTTAATTTCCCCTTACCTACACCACCTTAGCATAGCTAATCAAAAAATTATGAGCCAATGAGATGACATAAACCATAAAAGGAATTTAAATTAGCAATGCACCTAGTAAGAAAATGGGCATAATGCAATTTGGCGCATGATTAATGATTAATTAAACTAAGGGGTTTAACTTAAGTAATTTCATAACACCCCTCACACATATGAGTTGAATTTGATTTCCTTAATTATACTTTTACTCTTGAACACCTAAGCATCTATCCAAAATGAATTAATTAAGTTCTAGAAAGTTTGAGAATTTTATGAAATTAAATAAGAGGGTAATTAGTGAATTAACCCTAAATTAAGAGAGGATTAAGGAAGAAAAGGGGGTTTAAGGAATAGCTTAGGGGAAATGCCAAAAATTATTCCCTAAACCTCTTATTCATTGAAACAGACCTTAATCAACTTTAAAAAAGGATTAAATCAGTAATCAAATCCTTAATTAACCTTACTTATATTGAGGGGATAATTAGGAAATGAATTAGCAATTTTCCCAATTAAGCCACCAATAAATCCCAAGAAAATTAAGGGAGGTAGAAGTCATCCACCAAAATACATTCAAGAAGTTTGAGAATAGTTAGTGGATTAATTAAAGAGTAATTAACAAATTAACATTCCCAATAAAATCCAAATTCAGAGAAAAGAACTATTCAAAATTAATCAAAATCAATTTTAGAATATTCTATGTTCAATTATCTTCCATTTCAAATTATTTCATATATTTCTAATTTTTCTATGTTGAGATATGAATTTTAGAAGCTTAGGTGATTAATTAGAATTATTTAAATCCCTAATTAAATACTTAATCTATCGCCACGCAGCTACACGATGCACTTTACATGCATCGCTCGGTTGGTAATTTAAATCAGCACATCATAGTGTGTGGCGACGCGCTTTCCTCAACCGTCGATCAAGTATCGATAAGATTAAAGTGGGATCGAGGATTAAATATAAATGAATTATGCATTTTAATCTCAGTCGTCCATCCAAAATACATATGGACAGCCAGAGATCCATCCCTGTAATTGCCTGTGAGCCATGGAGACCGTCCATGTTTGAGGCCATGATCCGAGCTCAATTGAGATCGGATTGGGATGAAACTCAACCCACACCATCAACATGCATCCTATATCACATCTAATGGTCAAGATCCTATGCCATTAACATTTCTTTCACAAAGCTCCAAACCACATTGAATTTAAGCTCAAAAAAATGGCATACCTCATCGGAGGTGATCGCCAATGCTTGTTTTCCTTGGAGAAGCTTTATCGGGTTGAGATGAAGCTTTGCTAAAAGTTTGCAGGGCTGAGGTTCAGTGGATCTTTCTATGGGTCACCTCCTTCTTTCCTTGAGCTCAACCTTGATCGAATTGGATCTCCTTTGCTTCAAGAACTTGAAAGAGAGCTTGGGCAAGCTCGATTGAGCTCACTGATGGAGTGTGCAAAGGGAATTGCATTGACTTTGAGTATGGAGTGAATTAACTTTTCAATAGACCTCCCGTATTTTCAAACTCTGAAAACTAAGAAATGAAGTTTTCAAATCCTCTTTAAGAAGCTTGGGAAGACTCTCTAAGGCTTGCTATGAGTTCCTAATCTTCAATCGATAGAGGAGAAGTTAGAATTGAAATGAATTAGGGGGAATATATCTCCCCCTTTAATAATCAAATGGTCAAGCATAAGCTTGACATTTTGATCCAATTGCCTTGATTCAAAGGGTTTGTTAGGCTATTAGGATTGTCCTTGAGATTGATTTGACCAGAGGAGTGGAAATATGAACTCCTCGAGTGCTCAAAATAAGTGGAGCCATGATTCCCATGTGGCCATTTCAAGGAGAGTGGTCGGTTTGGCCATTGGGTCAAGTTGGGCTGATCCAAACTCATTGAGTTATGTTCATTAAGTCCATTGGTGATAATTTGAGCCACTAAGAAGATGCCAAGTGGGTATGGAAAGGATTTGACCAAATTTCAAGTGTAATAGGCCAAAATTTATCCTATGGCTTAGGGGTAAAATTGTCATTTAGCTAATTTTTGATTTTGGATATATTTGGTATGTTGAGAAAATAGGTTTGGCCAAGTTTCATTGGATTTGGAGTTCATTTGATATGGTTTGTCTCATATTAGCCCATTTAGGTCAAAATGGGTCAACTTGGGTCAAGCTCATATGACCATTTGAAATGTATTGGTGGCTTTGGTTTGATTCAATTTGGTTTAGGTTTGAATTTGGTTCATATGACTTCATTTAGGTCAATTGGGTAAAGTTGACCAATTTGACCCATTTGACCTATTTGAGCTATGTCATAGGTAGGTTTAGGTTTGGTTGGTCATATGAAATGGATTGTTATCTTTGTTTCAAATCAATTTTGGTTAAGTTTAAATTTGTCTCAATATGACCTTTTAGGTCAAGTTGAGTTCAAGATCAATTGGGCTAGGTTAGGTCCAGTTGGCCAATTGAGGCTTTGGCCAAGTTCAACAAGTGATTTGGAATGAACTTGACCCATTGGTTTTAATCAGTTTGGCTTAGATCAAGTTTTGACACATTTTGACTTTTTAGGTCAAGTTAGGTCAACTTGGGTCAAGTGGCCATTTAGGCTAGGTTAGGCTCAAATGTTGACTTGGTCAAGTTCAAACATTGATCATGAATGAGTTTTGATCAATGATTTCAATCAATTTGGCATATGGTGGATTTTAACTATGTTGGGTTTCATTTTGGCTAAGTGTTGACTTGGTCAACCCTTAGGTTTGACTTGGTTTGGCCCAATTTGATTGGTTGATCATCCCATGATGATTGTTGATCATGATGAGAGGCATAGATAGGCTTAGTTCAATCCTATTTGGTTAGGATAGAATTTGGCTCATAAGGGGTACTTTAGGTCATTTTGGGTCAAGTGCCTAAGTGGGTCAAATGGCTTGGTCAAAGCTTGATTTGAGTTTGATTGAACTTGTATATGGACTTATGATTGAAATATAAACCCATTTGCATGTGGTTTGAAGTCAAGTGGGATTTGATTCATTTGATAATTTCAAGTTCAAAGGGTGAACATGAAATGAATTTTGGCTTAATTTTTGAATTGAGTTTTTATTAAATGATTGAAGTTTGTGTTTACATTTGGATTCATGATTGAAGGATTGATTGAATCATGAAGGAAAATCAAGAGTTTGGCTTGATTAAATGTTGATTTGGCTAAGTTCAAGATTTTGACTTGAAAGGCTTAGGTTGGATTTTGAATGAGTTTCAGTTTGATTTTTGGAATTGATTTTGGTTGTTTGAATTTATATTTCATTTATATATGTGAATATAAATGAGATTATAAATGGGTTATGGGAAAAATTCATGAGTTTGGAGTGATTTGAACATGATCTAGGCTAGTCTTTAAGAGGGAAATTAAGGATTTAGGAAAGATTTTGGAGTTTGGAATTTGAATTTTGGATTTGATTTCATTGATTTGAATTTATATTTCATTTATATGTGTGAATATAAAGGAGAATATAAATGAGTTATGAGAAAATTTTATGAATTTGAATTGATTTGAAAATGACTTAGGCTAAGTCCATGAAGGGAAATCAAAGGACTTAGGCAAGATTCAGATTTTGGAATTTTAACTCGAAATTTGATTATGGGTTTCAATCATGGAATTGAATCATAGATTTCAATCATGATATTGATTTAAGTTTGGAGAAAATCAAATAAGTTTGATTTGGAGTTTGAGAAAATCAATTAGGATTGATTTGAAATTTGACTTGAAGGAAGGAAGTGAGGAATGGTTCAAGCTAAAGGTAGGAAAATATTCCTAACACCCCTAGGGCATGACCTAATCCTATGGCTAACCCTTCTAAGTCTCTAGGGCTAGGTTAACTATCCACCTAATCACTAGATGTGTCTTAAGACTAAGGATCTCTTAATGTCTAAGAGGAGTCCTATGTCTAAGATGGAGTTGTTGAAAGCTCATCCTAAAAATGAGGTCAACAAAGGGCGCCCAATAGGTGTGGTGTGATTGACAAGGAACACCACACATATTGGTGTTGATCGAAATGATCAACAACATTGAAAGATCACAAGTACTAACAGAAATAATCTACCCCTAACCCAAGGTGTAGAAGGAATCTAGAGCTTATGTGGGCTCCAAAAATTTGCCACCGACCTCTCGATAATTTTTGAATTTGAATTGAAGTGAGTGATTTGAAGTGTCAGTGTAATTTTTTAGAAGAAAGATGGAATAGTAGATAAGACACAATCCAGAGATTTTGCCCTCATTTTATGAGGACTTTAGATCTGGTTCCAGGTTTCCTATAGGCGCAAGCACCTATAGTTAATTACCCCTCCCAATACGTGAGAGAGAACTTTTGATTAAGGCTAATCATTAGATCACTAAATGCATAGCGTAATGAAGAATATAGAGTTTCAAAATTTAAGATATGAAATTTATCATTTCAGCTTAAACTGGATGGTTAAGGGAATGATGATGTGCCCAATCTAGATCTCATGGTTTCGTCATCCCGGGCAGTCGCGGTCCCTAGTCTACTTAGTTAGAGGAGGTAATCAACCCAACCTGACAAAAGGATCCTCATCAGCAACACATGTGTTACGTCATCCAAGAAATCCTTATAGACTAGGGGTGGTGTTTGTCTAAAGAGATAGAGTTAAGTCTACCTTAGCTGATAGAGGGATATTTACCCTATCAACTATACCCTATGATTCATAACTCAAAGGGCAGAGCCATTGGGGAGCATACGGGCTACGGTCGTGATAGTAATATAATGGAGCCGGGCTGGCTAAACCACCTGATCAGAGGACTTTGTTGTAACTGCTTCATCTGTGGAACCTACTAGCCAAGCCACACAGTCAGAGGACACGAGACACATCCTTACTAGCGTGAGATTAATTGAGAGTGAACATAGTAGAGGAACACTTGATTTGACATTGGCTCCTTTGTGAGCTAGAATTTTTTTTAATTTGTCACCCCCGACAAACAGTTGCCGAAGGTGGATGGATTGAGTTTGATTTAAGTTTTAAATGATATAATTCTATTTAAGCAATTTTAGATTGCTACTTAAAAATTGATTAATTAGAATATGTTTAAGAGCTTTAGATCCTGTCAACTCTGTTTAACTACTAACAAAGGATTACATCTAATGTCACCCAACATAATCAGTTTCTCAGATATTTCACTGATTTGAAACTCTTATTATAAGTTTTTAGGTTTTGTTAACCCGGACCCAGTCTTAAAACTAAACTGAGAAACAATCCACGCAGCATCCTCAGTCACTTGAATTTAAGCATTTAACATAGTGTCGGGGCCCATGCAGGTGTCTAAATCATTTAATTTATTATTTCAGATCATGTTGACTCTATTAATTTAATAATAGAGGATCAGATCTACTATCATATGACTGAATTACATTCTCAGAGATTTTATTAGATTAAAAATATTATAATATAATTATTATATTTTTAGGCTTTGTTAACTCGGACCCGATCCTAAGACCAAACCGGGAATCAACCTGCGTAGTATCCTCAGACACTAAGTTTAAGCATCCAGTATAGTGTCGAGGCCCATGCAGGTGTATTTTTAGATTGCTTACATAATTTTAAGGTATTTAATTTGAATTTTAATCATGTTTTATAATGAATGCAAGAGTTCAATTGAAGCCTTAATTAATGCCTTCTGTTCGCTTGTACGATGTGTTGCAAATTTGGTGGCATAGAAGATGTTATAGATTGATCTAATATCTTATTAAAATTTTCAGATTAATATTTAATTGATTTCAATTTAGCCTGCATAGCCTTTTTAGATATTAAAATTTGCACTTTAAATCTTTATGTCTGAGCACATGCAGGCGTATCTAAGCATGCCTTCATTAACATCTTCTGTTCGGTTGTACAAAGTGTTGTGAATCCGGTGGCATAGAAGACCTTGTAAATTGATCTAATATTTTATTAGAATTTTTAGATTAGTATTTAATTGATTCCAATTTAGCCAACGTAGTCTTTTCATACATTAAAATTTGCACTTTAAATCTTTATGTCTGAGCACATGCAGGTGTATCTAAGAATGCCTTAATTAACGCCTTATGTTCGCTTATATGATATGTTGCGAATCTGGTGGCATAAGAGATGTTATAGATTGATCTAATATCTTATTAGGTTTTTTAGATTAATATTTAATCGATTCAAATTTAGCCTGTGCCTTTTTCAGACATTAAAATTTGCACTTTAAATCTTTATGTCCGAGCACATAAATGTGTATCTAAGAATGCCTTAAATTAATGCCTTATGTTCGCTTGGATGAAATGTTATGAATCCGGTGGTATAAGAGATGTTATAGATTGATCTAATATCTTATTAGATTTTTTAGATTAATATTTAATCGATTCCAATTTAGCCTGCACAGCCTTTTCAGACATCAAAATTTGCACTTTAAATCTTTATGTTCGAGCACATGCAGGTGTATCTAAGAATGCCTTAATTAACACCTTATGTTTGCTTGTATGATGTGTTGCGAATCCGTTAGTGTTTGGCATTTTAGATCTTGTTTAATTATTTATATTAATATTTATTTGTTTGCATTTAGTTCATATCTTAGCTCGTGATCGCTAAAAAGCTTATAGACTCATTCTTATTTAAAGACCTGTAGAATTTTTTTTGTGGGTAGGTTTGGCCTCTATTCATCATGTTTCATTTAAATTTAATTTTAAGCTTATTAATACTCTTATTTAATCATATTCAAACTTTGTGTCAATCCAAATTTCGGCAGCCTCCTGACGTCTTTCCCACGTAGGGGGCTACATCGTGGGCTATTCGACCTTCCCGTCAGCTCTACTGAGTATAACGGTCAATGTCTTGCGATACTGCAGCCGTAGTATTCTACCCGTTAGCTCTACTGAGCATAACAGGGTCTTCAAACACTGTAGCCTATGTACTTAAAGTGACATTTGTGCTACAAAAATGACATTGCCATAAAATATGGGGAAAGAATGCATTCAGGATGTTAGTGGTGATAGAAATCAGACAGGGAAACCCAAAATAATTTAGCTATCAATGAGAAATCTTCTGGATCTCCATTGCCTCCTAAAATATTTCTTTGTACACATATCTAGACCTCTTGCTTCAATGGCCTTTCACTGTAATTCAGAGGAACTCTCTCCAAATCTAAACTTAGTTAAATGCATGGCATTATTTAACAAACAATTCATTGGTAACGAAGCAGAGCTAATGTTACTGCAATCACTAGTGGTTTCTGAAGACACATATAACATATCTTTCTCCTTCAATGCAAAGCCATCAAATCCTTCAGTCTTATATTCCCTAAGTTGCTTCAACTGAACATCATTCCCCATCTCCAATTGACTGTCAGTTCGAATTGATGGAAAAGTTTCTCTATCCTAGAGAAGAGATTTATTCTCAGAATAGCCTTCAATCTTCACATGATGGCCATCAGAATTTGAATCAAGAAGCCTACCAACAGAACAACTACTATCTCGCACCCTTCTTAATACGTTTAACCGAGTTTCGTCTATAAGGCCAAAGGTCCTAGAAATTATTTGTGATCCATTTATTGATTGATGCAAGCGAAGAGACAATTCCTGATCAGGAACAATATTGTTTTAAGTATGCTATTTCACTGAATGAATAATGCCAAGCGCAACCTTCGCAACCTCAGCAGGAATCCTCACCACCGATGCTCTATTCGTCGTATTCTTTCTCACCTTACCTTTTATGATCACCACCTTCTCCGAAATTGACTTTCCCTCCCTCACCAAATTCTTCAACAAAAACCTAAATCCAACTCGGGATTCAAATTTATTGGGATCTTTACTGCGAAATATATGAACAGGGCAACAATCAACGTAGAAAAACTTGTCAGCATCTAGCTGAGAAGTCTAAATATTATAGTGATGCAAGTGTACACATGCGCGGTGAACTCGGAAAGAACATGCAATATAGCCAAGAATCCCCTTTCCCAACTCTGAAATCTCCAAAGAGCAGTATGAACATACCTTGGAAGATTTGATGCCATCAAGGCAATCATAGCAGAGGAGAACTATACACCATTGGCTATTGAGTGTTCGGAGCTGGCCTATGGCATCACTAATAAAAAAATGAAGACCACATTGATGTCAACTAGAAAAATCAGGCGATGAAATGGGTGAGCAAGAAGAAATGTAGGAAAGGGAGCTTTCACTTCTCAAGTCACATGCATCCATGCCTATATTGCTGCTCTTCTCTTCTCCATCAGGGCAGTGGGGGGTTCGGCTGGTGCGTTCAATTTCCCATCCAAGAGAAAGTGAGAGTCGAGGGATTGGGAGGATTTTGTTCAGCTGGGAGACAGATGGACAGAGAGGGGGATTCATTTCCTCAGCTAGGAGGAAGAAAGCTCCAGACATTTTTCTTGCTCGTGCTTCCCACAGAGAATGCAAGATCTACCCTGCTCGATTGAGATTTTTTTTTACTTGCGTGTGGATGACGAGATAAGGTAAGGGTGATATGTGAGGGATAATGTGGTAGCTCCTTATTGGCCAGATGGGAGGTAGAGGCATGGGAGTGGGTGGCTGTAAGTTTCGAGGCATTGATTAGTTGTGATTAAGAGATAAATAAGTGGATTT
This sequence comes from Cymbidium sinense, assembly GCA_021442155.1. Classification (NCBI taxonomy): domain Eukaryota; kingdom Viridiplantae; phylum Streptophyta; class Magnoliopsida; order Asparagales; family Orchidaceae; genus Cymbidium; species Cymbidium sinense. The sequence goes on from CM038226.1 coordinate 4,741,585, forward strand.
ATCTCAAAATGCGTGCTAATTTTGATGAAATTTTAAGTGAAAACTTAATCAAATTGGATGTCTATTATAGATAATTTTGACATTCCGGATGCAATGGCGTAGTCCGTTTCATGAACGGAGGTCGTTCACATCATCGCAGCTTCTCAACTTTGATATGCTTGCAAGCATGTTGATGACTTGAGTGTTTGATCAATTGATTATTAAGTTATGCAATATTTATATCCTGACCAATTTAATATTCTGAACATGATGGCAAAGTCTGTTCGTCAATCGGAGGTTATTTGGTTATCGTCGCAGCTTCCCAGCATTGATATATGTGTTGACACACTGATAGCTCAAGCGCTTAATCGATTGATCGTTAGATTTTTACAATATTTATATTTTGATCAATTTTGACATTCTAAATGTGAAGGTAAAGTTTGTTCACTAATTGGAGGTCATTTTGACCATTTTCAGTGATGACCAGGACATTTTGAGTCCCGATTTGATCGGTGACTTTCGCGGCCGCCCTCACTGAACCGGCTTGAATATGAACTACGAACACTGTCACCTTCGAAGTCCGTCGAATTTAAGTTATAGGTTTGTCTTGATTTATGACACATATGTGGAGGTCAACAAATGCCCCCCAACAAATTTGATTGGTGCATGGAGTGAGTCACATTGTTGAAAACTAGTTGACCTTTTGGGCTGGCCATAGAACTTGGATCATTTCAGCTTTCAACTTCCCTGGATTCACTGAAAAGCTTCTTCCACCATCTACACTCTACTTCAATGGGTTTGCTGAAGATCTTTTTCTTTTGTGTTATTATAGATTTGGATTTCTTCTGACCCTTGCTTCATGCTTGACCGAGTTGGATGTAGGAATTGATTTGTTTGCTTTGAGATTTGAAATTCCTTATGTCCTAGCTTTAAGCTTGACAGACTTGATGAAGGATTGACCTAATTTGTCTATATTGAATTGTCAAAGTGTATGTATCCACTAAGTCCTGTGCTTGCTACTTTGATGGACTCGTTGAAGGATGCATACAGATGACCCAGCCTTCCGGCTCATATTATGTCAATATTAAGTTATCAGTCTAGCACTATGTGCTTTAATAGACTGAATAACCATGAAATTCTTTTAGCTCAACCATTGCCTTTGTGAGAACTATAGAATCGCTTCCATGGTCCTATGCTTTCTGCTTTGGCAGACTTGATGAGGAAATTGGCTTTGATCTATGCTTTGTGCTTTTGGACTTTTTGAATACTTCTTCTTGAGAGTTTGAAATTTGTATTTTCCTCCTGTCCTGGCTTTGTACCTTGGTGAACTTAATAAAGTTGATAGTTTTTGGTCTTAGATAGCAATACGTAACTGAAACGAAGTATGCTAGACTTCTTAAAGATTCAATCTCGAAATTCAAAATTTATATTTATCTCCTATCCTGGCTTTGTACCTTGATAGATTTGACGGAGGAAAGTCATGAATTATCTTAAAGACTTGTCAAGTGATACGAAATTACCTTCTGTCTCAGCTTTCTACTTTCGTGGGCTTATTGAAAGATTTCTGTCGATGACCTAGCCCTTAGAGCTTGTGTTGGGTCAATGATAAATAGTCATCAATCCTATGCTTTGCGCGTAATGAACATATTGATGTCATAACTCCCTTAGTTTAGTCTTTGGCTTTGTATGAACATTGGGGTGACTTTCTCGGTCCTTTGTTTTTTGCTTAGCTGGACTTGCTGAGGAAGAGTTTCTTTCAGTCTTTGCATTCTACTTTAATATACTTATTGAAGGAATTAAAATTTCATAATTTTCATTGATACCAAACTCGACTTAGTGCCTTCTCGAGTAAGGATATTTTGTTGAATTTTGGAGATGACCTTACGACCATTAGAGATGAACTCCCAGTCTCGGCCACTTGAACTCACCAAGTTGGAGGGATTTGGAGATTTAGATGCTTTTGTCTTTGATGTAACAAAGTAGGGGGATCCCTTACTACGGTCTTTATGACGTATTAAGTAAGCGGATCTGTCAGTGACTTGGCCATATTTGGGCTTATTGAGTCCGACCTTATGCACCTACTTGAGTATTGGACTTGAGCAATTTATGGAGGATTTTATCATCGGGCTAATGAGATGGGGGATCACTTACTGCGGCCATTGTGGCGTGTTGACTAAGCAGACCTGTCAACGAATCGATCATATTTGAGCTTATTGAGTTCGACCTTATGCACCCACTTGAACCCTAGATTTGATGTATGAATGGAAGATGTGTTTTCAACTTGATTTATTGAAGTTTGCAAACTTAAAAATTTCTCTTTTTGGTCGATAAGACTTTAAGACTTATGAACTTTGAATATATATTTTGAATATGTATACGGGGATTTCATCCTTTGGCATGATGTCAACCCAAATATAACAGAAAGGTCCCTTGTTTCACAGGGAGAGTCTAATATTTTGCTATAAAATTTAAAAATGCCCCCTGTCTAACAGGGAGATTTTACTTCATTTCAGAAATGCATTCTTTTATTATAAGAGAATTTCCAAGCAAAACTTACACATGTAATTAGTCTTCTCAGTACCATGACCAATTCCCCTACTTGAAAAGCTCAAGGACGTACTATTTGATCGAATGCTTTGGATGTCCTCACTCGGTAGACTTCTAAATTTTATTGAGCTTGGAGCCTAGCTTTGTCAAGCACATCAAGCTCTTCTATCCATAGAGGGACATTCTCATCTTGAGTGAGATTGTGTTGAATGGCTACTTAGAGTGAAGGTAGTTCAACTTCAAGTGGTAGAACTGCTTCAGCCCCAAATACTACTGCATAAGGAGTGGATTTTGTGAGAGTCTCGTAGGTGGTACGGTAAGCCCATAAAGCTTCAACAAGCATGGTATGTCACTCCCTTTTATTGCTTGTATGAATTTTTCTGAGTAGCTTGAGTAGTGTTTTGTTGAATGCCTCGGCCAAGCCATTTTATCTCTAATTATAAATCAACGAGTATTATCAATCAATTTTATGTCGATCAACAAATCTATAAATTTTAGTGCTTTTGAAGGTTGGGCCATTGTCTGAGATATTGTTGGCTTCTTTTATTCCCAAACATCGTAGCTACATTTTCTTGAATGATCTATGATATAGGCTATTGCCAACATAAACATATAGTCAAAGCCTTTTCTCAAGTTGTGCATCTATCAGCCTATTGTTTGGCAATTTTCTTTCCTTAAAGTAGTCGACGATGTGTTTTCTCTAATCTTCCATCTCTTCTACTATAAGGATTTCACTTTGTGGTCTTGGAGTTTCTTCAGATTGAGGTCTTGCCTCATGAATTGTCCGAGCCTCATCTTGTTGATTTTGATGAGCAATTTGTAAGTGAGTGTAAGGAACCACATGAGTTGCATCATGCTGGCTTGCATTTGATGACCCTCTTCCAGCGAGGATTTTAGATTTATTGGCTCTAGGACCCAACGAGTGCAAACACTAATTAGTATAAAACTGTCATCGCCCATACTTGCCATCTCTTTAGCTAACTTAGCTAGGAAATCAGCTTTACTATTCTTGCATCGAGAAACTTAAGTTATAATGATATTTAAAATTTACTTCATAAGCTCGAGAATTCATTTGTGATAGTGAGCCAATTCAAGCTTGTTGATTTTGTAAATACCCAATAATTGATTAATGACAAGCTGAGAATTTCCATAAACTTATAGATTCTGGACTCCCATAGAGATAGCTTCCTCCAGACCTTCCACCAACACTTCATATTCTACTTCATTGTTAGTTCGTGGTTCAGTTAACATGTAGGAGTGCCTCATTATACCAACCTCTGGCATAATCAAGAGAGGCCAATGCAAGCTCGAGCCTTTTAGAGATTTAAGAGGTGAGTATATTTGATGGATGAAGCTCCATCAAAATACAGTTCTCATATTTGTTGCTTTTCCATTTCATATATATGCATGATCTGCTTGTCAGGAAGATCATCATTGAGCGATGAATCTACCAGGATAGGGTGTGCATCAAGGAGGTCTATCAGAATTTACCCCTTCATCACTTTCTAGGAACATATGTGATTTCAAATTGTAGCAGAATAATAGCCCATCATGTCAAGTGACCTATCAACGCTAGTCTATTTGAAAGGAGTATCCTTTTACATCAGCTACTTCCTCTTAGACGTGAAACTTTGATCGATGCCTGTAACAAATTTCTGGCTCGGAGGACTACGATCGAACCGAACCTCTTCTCGAATATATGGAGATGGTTGGCGACAAGCTCCAAGGTGTCGACCATCAGAAATCTCATCACATAGGATATTTTTCTTAGGTACACATTCTTTATGAGTTTCATTTGTTGTGGATCTCTGGGAGTATAGTCCAGATGTCACGTCGCTATCCTTCTTTAAAGAAATTTCACTTCGAGGCTTTAGCCTCCAAATTTGCTTAAATTTTTGTCAGGACCTTTCGACGATGGATTCCTGAACTTGTGGTCCAAGTGTCATTCCTTGATGCTCACCGTACGGGACTTGAATTGGTTGACATTTTGGTGGGGTTGTAGGAGAAGGTCTCCTTGGAGAAGCAACTCTAGCCTCCTTAATGATAGGACTTTGATATTTTTTTTTAATCAGTCCTTTCTCCTTAGCAACTTTAAGGACCCGATACACTCTTACATATATAGTTTTGAGTTTCTTCACTGTAGAAGTTGGAACCTAACTTTGTCGGGTCTAAAAGGACTATTCGATTTGATCAAGAGAGTCGCTTTTACCCATCTTAGTCAGCCAAACTTATGGGTTGAAACACACATCGGTTTCACAACTATTTTTACAATTTTTTGCTTGAATAATAGTTATTGAGCATGTAGTTCAACATTTCTCTTTTTTCGTTGTCTCTGTGTTAGCTTGCTTCCATATGAATAATCTTTTATGTCGTTACTTCTTTTTTAGGCTTCAGCCTTCATATTTATTTTTTCTTCCTACCGGGACCTTTCGGTAGAGGATCCTCGAACATGTGGTTCAGGTGTCACACATCAATGTTCACCATGCAGGACTTCTTCTCGAGGCTTCACCCTCTAGATTTATTTTTCTTTCTACCAGGGCCTTTCGGTAGTGGATTCCTGGACATGCGATCCAAGTGTCACACTCTGATGCTCACCGTGCAGAACTTGTTTTGAGTGATCTTGAGTTCTTACTATCACTGGTGGTAGTTTCTATAGTGGAGCATTCTTGGCTTCTCTGATAATTGGCCTTTGATATCTCTTCTTCATAAGGCCTTTTTCTTGACAACCTTCGGACTCGTACTCGAGATAAAGTTTCAAGTTGTTTCTTCAAGAGTTGATTGTTGTTGAGCCCAAAAAGATTGCTTAACGTCACCAGTACAGCTATTCCTTTTCACCCATTTTATATTTTCAAACTTGTTGTGAGTGGGAACATATCTGATCGCATGGTTAGTTATTCAGATAGCAAGTACTGAGCTCACAGTTCTTCATTTCTTCTCCTTCTTTGCCTTCCACTCAATTTTTCTCTAGAATAGAAGACTTCAACATTATGCCTTCCTAGTGTGAAAGATTCAACTGATAAATTAGTCACATTCATAGATATGACTGGAACTTTCTGCCTATTAACAGTTCTTTTTATCACCGACACCTTAAAATAACCCAATCTTTCGAATACAAAGGCTCTTTTTCAAGGAACCTTAGTAGTAGTGGTGGCCATTCCAGTTGTCCTCCTCTCTTGCACAGGTTGGTGTGTATAATATGTAGGTGCTTCAAGTAGAGGATAATTTGCAGTAGTAATGACTGAGAAGTCTACACTACCAAATTGAAAAGTAGCTCCAACATTCCCAGTATTGATTATACCATCAACCAAACAGATGTTGGCTCTGCGATCTAGCTGCATGATGAATTGTGTGCTCTAAATATCCATTAATATAAAGGGCAAACAGGTTAGACATAAGGATATGATTAGCTTAGATTTAGTTTCATTGATAATTGATTTTTTTTAAATTTTTTTTATACTCCACTATTACTATAGCTTAGATGCAACTAGCTAGAGATGGAAAGAGAAACTTGTCCCCAGTGGAGTCGCCAAAAATCTGTGGGCCTCAAAAGTTGCCACCGATCTCTCGATAATTTTGAATTTGAATTGAAGAGAGTGATTTGAAGTGTCAGTGTAATTTTCAGAAGGCAGATGGAATAGTAAATAAGACACTACCCAGAGATTTCACCCTCATTTTGTGAGGACTTTAGATATGGTTCCAGGTTTCCTATAAGCACAAGCCCCTATAGTTAATTACCCCTCCCAATACGTGAGAGAGAACTTTCGATTAAGGCTAGTCGTTAGATCGCTAAATCCATAGCGTATAGTAGCAGCATATAGAGTTTCAATTAAGGCTAGTCGTTAGATCGCTAAATCCATAGCATATAGACTTTCATAATTCTTTCCTTTATGAGCGCCTGTGTGTAGTCTGCGGAACATGAACAAGTTGCATCAATAGTGGTTCCAGAAGCAAGGCCCACCACACACTCATCCCAACAAAAGACAAGAGCGAGTGGACAGACTTTCACTTTAATTTAAGCTTATTAATACTCTTATTTGATCATATTTAAACTTTGTGTCAATCCAAATTTTGGCAGCGATCTTCTTCCCCACATAGGGCGCATCGTGATGACCTTCCCGTTAGCTCTAGCATGCGTTGTCTTGCAATCGGCCATAGTCTTCTACCCGTTAACTCTACTGAGCCTAACGGGGTCTTCAAACACTGTTGCCTGTGTCCTTAAAGTGGAATTTGTGCGGAAAAAATGACATTGTTGTAAAATATGGGGTAAGAATGCATTCAGGATGTTAGTGGAGATAGAAATTAGACAGGGAAGCCCAAAACAACTCAACTATCAATGAGAAATCTTCTAGATCTCCACTGCCTCCTGAAATATTTCTTTGTACACATATCTGGACCTCTTGCATCAATGGCCTTTCACTACAATTCAGAGCAACCCTCTCCAAATTTAAACTTAGTTAAATGCATGGTATTACTTAACAAACAATTCATTGGCAATGATGCAGAGCTAACGTTACTGCAATCACTAGTGGTTTTTGAAGACACATATGATATCTTTCTTCTTCAAGGCAAAGCCATCAAGGCCTTTAGTCTTATATTCCCTAAGTTGCTTCAACTGATCCTCATTCTCCATCTCCAACAGACTATCAGTTCGAATTGATGGAGAGTTTCTCTATCCTCGAGAAGAGATTTATTCTCAAAGTAGCCTTCAATCTTCACATGATGGCCATCGAAATTTGAATAAAGAAGCTTACCAATAGAACAACTACTATCTCACACCCTTCTTAATACATTTAACTAAGTTTCATTAAAAGGCCAAATGTCCTAGAAATTCTCTGTGATCCATTTATTGATCGATGCAAGAGAAGAGCCAATTCCTGATCAAGAACAATATTATTTTGAGTATGTTATTTCACTGAATGAACTGCGCCAAGCGCACTCTTCGCAACCTCGGTAGGAATCCTCACCACCAATTCTCTATTCTTCTTATTCTTTCTCACCTTACCTTCCATGATCACCACTTTCTCTGAAATTGACTTTCCCTCCCTCACAAAATCTGCCAACAAAATCCTAAATCTAGCTTGGGATCCAAATTGATTAGGATCTTTACTGCAAAATATGTAAACAGGGAAGCAATCAATGCAAAAAAACTGGTCAGCATCTAGCTGGGAAGTCCAAATATTATAGTGACTCAAGTGTACACATGCGCAGAGAACTTGGCAAGAATATACAACCAAGAATCCCCTTTCCCAACTCTAAAATCTCCAAAGAGTAGTATGAACATACCTTGGTAGATCTAACGCCATCAAGGCAATCATAGCAGAGGAGAACTATCTCACGGCTGTTATTGAGATGGTCATCCGATCCAGCAGACCGCGATGGCAACTAGACATATCGGGTGATGAAATGGGTGAGTAAGAAGAAATGTAGGAAATGGAGCTTTCACTTCTCAAGTCACATGCATCCATGCCTATATCGCTACTCTTCTCTTCTCCACAAGGGCAGTGGGGGGTTCGGCTTGTGTGTTCAGTTTCCCGTCCAAGAGAAAATAAGAGCTAGAGGATTGGGAGGCTTTCGTTCAGCCAGGAGATGGATGAACAAAGAGGGGGATTCATTTCCTCAGTTGGGAGGAAGAAAGCTCCAGGCATTTTTCTTGCTCGTGCTTCCCACAGAGAATGCCAGATCTGGCCCGCTCGATTGAGATTTTTTTTAACTTGTGAGTGGATGATGGGAAAAGGTAAGGGTGATATGGGAGGGATGACGTGGAAGGTCCTTATTGGCCAGATGGGAGGTGGAGGCATGGGGGTGGGCGGCTTCGAGGCATTGACCGGTTGTGATTAAGAGATAATTAAGTTGATTTATCTCGAAATGCATAATAATTTTGACAAAATTTTAAGGGTGAAAACTTAATCAAATTGGATGACTATTCTAAATAATTTTGATATTCGAGACGCAATGGCACAGTCCATTTCATGAACGGAGGTCGTTCAGACATTGTCGAAGCATCCCAACTTTGATATGTGTGCAAGCATGTTGCCAACTCGAGCGCTCGATCAATTGATCATTAAGTTGTGCAATATTTATATCCTGACTAATTTTTATGTTCTAAATGCGATGGTAGAGTCTGTTCATCAATCGGAGGTCATTTGGTTATCATTGCAGCTTCCCAGCTCCAATATGTGTGTCGACACATTGATAGCTCGAGCACATAATCTATTGATCATTATATTTTACAATATTTATATTTTGATAAATTTTGATGTTATGAATGCGATGATGAAGTTTATTCACTGATCAGAGGTCATTTCGACCATTTTCGGTGATGTCCAGTGCATTTTGAGCCCAGATTTGCACACTATCACCTTCGAGTCCGTTGAATTTAAGTTGTGGGTTTGTATTGATTTATAACACATATGTGGAGGTCAACAACTTAGTGCAATGTGGCTCTACTCATGTCCAAGACATAAGAGAGAGGGAGGAATCCACTAAGGCATAGACTAGGTGAACCTTCCACTAGGGAAGCAAGTTCAATTTATCCACAAAGGGATGAGAGGTTTGATTTGATATGAGTCTCACTGGGGAGAGAAATATTTATTTTATTTGAGTTCTAGTGGGGAAGAGGTTTGAATTTGTTTTAATTTGTTGTTTATTTAATTAGACTCCACTAGGGATAGAGAAATGAACTCTCCACTAGGGAGGCAAGTTCAAGTCATCCGCATGAGAAGGGTTGTGAAATATGCTGAGGGGTTATAATTCTAGATCCGCTAGGGGACTAGAAATATTTTCATCTCATTGAGGAGAAGCAAAAGATTTGATTTAGATTAATTGATTATTTTGTTTCTTTATTTTATTGGATTTGTTTAGTTGAAATTGTTTTAGATTTTTAGATTTTTTATTTTGAGATGGGCCCTGTTGGTTTGTGATGGATCACACTGAGTATGAGCAATGGAGGCCTATACCTAACTTAGATTTACCAATACAAAGGGGTAGTCTACTTAAATAGATAGTAGGACTAGCCAATCAAAGGGATGCCTTTCAGTATACAACAGTTGTACTAGAAAGAAAGCATAGTAGCCTTACATCCTCCAAAGTAGGGACCAATTTTTGGGGTGATCTATTGGCAAGGCAACGGATTGCACCCAACCTAAGGCTGACTATTGAGTGAATATCATTGGGGGACATAAATAACTTAAAGATAGTCAAAGGTAGATTTCATTTTCAGATTTGTTTTGATTATGATGGATCCCATCGATTTGCGATGAACTGCACTGAGTAGGGGCCATGGATGCCTAGACCTAACTCAGATTTTACCAATCTAAAGGGAGTAGTCTACCAACCACGAGGTAGGACTATCCAACCAAGGAGTACCTTCGATTTGCAATGGTCAAGTCTTAAAAAGAAAGCACAGGGACTCACATCTTCTAGAAATAAGGAACCATTAGGGTGATAGGTTGCTTTGGGCAACAAATCAAACTCGACCTAGGCCTGACTATTGAGTGAATGCTGCTAAGGGACTTAGATCAACTCAAAGATAGTCAAAGATTAATTTCATTTTTAGATTTATTTTGATGGATTCCGTTGGTTTACGATGGATCAAACTGAGAAGGAGCTGATATTAGCCTAGACCTATCTCAGATTTTCTGAACAAAAGAGTAGCTTCCCGACTGATAGGAGATTATCCAACCAAAGGAGTGCCTTTCAATTTGTAATGATCAATTCAAGGGAAGAAAGTTTAGGGACTCACATCTTCCACTACAAAAGACTATTGGGGTGATCAGTTTTTTTAGGCAGCAAATCGAACCCGACCTAGGGTTGCCTATCAATTTGCGACAGTCATGCTTGAAAGAATGCATCATAATCTTACATATTCCAAAGAAGAATGACTGCAAAAGAAACCTGCTTATGGAAAAATAGATTGAACTTGACCTAAGGGCGACAACGGAGTTAGTATCGACCTGGAGATTTATCTTAACTTAAGTAGTCTGGCAATTCATAGGGAGTTCTACTGACACTACCCTAAAGATATGATGACTGCTTGGGAAAAGGGGCCCTTTGGGGCTTGAATTCTTAATCCATAAGTGAATTAATTTTGTTTGTTTATTTTAATTTATTTTATCATGATCCCTGTTAGTTTGTGAGGGATCAAACTGAGAAGGAGCTTATATCAGCCTAGACCTATCTCAGATTTACTGAACCAAGAGAGAATATGCATATCCACTGCACAAATTCTCCAACTACAGGGTGGCTACTTGGAAAGGGGCACTGTCCAATCCAAAAGTAACCTGGGTAGTGTCTAAATGGGGTTGCAATGGATGTGATCCAAATAGAATGCCTGCAGGGGGCCGCTAAAGGGCTTAATCCAACACCCTGGAGAAGATGGCATGGCTAGTCATATATCCAATAAGTATTCAATGTCCAACTCAAGAAGAAAGTGTGGGGACTCACATCTGCCAAGAGTGGTGTGCTCATCGGTTGAGTCGATGTCAGCATAGTGATCATCAACTAACCTATGGTACCCATCAATCTGCAATAATCAGCCTAGGAAGAAAGCTCGGGGACTCACATCCTCCTATAGCAGAATTGCTTGCTGGGATAGTCTATCTTTGACTCGACAAGTGTCATCTGATCTAGGGCGACTACTGAGTGAATGCCACTGGGGGACTTATATTGACTCAAATGTTGTTAAGAGGAGAGGAGCCTCTGGGGGACTTACCCTAAACCTCAAATATACTCAACCTAATTAGTGCATGCTGGCTAGTTCAAGAAGAAAGAACGGGGACTCACATCTTCTTAAGCAAAGTGAACATGAAGTAAATTATAAGCTGGGTAGTGAAGCCTACCATACTAACAAAGTGCTCATTGGTTTGCAATGATCAAGTTAGGAAGAAAGCATGGGGACTCACATCCTTTAACAAATGACCATTATGGTGACATACTAGCGAGGTAGCATGTAGACTCGACCTAGAGCAGCTAATGAGTGAGTGCCATAGGGGCTTGCTCCCACATCAAAATAGCTTGAGACAAAAGATTTGTGTTTATTTTGTATATCTGTTAACAGGAATAGGACATCTCTTGGGTTCTCTCACACCTGTCCGAAACACACTAGGGAGTTTGATGGAATGGTGCCACAGATGGCAACCGGGGATTCCCACTAAGAAAGGATGTCGTTTGGGTTCTCTTACACTTAACTTAGTTATGCTAATCAAAATAGGATGCCTCTTCAGTTCTCTCACACCTATTCTAATAGCTAGGAAGATTTTGTTTGTGTTGTGAAAGAGGGATAGGATGTCGCTAGGGGACTTTTACACCTACCCAAAACACGGCATGGAAGATTCGCTAAACAAATAAACAACACTTCGAAAGAAGAGAAGATTTTGATGAAATGGAATCAAATTTTTGTTTTTTGATAGAATTATTTTTAAACATGATTTATTTCATGGGTAATATTTCTTTAGGTAGAGCCCATTAGTTAGAAGCATCAGGTGTTCCCCTTTATAATCGATGAGCTGACACGATCCTCCTTGGTAGGCCTTCTCTATAGCATTGGGGCCTTTCCAAGTGGGTTCAAACTTGCTTCCCATCATTTGACGAGCAACAATTAGTCTCCTTAGGACTAACACAAGTTCTCCTACTTGGAAAGACCTAGGTCAGACCTGCTTGTTGTGAGCTTGAATCATTTTGGCCTTGTACAATTTAAGATTTTGGCACGCCCGTAGGCAATTTTTTTCCAAACCTTTGAGCTCTTCTAACCACAACTTTGCATTTGCTCTGAAGTTATCTTGCTACCCAATGCTATCCTTAGTGATGGGAGTTGAACTTCTAAAGGTAGAATGGCTTCAGACCCATACACTAAGGAAAATGGGGTAAACTGAGTTGGAGTTTGGTATGTGGTGCGGTAGGCCCATAAGGCTTCAACCAACTGCTCATGCCACTATCATTTATTGTCATCAAGAGTTTTCTTCAATATCTGGATGAGAGTTTTGTTGAATGCTTCCACTAAGCCATTTGCTCGGTAGTAGATAGTAGAGTATCTCCAATCTATACCATGTTTTCTGGTGAAGCTGTTGATCTTCATGCTTTTGAATGTAATACCATCATCATATATAATTCATCGAGGCACCCCGAACCTATGTACAATATAGTTCCAAAAAACTAAACACATGCTGAGTTGTGACCTCTCTGAGTGGGATTGCTTCCGCCCATTTAGAAAAGTAGTCAGTAGAGGCTTGAATGAACCGGTGACCCTTAGAAGAAGGAGGATCGATGGACCCACAATGTCGGTACCCCCAACACTCAAATGGCCATGAGGCCAAGGTAGGGTGTAGAATGCTAGGTGGTTGGTGGAGGACCACACCGTGTACCTGACACTGATGGCATCTCCTAGCTACATCCATGCAATTTGTAATCATTGAAGGCCAGTAGTATCCAAGTCACTTGTTCTTCGACTTCATCTTTGGACTGGACTGATGTGCTCCGCATTGACCTGAATATACCTCAGTTACAATGCCACGGGCTTCATGTTTTCCTAATCAATGTAACCACATTTGGTCAAAGGACTGATGGTACTGGGTGCCATCAATGAGAGCATAGGAGAGAGTTCTCTATTTTACCTGATAGGCTTGTGACTTTTCTTGAGGTAGTTTATCAGTGTTCATATAGTCTATGAACGGTTGCCTGAAATCCAATTCCTTGTCCATTTTGGCAATAACAACCTCCCCTTCAAGAGAAAGTCTCTCGATGAGTTCAACATCAATAAGGGATAGGACTTATCTATTTTGGACCCTTATTGATATGGACTCATCTTCCAGACATGCCAATTCTTTGGCAAGTTTGGCCAAAGCATCTGCTATGCTTCTCGCTTGGGAACCTGCGATGGTGACTTTAGGAATTTGGGCCAACAACTTCATGGTATACTCGTGGTAATGACGAAGCTTGGGTTTGAGAACCTTGTAGGACCCAATAATCTGATTGATGACCAACTATGAATCCCCAAAGATGTTGATGCTCTTGACACTGATTGTGATGACTAACTCCAGATCAGTAATCAAAGCCTCATATTCAGCTTCATTGTTGGTGCAGGGGTTGGATAGATAGTATGAGAATCTCATTAAATCTTTCCTGGGAGAATAGATCGTGGTGCTTCCCCTTTGTGAAAAGAAGTTGCACCATCAAACTACATCTCTCATCGGTGGTTGCCGACCTTCCCTAAGTTCATGATTTATTGATCGAGGAGATCGTCACTAAGAGGAGAATCAGTAGGAAGTGAATGTGCTGCTAAGAAATTTACTAGTGCTTGTCCTTTCACCGCACGAAGGGGTACAAATGTGATATCGAACTGCGAGAGGATCGTGGACCATCATGCTAAATTTCTGGATAGCGTTGGCTGTGTCATGAGATACTATAGTGGATTTGTTCTGGAGATGAAGTTCATCTTATGAGAAAGCATATAATGCCATAGATTTTGGAAGCAAAGATCAAATCTAGGCAATGTTTCTCAATAGGTGGGTTTTACTTCAGCCAAAATTAGACGACGGTTGAGGATGAGTGGCCAATAGAGCACCGAGAGAGTCATCCAATGCAGTAGTGTAGAGGATGAGTGGCCTGCCCGGGATAGCAGCTGCTAGAACTGATGGCTTCACCAAATACTGCTTGATGTCTTCAAAGACACGTTGGCACTTGTCATCCCACTTGAACTTAGCATCCTTTTTGACAAGTGCTGAAAATGGCTTGCATCTCCCCGATAGGTTAGAGATAAAGCGTCTCAGATATGCCAACCATCCTTCAAATGATCTGAGTTGAGTTAAAGTTTTAAGAGGCAACATTTTTAAGATAGCTTTAATCTTTCAAGATCTATCTCTATTCCCCAGTGTCAGGCAACAAACCTAAGGAATTTCCCTGAAGCTACTCTAAATGCACACTTTAGGGGATTCATTTTGAGGTTATATTGTCTTAATCGTTCGAAAACTACTCTCAGTTAAAGAGGTGTTCTTCCTTTTCTCTGCTCTTGACTACTAGATCATCAACATAGCACTCAACCTAATGATGGATGAGTTCATTGAAGATCTGAGTCATTGCCTGTTGATATGTAGCACTAGCATTTTCAAGGCCAAAAGGCATGACCTTATAACAAAAGATTCCAATCTGGATTCAAAAAGCAATGTTTCTTTCATCTTCAGGAGACATCTTGATTTGGTTGTATCTAGATGACCCATCCATGAAAGAGAAGACTGCATGAGATGAGGCAATGTTCACCATTAATTCTAGTATAGGAAGAGGAAACTCATCATTAGGACATGCCTTTTGTAAATCCCTGAAATCGATGCATTTGCATTTGGCCATTCTTCTTCTTAACTGGTACGACACTGGCTAACTAGGTAGGGTATTTTTCTTCCCCGATTAAACCCGCACCAATTATTTTCTTAACTTTAGAAATGACCTGTTGTTCAATTTCTAATCGCATGCGTCTAGGAGCTTATTTGATAGGGGTAGCGTTAGGATCTATTGCTAGTTCGTGGACTGCTATGTTAGGAGATAATCCGAGCATCTCTTCATAACTCCATGCGAAGTATTCTTTAAACTCAGTCAATAGCCTAACTAAATCATTGGTTTCTTCTTCATTCAGTAACAAACTAATGTACGTCGGGCGTAGATTTTCTTCTGTCCCAAGGTTGATTTCTTTAAGCTTGTCTTCAAATTCTGGAGGTGCATCCTTGATCTAAAGATCATCTAGATCATCTAAGGTTTCTAAATACACATTCTCATAAGAGTTGATGTTATGTGAAAAGAACCTATTAGACTCCAAATGATTGGTAATAACTAAGCAGTAATCATCGTCATTGACCAGACCCAATATATCAAATCCTAGTCCTGCTTTTGATTGTTCTTCTCTGTCTATATTATTCCATAGCTTTTCAAAATACTCTAACCTATGCCTAGACCATGTATGAGGAACCAAACCTTTCTGTATAAGATTATGAACATAAGGTGAGTAAAAGTTATGCGGTAATTTCATTAATTCTTTAAATGAATCTTCCTCAAGTTCTACATCAACTTCAGGACTTAAGGATGATTATCCCAAAAAGAATCTCTTCGGCTTCAAGTCACTGGAAAACTTAGGGGCTTCCTTAACTACTAAACCTTTAGCTTTTTGAGATGAAAGTGAGGTTACAGCTAAGGTTTCCAACTGTTGCTTGATAGTTTCACATAGACCTGATTTGAATATTTTGCTTTGCCTGGAGG
Source organism: Cymbidium sinense (assembly GCA_021442155.1). NCBI lineage: Eukaryota > Viridiplantae > Streptophyta > Magnoliopsida > Asparagales > Orchidaceae > Cymbidium > Cymbidium sinense. Next base: position 4,757,347 of record CM038226.1, read on the forward strand.
CCTGGTCTTCATCGCTATCTAGATTAAAAGTAATCTCCAATGGAACCCGCTGAGAGGGCTTGGCTGGTATACTAATCACATTAGACTCATCCTTTGAACAGAATTCCAAGTCTATGTGAATAGTAGAGGTACTCCTATGAACTAGAACATGACCTCTATTGGTTGATGGATAACCAGGGGGTCTTCCACCTCTGGAACTACCTCTATTTATGCCTCTGCCTCGCTTGGGGGAGGTTGAGTCATTCTACCCACACGTCCATATGATGGGATGAACTGTGAGTGGAATGTGATATGTGGATCCATTTCTTCTTCAATTCTCCTTTCTTGGTCACTTGGCTTTTCATTTTTCTTTTATTTTTCTTTTGCCTTTTATTTTTCTTCATTTTCTTTTTATTTTGCTTTTGAATTTGAATTTTGTCAAAGTTCACACGAAAGAGTATTTTTGAGGAAGATAGTTGGTCGCATCCTCATGAATCTCAACCTCTCTAATTGAAAATTGCTTTTCATCTCCATTGACACGGTATTCAATCCCATCCTTTTTGAACTTGATGCACTGATGGATGGAGGATGGAATTATCTTGTTCTAATGTATCCAAGGCCTATCGAGAAAAGCAATGAATGAAGTATTCGAATCAATGATGTAAAACTTGGCTTCAGTCTTCCAGTCACCTATTTTTAAAGGTAACACTATGGAACCTAAAGTCCTCTCACCTTATTCATTGAATCCTCTCAACATCATCTGATCTCCTCAGAGTGTGGAGATGTTGATCCTCAAATGTGCGAGAGTCTTTAGACTCATAATGTTTACCGATGCACCTGGATCGACGAGAACTCTAGTGAGCCTGAATTTGCCCATGTCAACTATGATGTAGAGGGGACGGTTGTGCTCCAAGTTCCCCAAAAGAAGGTCTTCATCTATGAAATTGATCCCCTGGGCTTCTTTTGCATAATGTGCCTCTTCACCAATAGCGGACAATTGAGCTAAGCATATTTCAGGATCAAGGAGAGCCTTGATTAATGACTCCCTTATCTCTTTGAATAAGATAAGGGCATCATATATGCTTAGCTTAGATGAAAACTTTTGAAGATGAGAGAGGATGTTGTAGTCCACCTTGGGTTGATTCTCCATAAGTATATCTAACGGTGGAACATCCTGTGGAGGGGCTTCTTGATCCTCTGCACCAATGACTTGTTTTCTATCTTGAGGTGATGCCCTAGGAGGTAGAACCTTGCCACTTAGGAGGTTGACTTCGGTGATCTCTTGTGGCATGGTAATGAAAAATTCTACCTACACACAGGCTCACCTGCAGCTTCTCCTATGGGACCCTCAGAATCGGATGATTCCAAGTCTATCTTAAGAGGCGAACCTGTAATAACTAGAGTAGGAAAGTCTAACTCTAAATCAGAAAGAGGAAGATCAGAGTTTCTATAATTATTTTGACTTGAAGAGTTATCATTAGGAATAGAAGTAGATAACCCATCAAAAGTTACACAGATGTAATTCAAACTAGCTTTATTTTTCAATTTCTTAGATTTGACAGAAGATACAAAGTAGAAATCAAGTAAAGTAAGAGGGGTAAGGGATTTGGTGCCCTTATCCGTTGATATAAGAGTTCTACTAGTAGAAGAAGAAGAGTTAGCTGAAGTAGGAAAAGTCTCTGATGTGGTAGTAATGGTAGACTAGAGGCTGGACTCAATCGAAGATTGCACTACTAGGCTATCCTAGGTTGGCACAAGCTGCTGCTGATAAGTTCCCCCTTTCCTTGAGTTAGCACTGGCAACTTGTAAACCTTCCTTGATGTTGGAGGTTTGAGTTGATTCAGGCATCTGCAAAGAAAGTTTCTTAATCTTCTGAATGATCTTTTTAAAGATTTTGGATAAGATGGTATCCCAACCTTCTTTGGTTTTAGAAAGATCATAATTATCTCCAATTATTACCTTGATGGAACTGGATGGTTGTTCCACAAGGTATTCCTTCAGGATAACTATAGCACCGATCTTGAAGTTATGTTCAAGCCAGCCCTTAAAGGTGAAGCAATCTTCCAAAACATGACCTAGCATACGGTGGAGGGGGAAAAAGTTAGGATCATGACTTTTTCCTACTTTCTCTGGTCTCCTAGGTTTGGGTAGCTTAAAATCAGGCTTCTTTAAGAGGTTCTTAAAGATCTTCCTAATTACCTCCCTATTAAATGAATAAGGCTTATTAAGCTTATCTAAAAGAGTAGGTGAACCATAACTACCTGGCAGAGGATATGTATACCGCTGCTATTGGTGATGAGGTTATGGAGGTGATGGTGCCGGTGGAGAATGTTGTGGAGGTCGGTAGGGCTACCTCAGTTGTGGTAGAGGAGGTGGGAGTGAAGGCTGCTGGTCGTGGTCTCTCAGACTGATCTCTAGTTAGTTGCTTCCCCTTATCTACCGCTATCACTATTCCTGGCTTCTTCTCGTAAACATTCTGCAACTGATCTTGAAAAGGTAACTATTTGGCCTCTCTTTGTAGACTAGCTGCCTTGTTGATTAGCATCTCAAAAGTTTTGATAGTGAAGCCCTTAAGCATGAAGGCAATCAGGCCATGGATATTATTTAGAAGAATCTCAATGGCATGCTGTTCAGATAACTATGGTTCACATTTCATACTTAGGTTATGCCATCTGAGAGTATAGTCAATAAGGGACTCACCTGGGTGTTATTATGCTACAATGAGATTGCCCACAGTAACCCTTTGCTAAACTCCAATGAACCTCATAATGAAGATTTGCTCCAACTCAGCAAATGTCTTTACTAAACTATTGGGAAGTTTAGCATTCCAGTCAAAAGCTATCCCTGCTAGGCTACTGACGAAGAGGCAAAAATTCAAAATATCGTTGCCATTGGCCTTGCAATAACTAGCCCTGAAGTGTGCAATATGCTGCCTCAAGTTTCCACTGCCATCAAAACTCTTGAAGAAAGGTGGTACAAAACCCTTGGGATATTAGATTGTATCAAATTCCTTTGGGTAGGGTCTACCCTTTGGAACTGATGATCCTCCCAGGGCTTGAGCCAATGCTTCCTTCACTTACTGCTCAATCATGGATTTTATATCTTTTTCTTGTATGGAGGTACTTTCCACTACCTTCCTATACATGCTAGTGTTATCTTGCTCGATGGGAGGTAAGGTCTTGGCTGGGTCCAAAACATGAACTAACTCTGGCTGACTGGTCTCAGCTGTGGTAGGATGAGCTGCTGGGGCTTATTTCTAAAGTACTGAGACTACTACTAACAGATCCTCAAGATGCTTTGCCATCCTATCTCTCTTCTCATCTTTTGCTTTAATTATGCTAGGAGGTGTTGGTGTGAGTGGACTATGTCTTCTTGCTCAGCATCATCACCTTCCATTACTTGCTGCTCTCTGAGGAGGGATCCTTTGGTATCTACCATGCACACCCCTACTGAGTCTCCCAACAAATCATCTTTGTTGAGATCAAAGCTGATCTTCTCCTCATCAGACCAATCATACCCCAAAATTTCTTTCTTTTCCATGAAATAATGAGCCACTTTCTCATCTAAATAATAATCAATTTGAATAGGCACAAATATCTTTGGTTGGTGTGATCACTCATGAATCGAGGAACGGACCTCCCGCATCGGAAAAATAATCCTATGAGGATCAGTATTCACTAGAGAGACACTAACACTCACTAACATTTCTATGTGTACATCACCCAAAATTTATCTCGTGTCTCGCTAAATCTGGGTGACATCTCCCATCTTTGAATCATGTCATATAATCAACAACAATCAAAGATCCTTATTTAAGTGTAGTCATTTCATCCATAAGTTAATCATGAAATTTTAATGGTACATATTTTTGCTTTAAAATTTCTTTCATCTCATCCCAAGAAGCAATAGGTGGTCATCTTAATCTTTAAAATTTTTGTGTGTGATTAATCCAATAAGTCTTAGCATAGTTAGTTTCATGCAGGCAAAAATAACTTATCTTTCTTCTGACATCAGCATCCAATCAAAATATTGGTCCATATCTACTAACCAATCTAAGAAAATTTTAGGATCAAGTTGACCATCAAAAGTAGGTGGATCAATTTTAACCTTATGAATAACATCATCATCAGATTCTCTAAGTGTACATCGAGGGGCAATAAAACTAGATAATGGCTCTTCATAATGTCGAGGATAATGCTCATAAGAAGTTTGATGAGCATAACCTTCATCTCATCCTAATTTTCTTCCTATTCAATGAGGTGGGTGAGGAAGTACCTCATCAAACTAGGGATATTCATTAAAGTTGTTCCTAGGGTGGGGTCCAATAGGAGAATTTGGATGAGGAGGGAGAGGAAGAGGAATAGGGTCAGCAGGATGACCTTCACTCTGTTCAAGTTGGTGTTCTAAGATTGAGTTAGTTTCTGGCAAATGTGTTGTAAGCCTACCAACCTTTTGTTCTAAGGATTCAAATCTTTTTTGGAATTCATTATAAGTTTGTTGGTGCATAAGGGTATGTTTTTCTATTTTTTTCTTATAAAAATTCATAGGAATTATATTTTTAATCTAAAGATTGATCTTGATATCTAAGACCACTATGACTTGACATGATGATATTCTATTAAAAATTTTAATATATGCAAATATTTAATTTTATTTAAATATGCAATGTAATGAAATCAAAGACACGATTAAAGAAATAAGTAAATGCCCAAATTAAATAATAATTTTTTGAATTTTATTTTAATAATGAATTACAAGATTTTTCTAATTCAAAAATAAAACTCAATACCAAACAAGATGTTCCCAAAGAAACATACTTGCTCTGATACCAAATACGATGTAAGATGAGAGTGATTTTTATGATATGAAGTTGATTACACAGATAATTCTAAAATTCTCGCATAAGAGTAATGATAAATGCACACTACTATTAAGCACATTCATAATATTATGAATTTAGTGAAGTTAAAAAGATTCTGACTAAAGTTATCTTAACCACACTAGAGATATGAATCTTATAAGTGCAAAGAAATAACTGAAAAGTTATGAATGATCTAACATGTAGTAGATTTAAAATAACCAGCAGCGAATAAGGGATAAGTTGAAGTCAACCTCTACAAATAGTCCATCATTATGGAGATCGCGTTCCTTCCTTAGATGTCCTTCTCTAAGGGTTATAAGCTCACACACTCAAGTTGTCTATCACTCGGAAGGAAGACACACAAGAGAATAGTAAAAGACTGTGGTGTTTAATTTTTTTTAATTATTTTTTGTGTATATGATATTGAAGAATAGTGTACTATCTCGAAAGATAGAAGTCACTACCCTATAATGGACCTAATCACCTGATAAGGACTTCTAAGGCATGATGGGTCTTCGAATATACCATAGATTTTTTCCCTACTTTACATGGAAAAGTAAAGCAGGGTTTATTTAAATAGGGTTCATTAAGTTCCTTATGGAGGAAAGCCTCCATAGTTAATTACATCCTAAGGAAGGTGAGTTCCTTAAGAATATTGATTAAAGTAGGCGATTGATGTCTCTAGAGATTTCAAAGATAGGACTATCAATAAATTGGTTGTATTTTAGAAAATCAAGTGGGATGGATAAAAAGGGGAGAGTTATTATCAAAACCCAAGGGGATAAGTAGGGAATGTTTATGATACTAAGAAGCCTAATGAACATTCCAATCTATCATATGGTTGGGCTTTATATATTTGAAGTTGAGGATATTTATTTATTTGAGTTGAAATTTTATTAGAAATATAGGACTTATAATTCCATAATACAAGATTGTGAAAATGCCTAAGAGGTGAGGATTTATGCCTGTAGCCCAAGGGGAATGACAACCTCAAATCCTAAATCTAAGGAACTTTGGTGAGGGCCAAAGCATGACCTATATCTAAGGCAAAAGTGGGTATATGGTTTATCTTCACAAGAGAGAGTAAAATCCTTGACTGCTAGACTTATAATCACCTGGAGTGGCAGTCAACTAACTCCTCCTACATTTTAAAACCATGTAGGCAAGTCATATGCTTTGCAAGATGGTTAGGCTGCTATTTATTTAGAAAAGAAACTAAGTTCTTAAACCCACTCCCTAAGAGACTTGAGCATGACGAATATGAACAATGACTTAATCTAGTGTAAACTTTTCAAATCTTATTTAATTTGGGACTCTTTATTTTGACACAGGCTATAGGATTTTGTATGCATAAATGTATGAGAAGTTAATTATGGGACAAACTAACAGAGAAAGAGGTGTTCTTCCATCATAGGCTCTAAAAGGTTAAGCCCATTTCTTTCTGGCAAAGATGGAAGTCCTCTCTTAGAAAGAGTGAGACAAGATGGTCATGCATGATATCAAACATACAATCATCTAAGGGATTGCTAAATATTTTATTATCTTGATTTAATGCCTAGACTTTTATGTGAGGTTATGAGTTGCTAATAGGGTAGAAAATTTAATTTTTTTCTTAAGAGCCTAATCGCATCTAGGCCACACAACAATCTCCAATCATAAAGAAACTATGAAGAGGCATGCCATTTTCTAATGCACAATCTAAAAAAAATATCAAATAATTTTAAAAATCTATCGTAAAAGAATAAGAGATCGGTGTGGTCGAGTACCACTGTACAACCCAAAAAGAAATGTGGGTAGCCGAGATCTACCCTTATACATTCCGATTACAAAGAATAATTAAAATTATAAAATGATAAGTGTTACGAGGGTCTTCATTCTTCATCCTTTCTTCTTTGTTTCTTTCTTCTTTCATTTCTTTATTTTTGATTTACTCCATTTCTTTCTCTTTTTTTGTCTTGATTTGGATGTGCTTGCTCTAAAGGCATCACATGGTACATAAGACTTGGTCTTATAACCAATGCTCATCCTAATCCCCCCATAACATTTATCCTAATCATAATATAAAATTATGTTAAAAGAAGGAAAGTAAATCTAGCTACACTTGTAAAATAAATGTTATCTAAACACACCATACAACCCAACCAATCATATGAATAATTTGGACTTAGCACTACACACATGGGTAACCAAGCCCACCTATCCTAACTTGGGCTATGCTTAGGGGTATAAGCAACTTGCACAACAAAAGCATTTATATTTTTATTACAGGGACCCCTTAAGCATGACCCCCTACAAAAAGCATGATTAGGATAATAACAGCCTAACATCCAGACTACGCACATACACCCTAACATCCAGTCTAAAATAATACTTCACAAAACAAGAATACATCAAACTATACACCACCCTAACATAAAGCTAGAAGTGGTGACTTAGTCTAAAGTGTGTGCATCAAGGCTTGCGTGGTATGTTCTAACTAGGCATAAGAGCTATAATTTTGCAAAGTGTGAAAGATTTAGTTTATAAAGGGTTGATTTCTCTTTAAATGATTTAATTGACTTGCAAGTTTTAATTTATGCTTTCTTTTATTTCATTTGGATAACACAAAATTACTAAGTGTTATAAAGAGAAGAAAGAGAGGGGACCTCTCCACCATCCCTACCTTAAGTCATTTCTAAAGAAAGTTGATCAATTATCTTTAGTGAATGGCTTATTACATGTTTTGATTAACCCTAATTTAGGTTCACCCTAAATGACCACATTCAATTAGAAAGGCATATTAATATTAATTAGAATGAATTACTATCACATAACACATATTCACTTACTTCTTTCCATCATGTACATCATGCATACGAGTAAATTCTAAGCATATTTATACATGCAATGTATGTTTCACCACACTTGAATGATAAATACAAGGAAGTGTATTTAGAATTTAAATATTTTATTTGATTGAATTATGAATGCATATCTTTTTAATGGAAAAGAGGGACTTTTTATCCATTAGCTAAATGCATATTCACATGTATAAAAGTATTAAGTGAGTACGTCGCCATTATTTTCTGCACCATGGGCATAAGGTACAAGACCTACTTAGGGCTATTTAAAGTCTCACAACCCTGGGGTGTCCAGACTAATATACCACTTTTCTGAGATACATGTAGATGTATAAGAAACTATAAGGATAGGAAAAACTCATGCAAAAATTGTGTTTGATTTGTTTGATTTACATTTTTTATTCATTGGCCACATCATACATACATATGTATAAGATTTTTAAGTGTGTACGATGCCATTATTTTCCGTGCTAGGGGTGTAAGGTACAAGACCTACTTAGGGATACTTAAAGCCTCATAGCCCTGGGGTGTCCAGACTAATATACAACTTTTCTCATATACATATGAATGTATAAAAAGAACCACAAGAATAAGAAGTCATGTAAGAAGTCACATTTGATTTGATTAGATGATTTACATATGTGATATGAAATTCTTCCTAAGTCTTACCGTGGAAGTGCATAGGAATAGATTTAGGCAAATGTTGTGTTCTTTTACATTTGTAAATCCATGTAAGGTAGAGAAAGAGAACTTCATATTACATGCCTTATATTATCAACACATACAAACATATAAATACTTGTAATTAGCATCACTTCATGTTATCATAATTGATTTATGAGCTTTTGAAAATAGCTTTTGATTTAATAGTGATAATAGACACACCTATTTTAATTTAAGTTAACACATGTAATTTGACATAAAAGAAATAATTTTCAATTGATTTTGAAAGAAATGAAAGCATGATTTCACATGGCAAGCAATATTTAACATGATTGGAAAGAAATAAATGAATATAAGCACATGATCTCATTCATCCTAATTAATTCCTAAGGACAATCATATTAAATAAAGCAATTTAAAATAAACCAAACATCTTTAAAGACACTTTTAACTTTGAGTTTCATTTGATTTAGGAAATATGAAAGAGGTTTGCTAAACCTAACCCAATTCCCCATGTGTGAATTAATTTGGTTTAATGAAAAATATTTAGGTTGATTTTATGTTTTAATTAGTTTAAGGTATGAATTAAGTGAATTAATTAACCATAACCTATGTCACCTTAAGTTAATTAACTAATTAATGATAAGCTAATATGATATGCAACCACATGGAAAGTAAATTTTCAAAGCTCCTAAGAAATGAATGGAATCTAATGTAATTGGCTTATGATTAATAGTTAATTAGGCTTAAGGGATCTCACTTAACTACTTTCATAGTTTTCTCACACATGTAAGCTAACCATAATTTCATTATCTCTCACCCTGGGTTATTGAACACCAAAGAGCTACCCAAGATCAATTAAAGGTTCCTTAGGTGTGAGGCAAATTTTTTATTGAGTTAAAACAAGTTTATTAATTACATGATTGGATTCTTTGATTACATTTTGATTAGAATGATGAAATTAATTTAGGGAGAGGGATCAATGACAAGACCTCAATCCTTAATCCTTAATTCATTACAAACACTCAATTAGGCTTTAATTTTTGTCTTGGAAATTAATTAATTAATTAAGCAATTGAATACCCCATTAATCATTAATTATGTTAATTCCAAAAAAGTGAAGGAAAATTAGGAAATGAATTAGGAAAGATATCCCAATTACACTCCCTAAGTTCCTCAATTGTTCCACAAGAGTAATTAGGCTTAAATAATTAATTAAACTATTGTTCATTCACTAATTATCACTAATTAAAATAAGAGAGCGATTAAGGCTTAATCAATTGATTTCCCTAATTAAGCAACAAATAAAATCTCAAAAAATATAGGAGGTAGAGCTCATCCCCCTAGACATCCACATAAATTTGAGATTAATTGGATGCTTAATTAAGAGATAATTAAGCTAATTAGATTTTTTATTAAACCTTAATTATGCCAAAATCATTATTCAAAATTAATTAATAATATTTTTTCTAGATTCTACTCTAAAGTACCTTTAAGATGAGCCAAAGTTTGTATTTTTTTTGGATTTTTTTGCAATTTATTTTAAATTTAGGAAGTGTCACCTTAAAAATTAATTAAAATATCCTAATTAAGCTCTTAATCCCATCGAGCCATGTGACACGATGGGATTGGCTATTTAATTTGTCACATTTGGGTGCTAACTTAGTTGGCGGCTGATGTGCTTTCCCATGGACTGTCCGATCTAAGATTGGATGGTCAAGATCAGATTCGTGGGTTAAGGGAGAAAATAGTGGGGATCTATCATGATCTAATCACAATTGTCCATTCCAATCATGAGGAATGGATGATATATGATCTTCCTTTTTCACGAGCAGTGAAAGATGAGCACCGTCCATCTTTCCTCTTTCGATCTGAACTCACCCGAGCTCGGATTGGGATCACGTTGATCCCACACCCTCGGACGGAGAGGGGATGCACATCCAACAGTCGAATTCACATGACATTTAAATTTACTTCAAAAAAGGCCAACCCATATTTGCATAGAAGGCTCAGATTGAAAAATTATCTCAGTAGAGCTAATTTTCGGTAGTGGGTCATCATAGGTAGCTTCGCCTAGTTGAGGCGAGGCCCTGTTGAGAAGCTTTGGGTTCAATTTGGGGTTGAGTGCTCAGTCGACCAATCCATGCACGTGAAGGCCTCCACTTTGACCGAACTCCTATCTTCAGAGCTCAGGAAGGCCTAGAGATGGTTTGGTTGGCTTCGATAGAGTGCGAGGATGGTGTGGGTGCAAGGAATTAAGTTTGATTGAGTGGAGGAGGAGTATTGATAGAAGGAAGGCTTTCCTATTTTTAGTTTCTCACATAGAGAGGAAATTCGATTAAGGGAGGCTTTGGGAAAGCTTAGAATTGCTCTGAGGGGTTTTAGAATTGGGTTGGGGATCACACAATCTCTAATGACTCCTTTCCCACTCAAAATGGGGGACTATTGGTTGAAAATGTGCGTGATGGACAAACAAGATGGGTTAGCTTTTTTTTAGCTGGTAAACCACTGTCAGGGCACTAGAGAGGTCATGTCCAACTCCACATGGCTTGACTTGAGTGGAGAGAGCCATGGGAGGAGCCTTTAATGCTGGTGTGCAAAATTCCCTTTTAGTTTTTTCGTAGGGTGCTCCGTTTTTCCTTTAGTGAGGGTGAGTTGAACTTTCATTGGTCCTTGGCTAACCTAGGGTGGGTTAGGTGAGCTAGGTGGGTCAGATGGAGCCTCACTTGAGTGCTTGGAGGCTATCATGGTGATGGGGAAGTCAACTTTACTTATTAGCATGAAGATCTAATGGAAAGATGGTATGTCCAATGGCTAATCCCCTTGGGCCCCACTATGGATTTGGGCAGATTTAGAATGAATTATGACATGTTTAGGTCGGGTTTGACCAAGTCCTAGGTTCCCATTAGTTGGTTTGGAGTGATTTGGCTTCATTTGGTCAAAATGGTTTCATTTGGGTTAGGTCGGGTTGGGTTGACGAATTAGTCAAATTGGGTCAAACCAAGGCTTGGGTTAGGTTCAAATGATGATTTGGGATGTTTTGGTTTAATTTGTTTGGATTGGTTTAGCCTAGGTTTGGATTTGACTCATTTGAATTCAAAAGGGTCATATTGGTCAAGTTGACCAATTTGACCAAATTGGGTTGGGTTAGGTGTTGAGTCAAGTTTAATTGGTCAATTAAAAATGATTGTAGGTTTTGGTTTGGTTTAATTTGGATTTAATTTGAATTTTGGCCAATTTGACCATTTAGGTCAATTTGGGCTAGGTTGGGTCAAGTTAACCAATTGGTCAACTTGGGCTCAATTATGACTTTGGTCAAATTCAATAAGTGATTTGGAATGAACTTGAGCCATTGGTTGCAATCAATTTGGACTAAATCATGATTTGGCTCATTTTGGCTTTTTAGGTCAATTTGGGTCAACTTGGGTCAAATGGCCAATTAGGCTTGGTTTGGCTCAGGTGAGGGTTTGGTCATGTAGATGAAGATATAAATGAGTTATGAGAAAATCATTTGAGTTTGGAGTGATTTGGAAGCAATTTTGGTTAAGCTTATGGAGGTGGGTCCATAAGGCTTGATTTGGGAATTGGTTTGGTTTGGTTTGATTTATTTTTGTTCGTTTGAAGGGTTTGAATTTTAATTTCATTTATATTTGTGAATATAAATGAAAGAATGATTGATTTATAAAGAAATTAACCAAGCTTGAGTTGGTTTGAAGGAGTTTTTACTAAGCATATGAAGGTGGTTCATATGGCTTAGGATGGGATTTTTGAATTTGAATTTAATCATGGTTTTCAATTATTTGAAGTTGGATTTGATTTTGGATTGGGATTTAATTTGAAATTGAATTTGATAATTGAGAAAATTAATTGGATTGTTGTTGATTTTAATTTGGTTAAGGCTAAGTCCATGAGATAAAATCAAAGGGCTTAGGAAGGGATTTAGAGTTTGAATTTAATCATGGGTTTCAATCATTTCAAGTTGGATTTGATTTTGGAATTTGGATTTGAATTTGAGGTTTAGTTTGAAAGAAAGAAGTAAGGATTGGGTTTAGGCTATAGCGTAGGCAAGTCCTCCTAAATCCCTAAGGTATAAACTATTCCTATGGCTAACTCTTAGTGTTTATAAAATTCCTAGATTTATGATGATGAAGTTGAGAGCTCACTCTAAAAATGAGGTCAATAAAGGGCGCCCAATAGGTGTGGTGTGACTGACAAGGCACACCACACATATTGGTGTTGACCGAGATGACCAATAATGTCTAAAGGATCACAAACACTAACAAAAATGATCTACTCCTAAACCCGAGATGTAGAAGGAATCAAGATTTTAGTGCAATCAACTCCATGCCAAGGGCATAGCGGAGGAAGAAGGGATCCACTAAGAGATCAAGCATGTGAACCTTCCATTAGGGAAGCAGGTTCAAGTTTTCCACTAGGGTTAAAAGGTTTGAATTTGGAAGCAGAATATGATTTGGGTAGAGTATCCACTAAGGATTAAAATGTATAACTCACCGGGGATAGATGCATGACCCTTCCACTAGGGAAGCAGGTTTAGGTTATCCAATAGGGATAAAGGGGGTTTGAATTTCTTTTGAATGTGCACTTGCTTGGGAATGCAAGTTTGAATTGGATTTGATTGACTCCACAGGGGGAGGTTAGGATGATTGATGTCTCACTAGGGAGAAGTTGGTTGATTATTTATTTTAATTTTAGATTTTGAGATGGACCCTATCAGTTTACGATGGATCACACTGAGAAGGGGCTATGTCGGCCTAGGCCTATCCTAGATTTACCAATCCAAAGGGGTAGCACACCAGCCACATGGTAGAACTATCCGACCTAAGGGGTTTCCTTTCAGTGTACAATGGTTGTGCTAGGGAGAAAGCATAGTAGACTTACATCTCCAAAAGCAAGGGACCACTGCTGGGGTGATCTGTTGGATGCAATAAATTAAACCTGACCTAAGGTGAATACTCAGTGAATGTTGTTGGGGGACTTATATCAACTCAAAAATTGTCAGGATAATGTCATTTTTTTAATTTAATTTATTTTAATTTCATTTGTTTTAATTTTATGGATTCCCTCAATGTGTGATGGATCCACTCAGAAGGGGCTAATATCGGCCTAGACCTACTTTAGATTTACAAATCCAAAGTGATAGTCTACTAGCCGTGAGGTAGAACTAACCAACCCAAGGGGTGTCTTTCGGTGTGCAGTGGCCAAGTCAAAAAGAAAGCACGGGGACTCACATCCTTCTACACAAGGAACCACTAGGGTGATCGGTCACTTGCGCATCAAATTGAACCCAACCTAAGGCTGCTTGTCAATTTACGATGGTCATGCTAGAAAGAATGCGTAATAAACTTATATCTTTCAAAGCAAAGATGATCGTCAGGGTGACTCGTTGGTAGCACAACAAGTCGAACCCTACCTAAGGGTTACTATTGAGAGAGTGCCAACCCAGGGACTTATTTCAACTCAAAGTAGTCAGGTAATTCCTATAGAGAGTTTTGCTAACACTACCCTAAAGATAGGATTCCTGCTTGGGAAAGGGGCCACTAGGGGCTTAAATTCCTAATCCATAAGCAAAGATATATTTTATTTATTTTATGCTTGCGTGGAACCTGTTGTTTTGTGAGGGACCATACTAAGAAGGAGCTTATATCAGCCTAGTCCTATCTCAGACTTACTGGACCAAGGGAGAATCTGTGGATCCGCTGAATAAATTCTCCAACCACAGGGGTAGCTACTATGAAAGAAGGATTCTCCAATCCAAAAGTAACCTAGGTAGTGTCTAAATGGGGTCTCTATGGATGTGATCAAAATAGAGTCCCCACAGGGGAGATGCCGCTGGGGGCGTTATCCAAAACCCTATAAAAGAAAGCTTGTAGGTATTCGGTGGAAAACTTAAGGAGAAAGTATGGGGACTCACATTTGCCAAGGGTGGTGTATCCACCGGGTTGGTCACCGCAGCATGGCGATAACCAACCTACCTAAGGTGTCCATCAGTTTGTGACAATCAGTCTAGAAAGAAGGCATGTAGGCTTACATCTCTCTGAAGTGAAACTGACGGATAGTCTGTCTTCTTCTACCGAGAGCTATCCCACCTAGGCGACTACTTTAAGAGTCTCAGATGAGGACTAAATCTAGGCAAAATTTTGAAAATAGCTATTTTCATTCAACATACCTAGATTTGTTGAATGAAGGTTCTATTTCTAAATGAAATCATGACATAAAATTGGAACTCCACTTAGCATATTCCATATGTCCTAAAGTTGGAGTTTCCTCATTTCAAAAGCAAAAATCACACACAAAATCAAGACATATTTAAACTCCATTTGACATACCCAAGTTTGTCAAATGAGAGTTCCATTTAGAAAATAAAAACAAATTGAATTTTATTTAACATACCCACATTTGTTAACTAGAACCCCTCTTTTCCAAAGTCTTGAAAGTCAAAATACATTTGGACTCCATTGGGCACACCCAAATTTGTCAAATAAGAGTCTCATTTTTAAAAATAAAAAATAAATTGAACTCTATTTAACATACCTAAATTTGTTAAATAGATTTTCCTCTTTCAAAATCATAACACATTTGGACTCTATTTGACATACCATATTTATCAAATAAAGAGTTCCCCTCTTTTTCAATAGGAGAAATCAAATCAATACATATCAAGCACACTTGGCTCCTACTTAACATACCAAATTTGTTAAGTAAGAGCCTCATTTTCAATCCAAATTAACACATATCAAACACATTTGGCCCCTACTTAGCATACCAAATTTGTTAAGTAAGAGCCCCATTTTCAAATCAAATCAATACATATATCACACACATAACAAACAATCATCACAAACAAAGATATTTTCACAAAATCTTCCAACATATATTTGAAAATCTTTTTTTAGTATACCTAAATTTGCTAAGCAAAGGTTCTCCAAATCAAATTTTCAAAAAAAACATGCAACATATATATCTTCAAAGTCTCTCCGAATAGTTGAACCCCTCTCAACCTACTTAAATTTCTTGAGTATGGGTTCTAAATCAAAATCTTATGGCAAAGTCTCTCCTCCAAATATCAAAAATCTCTCCAAAATTCAATAAAGCCCACTTAGCATACCTAAATTTGTTAAGTGTGGGTTCAAAATTTCCAAATCCAGTTTAGAATTCAATGATTGAAGATAAATATTAAAGCAAGAGTCTGTCTTAGTTACGTTTTAACAAATGCAAAGATTTCAGCGCAGTCCATCTTCTCAGTCTTCCGTTAGTGCAGTTATTATGGCTTCCAGCAAGTTGGTTTTCTCCTTCCCCTCTGGTGTGGATATGGCCTTGGATCTAGCCAATCTCACCATGATCGCCGCCACACATCTTATTTACTTTGTCCATGGTTTCAAGGGAGTTCTAGTTACTTGTGAGGGGACAGCCCTCATAACTATTAGCAAGGAGGAGGTGGCAGGACAGATGCCATTTATCCGCTTCGGCATTCTATCTGACACTGAGTTCCCCTCACTAAAGAGTAAGGCTATCATGGTTACCACACTTCAATCTGTGTTAGTGTCAGTACCAGTTATTTTAACATAGGTTCAGTCAGTTCCCCCTGCCATAGCTCCAGTGATAGCTACTACCTCCTCTTTGGTCACCCCAAAGGGGAAGGCTATCTTGGCCTCTGAGATAGTCTCCCCTACCTTTGAGGCAGGTTCCAGCTCTCACTATACTTTTCTCACCTACACTTGGTGTCACAACAAAAATAGGAAGGTCATGCGACACCATGAGCGACATGCAAGGGAGATCGATACTGCCTCCCATGTTGTTGAGGAGGGTTCTCCCTGTTAGACCTCTCCACTCTTAAGTGGTAGTAGGTTTTATCCCCTCTCAGCCTTAGATGGAGAGGAGTACTACAGGAGGATCACTGCATCACCTCCACCACCTAGCACTTCGTGCACCTGGGGAGAGCTTAAGAGGCCCACACCCATCTTGACACATGCGGGCCGCACAGTCGCCGTGAGTCAAGCACTATTTGATTTGAGGTCTATGATTCTTAGGAGTGTCAGTGACTAGTTATGTAGGGAGAGAGTCACCAAAGTTTGAGCATTAGCTCAAGCTAGCAATAGAGAGAGACAGAGGTACTCCAAGTAGTCGACGACCTCTACCTTGATGGATTTCCCTTATCATCACCCTGTCAGGGTCAATCATTCAAACAACATTTTTCTCATGAGCATAGTTTGATGTAGGAGGAGATCTCCAGCTGAGAGGCAGTAGGTGTTGCCATCACACCACTCTAGTCACCATTTACCATCACCCATTCAGCTTGCAACATCTACCACCCCCGCCAAGCTTCAGATGCCCCCATCTAGGGAAAGACCATCCCCATTGCATATCCGGCTACAGCCTAAAGATTTCACTCCATCCATCCCACCTATTGAAGTGAGATCGAGCTCTCCTACTCAACCCTCTACCTCAACTGTGGTTAGGAAGGAGCGGTGACCCAAAAGTATCATGGTCACACCACCTCCACCACAAATAGATGAAGAGAGGGGAGGGGACATAGACATAGTCCCCATGAAAGTTGATCCTCCCAGTGAGGAAGTCCTATGAGGATCCGTGTATAGAGTCGATGAGCACACCCCATGGTCAACCGGCCAATGGGTATTTCGCCGCCCAGTGTAGTAGTAGATCGATTATTAAATGACATCATTGAAAACTACTTTGTTGAGAAGAGAAAAATTCTCGAGAGTGACCATTCAGATCAGGAGGAGGATAGAGTCAACTTTGATCCTAACGAGGATGACATGTTGGATGACACAGCTGAGGTCCACATGGTTGACACATGGGGGTCCTTATAGCGAGATCAAAATGGCCAAGAAGGTGTAGTGCTCAAGGAAGGTGACACTTCTCACTTGACTCAACACCTCCTCCACTAGCTAAAACAAAAGGATGATCAAATAGACATGATGGAGAAGAAAGTAGAGGAGTTAATGGCAGTAGTCCTAGCATTGTAGAACTCAGCCCCAGTTTCAGAGCCTTCTCCTATGGTAATCGACCGACTAGAGTTGGTATATACCTTAGACCATCCTAGGTGCACACCCATAGATGATGATGCTGGTAGTTTGCATAGGAAGGTCACAAATGGCACCTTCATGCATGAAAAGGATATTAAGTATATGGTGGAGTAGTAGGTGAGGGAAGCGATAACATAAGCTAGGGGGAGCTCATCCATTCCGAAGGGTAGACAATACCCAGAGGAATTCAATGTAGTTCAAAACCCTAAGAGCTTTGTGCCGCCTTCCTTCAAGATCTTTGATGGAAGTGGGAACCCACGACAGTATATTGCATACTTTAGGGCAAGTTGTTACAACACCGGTGGCAAATGTACTCTTATTTAGACTTTTTGTCGGCAGCTTAGCTGGGGTTGCATTTAATTGATATGTCAAACTACCCAATAATTTGATGAGAACTTTTGCTGAGTTGGAGCACCTCTTTGTCAAGAGGTTTACTAGAGCTCAGTAGAGAGTGACTGTAGATGACCTCATTGTAGCGAAGTAGAATCCCATGAGTCTCTTGTTGATTATATTCTCAAGTGTCACAACTTGAGCATGAAATGCAAGCCATAGCTATCCGAACAACATGCCATTGAGATTCCTCTTAAGAATATTATGGTGTTTTATTTTCATCTTCAATCTAAATGAATTAAAAATGAAGACAAAAATAAAAATACTTTTTGTAGGACACCTCGTAGATCCACAGATGTTCTTATTAAGGTGATCCGGTATGACATTGAGTAATGATGTACTATCTCGAGAGACATAATTCATCATCCTATAATAGGCCTAATCACCTAATAAGGGCTTCTAAGGACAATGGTTCTTCGGATGTACTAGAGATTCTTCGCCTACTTTATATGGAAATATAAAGCAGGGTTTATTTAAAATCGGGTTCGTTAAGATCACTATGAAGGCAAGCCCCCATAGGTAATTACAACTTAAAGAATGAGATTCCTTAAGAATACTCTTGATTAAGATATATGATCACTGTCTCCAAAGATTTCAAAGATAGGACTATCAATTAATTAGTTATTTTTGGAAGATCAAGTGGGATTGATCAAGAGGGGGGAGTTATTATTGAAACCAAAGGGAAATAATTACGGGATGCTCACGATGCTAGGAGACTTAGCGAGCATCCCAAACTATTGTATGGTTGGGCTTTATATTTTTGAATTTGAAGAGAATTATTTATTTGAGTTGATTTTTTATTAGAAATCAAGGACTTACAATTTTATGATACATGATCATGAAAATGCCTAAGAGGTGAGGATTTTTGTTTATAGCACGCAAAGGGAAACAACAACCTTAGAACCCAAATCTAGGGAGCTTTGGCAAGAGCCAAAGCATGACCTGAATTTAAGGCAAAAATGGGCATATGGTTCACCTCCATAAAAGAGGATAAACCACCCGACTGTTAGACATACAATCGCCTAGGGGTGGCCACTAAGTGACTCCTCCTACAATTTTAAATACATGTAGGCAAGTCATATGCATTTGTAAGATAGCTAAGCTATTATTTATTTAGAGAGAGACTAAGTCCTTAAGCACAATCCCTAAGATACTAGATCATGTAAGGCATGAGTAATGACTTAAATCTAATGCAAATTTGTATTATATTTTATTTTCATTTTTTGGACAATTTATTTGACACAAGCTATGGGATTCATATGTCTAATGCATGAGAAATTGGCTAGGGGCCAAAATCAGTAAGAAGGAGGTGTGTTTCCATCATGGCTCTCAAAAGTTAAGCCAAGTTCCCTGGCAAAGGTGGAAACCCTCCATAAGCAAGAGTGAAGCAAGATGCTTTTTATGCATGATGTGAAACATCCAATTAAGGGGTTGATAAATCTTTTATCTTGATTTATAATCTAGGCTTTAGGTGAGGTTATGAGTTATTAATTTTTAATTTTTAATTGATTAATTGGATAGAAAATTTATTTTTCCCTAAAAGCCTAATCGCATCTAGGCCATTCATCAAAGCAAGGAAGAAACTAGGAAAAATATGTCATCTTAATGCACATGCTAAATAAACATAAAATAATTTATAAAGCTAGCGCAAAAGAATAAAAGTCCTTTATGGTCGAGCTCCACCACACAAACTTGAAAAAAATGTGGGTAGCCAAGCTCTACCCTTATACAACCCGGATTACAAATAAATTAATTATAATAAAAAAGGAATTCATGTTATGGGGGCCTTCATTCTTCTTTTCTTCTTTTCTTCTTTCTTTCTTTTCTTCTTTTCTTCTTTCTTCTTTTTGGTTTGTTGGGATGTGGTTACTCCAAGGCTTCACATGGTGCATAATACATAGTCTTATGACCAATGTTCATCCTAATCCCCCATAACATTCATTCCAAATCCTAATTGTAAAATTATATAAAAAAGGAAAGTAAATCTAACTAAAACTTGCAAAATAGAGATTAGTTAAATGCACCACACATCCCAAGCATGTATATGAATCAATTGGACTTAGCACCCCACACATGGGTAACCAAGTCCACTTGGCCTATTTTGGATTATGCTTAGGGGTATAAGCATCCTGCACAACAAATATTTATTATATTTTTAAGCACATAAGCACATCACGCTATAGAAGACAATGATTAGACTAAATCATCCTATCATCCAGTCTACGCACATACACCCTAACATCCAATCTAAAACATTACATCACAAAACAAATTAGGCATCAAACCATGCACCGCCCCAACATAGAGCTAGAAATGGTGACTTAACCTAATATGTGTGCCTTTTAAGGCTTGTGTGGCATGTCTTATCTAGGCTTTAAGGTTAAGATTTTCAAAGTGTGAAAGGGTTCAACTTAGAGGGTGGTTTCATTTAAGTGATTTAATTGATTTGTTAATTTTATTTGATGATTTGATTTGGTTTGAATGAACCTATATTTAATTACTACATGTTGTAAAGAGAGGAAAAGAGAAGAGAACTTCTCTTTCAACCCTACCTTAAGTAATTTCTAAAGTATATTCATTAGTGATTTTTCTTTAGTGAATGTTTTAATGGGTGTTTTAATTAATCCTAAGTTTAGATTGACTTTAAACAAACCTATTCAATAAGAAAGGCATCTTAAGATTAATTAAGGTGAATTACTATCATATAACACAACAATTTATTTCTTTCCAACATGTATACCATCCATATGAATGTATCCTAAGCATAGCTATACATACAAATGAAAATCTTAGCACATCATAATGATGAATGCAAAGAGATGTTGCTTAAGGAAATTTAGATGATTCATGAATGCATAATTTTGCTTAAGTAGAAAAGAATGACTCTTTATTCATTAATCAAATGCACATTTACATGTATGAAAGGCATAAGTGAGTACAACGCCATTGTTTTCTACCAGGGGTGTAAGGTACAAGACCTACTTAGGGTTACTTAAAGCCTCGCAACCCCAGGATGTCCATACTACTAAACCACTTTTCTTAAATACATGTGCATGTACAAAAAGAAAGCAAATGGATGAAGAATCATGCAAAAGGTTTATGTTTGTTTGTTTGATTTGGTTTATATATATGTAATATGAAGATCTTTCTTAATTCATGACATTGGAGTGCATAGGAATGAACTTAAGCAAGTGTTATGTTCTTTTCGAATGAATTATACACTTTGCAAATCCTATACAAACCCATGTTAAGAGAAAAGAAGAAAACTACATAAAACACATTTCTATATTATAACCACATGCAAGCATATAAATATTTATAAGTAGCATACTTTCATTTATGATCTTTTATTTATAGATTTTGAAGATAATTTTTGATTTAGTAGTGATAATAGCCACTCATATTCTTACTTTAGCCAAAGCATGCAATTTAAAATAAAGGAAACATTTCATTTTAATTTGATTTTTCAAAAGGTATAAATGCATGAGTTCACATGGAAAACAACATTTAACATACTTGGAAAGAGATGAAGTGGTGTAAGCATGCAATTTCATTCACCCTAGTTAATTCCTAAGGACAATCCTATGAAATAAGATTATTTAAAGTGAACCAAAATTGCTTAAAGAGATTTTTTTTTTATTCTAGTTTTGAATTTGGTTTAGGGAAGTGAGAAGAGTTTGCTGATCCTAACCCAATTCCTTCATGTGTAAATTTTTTTAGTTTAAGGTTTAGAACCATTAAGTTGATTTTTATGTTTTGTTTAGGTTAAGGTGTAAATTAAATCCATTAATTACCCCTTACCTATACCTCCTTAACATAATTATTGAAACAATTCTGAGCCAACATATGATATGCAATCACATGGAATTTAAATTAGCAATTCTCATAAGAAACAAAGGGGTCTACTGCAATTGACTCATAATTATTGATTAATTAAGCTAAAGGGTTTAATTAAGTACTTCCATAACAGTTCCCACACATATGGGTTGGATTTGCATTCCTTAAACTTACCTTAGGCTCTTGAATACCTAAGAATCTACCCAAGAGGAGATTGATCAAGTTCAGATTGATTTTGGAACTTTGATTAGATTAATTAAGAAGATAGTTAGTGGATTAATCCTTAATTATGTTTGGATTAAGGAAGAAAGAGAGTTTAGAGAATAACTTAGGGAAAATATCCCAAAGCCATTCCATAAACCTCCTATTCACTTAAATAATATTTAATTATTTTAATTAACTGATTAACCCACTATTCACATGCTTAATTACTCTTAATTTCATTAAGGGGTGATTAGGGATTTATTAATTGATTTTTTTAATAAACTCATTAATAAATTTCAAGAAAATTAAGGGAGGCACAAGTCATCCTACTAAATATATCTGAGAAATTTGGAATTAATTAGTGAAATAATCAAGGAGTAATTAGCATTATTAAGTTTTTAATTAAACCCTAATTAAGGAAAATCTACTATTCAAAATCAATTAGAAGCAATTTTATTGGATTCCCCTCTAAATTATCTTTAAAATGAAGTTGAGTTTGCATTTTCTGATTTTTCTACATTTAATTATGTATATTTAAATTTTCAATGATTAAAGGATAATTAAATACCCTAATTATATAACTAATCCTGTCAGCACCACATGAGCTGCTGACGTGACGTGCGCTTTCCATGTGGCACGATGGGATTGGTTATTTAAGTTGTCAAATCCTATACTGCGTCAGCCAGCAGCACTGCGTGATTTCTCCTCAACTGTCCGATCAAAGATCGGATGGTCGGGATTAAACCTATGGTTTCAAAGGATAAAATTACTGGATCTAATGTGTTTTAATTAGGACCATCCATCCAATACATGTGGGATGGATGGTCCATGATTCATCCCTGCCCTCGACTGTGAGAGACGGAGACCGTCCATCCTCCATGGCTTGATACAAGCTCACTTCAGCTCGGATTGAGCTAGGATTCAGCCAACACCATCTAAGAGCAATAAGAGACACATCCAATGATGGAATTCAATTGGGATTACACTTCCCTTCACAAAAGACCAAAGAATTTTAAACTTAAGCTCAATTTTGAGGCATACCTCATCGAGTATCACCCACTCCCAATCATTGAGAGCTTCAGTCGGAGCACCATTGAAGGTTTGAGGTTAAATGTAATGAATCCAATTGACCAAAGCTTGCTGGCCTTCTTCCCATGGCTTGGAAGCTTGGAAAACACCTTGGGTGAGCTCAACTTGCCTCCCTGATGGTGCTTGCAAGAGCAACTAGACTTTGGTGAAGGGTTGAGCAAAGTGGAATATCCTCACACCTTCCCTATTTTCAGCTTAAGGAAAAAGAGAAGGAGAAGTTTGAATGAGCTTGGGAAACCTTGGAGAAGTTTGGGGAAGCTCTGTTTGGGTTCCTAGGGCTTAATCAAATGCAAGTTCTCTGAAATGAATTGAAATGAGGGGGAGTATATTTCCCTCTACTTGGATCAAACGGTCATGAGCCTCCTTTCCATTTGATCAAATTGATCTAATGGAATGGGTTGTTTTGGTTGTTATAAGCTCCATG